>CAWUFW010001385.1:1827500-2427500 GCA_963921515.1 Calotriton arnoldi | reverse complement strand
CAGCATCACTCAGCGCCACCACAGCATCGCTCAGCGCCACCACAGCATCGCTCAGCGCCACCACAGCATCGTTCAGCGCCACCACAGCATCACTCAGGGCCCCACAGCATCGCATCACTCAGGGCCCCACAGCATCACTCAGGGCCCCACAGCATCACTCAGGGCCCCACAGCATCACTCAGGGCCACCACAGCATCACTCAGCGCCACCACAGCATCACTCAGCGCCAAGACAATATCACTCAGCACCACCACAGCATCACTCAGCGCCAAGACAATATCACTCAGCGCCACCACAGCATCACTCAGCACCACAGCAGTATCACTCAGCACCACAGCAGTATCACTCAGCAAGACCTGAGTATCATTCAGCATCACCTCAGCATCGTCTCCGCAACAGTCACCACCACCACCACTACCACCTCAGCATCACTCAGCACCACCTCAGCCTGCTCTCGGAATCTGGCATCTGTTGATTCTCCCCTAGCGTCTGGCCGCTGCTAGTGTTATAATAAAGGTACTAGTTCCCAACCTTCACCCTCCGGTTGTTTATGCCCCCTAAAAAAAAAAGCTTTAACAAACAACCATTGCAATAGGCAGAAACAAGTTGCCAGCATTGCAAGAACAAAAGAAAACTGAGGACATTTTTTATTGTAAATACTTTTTAATATGGTCGTTCAGTTTTACATAATGCCTTCTTGGTCATATATAAAGTAACAAAAATGCTTCTGACACTTTTTATTATAACTTTTCAGCATACTGCACAGCAGCCACACTTCTCTACAGCACAGCTTGAAGACATTGGCAAAGTCAATAGCTCTGGCTAAACACTTATAAGGCCCCAAAGGCGAGACCTATTGGCTATGCCAATGCTTGTTTGTTTTGCCTTGTTTTTCCCACAAATCCTCCTCTCATGAAGTAGGGCCAGATCTTAGAGGTGGTTTCCTTGCCAGCATGCGTGGGTCGGCCTGTTATCCATCTTCTGCAGTTGGCGTCTGTTAATCCCAATTAATGTGTCGACTGGGCCCCTTTATGCTCGGTTCGTGTGTAGCCCCTGTCACTGAGGACCCACAACCCAGGTCTTCTCTTGCTGCCCCTTCTCTCTCTTGGCACGTCCCCAACGCTCAGTGTTTCGCACCGCTCTCGCGCCCCCTAGGAGCCACAAGAGACGTTCGAGGCGTTCCCCCCCTCCGCAGTTCTAAAGGGGCCGCCCTCCGCTCCCCAAGCAGCTCGGTATGTATGGCAAGCGCCCCAGGGCCTCGCTAATCCTTGTTTTTTCTGGGGGACCACTGCTCCTTTGTCTCGAGTTCGTCACACCTCTAGGGGGGTCTCGCCCTCTCAGGATGGCTATACCCTTCTAGGACCTTTTAGGGGTAGGAGTTGCCTCCAACACTTCTCAGGCTCTGGCCTCCATACCTGTACCGCCCTTTCTGCAGGCCTCTGTACCCTGGAGATCCCCTCCGGGGTAGTGCGTGCGTTGGAGTTCGGCCCCCGGGTGTGATCCCAGCCGCGTCTCTCGCTGCTCCGGAGTTGTGCTCCGATTACCCCAGGCTAGGCACAGCAACAATCAAGGTCAGGGATCCTGAGTCCCCCGTCTCGGAGCAGTGCCTTCTCCCACCTCTCAATGTGCCAGTGGGCCCCTGGGGTCCTCTTACTCTCGCCCTATGCCGCCTCAGTTCAATCAGTCCTTCCTCCCAGGTCTCCGCTATTTAGCCCAGGAAAGGACGCTCCATAGCTCCAGCATCGGAGTACCTCTTCGATTGCAGTCCGTCCGCTCATGTCCCTTGACTGCCTCCGTCGTATTGCGTCAGCCGCAGTGCCTCTTTTTTGGGTCCCCACCCCCGTCGGGCCGCGACCCGAGAATTTCATCGTCCTTCCCCTGGGGAGACGTCCGGTGTATCGTAGCCGCATTCTCCCGGTGGCCAGGTTCCCAACTTCTTTGCAGTTCGTTGCTTTCGGTTTCGTGGACTCGCGGCCTGCCGTTCTATCGGCTGCAGCCAAGTTTCCGCTTGTCTCTCCCGTTCTCCTCCAGCTCCGCGAGCCGAAGTACTTCACTCCTAGTCAGGCTGAGAGCCTTGGAGAATATATGTCATCCCCTCCGGGAGGCAAATCCGCTCTGCACTAGGAGTAATTACAGGATTGTTGTTAGGCCGGGATGGAGTTCAGCCACTACACGTCCTCCATGCTTTTGCTCCCAGCCACGCCCCCCTTGACGTGGTTGACCCCTAATGTTTTGCCTTCAGACGTCCTGTTTTTACTGACTTTGTTTTTTCTGGCCTTAGGACTCTGCACACTGATCTGTGTGCTGAGCCTCAGATCTGAGCCTCACAGACATAAAAGGCTCTCCAACAGCTCCTGGACCCGCCTTCAGCGAGTTCCAGACCCCCAAGAGGTGCCCCTCAGGTCCTGGACCATTGGTGTGGCTCAGAGTAGCCTTAAATCAAGGTTTTGGGTACTTCATGACCGCAAACAGGCCCGCTGCTCGCACCGAAAACCAGCACGAGCCACCGCCAGCCCGTTTCTTTGTAAAGCAGCATCGATGCTCATGGGGGACTGCCAACGTAAAGCATCAGCCTGCCCTTCTGCGATGCCCGGCCTGCTCCGCGTGCCATTCCGATCACTGCCTGCACCGCTCTCATTGCCCCTTGTGACCCCCTCCAATGAGAATAGAACTCTTGGCACAAAACTTGAGAAGGTAAACCTTCAGTGGGACTGTATCGGACCCACGCTCCATTGTGTCCGGCCTGAACTTTTGATTTTGACCCTGACCAGCACGACCTGATAGCCTCGGTTGGCGTTTATGCTTTTAGGCACTATAGTGTAGTTTAATCTTTAAGAATTCATAACTCCGGTTCTACTGATTGTAGTTTTGGTCTTGTTTTATTTATTAAATTAAACTCCATTTTCTAAATGAGTATGGAATACTTTTTGTGTGGTGTTTTCACTGTTTTACTGTTTGAAGTGTTCCACAAATACTTTACACATTGCCTCTAAGTTAAGCCTGATTGCTCTGTGCCATGCTACCAGAGGGTTGAGCACAGGTTAATTTGGGGTTGCTTATGCCTTACCCTGACTAGGATTGTGGTGTGGTTGCTGCTTGACCAGGACACACACCCTAGTCAATCAGTAACCCAATTTCTAACAAGTATGCCTGTCATAAATATCCATATACGATCGAAATTACCTTGGTGAATAAGGCCCACAGACTTTTTCTATAACCTGAAGTCAAAATCCAACATTGACGGTCATTGCAGTTGGAGTTGCTCTAAAATATGATCTAAATTACTAGAAAATGATTAATGGAATGGAATCTGTTATGATGCAAAGACAGCAATGTTTTGGAAAGACATTTATTGCATAAGTACAGCACCCTCAACATTGTCAGCAGCCCAGCTCTGCTCCAAGCCTCCAACTTCCACCCTCTAGACCTTCCCTTCCCAGAGACTGTCACCATTCCTTGCATGCACTGCTTACATATCATTAAAAGGAACCCCAATACATGTAAGGCCACAACAGAATTCATAATGACCCAATATGTATAATGTTTAAGTTGATTTCTTTGTAATATTTAGACCTGGTCATAAACAATACATTCGCAACAGAACCTGTGATGTACTGTGTTGTTCTGTGAACACCTAAGTCCCTTTATGATATGTCATCCTTTTCCTTTCAGCTTTCTAAACTCATTTTAGCTCTTTCAAAACTCTGAACTTCCATATATTTCATGCAAATTCTCAAATGAGCATTGAACTTTTTGTTTCTCCCACATCCTTTTTCGTGTACTAGAAACACACCTATTTTGGCTAGCAGGAAATTTAAAAGTTCAAAGAGGTAATTTTGCTTACATAATTGCAGCATAGGTGTGTGAGCAATAAGCTGTGTGAGCCAGTGCCTATGTGGTTTTTATGGTCTGGCTTGACATTGTGGCTGTTGCCAGACAATTATGTGAGCATCATGGGAGAGCCTTCATGTTGGGAACCAGAAGTACTTTTTGATTGGACAGACGTTGTGTGTTTCCACAAAAAAGCTTTCACGCTCAATCAATCAAACAGTACTTGTAAAGGGCCGCTTATCAACCGTGAGGGTATCCGGGCCCTCAATGTAGCTGTGATCATTTTGTTTTATTTATCCAGCTGCCTAAACTTGAACTTTCAGGGGTACACGCATGACATTGAAGTGCTATTAAAGTGTCCTAGATAAATAGATAATTTATGTTCATGCTTTTCTCTAGCAGCAGCAGAGATGGGAGGAGGGCAGACATTACCCTACATGGATTTTTAGATCTGGCTTGGCAGTGCAACTGTCACCTGATCTTTTAACCTCCACCAATATTATTCTACAGTTCTTTGCTTCCATAAACATACATATCCATTCCCATGCTATTTACTTGTAATGTTTCACATTACCCATCAACATTCCTTTAAAGCCAGACCTATTGGCATTGCCAATGCTTGTCCTTTATATTATTCATGCATGCTTTCCTTGTGCCCCATACCCTACAGCAAAACATTGCAGAATCTCTGTCATTTGTTAGTATTTGTTAGTGCTCAGGGCTTAACTATAGCAAAGTTTAATAATCTTACTTTTACATAGTGTTCCTTTCCTGGTTTGAATCCTTTATTGACTCAGCACTTGGTGCCCTTGCTGCAGTTACCTATCATTAACATTGCAGAGCATAGCCAAACGCGTTGTCTGATGATTCAGTGGTTTAAACCCATCTGCAGCGGTTGAACCCGGTGGCGCTACTAACCCTTTAAAAGGGAGAAGTGGCTGTTTGAATATCCAGTTGTTAAAGGCAGAAAGGAACTCTGGAAAAAATGATTTTTATAACAAACTACAGGCGAACAGTTTACAGGGTTAAACCATTTCGCATGCATTAGCAATCGAGTTCCGTTATTGATTGGTAAAAGTGCACCGCCATACTTAACTCTGCTGGCCAAGCAACAATCAATCTGGGGGAAGCCGAAAACAGCTGCTTTTGCAATAGCTTTGCCTGAAAGCGTCAGTTCAGAGACACCCATTATTTCTAAGCAAACTAGAAGTGCAATACATCTTGCTTTAGCGAAGAACCTCCGATTTATGTACATTTATCCCTTAGAGAAGCATCATTCCATCACTAACGTTTTTTTTTCCCCCAGGAATGTCCTATACAGATACCAGTGCCTGCAATATTCCCAGTTACCATTTTCTCAGAGAAATTCAATGGCAACTCTGCGCCTAAATTCTGCTTTTCTGTCTAATATATAATTCATATTGCAGTCTTACCACACAGTTTTTAGCAGGGGTATCTGCCCGCATTGTTAACACAAAGGTTGGTTTCAAGACTTTATCCACTTTCGCTGCTGTTGGGAAGTGATAATGGGGATTGATTTATTGCCACTGAAAGATCATTTACTTTGTCATTTCCCATTTCCCATTGCCTGTGGCTATATGGTCTATTGTTTTTCTCCATATAAAACATTCTGTTCTGCTGATTTGTAATGTTCTGTAACTGAGCTCCACGCAGGATGAACGTCATAATAAAGAAAACTGAACTTAAAAAAAAGAGTTTGCACCAGTTGAAATCGGCTTTAGTACATCATTGTCTTCAAAGAGAACTGTCTGTCCCGTGCTTTTCCCAAAAGCCATATTAATGTGTTTCTAATTTGGGGTTCTATCTAAAAACTACACGAAAAACAAAACAAAGATCAGCTGTGAGATTGTATGCAATTTAAAATGAGATTAACAACAGCTTCAATATTATAATGAATTGTCCGACAATCGTTAACAATTCAAGTCAGCTGCTAAAATGGGGTCCCCCGGAGACTATTTTGAAAGAAATTGTGCCAAATGGTGCATGTAAAGCACATTTTAAACATACATTTCATTAAAAAAAAAAGCAATAAACTCTGAACCGGCAGTCATGGTAAAATCCATCACCTTCTCATTGTGCCATCAAAGCCAGAGTTAAGCGCTCCTTGCATTAAGAAAAGTTTGAGAAAATGTACAAAATTGTCTAATTTCAGCACAATTTCCTAACAAACACTCTAAAAGGCGTTCTTTCAGTTTTGCAAGAACATTATTTCAGGAATAGCAAGGAATAAGGATAGAGGAGGTAGTCCTTTGTTAATATTACTGCTGCAGCTGCGCATGCGCAGTGATACCTATACAGCCTACACTTTCACTCTTTCGCTTGAAAAACAACACAGAAGGAAATTACAGAGTCCGTGCTGAAGTCACCTACACAGACCGTCACTTCTTTATGTGTGGAAACCCAGCCTCTTGTACATATTTCCGCACAGCATTTAAAAAGAAAAAATATCAGTATCTCTTTCGTAATTTAATTAGCACATAACAATCTGAAAATGGGCTGGAACAATCCAGGTCTTCTGTGCCCTCTCGTATAAGTATAATGTTAGACAACCCAAGTTACCCCAAGCTCGAGGGAGTCTCTTGCTGAACACCCTCTGGAGGCTAGCAAATGGTACTGCAGTTCATGCTATGAATTACAACTAACATGCCAGGGTCAGCAGACCCTCAATCAGGCAGGCACACATACAGAGACGCATGTGCATGAGCACCCACATTTATTATTAAAGCTCTCTGTAGCCAAGACCTAAAAGTAAGAGCAGGTATTCTGATGGAGCAAAATGTTTTGGATGTCTTCATGGACCCTAAACATTGTGGTGCGACTTTGGATTATAACTATGAGAGGGAGCACTGGTAACTAGGAGGGAAAGTACTGGTGCAAACTTTGACACCACTATCTTCTGCATGGACTTGCTTATCAATTCATTTTCTCTGGATTTGCACTAACCAACAAGACAATGCAAATTTCTTTGTTTTGTGTGAATTTATTGATGAATCTCATCACTCCATATCAGATATATTTAGCAGATTTAGGGTGGTGCTTATAGAATCAGAAGGGAAGCTAAATCCATAAAAGGAATCCGGAATCCAGTTACTATTCAAGTCATAAAATGAGCAAACAATAGAAAACTGAGGGCGTGAATACCCAATGCTACGTGATCCTCAGCACAATAAAGTTTGTAACTGTTAGACTTGGCATCTTTGGCGTGATTTCCCCTGACTTTTTGCCTCCGCCTCCTGTATTTTGATGCTGTGCTGGAATTCGTTTTTGCTGGCTTTGATGCTTTGGGCACTTTGCCACTGCAGATCAGTGTCAAAGTGCAAGTGCTCCATGTGTAAATTGTTATTACAATTGGTTCTCCCTGATTGGCATATTTGATTTACTGGTAAGTCCCTAGTAAAGTGCACTGAGGGTGCCAGGGCCTGTAAATCAAATGCTACTAGTGGTCCTGCAGCTGTGATTGTGCCATCCAAATGAGTAGCCCTGAAAATGTATCTCAGACCTGCCACTGCAGTGTCTGTGCACAGTTTTAAACTGCCATGTCGACCTGGAAAGTGTATCCACTTGTCAGGCCCTAACCTTCCCTTTTTCTTACATGGAAGGCACCCCTAAGACCCCTAAGGTAGGCCCAAGGTAACCCCATGGGCATGGTGCAGTTTATGTGAAAGGTAGGACATGTATTGGTGTGTGTGACATGTCTTGATAGTGAAATACTGCCAATTTCTGTTTTTCACTATTGAAAGGCTATCTGTCCAATAGGATAGCTTGGGAGATACTTTGTAACATCTTACAAGTATAACTTCCCATTGGGACAAGATGGAGGAATCAAGTTTAAGCTCTCTGTACTCAGAATTTAATAGCACATCTTTTAGTAAAGATGGCTATTAAATTGTGTGTTTGAAAATGCCACTTTTAGAAAGTAGGCATTTTCTTGTTTAACTATTCTATGTGCCTCTGCTTGTTTGTGGATTGACTGTCTGGGTTTGGAGTGACAGGGGCTGGGGATGTGTTACACTGAAGACAGCCACTGGGGGGGAGGGGGTGAGGTGTGCCTGGCCCTTCCTGGATGACTCAGAACTGAGCTGAATAGACCTTGGCTGCTTTTAGAGTAGTGGGAGGAGTTTTCATTTCAACTTAATAGGGCCTGTTTCCCTTGCACAATGCTGTCTCCACCCCCTGTGGTCATACTGCACCAACGAGGACAGAACTGGTTTGGACTGGGCTCAGAGACCCTTGCACAAAGAAGAACAAAGACAAAGGGGTCGATTCCGATTCGGGCCGGAAATTTCCCCGACCGAGCCGGACCCGGAGAGATTTCCGACCGAATCGGACCCGTGCAGTCCGACCGAACGAGTCCGATGCGTCCGTATGTTATCGGACACGAGTCGGTCGGACTCCCATTGAACTCAATGGGAGCCGGTCGTACAACGCGTACGCGGGCTCCCATTGCCTCAATGGGTGCGAGGCGGACAAGGGCGCCCCTACAGCGAGTACGCCGCGAGCGCCCGCGGCGTACACGCACAGGTAGGGGGACCCTTGGGTCCCCCTGTGTGCGCCTCGCACGGGTACGCGTACAGGGGGTCCGACACGGACCCCCAAAGTACGGCTCCGACAGCGAGTTCGAGTCGGACGGCGCGAGTCGGTCGGAGCGGTCGAGGTGCGCATCGTACTTACCCGGCCGGAAAACGTCTCCATTGCGCGGTGCGAATCGGGTCCGACCGAGTCGGTCGGAGCGGTACGGTCCGGGTACGAGTCGGTCGGAGCGGTCGGGTCGCCCGGACGAAGTCGGTCGGCGAGTCGCATCGTACTCGCTCGGCCGGACCGGCGTACGGTTCGGTCGGGAAACAGGCTTTCGCATGGCTTTTTCCCGACCGAATGGTATTGGGTGCGCCTCCGACCGAGATCGGAATCGGCCCCAAAATGGGGTATAAGTAGTGGACCTTAAACCCCAAAACTTTAGATAACTTCTGGACTCAAGAGGAACCTTTGCCAAGGAGAAGAGCTGGAGAGTTGTGAGGAGGAGTACGGCCCCTTTGCTGTATGCTGTGCGGGTGGGCCTGCAGTTGCTGTTTTTGCCAAGAAAAGGACAAAGACTGGAACTTTGCTGAGAAGCCTGCTTGAAGAAGAATCTCCAAGGGCCTGTGTGTGCTGGCCTCCTGTTCTGAAGTCTGAGGGACACAAAGACTTCACCCCAGCTCCCCTGAAATCTATTGTTGAGAGTTCTGACCTGCCAGGAAGTGCCTATTCCAGTTTTGGGCCTCCAGTGGTTGTTATTGCTGTTGGGAGCTATAGGCAACTTGGAAGAAGCAAGAAAACCTGTCTTCAACACCGTCAGCGACACCGCTGCGACACCACAACCTGCACCGAGGCCCGGGGCACTGCTCGTGAAGTGAACGACACACCCCCCGGCCTGCACCGCAGCTCTGACGCCTGCCGACGTGTGCAGTTATCAGCCTTCCCGACGCCAGGCTCGAACTGACCCCGTCACCGCCAGCACCTGCATCCTGTTATCACGGCACAGATAACCGGCGAGGGTGACTCCACAAACTCGCCGACTTTGCATCATCACCAGAACCGACGCCTCACCACCGACTCAACCGACTTCTCCTGTCCTGGATTCGACACGTCACCTCCGAGCAGACACGACAGATGTGGATCCCTTGCTCACTTTGCCACTGGTTTCAAGTTAGCCTGGCTTATGAGGGTGTTATGCCGAAACCGGTCCCAGGATGCTTGTTTATGGTCCAGGGAAGACCTGGCTTGGCAGTTCGGGATGGACTGTTCCAGAAGGTCAGGTAGGGGCCTTTATTATAGTCCTTTTTTTTCTATGCCATAGAAACTAAATGAGGACTATAGTAAAAGTAACTAAGCCTCCCCTGCAATCCAACCTTTATTTGACAGGACTGTAGCAAAGGGGAAGAGGCCTTCAATACAATCCACCTTACGTTTCTTTGTCTAGCTTTCATGCGCATGCTCTTTAAAACCAGGTCTATTGGCTTTACCATTGCTTGTTTACTTCACTTGATCTTTTGAGACTTCAGTTTCACTTGTGAAAGCAGTTCTGTTTTTTCATCACAATACTCTTACAGCAGCAGTCTTTTTATTTAACAGGGCAGTCAAGATTTTGAAGACCCCATGTGGATTTTGCATCTGTTTCGAAACGTGCAATGTTTTCTAAAACCTTGATTAATCCTAAAGCGCCCTTAATTAGATGGATATGTATCTGACAAGCTGTGCCAAGCTGTGCTGTCTGGCATATTTATTTATTTTACGTAGTGTTTCTTATTATCTAGCATATGCAAACCACCCCCTCCAAGGAAGAATGACAGCACTCTAGTGAGGAGAGTACTGTGTCAATATGCTTCTCAGAGGGCTCTGATGGATGTTCTTGTTAGAAATTATAGTCTCTAAGAGAAATTCCTGAAGATAGTATTCGAAGAGATTTTTGTGTTTAAATATGAAGCCATTAGTTAAAAAAAATAATTGTGCTCCTCATTAAAAAGTGTACTGGGGGCAGGAATTGGGTACAAACATGTTTATTACTAATTTCAGATTCAGCTGTGTGGCAGCTGCGGTCCTACCCACAATTTCCAACCACTGATATTCCCCCAGACTTTACCTGGAGCATTTTTCTTGGTGGAATAGTTCGGAATCAGAGCTTTGCAGCTCAGGTGAGGGAAAACATGCAGTTTCATCAACTAATAAAATCACTACCACGTGTCATCCCTCTTTTCAAGCTGTGGAATTCTGAATCAGAAGGTAAAATCACTCGGGGGGGGGGGAGGGGGAATGAAAGGTGCAGAGTCAGCACTTCTTCATGCGGCTTAATTTTCCGATGTTCTTGCACGCCGAGGGATGAGGGCGCTTTCGAAGGTGTCTGTTAAATGCATTCAGTTTCTGTGTATTTAAGATGTATTTTTTTTAGAGTAGTAGGTGGTGTCAATTTTAGGATTTTTGGGGCCCCATGCTACACATTTTTGGGGGCCTCTGTTAGCAGCAACTTTGAGATTTATTACCCATTTTCTATTAATTTAAAGCCCATATGATGCCACACAATATTGATTTATACGTTAAACTTTCTGACATAGGGGTCACAGAAAAACAGCCGAAATATGTTTTTCCCAGGGCCACAAAAATGCTTACATTGACACAGGGAGGAGCGAGAGCCAGAGTAAGAGGTAGAGGTGGGGAGTAGAAAAGGAGAGAACTTGAGATAAATGGACAAGAGAGAGACAGATTCAGATAGATCACCTTCTCTCAGGGTCCCTTGAAGGGTGGGGACCCTGGGCAATTGCCCACTTTGTCCATGCCATAAAACATCTCTGGCAGTGGGATCTCCATTTGTACCAATCTACACATGTAAAATACCATGATAGAGTTCACCCAACACTACAGCATTGTTTAGCACGGCATTACCACATAACTCCAGCGACTCTGAGTAAACTGTATATAATATGGAGGTGCACTGTTCAACTCCGAGGGTACCGTCGCAAAGGAAGACAAAAATGTCTACAGAGGGCGATACTAGAGACAGAGTAGATGTTGCTAGCTTAGTCATTCCAAATATATAAACTCCTAGGGCCTCTGACTCCAATATTGAGAGCAAATTCCAGACTCTCAAGGGATTCACAAAAGATTCCAGAGATAGACCAGGAAACCTATGACATTTATAGATTTCCTGAGTATTTCAGTGTGTATAATTGTGCATGCATAAATGTGCATCAAATGTACAGTATCATTTATAGGTTTGTTTTACCGATTAAAAGAAATACTTTTCTCTGCAGAGCAGCACATTTGCCTACCCCCCAATTATTAGGAAATTATATTCCCACCCTGGTAACAAACTTTCACAGAAGAAAATCTACATATGTTTGCATTTGACAAACTACCTACCAAGGGTATGTGAGTGCCTAAAAATCTAGGAGTTTGTGGGTATTCACCTATCTTTGTAGGGTTGCTGATACAGAAAAATCTCAAAATCCCACCCCAAATCCTAAATTTTGAAAGATTTTAATTCTACCATACTGGCAGAATTTCCATATTCATAAGTGCATATTGCGAATGTAAAATTTCACAAACTCTGACTGGGCACATCCTTCCTCGGTTGAAGCTACAAGAAGCTCTACAAGGGCAAAAAGGTGTTTCAATTTAAGATTATTTTATGTATTTATAATGAAAACTGAACTCTAAACCCCACAGTCCTTTTCTCCCATTAGTACTTCACCTTCCTAATGGGAGAAAAAGACTACGCTAAAAAAATGGAATAAATAATTTAGGATATACGATCAGGAGACTTAGGGGCTGATCTAGAGTTTGGCAGATAGGGTACTCTGTTGCGACAGAGTATCATCTCCACCAAACGGACATTAAGCATTTCTGAGATGGAGACTACTCTGTCTCCATTGCTGACAGACTCCTCTGATAGGCCGACGGAGTAAGGACCATCGAAGGGTGGCCATTCGACTGCCCGTCTGAATTAGAGTGGGCAGTCGAATGGCTAGTTTTCACTGTCACCACTGGGTATAACCTGACATTAAGGGGCAGTGAAAACTGAAAAATGACCCACACACTATGGAACACAATGCCACTGGTGTTAGTGGGGGGTAATTCGTTTTTGTATTTTCAAAACATATTAAAAGTGCGATGGACGGTACCATCATGTTGAGGGAGCCATCTGTCAAACTTTTAATTCATTGACAGGACCACCATGACAGCCAAAGTTAAGAGATGTCTGCTGGGCTGGCAGACATCTCTGAATTTTGCATGTCTGAGAACCCTTGGTATGGCGGGAGTAAAGCAGTTCGCCATACCGACGGTTTAACCCTTCGTACATCAAACTCTAAATCAGGCCCTCAGTCTTCAAGATATTAAAACTCTTGCTGTAGCAGGATGCAGGGTTCTGTTTTGCCCTCAGGCTGTGGCTTCCGTCCTGCTCAAGAGTTCCAAAAACACTTGACACATTTGAGTATTCGAGCCTGAAAGGTAACTGATACTCCCCTGCCCTCCCGGCATCTGTGAGGCAGAAGAGTTTGCTGGTAACATTTGCATTTTTTCACTTTTAGTGGAAGAGTGACTTTCTGTGACTTCTCTTGGTAAAGTGCATAGACTAATACACACTATTAGAAAGCCTTTGTTACCGTAGGAATATTTTTAATTAAAAAGTTTTCAAAATCATATGTTGATTGCCTTAATCCGATGCTGACATTTCTTTGTCATTTATTTAGTACATTTTCCTCTCTTTTTATTATATTGGTTTGGAAACATTATTGGGAGAATAATGTTGTTGTTTGTGAACTGGATCTGTGCTAAAGTTTCACCATAACTACATAACTACATGGGATCATTTAAAATTATTAGAAATGTCAATCACGTACGTTGGTTATCCTGAAATTCTTGCACAGCTCCAGGACTCCTGGACTAAAGTTGGAAACTCTTGTTAGACATAGGAAGTATTGAAAAAACAAGCCAGTTCGTTCTGGCTATGGTTATAGGAAGCATGGATGAGTTTACTTTGCAAAGCTTTTTCTCAGGTTTTTGCGGAAGCCAGGGGTCAGGGCGCAGTGTCCTTTTTGAGGAGATTATTCCATTTGTCGTTGCGTTTTTCAACAATATGTAAAATGTGCAAATGTCATGCAAAATTTGTTTTGAAATATTATAGTTTTAATGGCGCATAGAGTCGCCACTGATGAATGAATAGGTTTGCTCCTGAAACGAACTGTTTAGGTCATTTAGAAGTAAATGTTATGCTGTGAATGAGTTAGGCCACATTTACGTGTTATACACCATTAATTTTAAAACGGATGCTGTTTCCGTGTTCAGTTCATCTTGCTCCTACTCATTCCCTTTCCCAATTGGTGTCCCACTGCAAAAGCATCTCTCCTCTTCTTCGAGGGAAAACTGAGCGCATGACGTGGATAATATTGTGTGGAAACATTGTGTCTGACAGCATTGTGAATGAGGCTTCCATGGTGTACCCAAAGTATCATTTTCAAGGACTTCGGCTGGAAGTTCGGGAGGCGATGTGTGAGTTCTACGAGGCATTGTTCAAGAAATGTTTCATTGCGCTGTACATCCCTGAAGTGCAGTTGCTGAGGCAGCAATGGAAGATTTCTCTTACCTTAAGAAATGGGTTCTTGTTTATTTGATTTTGTAAGTCATAACTATTACATTGTTGTTTCTGATTTGCCAAATGCGACCCTCACCATGATCGTGCTATGCTGAATTAGCAGAATCTATTAATAGAATTGTGTGTTTTTGTATAAAACCTTCTGTGCCCCAGTAGTTGGGGGCTGACTGGCTATTACTCATGCTGATGCTGCTGCTCTAGTTTTCTTTTTGGCCTTGCTGTGCCATTCGGCCTTTAGGCCCATGCACTCTCTGCGAGCCCTTTTGGGAATACTTTACTATTTTATAGATTAACTTTTATGCTGTCACTATTTTTAATGAGTGTGGCATTTAGAATTTTCAGCCAGCTGAATTTACGATATTGCATTATTTTTCCTTAACTCTGCTCTGATTGTTTAAAATGATTTTGCCTATACTCCTTTAAACCTCCTTTTAATTTTTCTTTCATAAAATCCTTTTGCCTATTTTCGATCTAGAGCTCAGTCCTTTATGCACTGTATATTGTAAACTGTTTAAGTCTGCTAATTGTTGATTCCCTTGTGAGGAGTACAGTCTGTAACCGTTAGGTCAAATTACATTTCTGTAGCCGAAAAACTATTGGTAATTTTTGGGGTGATCAATTTTTGGAGTTCAGATGAATATTGTGGTTCGAATCCCACACACTATTGCACTCCACTCAGTTTGACCCTGACTCCCGAAGGGTAATCTGTGAAGAGTCAATTCTTACTTCTGGAGGTGGTAGTAGGTTTGAAACCCAAATACATTACTACACATTCCTTCTAAAATCAATTTATCTTCATAAAATAATAGGTAAATAATCACAGGAATAAGAAGAGGGTTGGCAATAGGAAACATTTTTAAAAAAAACTAGATGTTCTTAATACATTTCGGTATTGAACTATGACCTCCAAAACTATTCTAGTGGTGATTATCTGTACGCCGTTAGACTTTGTGTAATATTATCCAATGGAGGAGGGATCAGTAAGACTCTGCAATCTTGAGAGCCACTCGGTTCTCTGGGTTCTAATTCCCATGCACTAGTCAACAGAGTCTATGTGCCAGACAGGAAGGTACAAGGTATTTCAAATGGCTATTACATAATTGCCTTCTGTCCTAACTTCTTCTGAATCTTTGGTAAGAAATGCCGAGTGCAAAGGTTAGTAATGACTATGATGTGTTGCTTGGTAGTAAAGTGCAAAAGGTTAGTAATGAGTATAGTGTGTAGCTTGGTAGTGAAACTGCTAATGTGGTATTTTCAGTTTAAAAATATTAATGTTTATCTTTTTCTCTAAGTAGAGTAATGGAATAAAAAACGTGTAACTTGTTGGCAATGAACATCCTTGCTAAGTACAAAGAACACTATATATTTACCAAATACACTGTTACACTGGGGCATCAAGGTGAGGAACATGATCTCAGGTCAGTCTCTTGGATATCACACATTCAGAGATTGATGAAACCATAAAGATAATTAAACCTTCCAATGAGATTCCACTGTTGTGGAAGCAGTGTCCTCACCACGTTTCGTGACATGCTTCATCATAGGGCATTTTTCAACACATAATTGTATCTCTAATTGTACAATGATGAATCTTAGTAATATACGCGGCTCTAGATTATATTTTAGGGATCCAGAATCACGCGGTTAAAACTGTCTAAAAGAATACCCAATCAATATATATGATTTTATCTGTGGGATTTGATGGTGCTTGGGCCTTTATCACCCTACCATCTCTAAATTTGTGTCAACATGTTTTAGCTGCTAATTTAAAACCCAACTGAGTCAAAGACCTTCTTCAGGACTTAAAGATCCCTATCCTGCCCAAACTACAGGGTCAGTCAAACCATGGTCATAATGATGTTAGTAAAAAAACTAATATAGAAATACTCGCTGTTATCTTTGAGACAATGGAAACTTTTTTCTGTAGGCGATCATAAACACAGAAATTAAAAGCTTAGAAGCCTAGGCAATGTGCATAGTGGTTAACAATTATTGCCACTTTATTTACTTGCTGGTTAATGGAAACTATGAAATGTGACACACTGCAAATCATGACACACAGCACACTTATGTGATAAAAACATTGTGATGGTAGTTTTGTCTTTGGTAAAAACTCTAAAAGTCACCCTTACCCACTCGTCACTTCAGAAGCTCTCATGGAAGCATTACCCTGTAGTCACACGCTATTGAAAGAATAAAAAAATTGACCACAGATTTGAGCTATAAGATTGGTATAAATGTACAGCACCACCATAAGAAGTCTCAATATCAAGTACACAGTGGCCTCAAAACAACCCGAATATTACTGTGAAGTAGCATTTATGTCTAGCCATACTCAGATTTTTGAAAAAGGAGATACTCAAGGTCGTCTTTTTATTCTTGTAAAAATAACTTCTGGACTGTTCCCATCTACTTGGCGGAGAAACGTACTGATTTATATCTAGCAGAAATACTTGGCCTCATTTGAGATTAATTGGCCTTACTGCATAATGATAAGAATGGGGACAGCCCCATAACTGAGCTGCAGAATTTACCCCTTGTTGATTGTTCATGTCCTGGTCAATAGCTATGTTGCAGTCAATCATCTTCTTCTAGACAAGGCAGGGGAATCCCTGCTGTAGACCTACCCTGACTGCAAGAGGTTAGCGTTTAATTAATGGAGGTGCTGTGGTTAGCTTCACTCTTCGAGAGCATCCACAGACAATGAGGAAAAAAAAAAAGAAAGTCTAGTCCAGTGTTCACCTACTTCATCAAGGGAATCAATGTTGCCTCATTACTGTGCCCTCCAACAATGAGTTGTGCCTTGGACTACTGGTACTTAAGGAAGACATACAATGGGTATGCGTAATGACATCATACCATCTCAGCATCTCCGGATCCATTCATCGGGTACAGTGTTTCAACTAGACCACTTACCCGGTAGGTATAACAACACCATTTTGGCAAGGTATTCTAAGGTTAGTTTCCCTGCTAACATATTTAAAGGAGGTGTTGCAACCATACCGCTATCTGAGCAATGACAAAGAGTTTCGATTGGTCTAAAGTAGAATTTGATCATGCATCTAGCCCCTCAAACCTTCTAGTACCCTGTCGCTTTTCATATTATTGTAATTTTAGAACTTGGATGACAATAGTATATGTCACTTCAGTATCATATACCACCACTCTTCTTATTATGGCATTACAAGGTTCCTATCAGTATGAGGTCAAAACAAAGGGTGCTTCTTAGCAGGACCAGGGGAGATATCTTCATGTGGTACTAAATCCCAGCACCATTATTATGAGAATGTGGATTATTATGTGGTGTGGTTGTGCGACCTCACATGTAATAATGGCACAATTCTGTGTCAGGTCCAGTCCGGTTGGCTTGTAAAACCTTAGCTCCATCCTGAGTAGCTGTGGTTTAGAGCAGTCAGGCTTAATCAAAGGAACAAATGTAAAAAAGTAGCAAAACAGTAGAATAAGAAGAAAATACAACACAATATAAATCTGTAGGAAAGTCATCCTTTTTGCCCTGATCACCACCATTTTTTTCTGATGCTGGTGGTTACTGACTCTGAAAGTGCCCTGAGCTCTGCTAACCAGGCCCAGGGCCAGTGCACTGTCCTTAAATGGTATATGGTAATTGATATAATTCTAATTGACCAAGACAGCCTACCTATAAGTCCTTAGTATATGTTAGGGCATGTAGGTTTAGAGACCCCAATGGACTTAATGCACTTAGGGGTGCACTGCTGTGGTGTCTGGTGTCATTTTAAAGTCAGGCCTGCCGTCTAGGATGGTTTTTAAATACCAATTTGACTTTTGAATTAAAAGTACTGTCAAAGTCCTCAAACTACCTTTTTATCACATATATGCCACCCCTAAGGTCTGCCCTAGGTGCCCCAAGGGTAGGGTGCCTTGTTATTAAAAGTATGGACATTATGAAATATGTTTTATATGCCCTGGTGGGGAAAACAGTCAAAGTATTGTTCCCCATTGTAGTGCTGCTAGCCCCATCGGCTTATTAAACTTAATAAAGCCTAACATTTTATTGGAGCTAGCTAGCAATATGATTCAAAGTATAAAAAAAATAGTACAATAAATCCAACAACTTTACAAGGTCTGATTTATTATAGCTATTACAGGAAAGTAGTTTTAGAAAATACCATCCTGAAGCTACCCAAAGCACCCCTGTAGCAGCCTCTTCTGATTGGTCAGCCTTTTTCATCCTGAGCCAGGCTGCCATCTGAGAAGGTGTGAAGAGGCCTGGAGCTGCAACAATACAGCCATTTGGTGGGAGGAGATCTGCTTCCTGTAAATGCCAGGGAGAGGAAGGGGGCTGGGGAGGTAAGCTAGACTTCAAAGGCAGGAGAACAGGTGTCACAGGACCCAGGCCAGCCCCCACTTCCTTGATCCCCAGCCAGATGGGAGCTCCCTTCATTAGATTAGGAGAGGCGCTGCAACACCTCTGGGTTGGGTTACACTGACACACACTCTAAGGAGAGAATTTCTCCATTTTGATTTTTGTCTCAAAAGTGCATTCTGGGTCAAAAATATCCCACACTTTGCAGGAAGTGGTCATAGTAGCATAGCAGAAGGTGGCAACTTTATCCCTATTGGTTGGAGTGTACCCCCCTCTTGCCAGCCCAGAAAAGAGAATAAATATGGGGGATCTGCAGGAGCCCCTCAGATCACTGCCTGGAACATCTGAAGAAGAAGGATTGCCCTGCTGAACCTTTGTACTGCACCGCAGAAGGCTTGCTCTCAGAAGGACTACACCTGCTGCACTCTCAAGGCTCCTCGAAGAAAGGACTGTTCCTGATTGAAGTAAAAGAAGTGGACTCCCTGAGGAGCAACAGGTAGAAAAGCTGTTGAAGAAGTCTCCTGCAGCAGACAAAGAGAGGATTACTCCAGCTAACCAGCTATAACTGGATTTTCCTGGACTGCCCAGGTGCATTGTGGGAGATTGAGTCCCACACCACAAGAGCAAGCTTCTGAAGCTTGGCTGATGCTGCTGGACACTTTTTAACACCAAAGAAACAATCAAGAAAAGGTTCTGAAAATTTGGGAACCTTCTACACAGTTTTGATAAAAAGCTCCAGAATAAGACCAGCTCGACGTTGAGAGTCAAGCCACTGTCGTCGACTCAAGAATTGGCCTGAACGCACTCCTGTCGACGCTGAGGACAAAGACTTCCAGAGACTCCTCGAGGCATTGCGCTGCACCTGGCAGCTGTTGTCAAAGCAAACTCTGGATCCAAGGAACAGGAGGGCCTGACATCGAGAGAAAAGCTCCAAGAAAAAGACTAAGTCCGAAGGTAAATCTTTACCTGGACCTAGTGCTCAACCTATCCGACCCACACTCCATCACGGTCATCCTAAAACTTTGACTTTTCCCGGTCCATCGCGACCAGATAGCCACTCGTGGCGCTTTGGGCTTTTTGGCGCTAGAATGCACTTTTTTATTTAAACTTAAAATATTAATATCGACGGCTCCCTACATTGGATTTTTTTCATTGTGGTGACATTTTAAAGATAAAAATATTCTCTATTTGTATAAATTAGTGTTGGACTTTTATTGTGTTATGTCTTTGTTAGACCTGGCCCTTTTTGCAGGTTTATCCCCAAACCTTTTGCCTCCTGATTTTCTGACCCTGTTTTTGTTGGCGTTAGGACTCTGGGCACTTTACCACTGCTGATCAGTGCTAAAGTGCATATGCTCTCTGTGTAAATTGTGATTATGATTGGTTATCCATTATTGGCATATTTGATTTACTGGTAAGTCCCTAGTAAAGTTCACTGAGTGTGCCAGGGCCTGTAAATTAAATTCTACTAGTGGGCCTGCAGCACTGGTTGTGCCACCCACATGAGTAGCCCTGTAAATGTATCTCAGACCTGCCACTGCAGTGTCTGCACACGCAGTTGTAAGCTGCCATATAGACTTTGCAAATGGACCCACTTGTCAGGCCCTAACCTTCCCTTTTCTTACATGTAAGGCACCCCTCAAGTAGGCTCAAGGTACCTCCATGGGCAAGGTACAGCATATGTGAAATGTAGGAAATGTGCTGGTGTGTTTTACATGTCCTGATAGTGAAATACTGTGTATTTCATTTTTCACTATTGAAAGGCTGTCTGTCCCATAGGTTAACATTGGAGCTGCACTGTAACATTTTACATGTGTAACTTTGAATTGGGACAAGATGGAGAATAGGAGTTTAGGCTCTCTGAACTCAGAATTTAATAACACACCTTTTACTAGAGGTGGCTTTCAAATTGTTTCCTTGCTTTACCATTCTGTGTGCCTCTGCCTGTTTGTGTATTCACCGTCTGGTTTTGGAGTGACAGGAGCTGGGGATGTGCATTCACTCTAGACAGTCATAAAAGGTGTTGAGGTGTCCTGCCTTGCTTGGGTGACTCATCGCTAGGCTGAATGGACCTGGTTTGCATTTAGAGTGGTGGGAGGAGTTTCGCTAGCACCTGAATAGGCTGTGTTTCCTTTGCACAATGCTGTCTCCACACCTTGTGGTCAAGCTGGACCAGGGAGGACAAAACTGGTTTGGGCTGAGCTCAGAGAGAACAATGAGAAAATGGGGTATAAGTATGAGATCTTAAACCCCAAGACTTTAGATTACTTCTGGAAACAAGTGGACCCTGCCAAGAAGATGAGCTGAAGAGCTTTGTGAGGAGCACTGCCTTTTTCTGTGTGAGAGGTGGTTTGGCCTTACATTGCTGCTTCTGTCTGTGGTGGAGGAAAAGGACTGACTCTTTTTGGCCTGCTGTGGTATCCTGTCTGTGAAGAATCTCCAAGGGCTTGTGTGTGCTTGCCTACTGTTGGAAGTCTCAGGGAGATAAAAGACTTCAAGAAAAGATCCTTGCTACATCTGAAAAGGAACGTGCCTGGAAGAAGATCTGAAGACCTGTGTGAGGAGCGCTGTTCCTGATGAGTGTGGGGGTGGGACGGCCTGTAGTTGCTGCTCCTGTCTGGGGCAGGAGAAGGACTGGACTGTTCTTCACATTTTTAAAAAGAAATGTGCAGGAGCACTGTGGTTTCCAGCCTAGAGCATGTGAAGAGCTTTTGGCCTGCAGGAAGTACGTGGTAAGCACTTTATTGGCATTCTTATTACAACCGGCGAGCGCTGCTTGCTGCCCTGGGGAATTACCCTAAAGCGCACGGTGGGGGCTGCGTGCAAAGTGGCGTGTGGTGCCGCAGTATCAGCGCCTCCTGGCTCGAGCACCGTAGGGAGCTGAGACCGACGTGGGTGTCCCTCCCGGTTGCCTTGACAACCACAACCCCCAGGTGCGGACACCTCAGCCGCTACGGGGCAAACAGCTGCGTGTCTCGCCGGCATCTTGAAAGTGAGTAGTAGCTTCTTTTCAGGCAACACAGGCCCGTGAGCAAGGCCCGCGGACATTGCTCCGAGTGCGTGCTGCAGGAAGGACACCTGCATGCAGGAGTGGCTATTGGGCATCTCGCAGCAGCACTACAGGATTGCAGGCGGATGCCCTTTTGCCCATGTTAACAGTGGGGAATCCGGTGAGGTCTCCACACCCTCCTCCAATGAGGTGCTAGTTGGACCGTACCTGGTGAGGGCGCTTGGGCAGTCTTGTAGGGCAGATCCATGATGGAGGCCCCGATCGCCCCTAGGGGTTTGCTTTATTCCGGGACCTGCCGCCTGCGGGAAGCCGGTAAAATTACTGTAATCCTAATAAAGGGCACGCAGAAGTGTTGTAGGATTGCAGGGAAGCTGCACCCTAAATGATCATGGTAATTCATGTACAGTGATATTTGGTGATTCATGGACAGCGTTATTTGGTGATTCATGTGTGACCTAACTGCTGCATTTTCATGCCTTGCAGTGACAAAATAGCAAGTAAAACTTTCAGGAACTGCATATTACCTACAGTGATGTTATTTATATGACATGTGCAACTTATAAGTATTTGCTTTATTGTACTAAATGTGATGTTATGACAATTGCCTAGTTGGCAAAATGAATTATGGTCTATATGTTTATATACAATATATGAGATTTTTTTATATAAACTTGTGTGGAGTCTATTTTGTGGTGTGTGTAGTGTGTCACTGGTGTGTGTGTGAGTTGCGCAAACGCTTTACATATTGCCTCTGGAATAAGCCTGACTGCTCTTCCAAGCTACCAAGGGGGATGCAGGGGTTATCTTGGGTGTATAACTCCCTTACCCTGACTAGAGTGGTGGGTTCTGCCTGGCTTAGGTGCATACCCTACCCAACCAGAAACCCCATTTCTAACAGCCTTTTACTTATTTACTGCTTTGGTGATATTAAAGGCTTTACACACCTGTCTCTTAAGCCTGACTGCTCATTTGCCAAGCTACCAAGTGTTGATCAAGGATTAATTTATTGAGACTTGAGTAGACACTATTAGTGTTTGTGGTATTATTAGCTGAAGGTGCATACCTCCACTTACCAATAACCCACTTTCCTACGAAATCTAATATCAATTTATAAAAATAGGTTGTATTTTTTATCTTTAAGGATGGAGGGTTCGGGAGATATGAATTTTCAAATAAAGAACAACTCACTGCTTTTCACTAAATGGAAAAAATCTTTGAAATCTACTGCGTTCGCGTTTTAGGATTAGCCACAACAAGCAACTTTAAAACAGCTATATGGGCTCTTTTGTATGAGCCAGATCCAATAGGGAGCCAGTCACAGAAACCAGTCAGGTCCAGGGGGATAGTTACCTGCAGACTTATACATTCTCTGATCCAGTTCTGAATCCTATTGGTGATACGCCATTGAAGCCAATGGAGTGGTGCTGGTGAAAGGGATGCAGGATGCTGAAGATGCTCAAAGATGCAGAGGATGCTGAGCAAGTTTCAGGGGTCTTCCTGTGGCTACCCCTTGGTCCTCAAGCACGGGGGGGACCACTTTGGCCGCTAGGGTCGATGTCTCCGGAAGTACGGTTGAAGTCCAGCACAAAAGCAGCTGCCACTGGTCTACTAGTCTCCAGTTACAGCAAAACCAGGGTTCCCTTTAACTTGCAGTAACTTCTGGGTTGGGCGACCAAACGGCACTCTGATGACTTTCCCGGGTCCAGCAGATTTGTTTGCATCTTTTGATGTTAAGGACTCGGGGGCCATATTTATGGGAAAGTAACGCAACGCAGCAAGTCATCTTGCTACGCTGCGTTACAGGGAAAGGGCAGGAATGCGCCATATTTAAAAGAAGACAACTAATTTCTGTTCTTGTCCCAACACTGGTGCTATTTTGGCACCTAGCACCAACGCAGGCTCCCTTGCACCATGGTGCAAGGGTGCCTGCGTTGCAGACACAATTGTTTTTGTACAGGAAGGGACACCTTCCTGCACAAAAACAATCCTTAGAGGCAAATTCCTCTTTCTATGTGTGCTGCAGAATGCAGCACACATAGAAAGAGGAAGTAACGAGGAGAAATAAAGATACTTCTCCTCATTACGCCTCACCTGGGGAGGCGTATCTTTTTGGCGCATTCCGAGGTTTCCCAGTTCTGGTAAATCTGGAATTGCATCAAAAACCATGGGAGTTGCCTGGGAACACCCATGGAGCTCCTCCCCAGAGCAGAGTAAGACAATACAGCGATTTGCGCTATGTTGCTTTACTCGAGATTTATGAGGCCGCTCAGGGCCATGCAAGGTGGCCTTGCGTGGCTTCATAAATTTCTTTTTTGAGTTTTATCACTCTTGCACCATGTTGCGTGGTGCAAGAGCGAAGCAACAGGGCTTGTAAATATGCCCCGCAGTCTCCCAGGCACTCTGATACATCTCCTGGGTCCAGCAGACTCAGATGCAAGTTTTGAGGGTCAAAGACTCAGTCTCCTAGGCTGCACCTCGGCATCCAGCAGCAGTCAGGCTTCTTTGCGCTGAGCTCTCATGAGTGCATACTTCTCAACTAATATTACCCGGTGTCTGTTACAAGGAGTCTGCCAACTGACTCTTGGTGTCGCCTTCTCTGTCTGGGGCTTGTGGATGACTTTTCCATGAGCGAGGCGCAACAAGCACAGTCCTTACTTTGCTAGTCCAAGGTGCAGGAGAGGCAGTACAGTCTTTGGTGCAGCCTCTCTTTGCCTGGTCGAAAGAACAGCAGGGCAGTCCTTCTTCATTCCAGTCTCCAGTACAGATGTGATCTGAGGTCTCAGTGCCAGAGGTGCCACGTTTATGCAGTTTTGAGCCAAAAGGGATGTGGCGACTAAGTAGCCAATGGTCTACCTGGTCCCCTCCTGTCTGATGATGACTTCCTGCATAGTGTGGCATCTAGCTACCCCAGAATGCACTGCTTGCTCTGCCCACTCACAACAAGGCAGAACCCTTCTGCTAGTGTGTGGAGCTCCCTAGCCCAGCCCAGAGGTGTGACTACCTGGGGGCTACATTCCCCTTGCAGAACCAGTTTGACAATGGCTTCTCCCTTGCTGTCCTAGATGCCAGCCTGTCTACCAAAACAAAAGAGGAGTCACTTCTGTGTGTCACTATGATTTGCCCTTCAAAGGAGGCTTCCCTTCTGAAGTTCGCCGTTTGGGCTTACACCTACTCTGGCCATCCTGCCAGAAGGAGGTCACACATCTTCTTTCGGCAGGTCCTTTGTTCCTCTTCCTCTTCCTCTTCCTCTCGCAGGAGAGCAAAAGGCTGTCCTGACAGCAGCTGTATACAATTGTAAACGACCACTGGAAACTTTGGGCAACACAGGGGCAACTTTCTAAGGTTGCCATTTGTTAAATAGTTACATAAAATTTGACTCAAGCAACAAGTCAGGTTAAATGCACTGATTTTGTTTTATCATAATGGAAAGTTCCTGCTCACCAGAATTTCTTCTACATGCAATTACAAACTCACCCGATTCAGTTAGTTCGAGTTCTTTTCTTTTATTGCTCATTATTTATTTTGCCAAATTGCAACAATAATTTCCAAACTGCATCACCAATTTATCATTATATACAACACTTCATCAAATATTACAGTACATCTCTCAGTTCATATATATATATATATATATATATATATATATATATATATATATATATATATATATATATATCCTTAAGAAAATTTCACTCGTAGCGTGCTCTCAGTCAAGAAGCTGTGCAAATCAAAGTTACCACTGTTTATTCACAACGCGTTTCGCCTACAATATATATACAATAAATATAATTTACATAAATTCAAACCCCATGTCTCCTCCATGCATACTATGCATACATACTCATACATTCATTCAGAAACTACCAACATGCCCTCAAATATTCCTATTAGCACAACTTGGAGCACAATCTTTTTATCTTCCACAACAGTTGTGTCTTGGCCTGTGGACCTTCACACACGTTCAACATATGTTTTGGTGGAATAGATGATTAATACCACCTTCTTCAGGACCTAACATAAATTCTCCTCCTCCTCATACCCAGTGGGGTTCAAACTTGCAGAGTCCCATAAATCATCACTTATAACATTACAAAAAATTCTTGCTATCTCCTAGGGTATACCTGTTACAATTTATAAACGCAGGACAACAATATCAGTCATGATGTACAAATGACTGAATTTAATTCTGTCTATGGAAGAATTTAATGTGTACGTAATCCTTTGGTGTAGGAATAATGTCCCATGATTTATTATATTCTGCAGCTTTGCAGAAAAGAAAGTGATGTTGCCTGGAGGACTGGGACTAATGGTTGTGTAGCAGAAATTACTTAGCCCACTGAAGGATATAATAAATCATGGGACATAATTCCATTATTCCATTATGTCACACTCGTGATGGCACAATAAGTGCTGCAGTCTATGAGGGACACTTAACTTACAATCCCTAGGCACCCCTGCTACCAGGGATTTATTAGTAAGTTAACTTATGCCAATTGTGGGTAGACCATTTAGACATCCTTGGCGTGGTATTCCCCCAAATGTTGTGCCTTCACCTCTCGTTTGCTGAATTTGTTTTTGTTGGCTTTAGGATTCTGTGCACTTTACCAATGCTTATCAGTGCTAAAGTGCTTGTGCTCTCTCCTGCAAACATGCTAAAAGTGGCCTACACCGAACTAGTGCATTTAATCAGTGACGGCTGGCCACAATTGAAAGTGGTGAAGCGAGCAAACTGACACTGAGAGAAACCAGCAATGCCTTTCGGCTCAGTGCCAAAGTTATCAACCGTGTTTTGAAAAACAAGGGGGCCCAATTACTAATGGTCAAGGGACCTTGGGTAGTTTACTAGTTTCAAACACAGTGGTCCCTAAACAGAAGATTAAACAAACAATGAATATAGACTCAATCAGTACTATATTTGAAGCTGTACAGCCGGACAGATACTTTAATATTCAATTAGTTTCCAAAAAATGAACAAAAGACATTTGAAGTGGGACACAAGCCTGCATCCAAATCAGCAAAATAGGACGAACAACGTGTAACAGAAAAAGGCTCAGGCAGAGTAAGTTGTTTGTATGTAGCACATACTGATGTTACAAACAAAATATATTGGGACACCATTACACATGAGCGATATTTAGTTGAGAAGTGTATATGGTGTGCATTAAGTCGGCTGACATTTCGATCCTTACAACACATATTAGGATCATCATCAGAACATTTACATTAGCATGCCTGGGTACATTTGCCTAATGTCCAGAAGAGAGCAGCATGAATACGCCACGGGGGCGGGAGCGGCCCGGGCTGGGGCAGATTAAGCGTCCGGACCTGGTGCAGTCAGAGCTGCAAGAGGTTGGTGGAGATGGCGCCGCGTGCGCAGTCACTATATCAATTAGAAGGGTTAGGTCTGAATTGGCCTTGTAATGAGGACACTGCTGCATGGGCGTGCTTCCTGTCGGCATCAATCATGGGGATCGCGATTGATGACGGCAGGAAGCCGTCCTGGTCCTGGTGTTCTTCTCCAGTTGTCCAAGAGTGAGCCCCAGAGCCAACTCCCATAGCCAATCCAGACACTGCTCTCATACTGTTAACCAGAATGAGAGAAGCACCAGGATTGGTTGGAGCGGCCTGGATCAGTGCTCACTGAGGCACTGGGAACCTGTACCTTCTCTCAACCCAGCTGTTTAAGACAGCTCTAGTCGGAGAGGTTTAAAGTTCGCATGTCAGGCTGGTCAACGCAAGACAGCTAGCCAAAGTGACATGCGCACTCAAAACTGGTATAGCCAGCCACCACTCCTTACTGCTGCCAATCAGCAGCAATGGACCTGCCCCGCCCTCACACTCAGCTAAGGCTGGCAGAAGAAAAAATAAAATGGTAATAAAATCATGTCATTGGCATTTTAGTTTTTCTCTTTTGCTGCGCCTGCAGCAGGGGGTTGACACTCCTCCGCCCAAATGGAGAAACCACAGCTGCATTTAATTTACTTACAACTCCGTAGTAAATGGTACTACATGTACCCAGGGCCTGTAAATTAAATACTACTAGTTGGCCAATAGCACTAATTGTGCCACCCACTAAAGTAGCCTTTTAAAACGAGAATCAGGTTTGCCACTTCAGCCTGTAGTGCAGTTTTAAACTGCGATTTTGACTTGGCAATATAAACCTTTTTGCCAGGCTTAAACCTTCCTTTTAAATACATATACAACACCTCTAAGGTAGGCCCTAAGGGCTCATAGGGCAGGGAGCATTGTATTTAAAAAGTAAGACATGTGTACTTAAGTTTTTACATGCCCTGGCAATGAAGAACTCCTATAGTCGTTTTTCACTGTTGTAAGGCCTATCTCTCTGATTGACCAACACTGGGTTACCTTATTACATTTAATAAGTGATACTTTTGGATTAGGAGCAGAGAGAAATATGCTGTTTACACTCAAATGAAATGCTATTTAAAGACCTCTTTCATTGTAAAGTCAGGTTTTAAGTGTCAATTCTGAAGATGCCCCAGGGCGTAACGGAGGCCCCCGCAGCCCCTGTGGTGCGGGGGACAAGGTTTCTTGCTTTGGCGGTGGCCCCTCACCCTCTAAGCCATGTCATTGAATGCCTTGCAGAATGAGTGCAATGGCATGGAATAAGAAATAGTTAAACGCTCGGGAAAGACACTCTGCTTTATCGAGCAGGCCCCTGCAGTGTAGGGAGGGCAACCGATCAGGTGGCCTTAATTGAGCCCATTCTGCAGGAGGGCCCCATTCTTCTTTCGTTACGCCACTGAAAATACTACTTTTTGAAAGATGTCATTTTCTTATCCTGACCATTTGTGCCTTCTGCCAGTGTCCTTGGTCGAATGACTGTGAATGGCTCTGCTGTTGGTGTTTGTGTATTGCTTCCAGACAGTAACACAAAGGGGGCTTCGGTGTAGACAGGATGGGCCATCCTGGCAGGATGACTGGGAGGGGTTGCACCCAGTCCCACTTACATTTCAAATGGTTTTGCCTCCTGCACACACAAAGAAATCTGAAACCAATCCTGTCTTGTCTTTTGTCACCCCAGTCAGTTTAGAGCCTTGACAGGGGTAGGGGAAGAACTTTCCAGAACCAGATGTGGGGATAGTATAAGGAATCCCCCCATACAAAGGTTGGCATCAGGTATAAATAGTGAACCTCCAGAGCCATAAGAACATTCCTGGACCTGTGGACATTCAGATGAAGGACTGTCCTACTGCTAGAGGACTGCCCATCTGCTTGAGGACTGCCTTGCTGTTTGCGAAGGAAGACTGGACCTGCTTACCACCATCCCAGGCTAACCTGAGTGACTTCACGGGTCAGTTGGCTGACCTTATGTTTGAGCTACAGGGACATAACAAGCTTCAGAGGCCTTCTTGCAACTGTCCAGCTTACTTGCTACAACTGGACCTGCCTGGACCTGCAACTGGACCTGCCTGAACCCAGCTGGCCTCTGCTGGAGTAAGTCCCAGATCCCCAAGAGGTGCCCCCTAGGTCCTGAAGCCTTGGTCTGAGCTCCTCCCAAGAAGGAAAGATATCCTTAAGTCTGGACTCTTCACGAACTGCCCCTTCATGCCAAGACTGTGCCACCCGCAACGACCACCAGTGCAAGGCTCCTATGAAGACCTGCTCTTTGTAATACAGCAAACACTAGCAACGACCATCTGCAATGCTCTCCCTGCTCCTCACGGCCTCCTCCACCATGAACAGAACTCTTTGCGCTGGACTTTGAAAAGGGAACTCTTTCAGATGGTCCCTATATCCGATCCACGCTCCATCATGGTTGGTCTGAACTTGTGACTTTCCTCTGGTCTCATACAACCAGATGACCGCAAGTGAGGCTTTGTGTTTTAGGCTCTATTTTCATTAAAAAAATAAAAAATGAATATGTCCAGTTCTACTGATTGAATTTTTGTCATTTTAATATCAGTATATTTATTAAAGTTTACTCTATGTTTTAAAAATTTGTTTGGGAATTTCCTTGTGGTTTCACTTTATTATTATTTGTGTACTGCATAAATACTTTACACATTACCTCTAAGTTAAGCCTGACTACTTTTGTATCAAACTACCAGAGGGTTAAGCACAGGCTAATTTAGGGCTTTTTGTGGTTCAGTCTGACAAGTATTTTGGTTGATGCCTGAATAGGGCTTCCATTCCCTCAACCAATAACTTGGTTTCTCACAGACATACACCTTTTGAGGGTCAGAGCACTGGCACTGAGACCTGTTTGGCAGAACTCAGTGCACTTTCAGAGTCAAAAAAACTAGCAGCATCAATCCAAAGGTTTAGGGGTGATTATGCACATTTTTTCTAATGAAATAAAGATACAAACCTTATACTGACCATGTCATAACATTACAAGCAGAACTGAACTGGATGTTATATGGTATTTAAATAATGCCACAGGGTATCGTAATTTAGACCTTTTAAGTGGCTACCAAGCCTATGTATCCACTGTTGTTCCCAATTTAGTAGTAAGTTCTCCACATTTTTAGAGTCCTTTGGTACGGTAGGTTTATCGACTACTATCCATCTCATCTGGTCTAATGTGTGGTTACTCTCCAGAAAGTGTGTAGTCAACTTGGGCACATGCTCAGATATCCTAATTTTGACATTTTTGGTAGTCTTACTGTCGGAGGGACGGGCGAAAGACAAATCGAGGAGGCCGAATGTGCTTTTCTATTTTGGCGTTTATTCTTTCTTTTTGGGCGAACAGTTAAACAAAATTAAAACAATACAGTCCTGTGATGGCCGTTTTGGCTTTATAGTCTTCTTCTTCTCGTGACACTCTACCTCTTGGTCTTCTCCTTGCAGGTTTGAACTTTCGTGGTACGTCGTCCCCGGTATGCAAAAAAAAACGGAAAAAAACACAGGGAAAGGAAGGTGAGTAACAGGGGCCTGGTGTGATTGATCTTAGGAGGGATAGAGTCCTTCACCACACCCAGGGGTGTCAGGGAATACTTGCTCTTAGGGTGAATGGTACGTTATCTCTCCTCTAACCTTTTTATCAGTTGATTTTGCGACTCTCAGGTGGGACCTCCAGGTTTATGTCCTGGGTCTTTGGGAAGGGGTAGTGCACAATAGGTTAGGTGACTATATTCTCTGACTACCCTTATACCCTTATACCCTGACTTCCCCTTCGATTAAAATCCTAGTTGGGCTCTCCTTCAAACCCAATTCTCTTCAATATGGACCCCTCTGCTATGGTCCTGTCTACATAGTGGAAGGGAGCACAACAATATAAAAAAAAACTTAATAGGAAATTTCCCAAGAGTGGAGAAGAAGATAAGGGAAAAGAAATGAACAACCCCGTAAAGAATTGCGTGTGCCAAGTTATATGTCCGACCTGACTTCTTGGCTGACACTGCAATGCTCGCTTTACCTTTGAATAATCTACCCCCCCCCCTTCTGGCTCACGCCTGTCTCTTATCCCAACCGTCCTCCACGTCTCCCACCCCCCCTTTCCTTCCTTACACCCATACCTGGCGAGCCGCAAGTCTCCGGAGTTGCGGCAGGGGAGTCACGCGTCCCAGGGCAACCACCACTCTTGACTCCAGCATTCTGGGGGCTCGTCTTCTTCAGGAGCGATTCTTCCTTCCTCGGTTTCGGTGGAACCGGACTCGCCTTCTTCCCCGTGAACAGTGCTGGACTCTGCGCTGTTCCTTTCTGCGTCTTCTGGGGTCCTCTTCTCCAATCTGCTTGTCCCTTCTTGACTCCCTGTCCTCCTCTCTGCTTCGTCGCTGACCTCTGCAGTCCCGCCTCCCTCTGTCGTCAGAGGTTCCTGACTGGGGTCGTTAACCCTTTATTCCTTTTTCTTCCCGGGACAGAGTAGCTGGGGCCGTTCGATGCACTGTGACGGAAGAGGTAGGTGAGGGGAGTTTCGGAATATAGAGTTGGGGCTAATTAGGGGTGATAGGTTATTTACAGGGAGCGGGGCCCCACCTACATCACAGTTACCCACACAGAGAAGACCACCTGGGTAGGTGAACAGGTAGATTATATTTTTTGAGTTGCATGTTGTGTGTTGGTTTGAGATCCAATGACATGTCAAACCAATATCAACAGATTTGGTAATGCAACAGTTTCAACAGATATAATGATGGCCTTTAGCCGGAGGTAGCACCCATAATGTTGGCTCACGTTCACCTAATTTTTCTTGAGGTCTAGTGTGCCCTAATATGTTCCTAATGTTTGCACTCTTCTTAAAAGAGAACCAGGGTTTCTAGAGGGACAGGGTATTTAAATTCAGTATACGCCATTTCCTATTTACAATCTTTTTAAGGGCATTCAATGCTGTGCAGTATGTTGTGACATATATCAGTCTCTCTTCTTTCAATTTTGTGTGAGTATCAAGTAATGCTTTCCAGTTAATGTTTCTTCTCCGTTGACACACATTGGTCTTCCAGCACCTCAATCATCTTTTTGAGGTCCACTAGCTTCTTAACGAACCCTTCCATCTCTTTATCAATCATCTACAATTCATTGCATATATCAGAGACTTGTCCCATGTTTTCTTGCTTAATATTCAACCTCTTTAACTCAACAAGAATATGATACAGAAGAATAAGTATATAGATTTTCTATTACCCATGTTCATGTACGTTTCGTCCTGGAGATCAGGGCTCTGTTTTTCAGGATTACTTGAGGATTTAGTAAAACCTCCTCTTGAGGTTCCTCTATTGCCATAGGGAGCATATTCTTGGGCGATGCACCAGTCAAATTAATGATGTCTCTTTAACTTGACATGCCTTTCCAGAGTTCCTCTTCTTGCTTCAGTTTGTTTAAGTCACAAGATTCTAACTTTGTCTGTCTCTTCACAGGGTCTGTGGTGTCAAAGAGGACATCACTTTCGCTGGGGTATGCCCTCAGTGCAATTGTCTCCCTGTGGTCTTATGTCTGTCTCTGTTCTAGAAGAGCAAGTTCCTTCTGGGGATCTTTTCCTTTTTTAGAAAAAAAAGAATAGGTTAGAGCACACACAACCCCAATAGATCTATAGCTGTTTGGTGGTGAGTGAGAGGTTATCAGTTACTTGCACTTTTTCAGTTTCTGGAATGTTTTTACTGCCTTTTTTAATTGTGTTCCCACTCCTAAATGAGGCTGTTAGACACCCACAACCTTTATCCCTCCCAGGAGATAGCTTTATTTTTCCTGTAGGATTGTATTTTTTTCTGCATTTTGCTTTTCTCTTGTAATTCTATTTATGGTTGAGCATTTTCTGTCTTCAGCCAACTTTAAGAAGATAAGCACTGATAGACTGTGGGGATCTTTTGAATTCACCAGATGGGAAAGAAGAATGTAATGTAGGCGATGGATTTACCTTAAATTAGATCGCCAAACCATCATGTGGAGTAGTACGTTGGTCAAGTCCATCAGACCCTATGCTAACTCATCACAGATCCATCTCAGTGCAATATAATAATGTAGCTCATTGGGAAGAGAGTTCCGTGTGACAAATACAAGATCAAAGCATATGATGGAATAACATTGCTGGCTCTGTCTTATCCAAAAAAAGCACCTTATTCTACAGTGAGTCATTATCCTCCCTTGTATTAGGTTTCATTTAGGCACCTTGACTATGTAAATCTTCTTCATTCTATAGGGTAAAAAGTGCACAGACTGCATTATAATGCCAGAATTCCAGTTTACATGTTTGTTTTTGTAAAATAGGTTAGCAGGATATTTTAGTGAAGCACTTGTTGAGGTTGAATTTGAGTTCGTTCTCAAACTCTATGATTGTTGTTTAGTTGCTGAATAATATAATATGATAATATGATAGAAATGATTGTGTGTCTTGTGTGGTTTACCAATTCTATAGACACCGTCCACCCCCACCTGTCCCAAATTAGCTACCCACCTGCCTGCAGGATGGGTATTAATCTCAGGATGAACCTGATCACTCCTTTTCAATTTCTCTGAATAGGGTAACTTCCTTCTATCACTCACTTGTTAATGTTACCTTGACCATCCTGACTTAAATCATCAATTTTCCTAGATAGCGCCAAAACAAATTCTTTTAGTATAATATTTATTACTATGTTAGAACTTGATTATGGTTAGCAGGCTGCCAGTTTCCCAAAATTAATAATGCCGGAATCATGCATTTTTGGAGCTAATTCCTTCCTCACATGAACTTCACTATTCGAAGTTTTTCTGGCTGGGCTGAGGAATAATGTGTGGGACCTGGATTTACTAGGCCCATTCCCACATGTTTTTTTTTACAGTCCCAATAGTGTTTTCGTGCATAGATTCCTAGCAAAAGAACTATGTCCATGGAAACTCAGAGAGATATTGAGTGCAGATTTACACTGAGCACAGTTCATGATCAGCCAGAGTGGTATCAACCAAAGGCGCGATCTCTCCACCGAGCTCGTAATTGCGCCCGTTCTGTGCGGTGTGTATGTAAGTTACTGACTTATGCATGTTATTACAGTCTGTTTGTAAAGGTGGGTGAGCCACAGAAAGCTCGAGCCAGGCTCGAGCCTGAAGCCTGGCTCTGGCTCAGCTCGAGACCCTTTAGAACCTCGAGCCAATAACAAGCCGTGCTTTCATGTGGCTTCTGTCTGCACACTCCCTTTACCCAGACTGTAGCGTTACGTCCAATTCTGCTGACATTAGGAGCTGGTGAACCAGGTTCAAGTCTCAGCACCGTCTCAACAACCTGTGTCTGGGTAAATCAATTAGGGCCCGATTTATTATTTGGCGGCTGGAGTAATCTCTGTTGGCATGGCAGAGGAATTAATGTCCGCCAGGCTGAGACTAATCCACCTGTCAAATTTAGAAATAACCACCAACCTGGCGGTTCCTGTCAATGCTTATTTACGTTTGACGCAAGGCTCCGTCAGCATATTGGAGCCATCCATTAAACGTACATTTTTTTTTATTTTCAAAAAGAAAATTTGGAAATGTTTTTTTTTTTTAAATAAGCAAAAATGCTCTCCTCGCCAAGAGAGTTCTCTCCCATGGAGAGGGGAGCACTGAACATTTTTCACTGCCCTTTACCACCAGAGTTTTCCTGGTGGTGATGAGCAGTGAAAACTGAGCTCTCTGCCCGCCTACTAAATTAGGTGGGCAGGCATAGAGGTCAGCCTCCAATGGCCTTTACTGCTGTGAGCCGGCCATCGGAGGGGTGTAACCATGGCGGAGACATAGCAGTCTCTGTCATGGTTACACCAATGATCCGTCCGCATATAAATCTGGCGGGCGGACCATTATCTTGGCGGTAAGGCTACTCTGTCAATGTTGCGACGGAGTATCCTTACCGCCAAGATATAAATCGTTCCTTTAATCTGCCTATAAACAATGAATATGTCCTTGTGTAATGTAACTGGTGCTCATGTAAAGCACTCCAATACCTTTGTGTCGAGTTTACGCTATGTAAAACCTGCCGAAAAATGCACAAAGAGGTAAAAGCATAGTCTTAACATAAGAAAAGACAAATAGATACCAATTTACTGCCTGATATGTTCAAAGTGAAACCAGAAAACCTGGATAAATCACGGCTTCCCTGCTTAAATTGTGTGATCTTAGCCAAATATTTTATTTCACCAAATTTTTCTTCATTATCACATATGAAAGCAGTTTCAAATATGTGAGTTCAGAATACCAGTTTTACAAAAACCTATTGTGTTTCATTTATTAGACTATCATGTTGCCTAATAATAACACGGGCCACGTATAGGGTTTGCATTACAACTGCCTTGCCTTTTAGTTAGTTCACAGATGGTTCATGTTTATAACAATTACTTTTAAAGTTCTTCTCAGAGCAGAGAAGTATTACTATCAAAGCTTCCACATGTTAATGAAATACACGTTTTTGAATTTTGAAGAAACTTCATCATATCTTACGTGATGTTTGTTGTGTGATTTACATAGCCAACATTTTTTTTTCAGGGCTTGGCTCGTGCATGGTCTCCAAGGGTCGAGCAAGACTCTTGGCTCGGCTCTCCCTGTTAATTTGTTGGCTCGCCCAACTCTGTTTGTGAACATTCACAGAGTTAGAACTGTGAGGATGTACACCCTATCTGCATTGTATGTTCCTATGCTCCTAACCCACTCCCCTAGGAACGACCAATGACCTGACCAAGGTTTAAAACTGCACGTGCAGATGCCAGAAATTTCATGCATATTTTCATGTTTTGTTAACTTGTTGTAAAATAACCGTCCATTTAGGTCAGGCCTTCTCCCATTTGAGATGGACACGCAGAAAGGGGCAGTGTGACTCGAATACTTAGGGCCTGATTGTGAGTTTGGTGGTGTGGGGGCCGGCCGCCACACCGGCTCCCCGTTCCCACACTGCCAAACTTGACCGCCAGCCACCCGCCAGATTAGGAGTGTTCTCCCACTGGGTTGCCTATTAAAAAGGCACCGCAATGGGAATGCCAAAGCCCGTTCCTGCACTGCATGGACTATAATGTACATGCCATGCTGGAAAGGGGGTGCATGCAGACAGAGGGGCACACCATGTGCCACCCTGCATGCATCCCATGGCCCAAGGCAACAGGGGGCCCTGTAGGCCCCCTTTGTTTCCTCACCGCCGCACTTTTAATGGCAGGCTCACTACAATTGAAAGTGAAGCGGGCAGGAATGTCGTAATATACATGGCGGTGCCGCTACGGCCCCACCAAGCATATTGCGGCCTCACAGTGCTGCAACACTGCCGAGGGATGACGGAGCGGTCTTTTGGCGGTACGACCGCCAAACTCGTAATAGGGCGGTCGGACCGCCGGTGCGGCGGTACCCATACTGCCACCGTGGCTACGGCCGTCCATCGGACCGCCATAGTCATAATCAGGCCCTGAGTATTTTGTGGTTGTGATATATCTGCAGCGAGGAAATATCACTTCTTGTTATTTCCACAATGTATTCTTGCAGACAGCCAACGTTGTTGGAGCACAATGCTCCATAGCATTCTAAAAGAGGTCTTCTAGAAGAGAGAGATGAAGCTCTCCTTAAGAAGGAATATAAAAATATAGTAACTGCACCCATAATGTTTGGCACTGCTCATAAAACTCTTTTAGATCTTTGCAGGAAGGTCAAGCATATTGCATTTCAAAACGGGTTAGTTACCATATTCCGGGCCTGCCCTGCACGTAATCCTACTCGGATATGACTTGTCATATAGAGAACGCTATTGATTTCTTTCTTTCACTCCGGCAGTAATTCAATTTTATTGTCTCTTCCCAATTGATCGTCTGCATACTTAGATCTATATTCTATATTTAATTGTGCCTGGTGCATTAAAACTGTTTTACAAAATTCAATAGAAGGCCTGCGCAGTTAAATTGAAGAATGGTGAGTTAAACTATGCCACTCAACCTCAATCCACCCTGTTTTCAGCAGTGTGGTCTCTGCTGAAATGTGCTCGCTTCAGTGCTTAATTTGATCCGGTGGTTGCCCTGGGGGCCACAAGCACTCATTTTGGGGGACCAACACTTTTTTTCCCCTCATCAGACATTTCAGGACAAGAGAGAGAAAAACACACAAAAGGGAAAGAAGAAGGAAGAGAAAGACGAAAATTGCATCACCAAGGGAGAAAGCAGGAACCTGCAGATGCGAGCCGCCACTGCTGCAGGAGATTATTTTACAAATTAAGCACTGGCTGGCTCGCACACTAGCTGACAACTCCCCTCTTGGAGAAACCGAAAATTTATTTCAATATCGAATTGTTATTTATAGAATGCTGGCCAGCGGCTAGAAGCCACTCCATAGCGCTGATTTATCATAAAAAGTAGGTTGTGTTTTCTCTTGTTCCAGACCCATGCACGCTGAGAGAGCTTAGAATTGGAAGGCACAGACTTTTCACACCTGGAACTCAGAATAGTTGCATTGTGTGCAGGGGGTAGCTTCCACTGGTGCAACAGGTGCAGTGACATCATGGTCCGGAGGCCTGACAAGGCCACTGAACACTGATTACTGATGTATTTTATTTGTCAAACAGCAGCCAGGGGGCACATTTCCTTCCTTGTCCTACGGGCCATGACATAGTGGCTTGCCACTGATTGTTTGATGCGGTCCGGGTCCAGAGGCGCGTTGACAGGAAGAAAATGTCTCTAAGAAGAGGCTAGTCTTCATGTTTTTTAAGGTTTCAGCACTGAGTGGGATGTTCTTCAGGTCTGGGTGGACAGTTCTAAATTTTGGGGCCTGAGATCTGGATCATTTTGCCTCTTCGATTTTTCCAGATGAATTTTGTTGGAAAAGGCCCTCTCTGCAGGGTCACCCCCAAACCTTTTGACTTCCTCTTCCACTTTTTCTGACTTTGTTGTTGCTGGCCTTAGAACTCTGAGCACTATACCACCGCTAATCAGTGCTAAAGTGCATGTGCTCGCTCCTCTAGACATGGTAACATTGGCTCATACCCGATTGGCAAATTTAATTTACTTATAAGTCTCTAGTAAAGTGTTCTACACGTATCCAGGCCCTGTGAATCAAATCATACTAGTGGGCCTGCAGCACTCATTGTGCCACCTACTTAAGTAACCCTCTACCCATGGCTCAGGCCTGCCATTGTAGAGCTTGTATGTGCAGTTTTACACTGCAAGTACACTGCCAGGCCTAAACCTTCCCTTTTTATACATATAAGTCCCCCTTAAGGCAGGCCCTGTATGACCCACAGGGCAGGGTGCAATGTATGTAAAAGCAGAACATGCATTTTTAAGTTTTACATGTGTTGGTAGTGAAAAACTCCCAATTTTGTTTTTCACTACTGCAAGGCCTAGCTCTACCATAGAATAACATTGGGATTACTTTATTACATCTTCCTTACCTTACAAAGTGTAATTCCCAATTGAGAAGAGATATACTTTTCAAGTTTGGTGCTACTGGATTTAAAATAACAACTATTGGTGCATTTGGATTTAAGTAACAGTTTAGCAAATGCCACTTTTAGAAAGTTAGCATTTACTTACTTTAGCCATTTGTTGCCTGTTGCCTGTCTCTGTTCAGTCTGGGCTGTGTGACAGCCGCGCTTTGTGTATTCCTTCTAGACAGCCACACACAAAGGAAGCTTAGGTGTGTCATGATGGGCCATCCTGGGTAATGGGAGGGAGGAGCTGGGCACAACCTCACACTTACACCAGAATAGGCTGTGTCCTGTCCACACACAAGGTGCTGCATACCCCCCTGGAGTGAGTCTGGAGACAGGGCAGGAAGGGAGGACCTCTGTGCACTTCAAAGCTTTCTTTGAAGTCTCCCTCACTTCAAAGGCACAACTAGGTATAAGTACTGAAACTCTGACACCACAACTTCAGTACACTTTTGGACCTGTGAAAACTGCCAGAAAGAAGAACTGCTGTGCTGCTGAAAGGACTGCCACTCTGTCGGACTGCTGCTTTGTTGGACTCTTGCCTTGCTGAGCTGCCTTGCTGTCTGCTGTTCTCCTGCCAGGTTGAGAAGGACTGGATCTGCATCACTTGAACCCAGAGTGACTCCAAGGGCTTGCTGGCTTACCTTATGTTCTAAGTCTCAGGGACATCAAAGACTTCAACACATCCTGCTACAGCACCTGGACTTTGCTTGCTGCAAATCTCTCTAGTTCTGGGCCCTTCGAAGTGGGTATGAAGTGCTGCTACAACCAGAACCCATGCATTCTCATCAGGACACGTTAATCTTTGACTTTGCTTGGGTCGGAACTGGAGCATCGCACTCAAAGCGTGGAATGGAGCCGGTGCATTGCACTAGGAATCAGCGCATCACCTTCAGAATCGATGTATCGCCTGCTACGGGAGCAGCAGCCGCACATTGCCTTTGAAACTGGCACCTCTTTCTCCGAAACGACGCATCACCACCATTACGTGGAGAATCTCAACACATCTCACCCACTGCGTGGCTCAACACTGACGCATTGCTTCGGCTACACCACGGATCTTTTTTGACGACGACGCAAGCCCGGATCAAGGTACTGTTGTTCAGCAGGTCCTAAGTGGGTTCCTGAACCTGGCCTGCGCTCCATTACGGTCGGCCTGAACTTTTTACTTTGCCCCGGTCCGGCAAGACCAGAAATCCCATTTTAACGCTTATTGATTCTAAGGGCTATTTTACATTTATTCTTTAAAAATTCATATCTCGACTTCTACTTGTTGGATTTTTGTCATTTTAGTCTTGTTGTATTTATAAAATTAAGCTTTGTCTTTTTTGTGGTGTTTTCACTGTGTTACTGTTTGAAGGGTTACAAAAATACCTTACACATTGCCCCTTAAGTGAAGCCTGTCTGCTCTTTACCAAACTACCATAGTGTAAGCACAGGTTAATTTATTGTGTGTATCTGACTTACCCTGACTAGGATTGTGGTTCCTGCTTGGACAGGGTGCATACCTCTGCCAACCAGAAACCCAATTTCTAACAAATTTCAATTGATGGATCCAAATTGCTCTATGTAAAACAATTGAGGCAGTGCAGTCACGAGGGACAGGGTGCATATGTGATCCATCTGATGATATGGATCTTTGACATTTTGGCCATTTTCCTAATGTACGTTGATATGGAAGAGTCTATATTTATCCAGGGCACGTGTTGTGAAAGAGCATTTCACAAGTGTCTTGCAACAAAAGACATGCATCTATGAAAGTATGTCTCTTGGCATCAGAGAAAAATAAAGGTTTACAAAAAATGTAATGGATGGAATGCTTGGATTAATCTCAGCTGCAGGTAATTACTTGGGGCTACATCCCAGTCCATCGTTATTTTGCACACCATGCCACCTCAGTTTGGACCCAGACATATGCAATTCAGTCTTGACCCTGCTCAAATGGGGACAAGTTCAGCCCGAACTGCCATGCCAGATCCTCCCGTAACCAGAACACAAGCAACCTAGGACCAGTTTCACCATAGTTAGGGCTCATCAGCCAGGTATAGCTTGGTTCCCTTGTCACAGTGTGCACAGGACCCACATCCGAGCATTCCCATCCCACTTATGGTGGCACACGAAAGTATATAAAAGAGTGTTGGATGGAATGCTTGAATTAATCTCAGCCACTGGTAACCACTCATGGCCTCGTTCCAGTCCATCAATATTTTGCAAAGCATGTCAACTCAGTTTGGACCCAGCCATATGGAAATTAATGTTGACCCTGCTCCAATGGGAGCAGTCCAGCCCAAACTGCCAAGCATTCCATCCATCACTTTTTTGTATACTTGCAAGTGGCTAAGAATCATTGGTATTGAAGTGAGGGATGCAGATGCTAGCATAACCATGGTCATGGCTAAGCTGGTTTCCACAGACAAGATAATTTCCAATGAGGTGCACCAGATAGTCAACTTTGACAATGATAGAAAGTCACATCCCATGACTATGGTGGACTTTGAGTGGGGAGGGGTTACTGGCCTAAAGAAGGTAGCTGTGTCCACTGCCATCCCATTGGAGTGTCTGGTGTTAAATGAACTGGAAACATCTGCCTGCGCAGGCATGGAAAAATAAGCTCATGCAGCAATGCTGGTCCTCCCTACTGTGTATGTGTGTGTGTGTCAACAAGAGCACAAAAAGACTCACAGTAAAGTCAGGCGAGTCTGTAATAATGGCCCAGGTCCCTAAGGATGAGAGAAAGGGCAGGAAGTTTGGTCATCCAACTTCCCAGAGTCCACAGGCACAGAAGGAGCCCAGCCCTGATGGGAAGGGTCTGGTGCCTTAAGAGGAGAATGTTCCCTTGACAGACTTACCAGAGTTGGCAGACCTTCAGGAAGCAAGAGGCCCCTCCAGAGAGGACTTGAGCCAGGGGAAGAAGATTTTCCACATTCTTGGAGACCTGAGGCAATTGGCTGAAAGGCAAGCACAGGGGGAGGACAGTGGAACCCAAAGGGTAGAATGGGAGGAAGGAGTCCTGTTCACTGAGGGAAGAGATCCCCAAACTAGAGGCAACCAGGGAAGTGGTAGTCCCACAGCAGTACAGGGAATTCCTTCTTAACCTGGCCCATGACATCCCCCAAGCTGGACCTCTGGGCAGAGTAAAACCTGGGAACAGTTGGTCAACCATTTTACTGGCCTCAGATGTCAGAAAAGGTGAAGAAGGTCAGTCACAAACTTGACGGACATCCTGTTCACTTTATAACAAACGCCATAGGATAAAATCCAACTGTAGTAAGGCTGACGGGATATCCATCACATTTGCGATGCAGTAACCAGTCCTTCAAACTCTAAATCAAGCGCTGAGATGTTAATGCTGGACTTGGGTACCAATGTGATCTGGGACACAAACTAGGCATTTATAAGGAGTGTTATAATACATGGGCTTCTGCAATACCTGTATAAAAACATGTCTCTAATTTCTTTATAATAGGCGACTTGTGTCCTTTATTATGAGGAAATGCTGTAACCATTCAACTGCAATAACTTATTACACTTAGGTTCTGACATCAGCAGTGCCTGCTGTCAGAGCAAATAGCCATAGGGCAAGGCAAGTCTGGTCACAGAGCATAATTAAAGCAGCTGTTTAAAGAACTCAAATGAAATATGGCTTTTCTTTCTTCTGTTTGGTTTTTCTAGCTGTCCATGACAAGCAGAAAGGAGATATTTATGGAAACATGTTTATTTTTGGACTCCTTAGGCAATTATAAAAAAATCTTTCTTCATGTTTCGACACATTCCAAGCTACTGCGCCTTTTTGTAAAACTGACTTGTATTAAACTGGTTCTAATATCTTTTTTGCAACAAATATCTAACGGCTTTTTTGATGTGTTTAATTTTTCACCAGAGATTCTATTTTTATTTCTCATGTTTGCAAACATGCTCTCTCTTTCATATGAAAGAGCTACGCACCTAGCATTTAAGTGGTTTGTGACTAAGGTGCTGATTTAACCATGTATTATAAGGAATGAAGTACCTCCTGCTGCACATGATAAGGATATTGCAAGTAGCCGCGGAGTATCATAAACTTATGAAGGAACTTGGCCTTTGGCCTCCTTCCTCTATATGGTCATAGAACTCCTCTGTGATTTGCAATATCCTTTAGCTGGACATCAGAGGGTTTACGTTTTCTCATATATTATATCATCAGCAATAAAAGCCTAGTTTAGGGAATCACAGTTGCAGTCTCTTTAGACAATAAAATGTTAGCTCAGAGCAGGGTGTTAACACAGGATGTGGAAGTACTAGTGGAACACTTAGCGGCTACAAAGCAGTATGTTATGCTGATGATTCAGGCAGATTGTCAGACACACCAAGCTAAAAATTAAAAGATATAATATGAGTACATTGAAAAGTCTGGGCAAATTATCCAGATGTTCTGACATTATTTCAAGCAAGCTTTTGACAAATAGGACTGTATTAGAGTATGTGATTCACCTGTGAAAACAGATCTCGATGTTGTTTGCACAACAGGTGCAGGCACTGGTGAAACAGAAATTGTTGAAAGGCCTCTTCTGTTATAGAGCAGTTGCAGGCTCCCTGTAGAGATGTAACACACTTGCATGGGGATATTCAATTTGCAATTTTGTGAATCCCTTTGGCACTACTTATGTGTGGTTTACAGAAGCACATGAAAGATAAACAGAGTTCTATGTAATTAGACCCCATTCCATAGCATTGTCCTGCCACTACATAACTCCTTTGAAATCTCCTACCACTATATTGCCCAGATATGAGTAAAATTATTTTTACAATTATATCACCCACCACTACATCTACTCAATAGTGCTATATAGTTGAACTCATACCTTTGTATTTTTTTTATTGTATTTTTTACAATATTTAAAAATTATATTTCAATCTTCATTAGTCTAACCCTATAATCTTCCATGTGGGGCAGAACCTCTATTTATAGGGTAGGATCAATTAATCCACAAATAAATAAAATAAATTGTTATGGGATCTGTCACTGACTGGTTAACAAACCACAGCATTTGCTCTTTTGAAACCGGTCTCAGGATGCTTGTTTCCGGTCCAGGGAAGACCAGGCCTGACAGATCAGGCTGGACTGTTCCCATGAGGAGCAGGGTAAATAATGATTTGCATATGGCTGAGTCCAAACTGGAGTGGCGTAGTGAGCAAAAAAACAATGGATTTAATCCATCTCTATTGACAGGGGGTGAATGCTTGATTTATTCAGCATTTCGTCCATCATTTGTTGCGGCAGCATTTTTCGCCATAAGTGGGATGGGTATGCCCAGACATGGGTCCCTTGCTCGCTGTGCCACTGGATTCAAGCGAGCCTGGCTGATGAGGGGAGATACCCTGAAACCGGTCCCAGGATGCTTGTTTCCAGTCCACGGAAGACCAGGCTCGGCAGATCAGGCTGGACTGTTTCCATGAGGAGCAGGGTCAAGACTGATGTGCACATGGCTGGGTCAAAACTGGGGTGACGTAGTGAGCAATTGAACAATGGATTTAGCCTAGATCTCTTGACTGGGGGTGAATGTTTGATTTATTCAGCATTCCGTCCATCATTTGTTGCTGCAGCACTCTTGATAAGATAGACTGCACAGATTAGAAACCACTATTCTACACTGTCTATTAAAAAACATTGTGGCATTGCTTAGGATTTTAGTTTGATGGCAGAAGACAAGAGAACTTTTTAGCTCAGGCATGAAAACACAGTTGTCTGTTCGACCATTTGTTACTTATTTTTTAAAAATATACAAAGACCAAACCAATATTGCTCTTTTACCGCATGTTGTAGGCTGTTTGGTGTGGTATGTAGGTTTTACCCCTCAGGACCTTTCCACACAGGTAAATTCCATGTACGTAAGTATCATGAAAGCTTTTTTTTTTGTACTCTACCTGTGAAAGTTTACCTGAAGGATATCTTTTTTTTGTCATAATTATGATGTCATTTAAAAAAGGAAAGGGGTGGTTAAGGGATAGGTAAGGGTTTAGGGTGGTAAGGGTATGGGACCATTGAGGTAAAGGGAGGTAAGGGGTTCTCGGGTTCAGTGGGGTAGAGGTAAAGCCAGGTAAGGGGATTTTTAGGGTTTAGGCCAGGTAAAGGTATAGGGAGGTAAGGGTTTTTTAGGGTTCAGCGACAGGTAGAAGTAAAGGGAGGTAAGGGTTTGTAGGGTTCAGGGGAGGGCAGCGTTAAAGGGAGGTAAGAGATTTTTTTGACCCAGGGGAAGCTAGAAGTAAAGGAAGGTAAGAGATTTGTAGAGTTCAGGGTCAGGTAGAGCTAAAGGGAGGTAACGGGTTTTTTGTGTTCAGGGCATCAAAAAAAAAAAATTTTTTTTAAATATATTTCAAATATTTAAAAGGGGTTTAGCGGATATATATATATATATATATATATATATATGTCGAAAGTTTCACCTCCAAAATCCCAGGAATCACAAAACTCATGAAAACCGGAACAGATGAAAATAGACCCAGCTGTAAGTGCAAGTGAGTATTTATTTTTAAAAGCTCAGCATGCCTGCCATGACACGTTTCAGCCTACCAGAGGCCTTGTTCATTGTGTTCAGGGCATCAAAAAAAAAATATTTTTTTTATTATATTTCAAATATTTAAAAAGGGGTTTGGCGGATATATATATATATATATATATATATATATATATATATATATATATCTTCTCCACTTTCCTCGAGTGAGCCGGGACACAGCAGCTGCGGTGCGCGCCAGGGTCCGAGGAAACCCTGTTTACAATTCCAAATCGCCATGCAAAAAACTTTGCAAACGCACACTGCTTCCGCGGAAATAAGGCACAATTCCAACGTGCTTGGGAATAGTTTATTCACGGTTCCAAGCCGGCAAAACCCAACGCGTTTCAGCAAAACCTGAATCTCGCGCTCCCCGCAATGCACTGCTTATGACCTCACATATTACATAACTCATGACATGGTGAGTGACATCACTGATGGCATCACTAATGACATCACTGATGTCATCATCCACAGAATCAATGACGCATCCACTCACACCCTCATAGAACCTTTTATACACCCACTCTCACTCCCATTCAACCATTCACAAACAGTGCATTGTGGGGGGCGCAAGTTATAGTTGCACAGGTAACTATAACTGCTGAATTTCACTGGTTTTGTACGAGAGAAACCTGAGCCTAACTATAATGTCCCTGTAACCGTTGTTTTTTTTCCAGTGAATTTCTATGTTTTTTTAAAGTAGTAGTTGCATTTGCAGAGTGGTGGAGAAAGGGGACGGGGCCTCTGACTAGCTCTCAGGAATCCCGCTGTGTAGGACTTACAGGAGGTACCAGGAGGGCTTCTTGCCCTTGACAATTATTGTGTTTGTGCCCTGGGGAGGTGGTGGTCCCCAGGGCTGCGGGGGGGCCATGAGCCCCCCTGCTTATTTTGAAATTTTTATTGCCGGGGGTCCGCGTGCCCCTTGCATTCTATTAAGAAAAGCCCTGGGGAAGTGATGGTCCCTCGGGGAACAGGGGAGGCCTTACAGGCCTCCCCCGCTTTTTGAAAAAGAAAAAGCCACGGGGAGGTGGTGGACCCCCCCTTGTTAAAATTTAAGAAGCCCCAGGGAGGTGGTGGTCCCCGGGGCAGCTGAGGTGGCCATACAGGCCTCCCCCGCTTTTTGAAAAAGAACAAGCTCTCTGGAGGTTGTGGTCCCCAGGGCATTTTGAAGCCCTAGGAGGGGGGGCACGCACCCCTCCACCTACTGCTGTAAACTGCCCCTCCACCTGGCGCACCCGGGGGCTAATTGCTAACAAAGCGTTGGAGACTACACTCTGTTTTTTTTTAAATTTCAGCGCAATTCCCACCAAAATATTTTTTTAAATAATGCATTTTTGGCCTTGCAGAGTCTATGTGGGACCTCCCCAAGAGGCTTGGGATTCAGGGGTTTCTACCCTGCCCCCTTTTCTTTTTTAATATCTTTTTTCTGTGACTCTGTCGAGTCACAAGATGGCTACCAACACTTTTTGGTTTGAAGTGTTGGCAGACAATCAGATCTAAGCACGAGATCGGGAGGGGTCATGGATCCACCGCTTCCCTATATATACAACTGATAATTTCGTTAAATAACTCCAAAACTACTGAAGTATTTACGCCATTTCACCAAAAGGTTGCTTTCTGGGCCAACAGCTAACTTTCTGGCAAATTTGGTGTAATTCCGTTCAGCAGTTCGGGCTGTAGCCTTGTCTAAAATTCCTATGGAAATTAACATGGGAAAAATTTGTTTTGGGACCCCCCTTTTCTCAGCCCCCGCTTGACGTATCACCCTGAAATTTTCAAGACTGAAAGTGAGTGTTGAACTAGTTTTGAAAATTTCATGAGAATTTATCAAACAACGCCAAAGTTGTTGGCAAATCAAAAAATTGCTTCCTATGGAAACTACATCTTAGCTATAACTACCTACTGGCGACCACCAGTTGGTAATATTTATATATATATATATTCACTGAAAAAAACATAGGTTTCAGGGACGTTATAGTTAGTTGGACATTTCACTCATACAAAACCATAGAAATTCCGCCGTTATAGTTCACGCCCCGCAATGCACTGCTGATGACGTCACATATTACATCATTCATGACATGGTCGATGACATCACTGATGACATCATCCAGTGACTGTGTGTTTCTTTAAAGTTTAAATATGCATTATATATATGTCAAGGTGTATTGAAGAATGAGTGGGTGTATAAGTGTCTGGATGGAGGATTTAGTAGGTGCGTGACTGACTGTTTAAATGAGTGATTACATGTGTCTTACTGAATGCATGGGTTAGTGACTAAACTGTATGAATGTCTGTATCAGTCTGTCTGTTGCTGTATAAGCTGCTGCATGGGTTGGTCAGTAGCTACATGAGTGTCTATATGGGTTATCGATTGGTTGCCTGAGTATTTGTATGGGTGCCTGCGTGTGTGTGTGGGTGGGTGGGAGGTGTGTGACTCTGTGCATAGATGTTTGAGTGGTTGATTCACTGGGTGTATGGGTTCAAGTGTGCATGTGGAAACAGCTGTATGGGTGGGTGAGTGTGTGTATGGGTGTGTTGGTGAGTGAATGGATGTCTCAGTGGTACATGTCCAAGTAACTACATATGTAAAAGGCAGTGTATATGAGAGTTGGAGTATATAAATGACTATACGTGAGAGTGAGTGATTGTGAGAGTGGCTGTATGGATGAGTGTGTACTTGTATCAGTGATTGTATAAGAGAGTAAGTATGCGTTTGTTTCTGTTTGAATAAGTGATGTGGTGTGTGTATAACTGTATAGGTCAGTAAATGGAAGTGGGATTGATTCTTTGCATGACTGACTAGGTGTGTGAGTAACTCTGGATGAGTGGTGGTGTGTGAGTGTCTGTATAGGTGTTTGAGTGCTTATGATAGTGTTGTATTGATGAGTGACTGCATGTATGAGTGATTGTATGGGTGAATGAGTGGATGTGTGTGTAGACCTAGGAATCAGTGAGTGCGTATGTAGTAACTGGTATTGGTGTGTCGATGGTTACGAAAATGGTAGTCTGTATTTTAAAGTGGGTGTATCAAAGGTTATATTAGAGTGTGAGGAGGTGCATCAGATTTTCACGTGGATGATGTAATCAGTGATGTCATCAGTGATGTCATTTGAGATGTCATCAGTGATGTCATCAGTGATGTCACTGACCATGTCGTGAATGATGTAATATGTGACGTCATCAGCAGTGCATTGCGGGGGCGCGAGTTATAGTTAGCTGAGCTAACTATAACGGCGGAATTTCTATGGTTTTGTACGAGTGAAATGTCCAACTAACTATAATGTCCCTGAAACCTATGGTTTTTTCAGTGAATTTCTAAGGTTTTTTAAATGCTAATTTCTAACTATAACGTGCCTGAAACCTATGGTTTTTTCAGTGAATTTCAATGGTTTTTTAAATGCTAATTTCTAACTATAACGTCCCTGAAACCTATGTTTTTTCAGTGAATTTCAATGGTTTTTTAAACGGAAATTTCTAATTATAATGTGCCTCAATCCTATGGTTTTTTCAGTAAATTTCTAAGGATTTATAAATGCTAATTTCTAACTATAACATCCCTATTAAGTCCCCTTGAATCCTGAAGGTCCCTGGTGGCCAAGTAGCCCACCAGGTACCTCCAGTAAGCACCACAGAGCTGCGTTGCAGAGAGGTGTTCCTAGGCCACGCCCCTTTTTACACCACGCGGCAAACGCGGCTTCTGGCGCACTGCTGCTCGGAGGATGAAGTCCACTTGTGTCCTGAGGTCCTGGGGGCACAAGAGGACCTCATCGCCCCACCAGCAGTGCACCAGAAGCCGCGTTTGCAGAGTGGTGTAAAGGGCGTAGCCTCGGACCACCTCTCTGCAATGCAGCTTTGTGGCGCTTACTGGAGGTACCTGGTGGGCTAGTTGACCCCAGAGACCCTCAGGATTCAGGGGACTTAATCCCCAATTTATAACGCACCAGGGGGTGTGTTTGCACACTTGTCTTATCAGGCCCCGCCCCCTCCCTGCACCACTGTGCAAACGCACCCCCTGGCGCGTTGTAAGTTGGGGGATTAAGTCCCCTTGAATCCTGAGGGTCCCTGGGGGCCAACTAGCCCACCAGGTACCTCCGGTAAGCTCCACAGAGCTGCGTTGCAGAGTGGTGTAAAAAGGGGGCGTGGCCTTGGACCACCTCTCTGCAATGCAGCTCCCTGGCGCTTACTGGAGGTACCTGGTGGGCTAGTTGGCCCCCAGGGACCCTCAGTATTCAAGGGGAATTAATTCCCCAACTTACAACGCGCCAGGGGGCGCGTTTGCAGAGTGCTGCAGGGAGGGGGCGGGGCCTCCGGCGCGATGCTGGCTTTTTTTTTTTTAAATTTTTTTTTTAAGGGGGCTGTGTGCTCCCCCCTTATTTTACTATTTTTTGGGTCCTGGGGACCCCATCCCCCAGGGCCTGACCCCTATTTATAAAAAAAGGAAAAAAAACAGGAATGGGCCGCGTGGCTCCCCTCCCAAGGCCAATTTAGGACCCGAGGACCCCATTCCCCTGGGCATGGCCAGAATTTTCTTTTTAAATTTTTTTTATTTTGATGGGGGCCGCATGGCCCCCCTCCTAAGGCCAATTATGGCCCCAGGGACCCCATCCACGGGGCCTGCCTTTCCTTTTTTATTTATTTTTTTATTATTGGGGAGGGGGGCCGCGTGGCCCCCCTCCTGGGCCACTTCTGGCCGCGGGGACCCCATCCCCCGGGGCCTGGCCTCTCCGTTGGGGACCGTGGGGGGAGCCCCAATGCCCCCACGGTCCTGCCGGCTCCCCGCCTCCTGCGGGAGCCGGCATTGCTTTTCCACAAGGGGAGCTGCAAACATGCAGCTCCCCTTGTGCAAAAGCAATCCTGCTTTGCTTCATTGAAGCGAGAGCAGGTTTCCTGCTCTCGCTTCAATGAAGCAAAGCAGAGTTTGCTATGGCAGGGCGGGAGCCGCACGGCTCCCGCCCTGCCATAGCAACCAGCAGTGTCCTGGGGGTGGGCACCCCGGGACACTGCAGGAGCCGGCCCTGGGGGGTGGCGGTCCCCAGGGCCATCGAGGGCTCCAGGAGGGCGGCCGCGCTGCCCCCTCCCTCTTTTTCAAAGCCCCGGGAGGTGGTGGTCCCCGGGGCTTGGGGGTCGTAACGGACCCCCAAATTTAAATATACAGTGCCCCGGGGAGGTGGTGGTCCCCGGGGCATGTGGAGGAGCTCGTGCCCTCACCACACATTTGTTTATTTTTTTTAAACTGAGCCCCGGGGAGGTGGCGGTCCCCGGGGCAGCGTGGGGGGGATTGGGACCCCCCCACGCATGTTTTTTCACAGCCCCAGGAGGTGGAGGTCGCCGGGGCTGCGGTGGGCCGCAGTGCCCACTGCATACAATGTAATAAGCCCCGGGGAGGTGGCGGTCCCCGGGACTGCGGGGGCCCCTGCAGGCCCCCGCTAATTAATTGGCAGTGCCCCCGGGACCTGGCCCACCCGAGGGCTTTTTGAAAAGGAAGCGCTTCGTTTTTTGTAAAACAATTTCGGCGGGATTCGCGACCCCAACGCGATTTTCGCCAAAATTATTATTTTTTTTTTATTTTTAAAAAAATGCTTTTTTTGGCCCTGGGGGTCCTTGTGGGACCCCCTTAGCAGGCCCAGGGTGTTTCTACCCTGCACCCTTTTCTTGTTTTTTAACCTTTTTTTTACTGTTTTCTTGTGACTCAGTTCTACCGAGTCACAAGATGGCTGCCAACACTTCCTGGTTTGGGGTGTTGGCAGCCAAACAGAGTGAAGCTCATGCTCGGGAGGGTTCGTGAACCCTCCTCAGCCACAGATATCGAAACTTTTTCTTTTTCTAATTTCTCAGCAACTACAGAACGGATTTACACCATTTAACAAAAAGGGTTCTTTCTGAACCAAGGGCTACCTTTTTGCCAAATTTGGTGTAATTCCATTCAGCAGTTCGAGCTGTAGCTTTGTCTAAAATTTCCTATGGAAATTAACATGGGGAAAACGTGTTTTGGGACCCCCTTTTTTCTCTGCCCCCGCTTGACGAATCACCCCGAAACTTTCAAGACCGGAGCTGACCGGAGCGCCCCACTAGTTTTGAAAATTTCGCGAAGATTCGTCAAACGGAGCCAAAGTTATTGGCAAATCAAAAAACGCTTTTCCTATGGAAACTAGGTCCGAACTATAACTACCTACTGGTGACCGCCAGTAGGTAAGATATGGGAAAAGCGTTTTTTGATTTGCCAATATCTTTGGTGCCGTTAGACGAATCTTTGCAAAATTTTCAAAACTAATGGGGCGCTCCGGTCAGCTCCTGTCTTGAAAGTTTTGGGGTGATTCGTCAAGCGGGGGCTGAGTAAAAAGGGGGTCCCAAAACGCGTTTTCCCCATGTTAATTTCCATAGGAAACTTTAGACAAAGCTACAGCCCGAACTGCTGAACGGAATTACACCAAATTTGGCAGAGAGGTAGCTCTTGGTCCAGAGTGCACTCTTTGCTTTAAATGGTGTACATCCGTTCAGTAGTTCCTGAGAAATTTAAAAATAACAAATATCGATATCTGAGGGACGAGCTCCATTCTGATTGGCTGCCAACACTCCAGATCAGGAAGTGTTGGCAGCCATCTTGTGACTCGGTAAAACCGAGTCACAAGAAAAAAGGTGAAAAAAAAGATTAAAAAAACAAGAAAAGGGGGCAGGGTAGAAACACCCTGACCCCCTAGGCCTGCTCAGGGTGTCCAATAGGGACCCCCAGGCCCAAAAAAAGCATTTTTTTAAAAAGTTTCGGCCGAATTCGTGCTAGGTGCGCAAATCCAGTAGAATTTTTTTTTTTAAACGAAGCGTGGTCTCCCGCGCTTTGTTTTCCTTAAGCTCCCGGGTGGGCCAGGTCCCGGGGGGCAATTAAAATGTATGTAGCAGGGGCTTGCAGGACCACCACCTCCCTGGGGCTTTCCCTGATAATGTGTGAGGGGCACGCGGCCCCCCTCAGCCCCAGGGAATGCCACCTCCCAGGGATTTAAAAAAAAAACTGCATGGGGGGCTCCTGCCCCCCCACACTGCCCCGGGGACCACAACCTCCCCGGGGCATTTTGTACTATGGGGTGGGGGCCTCGTGGGCCCCCCCAAGCCTCTGGGACTACCACCGCCCCGCGGCACTAATTAAGATAATGTGGGGTCCGTTGCGGACCCCCGGCCCTGGGGACCACCAGCTCCCAGGGCTTTAAACACAAAGGGAGGGGGGCCGCGCGGCACCACTCCTGGAGCCCTCCTTGGCCCTGGGGACCGCCACCCCCCAGGGCTGGCTCCGGCAATGTCCCGGGGTGCCTACACCCGGGACATTGCATTCTGCAATGGCAGGGTGGGAGCCATGCTACCGCCCTGCCATTGCAAACACCGCTTCGCTTCATGGAAGCGAGAGCAGAAAAACTGCTCTCGCTTCCATGAAGCGAAGCAGATTGCTTTTGGACAAGGGGAGCTGTATGTCAGCAGATCCCCTTGTCCAAAAGCAATGCCGGCTCCCGCAGGAGGCGGGGAACCGGCTGTGACCGCGGGGGCATTGGGGCTCCCCCGCGGTCCCCAACGAGAGGCCATGACCTGGGGGATTGGGTCCCCGGGGCCAAAAATGGCCCGGGAGGGGGGGCCATGCGGCCCCCCTCCCTTTAAAAAATAAATAAATCATTGGGCATGCCCCAGGGGATGGGGTCCCCGGGGCCAAAAGTGGCCCAGGGAAGGGGGGCCACGCGGACCCCTCCCCAATATAATAATTTTTTTTTTTTAAATAAGGCCGGGCCCCGGGGGATGGGGTCCCTTGGGCCAAAATTGGCAACAGGAGGAGGGCCACGCAGCCCTCCTCCAATAGTAATAATAAAAAAAGCAGGGCAGGCCTCGGGGGATGGGGTCCCCAAGGCAAAAAGAGGCCCAGGGAAGGGGGCCCATGTGGCCCTCTTCTTGTTTAAAAAAAAAAAAAGTAAAAGTAATGGCTAAGGCCCTGGGGATGGGGTCCCCAGGGCCCAAAAAATAGTAAGAGAAGGGGGGCCACACAACCCCCTTCTAAAAATATGAAAAGTATAGAAAAACCGGCATCTCTTCGAAGGCCCTGCCCCCTCCCTGTACCACTCTGCAAAGGCGCCTCTTGGTGCATTCTGGGTTGGGGGATTGAGTCCCCTCGAATCTTAAGGGTCCTTAGGGGCCAACTAGCCCACCAGGTACCTCCAGTAAGCCCCACATTGGGATTGTTGAGAGGTGGTCTGAGGCCACGCCCCTTTTTACACCACTCTGCAAACGCGCCTCTTGGCGCACTGCTGGTGGGGCAATGAGGTCCTCTTGTGTCCTGAGGACCTCAGGACTGAAGTGGACTACATCCCCCGAGCAGCAGTGCACCAGGCGGCGCGTTTGCAGAGTGGTATAAAAGGGGGCGTGGCCTCGGACCACTCTCAGCAATCCAGCTGTGTGGGGCTTACTGGAGGTAACAGGAGGGCTAGTTGGCCCCCCGGGGCGCTCAGGAGGTAAGGGGACTTCCTCCCCAAACCAAGAGTGCACCAGGAGGCGTGTTTGCAGAGTGGTGGAGCAAAGGGGGCGTGGCCAGTGTCCACCTCTCAGCAATCCCACTGTGTGGGGCTTACTGGAGGTAACAGGTAGGCTAGTTGGCCCCTAATCCCCCCCAGCAGCGAAGGGGACTTCACTCCCCATCCAAGAGTGCTCCGGGGAGCGCGTTTGCAGACTGGTGGGCGAAGGGGGCGTGGCCTGCTATGAGAACTTACCAATGCTGCTGTGTGGGACTTACTGGAGGTAATAGGAGGGGTAGTTGGCCCCCAAGGTTGTCCTTGGGGGCCAACTACCCTCCTGTTACCTCCAGTAAGTCCCACACAGTGAGAATGCTAAGAGGTTTTTGGAGGCCATGCCCCCCTTTCTCCACCAGTCTGCAAACACGCCTCCTGGTACACTATGGGTTGGGGGATGAAGTCTACTTTTCTCCTGAGGGACTTTGGGGGCCAGGAAGCCTTCCTGGTACCTCCTGTAAGTCCTACGCAGCAGAATTCCTCAGCAGTGGTCGGAGGCCCAGCCTCCTTTCTCCACCTCTCTGCAAACGCGACTACTAGTTAAAGAAGCATTTGAAATGTAATAGGTTTCGCATTTGCGAGAGTTAGAGCTATTGGCGTTGTAAATGTAAAAGTGTTTTATTAATGTCTCTTGGAGTGGAGTGGATGTAGGTTGTGTGTAGTGGAATTATGTGGTATGTTGTGCAGTGAAATTATGTGGATAGAAAGTATGTGGTATTTAGTGTATAGGAATTATGTCGAGTGGGATTATGTGTTATGGAGAGTAATTGTGTGGTATGATAGTCTGTGTCGTGGAGTGGTAACCTCAGGTTTAGTCTTCCTCGTTTCCATAGAAACTAAACTATAAACTCAATGAGACAAAAAAATAAGGAACCACTGAGGAGCACTTCTGGACCTAGTCAGAGGTATGAGCAGGGCAATTGGAATTATGCGACTGTTTGGCTGCACTGACTTTTGCACAATTATACATTTTCCGCATTTGCCACATAATCCATCATCTGCTGCATAATCTGCAGATTTGAACAAAAAAACCTTGTTTCTAGCTCAAACGGATCAAACGTTAACAAAAATGCAGCGACAAGTGTTACAGCGTGGTGGAAGGCCCTTTGCAAACCTAGAATGGTCACCTGTTACTTATTGCTAAATGTGGGTATTAAATTGGTACTAATGGTGTGCAAACCACTCTTGCTTCTTTCTGTGCCTCTCTTGCCTCTTTCTGCATTTCTGTTGCTTCTTTCTGTACCTTTCTTTCTTTTTCTGCACTTCTTTTGCCTCGTTCTGCTCATCTCTTCTACTTTCTGCACCTCTCTTGCCTCTTTCTGCACCTCTCTTGCCTCTTTCTGCACCTCACTTGCTTCTTTCTGCACTTCTCTTGCCTCTTTCTGCAGCCTTTTTCCCTCTTTCTGCACCTCTTTTGCCTCTTTCTGTACCCCTGTTCCCTCTTTCTGCACCTCTCCTGCCTGTTTCTGCACCTCTCTTGCCTCTTTCTGCACTTCTCTTGCCTCTTTCTGCACCTCTGTTGCTTCTTTCTGCACTTCTGTTGCCTCTTTGTGCACCCCTCTTGCCTCTTTCCGCTCCTCTGTTACTTCTTTCTGCACTTCTCTTGCTTCGTTCTCCACCTCTGTTGCTTCTTCTGCACCCCTCTTGCCTCTTTCTGCACCCTTCTTCCCTCTTTGTGCAACTCTCTTGCCTCTTTCTACACTCCAAAGCCTCGCGGCTCGACCGTCAGAGGAGCTGAGCTCGCCGGTCTCTACTCACCACCCACTACCCACCACTGCCACTGCTGCACTCTGCTGTTCTCTGGTGAATCAGTGTGGGGGGAGGGGGAGCAAGAGCTACTGTGCTCCTCGAAGGCTTGACTATGGCCCCGCAAACTACTGTAGCAGAACAGTGGGGGCTCTGGCTCAGGTTTCGAGCAAGCGGGCAGGCGCATGCTCGTAGGTATAGGACCACTACGGACCTACCGCAATTTGCGACGCGGGTGGTTGTGGGTGGTCGCGGGAGGGTCTTCCTCTTGACGGTCTCCCTCTCGGCTCCCACCTCCTTAGCAGCCTCAAACCGCCGCTAACCGTGCTCGCTCGCCGCCGGAGCTGGAGTTCCTGATCCGCTCCGCTCTACAACTGCTGCAAGCTCCAAGCTCCGAGCATGTCAGCACGTCAGACCTGCTCAATCGATAACCTCACAAGAGTAAAGCTGGAAAGTGTTTTTTACACCTCTCTTCCCTCTTTCTGCACCCCTCTTGCCACTTTGTGCACCTCTGTTCCTTCTTTCTGTACTTCTCTTGCCTCTTTCTGCACCCCTCTTGCCTCTTTCTGCACTTCTGTTGGTTCTTTTGCACTGCTCTTGCTTCTGTCTGCACCCCTGTTCTCTCTTTCTGCACCTCTTTTGCCCATTTCTGCAAAGTTCTTGCCTCTTTCTGCAGTTCTCTTGCTTCCTTCTGCAACTCTGTGGCTTCTTTATGCCCTTCTTTTGCCTCTTTCTGGACCTCTCTTGCTTCTTTCTGCATCCCTGTTGTCTCTTTTTGCACTCGTCTTCCCTCTTTCTGCACCTCTCTTGCTTCTTTCTGCACTTCTCTTGCTTCTTTCTCCACCTCTGTTGCTTCTTTCTGCACCCCTCTTGCCTCTTTCTGCACCCTTCTTCCCTCTTTGTGCAACTCTCTTGCCTCTTTCTACACCTTTCTTCGCTCTTTCTGCACCCCTCTTGCCTCTTTGTGCAACTCTGTTTCTTTATTCTGCACCTCTCTTGCAAATTTCTGCACCCCTCTTGCCTCTTTCTACACCCCTCTTCCCACTTTCTGCACCTCTCTTGCCTCTGTCTGCACCCCTGTTCTCTCTTTCTGCACCTCTTTTGCCTGTTTCTGCAACTTTCTTGCCTCTTTCTGCAGTTCTCTTGCCTCCTTCTGCACCATTGTTGCTTCTTTCTGCATCTCTCTTGCTTCTTTCTGCACTTCTCTTGCTTCTTTCTGCACCCCTCTTGCTTCTTTATGCACCCTTCTTCCCTTTTTTGCATCCATCTTGCCACTTTCTGCAGTTCTTTTGCCATTTTCTGCACCTCTCTTGCCTCTTTCTGCACCTCACTTGCCTCTTTCTGCACTTCTCTTGCTTCTTTCTACACCTCTGTTGCTTCTTTCAGTAATTCTCTTGCCTCGTTCTGCACTTCTCTTGCTTGTTTCTGCACCTCTCTTGCATCTTTCTGCACCTCTGTTGCCTTTCTGCACCTCACTTGCTTCTTTCTGCATCCCTCTTCCCTCTTTCTGTACCTCTCTTGCCTCTTTCTGTACCCCTGTTCCCTCTTTCTGCACCTTTCCTGCCTGTTTCTGTACCTCTCTTACCTCTTTCTGTACCTCAGTTGCTTCTTTCTGCACTTCTCTTGCCTCTTTCTGCACCCTTCGTGCCTCTTTCAGCACCTGTTTCTTCTTTCTGCACTTCTCTTCCTTCTTTCTGCTCCTCTCCTGCCTCTTTCTGTAAACCTCCTGCCTCTTTGTGCCCCTCTCCTACCTCTTTCTGCACCCCTCTTGCCTCTTTTTGCACCTCTGTTGGTTCTTTCTGCACCTCTTTTGCAAATGTCTACATCCCTCTTGCCTCTTTCTGCACCACTCTTCCCTATTTCTCCACCTCTCTTGCTTCTTTCTGCACATCTCTTGCTTCTTTCTCCACTGCTCTTGCTTCTTTCTGCACCTCTCTTGCAAATGTCTGTATCCCTGTGCCCTCTTTCTGCACCCCTGTTCCCTCTTTCTGTACCTTTCTTGTCTGTTTCTGCTTCTTTCTTGCCTCTTTAGGCACCTCTGTTGCTTCTTTCTGCACTTCTTTTGCTTCTTTCTGCACCCCTCTTGCCTCTTTCTGTACCTCTCTTGCCTTTTTCTGAAGTTCTCTTGCCTCTTTCTGCACCTCTTCTGCTTCTTTCTGCACCCCTGTTGTCTCATTCTGCACTCATCTTCCCTCTTTCTGCACCTCTCTTGCTTCTTTCTGCACTTCTCTTGCTTCTTTCTGCACCTCTCTTGCTTCTTTCTACACCCATCTTCCCTTTTTTGCATCCCTCTTGCCTCTTTCTGCAGTTCTCTTGCCATTTTCTGCACCTCTCTTGCCTCTTTCTGCACCTCAATGGCCTCTTTCTGCACCTCACTTACCTCTTTCTGCACGTCTCTTGCTTCTTTCTACACCTCTGTTGCTTCTTTCAGCAATTCTCTTGCCTCTTTCTGCACTTCTCTTGCTTCTTTCTGCACCTCTCTTGCGTCTTTCTGCACCTCTGTTGCCTATTTCTGCATCTCACTTGCTTCTTTCTGCAACCCTCTTGCCTCTTTCTGCACCCCTCTTCCCTCTTTCTGCACCTCTCTTGCCTCTTTCTGCACCCCTCTTGCCTCTTTCTGCACCTTTACTGCCTGTTTCTGCACCTCTCTTGCCTCTTTCTGTACCTCTGTTGCTTCTTTCTGCACTTCTCTGCCCTCTTTCTGCACCCTTTGCACCTCTTTCAGCACCTCTGTTGCTTCTTTCTGCACTTCTCGTCCTTCTTTCTGCACCCCTTCTGCCTCTTTCTGTACCCTCTTGCCTGTTTGTGCACCTCTCCTACCTCTTTCTGCACCCCTCTTGCCTCTTTTTTGCACCTCTGTTGGTTCTTTCTGCACTGCTCTTGCTTCTTTCTGCACCTTTTTTGCAAATTTCTGCATCCCTCTTGCCTCTTTCTGCACTCCTCTGCCCTATTTCTCCACCTCTCTTGCTTCTTTCTGCACTTCTCTTGCTTCTTTCTGCACTGCTCTTGCTTCTTTCTGTACCTCTCTTGCAAATTTCTGTATCCCTCTTACCTCTTTCTGCACCCCTGTTCCCTCTTTCTGCACCTTTATTGACTGTTTCTGCACTTCTCTTGCCTCTTTCAGCACCTCTGTTGCTTCTTTTTGAACTTCTCTTGCTTCTTTCTGTACCCCTCTTGCCTCGTTCTGCACCCCTCTTGCCTTTTTCTACAGTTCTCTTGCTTCTTTCTGTACCCCTCTTGCCTCTTTCTGCACCCCTCTTGCCTCTTTCTGCACCTCTCTTGCCTCTTGCACCTCACTTGCCTCTTTCTGCACTTCTCTTGCTTCTTTCTACACCTCTGTTGCTTCTTTCAGCAATTCTCTTGCCTCTTTCTGCACTTCTCTTGCTTGTTTCTGCACCTCTCTTGCGTCTTTCTGCACCTCTGTTGCCTATTTCTGCATCTCACTTGCTTCTTTCTGCAACCCTCTTGCCTCTTTCTGCACCCCTCTTCCCTCTTTCTGCACCTCTCTTGCCTCTTTCTGCACCCCTCTTCCCTCTTTCTGTACCTTTCTTGCCTGTTTCTGCACCTCTCTTGCCTCTTTCTGTACCTCTTTTGCTTCTTTCTGCACTTCTCTTGCCTCTTTCTGCACCCTTCGCGCCTCTTTTAGCACCTGTTGCTTCTTTCTGCACTTCTCTTCCTTCTTTCTGCACCCCTCCTGCCTCTTTCTGTATCCCTCTTACCTCTTTGTGGACCTCTCCTACCTCTTTCTGCACCCCTCTTGCCTCTTTTTGCACCTCTGTTGGTTCTTTCTGCACCTCTTTTGCAAATGTCTACATCCCTCTTGCCTCTTTCTGCACCACTCTTCCCTATTTCTCCACCTCTCTTGCTTCTTTCTGCACATCTCTTGCTTCTTTCTCCACTGCTCTTGCTTCTTTCTGCACCTCTCTTGCAAATGTCTGTATCCCTGTGCCCTCTTTCTGCACCCTGTTCCCTCTTTCTGTACCTTTCTTGTCTGTTTCTGCTTCTTTCTTGCCTCTTTAGGCACCTCTGTTGCTTCTTTCTGCACTTCTTTTGCTTCTTTCTGCACCCCTCTTGCCTCTTTCTGTACCTCTCTTGCCTTTTTCTGAAGTTCTCTTGCCTCTTTCTGCACCTCTTCTGCTTCTTTCTGCACCCCTGTTGTCTCATTCTGCACTCATCTTCCCTCTTTCTGCACCTCTCTTGCTTCTTTCTGCACTTCTCTTGCTTCTTTCTGCACCTCTCTTGCTTCTTTCTACACCCATCTTCCCTTTTTGCATCCCTCTTGCCTCTTTCTGCAGTTCTCTTGCCATTTTCTGCACCTCTCTTGCCTCTTTCTGCACCTCAATGGCCTCTTTCTGCACCTCACTTACCTCTTTCTGCACGTCTCTTGCTTCTTTCTACACCTCTGTTGCTTCTTTCAGCAATTCTCTTGCCTCTTTCTGCACTTCTCTTGCTTCTTTCTGCACCTCTCTTGCGTCTTTCTGCACCTCTGTTGCCTATTTCTGCATCTCACTTGCTTCTTTCTGCAACCCTCTTGCCTCTTTCTGCACCCCTCTTCCCTCTTTCTGCACCTCTCTTGCCTCTTTCTGCACCCCTCTTGCCTCTTTCTGCACCTTTACTGCCTGTTTCTGCACCTCTCTTGCCTCTTTCTGTACCTCTGTTGCTTCTTTCTGCACTTCTCTGCCCTCTTTCTGCACCCTTTGCACCTCTTTCAGCACCTCTGTTGCTTCTTTCTGCACTTCTCGTCCTTCTTTCTGCACCCCTTCTGCCTCTTTCTGTACCCTCTTGCCTGTTTGTGCACCTCTCCTACCTCTTTCTGCACCCCTCTTGCCTCTTTTTGCACCTCTGTTGGTTCTTTCTGCACTGCTCTTGCTTCTTTCTGCACCTTTTTGCAAATTTCTGCATCCCTCTTGCCTCTTTCTGCACTCCTCTGCCCTATTTCTCCACCTCTCTTGCTTCTTTCTGCACTTCTCTTGCTTCTTTCTGCACTGCTCTTGCTTCTTTCTGTACCTCTCTTGCAAATTTCTGTATCCCTCTTACCTCTTTCTGCACCCCTGTTCCCTCTTTCTGCACCTTTATTGACTGTTTCTGCACTTCTCTTGCCTCTTTCAGCACCTCTGTTGCTTCTTTTTGAACTTCTCTTGCTTCTTTCTGTACCCCTCTTGCCTCGTTCTGCACCCCTCTTGCCTTTTTCTACAGTTCTCTTGCTTCTTTCTGTACCCCTCTTGCCTCTTTCTGCACCCCTCTTGCCTCTTTCTGCACCTCTCTTGCCTCTTGCACCTCACTTGCCTCTTTCTGCACTTCTCTTGCTTCTTTCTACACCTCTGTTGCTTCTTTCAGCAATTCTCTTGCCTCTTTCTGCACTTCTCTTGCTTGTTTCTGCACCTCTCTTGCGTCTTTCTGCACCTCTGTTGCCTATTTCTGCATCTCACTTGCTTCTTTCTGCAACCCTCTTGCCTCTTTCTGCACCCCTCTTCCCTCTTTCTGCACCTCTCTTGCCTCTTTCTGCACCCCTCTTCCCTCTTTCTGTACCTTTCTTGCCTGTTTCTGCACCTCTCTTGCCTCTTTCTGTACCTCTTTTGCTTCTTTCTGCACTTCTCTTGCCTCTTTCTGCACCCTTCGCGCCTCTTTTAGCACCTGTTGCTTCTTTCTGCACTTCTCTTCCTTCTTTCTGCACCCCTCCTGCCTCTTTCTGTATCCCTCTTACCTCTTTGTGGACCTCTCCTACCTCTTTCTGCACCCCTCTTGCCTCTTTTTGCCCCTCTGTTGATTCTTTCTGCACTGCTCTTGCTTTTTTCTGCACCTCTTTTGAAAATTTCTATATCCCTCTTGCCTCTTTCTGCACCCCTCTTCCCTATTTCTCCACCTCTCTTGCTTCTTTCTGCACTTCTCTTGCTTCTTTCTGCACTTCCCTTGCTTCTTTCTGCATTGCTCTTGCTTCTTTCTGCACCTCTCTTGCAAATTTCTGTATCCCTCTTACCTCTTTCTGCACCTTTTTTGCCTGTTTCTGCACCTTTCTTGCCTGTTTCTGCACCTCTCTTGCCTCTTTTGGCACCTCTGTTGCTTCTTTCTGCCCTTCTCTTGCTTCTTTCTGCACCCCTCTTCCCTCTTTCTGCACCTTTCCTGCCTGTTTCTGCACCTCTCTTGCCTCTTTCTGTACCTCTGTTGCTTCTTTCTGCACTTCTCTTGCCTCTTTCTGCACCCTTTGCGCCTCTATTAGCACCTCTGTTGCTTCTTTCTGCACTTCTCTTCCTTCTTTCTGCACCCCTCCTGCCTCTTTCTGTACCCCTCTTACCTCTTTGTGGACCTCTCCTACCTCTTTCTGCACCCCTCTTGCCTCTTTTTGCCCCTCTGTTGGTTCTTTCTGCCCCTCTTTTGAAAATTTCTATATCACTCTTGCCTCTTTCTGCACCCCTCTTCCCTATTTCTCCACCTCTCTTGCTTCTTTCTGCACTTCTCTTGCTTCTTTCTGCATTGCTCTTGCTTCTTTCTGCACCTCTCTTGCAAATTTCTGTATCCCTCTTACCTCTTTCTGCACCTTTCTTGCCTGTTTCTGCACCTTTCTTGCCTGTTTCTGCACCTCTCTTGCCTCTTTCGGCACCTCTGTTGCTTCTTTCTGCCCTTCTCTTGCTTCTTTATGCACCCCTCTTGCCTCTTTCTGTACCCCTCTTGCCTTTTTTTGCAGTTCTCTTGCCTCTTTCTACCTCTTTTGCTTCTTTCTGCATGCCTGTTGTCTCTTTCTGCATTCGTTGTCCCTCTTTCTGCACCTCTCTTGCTTCTTTCTGCACTTCTCTTGCTTCTTTCTGCACCCCTCTTGCTACTTTATGCACCCCTCTTCCCTCTTTCTGCACTTCTCTTGCTTTTATCTGCATCTCTCTTGCTTTTTTCTGCACCCCTCTTGCCTCTTTCTGCACATCTGTTGCTTCTTTCTGCACTTCTCTTGCTTCTACCTTTTTGTACACAAATTTACAGAGTATGCTGTTTGAAACACAGGTATTCAAGCATTTGTATGTTTATTTTTATGTAAAGTGTCACTAGGTAAAAGCAGAGACACGCATGCATACCTTCACAAACTTGGTCAGACTTAGAACAGTGATATGCTTAGGATTGCTGTTTTATATTTTGTAGGCCTAACATTCTGAGCAGTCGATGAATATTGAACCTTAAGAGAAAAGTGAGGTTTAAGACATCTTGGGAGACGGATTAGTGATTAGGCTACTTTGTATTAGTCTGTTGTAAGGTACGGTCAAAGTAGGCCTCTTTCTGCACCTGTGTTGGTTCTTTCTGCACAACTCTTGCTTCTTTCTGCACCTTTCTTCCTCTTTCTGGACTTCTGTTGCCTCTTTCTGCATTTCTGTTGCTTCTTTATACACCTTTCTTCTTCTTTCTGCACCTCTCTTGCCTCTTTCTGCACTTCTCTTGCTTCTTTATGCGCCTTTCTTCCTCTTTCTGCGCATGTCCTACCCATGTAGACATAGTTAGAAATTAGCATTTAAAAAATCTTAGAAATTCACTGGAAAAAACATAGGTTTCGGGATGTTATAGTTAGAAATTTTCATTTAAAAAACCTTTGAAATTCACTGAAAAAACCATAGGTTTCAGGGACATTATAGTTAGAAATTAGCATTTAAAAAAACTTTGAAATTCACTGAAAAAACTCTAGGTTTCAGGGACATTATAGTTAGAAATTTTCATTTAAAAAACCTCTGAAATTCACTGAAAAAACCACAGGTTTCAGGGACGTTATAGTTAGTTGGACATTTCACTCGTACAAAACCAGAGAAATTCGGCCGTTATAGTTAATTGAGCTAACTATAACTCGCGCCCCTGCCATGCACTGCTGATGACATCACATATTACATCACTCATGACATGGTCAGTGACATCACTGATGACATCTCAAATGACATCACTGATGACATCACTGATGACATCATCCACGTGATAATCTGATGCACCTCCTCAGACCCTAATATAACCTTTGATATACCCACTCTAAATTACAGACTGCCATTCTCGAAACCATAGACACACCAATACAATTACTACATACCCACTCACTGACTCCTAGGTCTACACACACATCAACTCACTCACCCATACAGTCACTCATACATGAAGTCACTCATCAATACAGCCACTATCATATACACTCATACACCCACACAGACACTCACACACCACCACTCACCCATAGAGTTACTCACACCGCTAGTCAGTCATGCAAAGAATCAATCACACTCCCAAAAACTCACCTACACAGTTATAAACACACCATCTCACTTATTTATACAGATACTAACACATACTTTCTCTCTTATACAATCACTGACACAAGCACACACTTATCCATACAGCCACTCTCACAATCACTCACTCTCACATATAATCATTTATATACTCCAACACTCACATATACTGCCTTTTACATATGTAGTTACTCACACATGTACCACTGAGACATCCATACACTCACCGACACAGCCATACACACACTCACTGAACCATACCGTCCCTCACAGACGCACTCATGAACCCATACACCCAGGGATTCACCCACTCATACATCCATGCAGGGAGTCACACAGCCCCTCACCCACCCACACAGACACACAGGCACCCATACAGGTACTCAGACAACCAATTATTAACCCATTTAGACACTCATGTAGATACTCACCAACCCATGCAGCCACTTACACACCAACTGACAGACTGATACAGACATTCACACAGATTAGTCATTCTCCCATGCATTCACTAAGACACGTTCAATCACTCACTTATACAGTCCGTCACGCACCCACGAAATCATCCATTCAGACACTCATACACCCACTCATTCTTCAATACACCTTGGCGTATATATATATATATAACATTCTTAAACTTTTAGAAACACTCAGTCACTGGATGATGTCATCAGTGATGTCATCAGTGATGTCATTTGAGATGTCATCAGTGATGTCATCAGTGATGTCACTGACCATGTCATGAGTGATGTAATATGTGATGTCATCAGCAGTGCATTGCGGGGGCGCGAGTTATAGTTAGCTCAACTAACTATAACGGCCGAATTTCTCTGGTTTTGTACGAGTGAAATGTCCAACTAACTATGACGTCCCTGAAACCTGTGGTTTTTTCAGTGAATTTCTAAGGTTTTTTGAATGCTAATTTCTAACTATAACGTCCCTGAAACGTTTTTCAGTGAATTTCAAAGGTTTTTTAAATGAAAATTTCTAACTATAACGTCCCTGAAACCTATGGTTTTTTCAGTGAATATATATATATATATATATATATATATATATATTATATATATATATGACACAAACCAGTAACTTCTTTCAAAGGAACCAAAGGACACAGCGGGGATTAAAAGGAAGACAGCTTTAATGGACAAAAATACGGCATGATGCATTTCGGCATAGTAGCCTTCTTCAGATGCCTTTAACACCGGAGTTGGAATCCCACCCTCATTTGTACCTCCTTCGGCTCCTCCCATTGATAGGCAGGCAGCTGGCTCCAATTAAAAATAAAGGTCTTTTAATTTGTAGCCCGCTGTAGAAGACTACAACTCCCAGAAGTCCGTCTGTTGGTAAGTGACTCCCATGGAGCCCAAGTTAACCCAAATGGTGCTGCTAATGCCTTGTAGAGGTGGGTGAAGTGTAACACATTCAATCCAATGTGATGGTCCCTCAGTCTTCCTTGGGTCCCCAAACGCTCTGCCTCCATTACCTCTGCCAGCAGGGTCACGGAACAGCAGAACAGTGTCCGCGTTCCCCCGTGAGGTCCGGGTTGCTCCTGGCAAAAACCACTTGCTGGACTGGTTCTTGAGGCGGTCCGAGGGAAACCAATACCTTGGATAACGTCACATGATGCCAGAAATCCCTCGGCCTCTTGTAGAGCGGGTCCTTTTCGCACGCTACTGGCGGGCGTGCATAAACATGACACAAACCGGTAACTTCTTTCAAAGGAACCAAAGGACACAGCGGGGATTAAAAGGAAGACAGCTTTAATTGACAAAAATACGGCATGATGCATTTCGGCATAGTAGCCTTCTTCAGATGCCTTTAACACCGGAGTTGGAATCCCACCCTCATTTGTACCTCCTTCGGCTCCAGGCGGGCAGCTGGCTCCAATTAAAAATAAAGGTCTTTTAATTTGTAGTCCGCTGTAGAAGACTACAACTCCCAGAAGTCCGTCTGTTGGTAAGTGACTCCCATGGAGCCCAAGTTAACCCAAATGGTGCTGCTAATGCCTTGTAGAGGTGGGTGAAGTGTATCACATTCAATCCGATGTGATGGTCCCTCAGTCTTCCTTGGGTCCCCAAACGCTCTGCCTCCATTACCTCTGCCAGCAGGGTCACGGAACAGCAGAACAGTGTCCGCGTTCCCCCGTGAGGTCCGGGTTGCTCCTGGCAAAAACCACTTGCTGGACTGGTTCTTGAGGCGGTCCGAGGGAAGCCAATACCTTGGATAACGTCACATGATGCCAGAAATCCCTCGGCCTCTTGTAGAGCGGGTCCTTTTAGTAGTATTCCCAGAAAGATCAAAAACCATGACGGCCGTCGTAGAATTCTCGTCTCCAGTGATTCCAGGTATAATATTAAAAGAATGCGAGATTCTACACAAATACGGATTTGACCTGGTACCAGTAACAATTTTGGAAAACCAGGGACACAAAAACCTTGAGGAAACAAAACAAACTGAAAATCAGCAGCTGTTCCAAAGGCAAAGTGGTACAAATCATTCACTAAATTTCTTCAAAGAAAATATTTCTGATTCAATTACGAATGGAGAAAGGAGAAGCTGGAACAAAAACATCCATAAGAAGGAAACTACCTATAATGAAAACACATGGTCATGGATTGCGGAGACCCTAAACAGTAACAAACAGGATCAGGAAAATAAACGCCCTTTATAACAACGGGTTGACCATCTCTTCCTGGAATATAGCAGGGAAAACCCAGGAGAAATTAGCACTAATTACGGAAAACCGACCAGGGATCGTGGCCTTCCAAGAAACTTGGTCAAAAACAACTTTTGACAACCCAGACTATTTCGTGTACGATATACCAGCAGAACCGGTAGATCGGGGGCATGCGAAAGGAGGGATCGCAATTCTCTTAAATGATGATTTTTATTGGGATCAAGAAATCATCCCAATGTGTTCAAAGAACATCCAATGTATCAAGGTCAAATGCGGGATTGACACGTTGGATACTCTGAATAGCCTCCTCATCTTTAATGTGTATATTCCACCTGGTTCTGAAAGAGACGCATTAGCGATAGAAATATTTGAGGGAATAGAAAAGGTGATCGAAGGTCAAGGTGCTCCGTAATTTTTCTTAACAGGTGACTTCAACGGAAAAATCTCTAATGATTTACTTGAAAAATGGGTTAACGGTGAACAAGAAGAAGCCTTGACAATCCCAATTCCACAATTTCCCACAGGAAGTAAAGCTGACAAAAGAGGAAAATTCTATTATCCTCACTATCTATGCTGAACGGGGTAATATTAAATGGCAATATAGATCGAGATATCCCAGCATCTTCCACAAGAAAAGGTAATCACAAATCTTCAATCTTTGATTACATGATATGTAGCCTGGATTTGTTAGGTTCAGCCTCACACTTAAACATCAAATTTGTGTTAGGAAGCGATCACGCAATATTACATCTAACAACAGAGTTGAAACCGAAACCACCATCTCCAGGGCATATCATGTATTCACAAAGTACAGTATTGGTGAACCAACTCCAAGGGCGGATGCTATGGAACTCGAGAACTCTCAACAAAATTATTACTGAAATGGAGATGGCACAACCTTTACAGACTATTCATTCAACTAATCCTATAATTAACTTCGAAAAAGTCACTAAAAATTTGGTACAATGTTTTCAAGAGAACCTGAACCACCGAAGGCCAAGATCGGGAAAAAATAAAATACGAAACCAAGACTCAAGTGCAATCGAATTAAACAAACTAATAAGGGCACAATTCCTACAATTCTCTGAAGTAAAACAAAAAGAAATTAACATCTTAAAAACCCGCCGTAGGAGGGCTAAGGAAAAAAATCGTAAAGAGATACAGGATAAAAAATGGGTGGATATACAGATAGCTGTAAAACAAAATAATAAACGCTCCTATTGGAACATAATTGCCATAGCAACAGGCACAAAAAAATCATTACAAGCTAACTCAGTACCCCCATTAGAATGGGAAAGGTACTTAACCGACTTATACAAACTAAATAAGAGGCCACAAAGTTCGACTCCATTAACAAGCAAGATAAGTGAAAAATATTTAGAAAACGGAGTTCCATCTCCGTCCCAAATTGAACTATATATAAAAAAGGCAAGAACGTCGGCAGCTACAGGACCAGATCAAATCCCAATAAAGGTCCTCCAAAGCAACCCCAAAGAGTGGAGCAAGTTCTTAGCTCCCCTTTTTTTCCACAGTTATGTAACTGGGGAGATTCCAGGATCATGGAAGGGGAGCATTGTAACTCCAATTCATAAGAAGGGCTCCAGGTTGCTCCCCTCTAACTACAGGCAGATAGCTCTACTGGATGCAACAGGGAAAATTTTTGCGGCAACCGTCTTAGAACACCTTAAAGAATGGGCATTTACAACAGGTTCTATTCCCCTTTATCAAGCCGGGTTTAGACCAAAACATTCTGTTACAGACAACATTGCAGTGCTGCAAACAATAATTGACAAATACGTCATCTCGAAGTCACAGGTCGTGTACGCTGTCTTTGTCGATTTCACGACGGCTTTCGATAGAGTGGACAGAGCAATGCTCTGGAGAAAACTTCGAAAAATGGGCATTCCGGAAAATCTCCTGTATCTGATAACATCACTATATTCAGGGGCATGGTGTCAAGTCCAAATGGGGAGGGATAGGGGTCTTACTAGCCCAATTGCTACACCTAATGGCCTTCGGCAAGGGTGCCTTTTAGCCCCAATACTGTCTTCTTTATATCTGAGTGACCTGCCGGAAAGCTTTAAACAGGTTAGCAACTTTCCACCGAAAATCGCTTCTCATAAAATTCACATCATGATGTACGCGGACGACGTAGTCATTTTAGATCTAACTCCATTTAGTTTACAAAGGAACTTGCAAGCACTAGCCAAATACACTGAAGAAAATTACCTAATACCGAATACCTCTAAAACAAAAATTGTCCTGTTTTCAGGAAGGAAACGATACGTTAAATACAACTGGTCCCTAGGGGGAAAACCGTTGGAAGTAGTAAAGGAATATACATACCTAGGGAGAATATTTGCACAATCCTTGCAAAACCTGCCTCACCGGCAGAACCTAGGCCGTAAAGTTGATGCATACGTGGGGGCACTCCTACGCTTACATGCCTCCACCGGCCTAAGGCACTTCTCTTCACTTCTACAAGTTTATAGTTCTAAGATTCCACCAGTACTGTTATACGCTCTTGAATCTATTCCAATAAGCCAGTGGAAATACCTGGATCAGAAAGAAGGGAAAGTTCTCCGGAAGTTAACTAAAATGTCACAAGCCGTGCCGGTACAAACCCTCCGACTTGAACTTTCATTAGTCAGTTCTTTCGCCAGAGGCATTGCTAATATCTTGAGATGGGCATATAACCTTATCCATGCGGACCAAGGAACTTTACGACACTTATTAAAAATACAGACATTTGATCACGGGTCATCGAAATATGTATACTGTAGGAATTAATTTATTGCTTTTAAAATGTCAAACGTCACTATAGATCTGTTGCAATCTTGGTCTTCCGCTCACCTGAAGCTCTTCTTAAAACATCTAACTCCAAGGTTAAGCTTCGACCTAGACATCCAACATTGTACCACACTGCCACTATATAAACAACATGCAGAAACTATTGTATATAAGAAAACGCAGCAGTATATGTATTTTAACTTAAAACATGGAGTCAGGCGAAGCATTATATTACTCCGTCTTGGGATACTTCCTCTAAAATCATTCACTTATAAGTGGTTCCCAAAAGAAAAAGCCAGTAGTGCCTGTGATCTGTGCAATGGCGGGGTGCAAGACTTGGATAATGTGTTATTCATTTGTCCAAATCTGAATGTGGTAGAAGCTAGAAAAAGGTTTATAAAACCAATTCGAACAAAATGTAAAATTAACTCAGTTCAGAATCTGATTTCTCTTTGTAAGACACCGCCTAACGAATTTATATGCTACAATTTGTTCACATTTTTAAAAGTCTTTTTAACTTTGTACTAGAATGATAATTTTATAATTTTAATTGTAATTTTATCTTTTTAAAATATTTGTTGTTCTCAGCTGAGAACTAAATCAAATAAACTTGAAACTTGAAACTTGCGCAACGCGTCATATCGACTAATTAAATATAATTAAAGTAACCTCCAAGATGGGCACCAACCTCATGCACATATCTCAAGGGCATTTACTATTATTGTCCTTAACCTGTTTCCAATAAGCAGAGGCCGGAAACGCGCAGAGGAAATATGTCTGCTGCTGCCCTTATCTGCAGGAGGTAAATGGGGCCTGAGGGTGGGTCTGTAGGACCTTTCTGCATGAGTGATTAGCTGACTCTGTAGCTCTACAGAGCCCTTTCTCCAAGGAAATGGACTGGGCCCTGGTCTGTAATGGTAGTGCTCAAAAGATATTGCCCCGCTTTTTTCAGCGGTACTGGTTTCTTCTCCCATTTACCAGTACACATATGTCTGTAAAGCCCTCCGCTTTCTCCAGCCACGGCAGAAGTGCATGCCCTTCTGTGTAGGCTCCAACGCACTGATTTTGGAGAGATGATGACTCCCCCACGACGCTGGGGCGATGTAGCCCTAAATTTAACTTCTGTGGGCCGTGGCATACACCAAACATTCAAAACAAGGTCGGTGAGGCATTGCGCATGGGCTCCATTGGCTGGCTGAGAAGAGGCTGTGTTCGTCTGCTGCAGCCGTCCGAGCATGGACTCACTCCCCGGCCACGCATAGTATCTGTGAATGACTATGCCTGAAAGAACGATAATAGAGCCTATGCTTCAGGCAACGGGCTCTTTGTTAGCTGAATGTTACTCTCATGCTCACAGTCTCTAGTGTTGTTTTCTACAGTCTTCTGGTAGGCCATAATTACTCTCATCATAACACCTTTCAAGCTGCACAAATAATGCTGGCTTGCCTTACCTGCTTGCTTAATAACAAGGACCCAGTGTATCTGAAATGCATATTTTTCTCATCATTTAAATTAATCAGGGAAACACCAGCCCCTCCGTCCCTTAAGGGGACTTAACCCGGCTTGTCTTTTCCTGAAAATTGCACTTTCAAGATCTTTCCCACGCAACGAGTCCACGGAAACACCTGTCCAGTTTTGATTTTTCAAAATGGAATATTCATGAGCTATCCGCGACATGGCAAGTGTCCTCAATCCCCTGGGCATTTTGTAAACAACCAGGGAACAAGACTTCCTTTCTATACCATCTGTAGGTCTGAAACAAAAAGGAAAGTGGGTGGACAGTGGAGGGCAAACTTTGCCATGCAGAGGAATCAGAGTTTTTTGCCAAACTCCGCGCTCCCATCAGAGCGCGGAGTTGGAAAAACTCTGCAAACTCCGCTGGCGGAGCATAGTTCACCACCCACCCTTAATTTTTATGCCCCAGGGACCACCACCTTCTAGGAGGTTATGTTTTATTTATTGCAGGGGGGGGCATTGACCCCCCTGGACCCTGGGGACCAATACCTCCCTGGGGCTATAAATAAAAAGAATAGGGGGGCTGCATAGAACCCCCCATGCCCCGGGGACCACCACCTCCCAGGGGTGTGATTAAAAAAATATATGGTGGGCCGCGCTGACTCTCCCAGGCCCCAGAACCACCACCTCCAAGGGACTATCATAAACATTGAGGAGGGGATCCATGCCGCCTCCCGGTCCCGGGGACCACCACCACCAGGGGGCTTTCTTTTTCTTTTAGGAGGGGGCCGCATGGCCCCCCTCCCGGGCAGTTCTCGACCCCAGGGACCACCACATTCGCAGGGCAGGCACTTGAAAATCAATGGAAGGAGGAGCATGGCCCCACTCCTGGAGCCACACATGGCCAGCTTCTGCTATGTCCTGTGGTGCCCACCCCAGGGACATAGCTATTCGCTTCTGCTTGGTGGGAGTTTTTACAGCTCCCGCCAAGCAAAAGCAAACACTCTGGTTTCAGCGGGCGGGAGCTGTCAAAGTGCTCCCTCCTACTGAAAGCAGAGGTTTAATCTCTTTCCCGGCCCGGAGACTTGAGGTGATGTCACTGACCATGTCATCAGTGATGTAATATTTGAGGTCATAAGCAGTGCATTGCGGGGTGTAAGTTATAGTTAGCTCAGGTAACTATAACTGCAGAATTTCTATGGTTTTGTACAAGTGAAATCTGAGCCTACCTATAACCTTTGTTTTTTTCAGTGAATATAGATAGATAGATAGATAGATAGATAGATAGATAGATAGATAGATAGATAGATAGATAGATAGAGCAACCACATACACACGGGGTAAAGCCCTGCGTTGTAATGTAATGTCAGTTATTCATTTATTGTATCATTCCACCCTCTAGGAAGCACTTCCATTGGAATGTACTTGCCCACTATTTTACATTTGAAAGGTATACTCAATCATCAACCTCTCTGGCATTCAAGTCTTTATGTTTATATTCATTCTTCACAGAAAGCAATCCCTTTACGCCACTTGTTTTCCCAGGGTGGTAAAACCAATTGGTCCTTCTTTAACGAGCTAAACAGCATTTTCGCCTGTAGCAATGCAAACAGCATTTGTTCCTACCGGCAGTTGCATGCGTTGAACATTAAAGTTAGACTAACTGGCTTTGCCATTGCCTGTTAAGTATCAATTTTTAACACATAAAAATAAAGATCAACAGTGTATACTTAGACATTTTTGTCAGTAGTTTGTTTGAGGCATGGCTGTGTGTTGCTTTGACAGAATGCAAATATATTAACCACTGCAGGCAAAAAATAAGGCAACCTATTTTTCTCTGCTGTACATGTGAGTAAGATGCCCATAAGTGACTGCCTGTAATTGAGCTCATGGAGGGAAACAGCTGTTCACAGAAACGCGGACGGATTGGGGTCAGATCTTGGCATCTGTAACAAAATGTGCCCTATTTCAACCACCTATGAATACTATGGGACAGTCCAGTGATAAATGAGTTTCAGCACTTTCTCAAGAAAGAAAGCTTTTTTTTCCATGGTAAAAGGAAGGATAATTCGTTTTTAGTGCGGCAAGCAATTACTAAATTATTGCCAAAACATAACAGATTTCAAAACAAAAATTGCTAATTGAAATGTGCTGTAATTAGGGATATTTAAAGTCGCCCCTTTTGAAACCTTTCAGGAATACACACAAGCAGAGTATACTTTTTGGTTCGATTGAGGTATTCCTTTAAAATGTGACTTTTGGCTTTAAAAGTAGCATCAGATACAATGAGTATTTAGTCATGGAGGGGTGCAGGCTGCCATTCCTGTTTCTATATTAATAATAACCTGTACAGCTTAATATCGTAGTTTTGTCTCGGTTTTATACACAATTTAATACTACTGTTTGGCCCTTTCTAAATCCTGTTAAAAACAGGTCTTAATTTTATCCAATTTTGAAATGCATTTTACCGACCTCGTGATGATGAAAGGCAAACTTTGCCTTGCCACGATTAAAAAGTGGAAACCCTGACCCTGTGGAAGAGAGGGATCGTGATCTGCGTAGTTGTGCACAGGCGCAGAAATGTCCTGTGTGTAATGACCTTAACACCGCCCGTGGTGCTAATCTGACCTGGAAACTGCACCTTGTACATCCTCTGGCCAGACGTGGCCAGAGGCTGTATAATAAAGGGGCTAAGACCGCACATGGTCTTTTAGCTCCACCTGTGTGTGTACCCTTTTCTTCTGCACCAACTGCTATACGACCCCCGGTGTGCCCATGCCTATAGGGCCCATCACACTGGTGACGAGGGTGGGCATCCTCGACCCCACCGACAACGCCCTGCTGGATCGGCTACAACCCTCACGACTGGCCTAGCACAATACCGGCGTCACCTGCTTCCTGCTTGCCGGCGCATGCTTTCCTGGCTGCTTGGGCCTCATCGCAGTGGTATCAGCGCAGACCTCGCTGTGCAGGACACTCCGCAGCCCACCAACGCTGAGCCGACTCCGCCTGCCTCAGGTGAGTCGTGGTCACATAGATGGATGAAGCCCTGCGGCCATGAGTGGCCATGCACGCGGCCTGCCTGCTGTGGACGGAGTGATCCGGAGTGGCCCCTCCCTCCCTCTCGCCCCCTTATGCTCGGCTGAGCGTCTCATCCGCTCCAACCCTTGGGAGCTCTGACTGCCTGCCGCCTGCCCCGCTGCTACTGACCCGCTGCTCCCTAGGCCGAGGAGCCCTTTTATAGGATACCTGCCAACAAGCATTGGCAGATGCAAGACTTTTCACTGGCTCGACTCCAGTCTGTGTTTGCCAACAAGCATTGGTCACTGCAAGATCTTCCTTATCTCTTCCTGGTAAGCTGTTTCATTCACCCTTGGAATTTCTCATCTACTCATGCCTCACCTGCGCTCACAGGGCTCTGCTGCCATGGCTGACGTTGCCATCAATGCAGCACCCCGCAAGGCCCGCCTCCCGCCCAGGCTACACCTCAACACATGCAAGTTAGCGCGCTGCCTTCCTTCAGCGAGCTCGCAGACCCTGCCTCGCCTTGCTGGAAGACTGGACAGCTACTTCGTTGCGACTCACGAGACCGACGGTGCTGTCAAGAGGTTCCTAATGCTCCACTACACTGGGGAGGAAATCTACAAACTGGTTGCACATTTGCCCATCACGGGCGCTGCTACCGAATATGCCACAGCAGTTAGAGTGCTCACTTCGCATTTCGACCCGCAACTCAACCCGGACTATGAATGCTTCAAGCTTGGCCCCCAACGTGAAGGGGAGTCCATGGACACATTATACACGTGCCTGCAGGAACTGGCCTGTACAAGCACAGCGGACGACCAACCGAAAGAAGGGCGCAAATTATACAAGGCTGCAGAAACAAAACACTAAGGGGCCTCATCCTACGGCCCAATATCACCCTGGACGATATTCTCATCCTGGCTTGGTCCCACGACCTATCGACCGCCAGGGCCACGGAAATGGACTTAGCCATTACGCAGTAGCTAGAAAGGAGCTCGCCAAAGCATGAGATAGGAGGAACAAGCCAAGACAGTCAGCGCCTCCTGCATCCTGGTCCTGCTGTGGGTATTGTGGGTGAGAAGAACTCACCCTCAAAGGATGCCCGGCGCAAGAACTGACATGCTCGAAATGTGGCACCCTAAACCACTTCGCTACCGCCTACAGAGGTAGGTCTAGAGGCAGAGGCGTGCGTGGGAAGCGATTACCCTCAAAATCAGTAAGACAACTGTCCCTGGAAGACCCTGAGTCCCAGGGCACCTCCAAGATAACACCTCGTCACTGACACCGAATAGAAGGCTCACTCCCAAATGAGAAGGAGGAAGTATTCCTTATCTCGTTCACAAACTATCCCAAATTAAGTAGGTGAGCACAACCTACATGCATAGCTGAGATCGCAGGCTCCAGCATAAAGGCCCTTATCGACACTGGGGCTTCTGTACACGTAATGGGGATCCAGCAATACCGATGCCTTCAGCCACGGCCACCTCTGTCTCCGACTAACACCAAGATTTTTACATACGGAAACCAGACACCGTTACCCTTAAAAGGGCGGATGGCCGTCCAAATAAAAGCAGAGGGCCAGGAGATCACGACCACCTTCCATGTCGTCGACAAGGAAGCAGATACACTTGTTGAAAGCCACACCGTGGAGGACCTGGGTCTAGTAGTTTTTGCACACACCGTGAAGGCCTTCCAGACGGAGGAGATCCTAAGCCATTTCCCAGATCTCTTCAGAGGACTCGGTGCCTGAAAGCTCCTCCCATCAAACCACACATCGAAAAGTCCATCAAGCCAGTAGCCCTCTGGCACCATCGCGTACTGTTTCACCTGAAACCACTGGTGGAGAAAGAAATCAACAAACTCGAAAAGCAAGGTCTCTGGTCTGACGCTGTGGGCGTCCCCCATGGTGATTGCACAGAAACCGAAGCAACCAGGCAAGATACTACTATGTATAGATATGGCCTCCCCAATCAAGCGATTAAACGCGAGAGGCACATAACACCAATGATGGATGACATCATTGCAGACCTAAACAGCTCAAGGTCGTTCTCCAAGCTGGACCTCAATGCTGGGTACAACCAACTGATGCTGGCGGAGGAGAGCCACAATATAACTACGTTCTCGATGCACCTAGGGCTACGCTGGTACAAGCGGCTGAACTTTGGAATCTCCTCAGCGGCAGAGATCTTCCAAGATGCCATACGGGAGACATTGTCCGGCTTACAAGGTGTAATGAACATAAGCAATGACATCTTGATCCACTCAACAACCTCTGAAGAACATCACCGGCAACTCTGAGCGGCGTTAAAATGGCTATCCAATCATGGAGTCACCCTCCATAAAGATAAGTGCCCTTTCTTCCAGAACTCAATTGAGTTTTTTGGCTTCGTATTCAACCAAGAAAGAGATCAGGTAGACCTGTATTCAACCAAGAAAGAGATCAAGTAGTCCCCTGCAAGTCCCACGCCATCAAGCAAGCACAGACTCCAACCACAGTGTTGGAAGTATGCAGCTTCCTGGGAATCGCCACATACTGTGACCGGTTCATTCCCAACCTGGCGACTGTGGCTGAGCCTCTATGATCTCTTACCAAAAAGGACGCTCCCTGGAAGTGGGGCCACAGCGAAGAAGAGGCTTTCCAGAACATGAAGGTGGCTCTACTCAATAAGACAACAATGGCCTACTTCGACTCCAATAGGCACACTGAATTATTGGTTGACGCCAGACCCGTAGGCTGGGAGCTGTGCTCACCCAAGAAGTGGAACGGGGCAAGTGGGCACCACTAGCATTCGTGAGCAAAGCCCTCACACAACAGAAACTCGATATTCACAGATAGAACGACGAAGTACTTACCATCAGTGGACAGCAGTTCCGCGCGGTTATCAATCACTAGCCGCTCGTCCCCTGATTCAGCGGCACAGCGCCACATCCCCCACCGCGGATCAAACGTTGGGCAATACTGCTGCAACATTACCAGATGGAGGCAGTCTACCGACCACGAACCAAGAACCCTGCTGATTGTCTCTCCCGTCACCCACCATTCCCTGTGGACGACAGCAATGACAGCGCAGACACCACAGAGGAATATGTGAGCATGGTGCCCCAAGGAGCATGGCCCCAAGCACTCAACATCCGAGAAATCAGTGAAGCAACCAAAACTGACTCGGTCATGATGAAGGTCATGAATGCTCTTCAACAAGGCTCCTTGCAAAACTTCCTACACCATGCCAACAACTGCCACAGCCTAGATAAAGAACGCCTTGGGAAGATATGGAGAGTACGCGATGAATTGAGTGTCACAGCGAAAGGTCTAGTATTACGAGGAGCACGCATTGTAATCCCCAAAAGTCTCCAACTCCGAGTGACAACACTAGCCCATGGAGGCCACCGAGGGACCATGTGGATGAAGTCCCGGATGAGGGAGAAAGTCTGGTTCCCAGGCCTGGAGGCCACGGTGGACAATCTCGTGAGGCAGTGCCCATCATGCCAGCTCATAAGCCTCCAGGAAGCGCCGGCACCAATCATCACAGAGAAACCGTACACAGCCCCATGGTCCCAGATAAGCCACGACTTTGGGAGCTTCCCAGACAGACAAATCACAGCAGTGATAGTTACTCTAAATATCCCATTGTCGAGGTAGGGAATTCAACAGCTTTTACGAATGTTGCTCTGGTGCTGAAAAAGACTTTTGCCCTATTTGGCCTCCTACAGGAAATTAAAAATGGACAATGGGCCGCCATTCCAGGGGACAGAATTTAAAGACCTACTCACTTCCTTAAGCAGAAAGCACTGCTGCATCACTCCACAGTGGCCACAAGCCAATGGTGAGGTAGAGCGATTTATGCATCAGCTGAACAAAGCCCTCAGGATTGCTGTTGCAGAACGCTCCAACCCTGAACTCAGCTTGCACCAATTCCTGCGAGAGTACCGGTGAACACCCCACTGCACCACGCAGTGTTCCCCCTGGTCCCTAATGTTGATCAGACACCGGCGGGACACCATCCCCGTCTCCCACCAATGGCCAACCCCATATGAGCCTGCCGGCACTCAGGCCAGGGGAACCCGGACCAACGAGCGTGTAAGCCTGAAGAGACATGCTGAGTCCAGACAGATCCTGCCGGGAGACCTCGTGCTAATAAAGGACCAAAAGCCGTGATGGAAGTTCTGGACACCTTTTGAACCAGGTACATGGATGATCACCCACACGACTGGCATCATGGTCATCTCCAGAAGGACCGTCATGAGAAATGTATCGTGGTTCCAGAAGGTAGACTTTCTCAGCCAAAGGGCAACCCAATCAGAGGATGAGGAGGCTGCCTGGGTTGACCCAGGCCCAAACTCTGATCCCGGAGAAGATCCCTCAACCTGCCCCACTGCTAGACCACTGAGCACAAGGGAAAGCACAGAAACAGACCCCAGTGCGAGCCAAGGTCGGAAGGCGGGGACAGCCATTCCCACCATCGGAACTACAACCTGAGGCCAAATCCATGGGAAACATCGGTTACAACGCGGTCTTTACACCGCAATATGTTTACAACGTGGCCATTACAACGCAAGTCGTTACAACGACTTGCGCTGGATGGTGCTATACACTAAGGAATAGTATTATTTACTATTCCAACACCTTCCCTACTGTTACGCAGGCTGGAATTGGAATAGTAAATCATACTATTCCTAATTCCAGCGTCCTCCAGCGCAAGTCGTTGTAACGACTTGCGTTGTAATGACTGCGTTGTAGACGTATCGCGGTGTAAAGACCATGATGTAACGTCATACATTCGGTGGATTTGGACTCAGAGACTTTGCCTGTCAAGCACAAGAACAAAGGTCGATGCCAAGATGGGGAAGGTTGTAATGACCTTAGCACTTCCCCGCGGTGCTAATCTGACCGAGAAACCGTGCCTTGTACATCCTCTGGCCAGGCGTGGCCAGAAGCTATATAATAAAGGGGCTAAGACTGCATGTGGTCTTTTATCCTTTAACGTATCCACCTGTGTGTGTGTCCTTTTGTTTTGCAACCACTGCAACACAACCCCCGGTGTGCCCATACCCACAGGGCCCATCACACTGTGCACGCCTTTTTTCGAAATTGCGTTGGTGGCATCGTATGTGGAAACTCCACAAATTAGACAGTTTCCAGATCGTGATATCTGACGGAGTTGGGTCACAAGCACCTGTTCTGCATAGCTAATTTCATGAATTAACAGGACACAGCAGCTGTTGCATTTGTGCACGCTTACACGAGACGCATTGTTGTGATATGGCTCAGATGTCAGCAGCTAGCGCTTAACTCACTTTAAACCACCTTTCCTTATATGACGTCAAAGGGTGAGGCATACCTAATTAAACTGAATTTAGAACACATGCGGTGAAGGGTGTGGCCAGTCTCTGCAGCGAACACAGAGAGGCAGATGGCTGAACAGTAACGAAAACAGGAGCTATTTTTGTAAAAATGACCACAATGTCATGTCCTTGGGCCAACTATGTTGGTGTCTCTAGATCGATGTTGAGTCCAGAACTGCGCAGCTTCCTCTGGCTGGGATTGAGAGAGCAGAGGGATGCCTGCACCGCCGCAATGTACTCTGTCCGCAGGCGCCTATTTCATTTTCCATTTCCTGAATGTAAATGTCAGGAGGTGCCGCCCTATGAAGCACACTGATGACCTCAAGAGATATAATAGAGAGTAGCCATAGTTTCGGGGCATTTAAAACTACACTTCTTGGTATACTGAAAAAATTGGGACTTAATATAGAGTTTCGTGCTTAGCGCCTCAATACCAGTTGAACCAGCTTCCAACACATCTGTGTGCCTGCACTGACTATAGGCAGTTTGAAAAAACGCTTAAAACATGGTTGTTTTGGCCTCGCTATTCAGTTTATAACTTAGAATATCCGAATCTGTAGCTTCCAACCTGTGGATGTGTAGCAGCGCCTAGAGACCTTGTTAGTGTGATTCGTTGCGCTCAATAAGTAACAATTAGCAATAACAAATACTTTTTTAGTGTGCTTCTTCCATGATAGTCCATCATTTTAAAGATTAATGAACATAATTCTTAGTCACATATATGTACATATTACTGGGTCACTGAACTAATAATGATATTTTGAAAATCAAACTTTGAACATTTCCTCTTATGTTTTCTATAAATCGAAATAGCAGCCCTATCCATGGACTGTTAATATAGCGTAACATGTTAAGAGGTCTTAGTAACAATTCTCAGTTCCAGGAATGCATTCGGTTGTGGCACTGTTATCATTTCTGTGCCACAAAAAGGCAGCTGTAATTGCTGCATTCTTACTGGTTAAGCTTGTTGTACGGGAATTCATATTTTGACAATATTCCCACTCTTATTTTGTTCCAGACCTCTGGAATTTTGACCTATGCATTAGCTGGGCCAGGCACATGAGCTCTGTGTGAAGGATGGATATTTCCAAATTGCCCTAAATGAGACTATGGTAAAGCAGGTGTCTATGTGTAGGTCCCCTGTACATGATAGATATGGGAAGCACGGCTGAAGGATATATTTGTTCCATCTTCTTCTAACACAACTAGTACTTTTAGATTGCATGGTTCCTTGTAGCCTCTGCTGATGGTAGTATCTCCCACTATAGAAAATGTAATGTGACATTTAACTTTAACTTTTGATTGGAAACTGCTAGCAAAACAATTGCTGCATATAGGGAACCTGAACCGAAGAGATAAGCAGTAAAGTTACATTCATGCTGCCGAATACCCTTATAGCAGATATGAATTAAAGCCTGCCTAAACTCAGCTGCATTCACCTCACACCCGCTGATGTACCTGCTCTCTGGCTTCCACACCGAAGGACTTTCCAAGCAATGCCCAGGGTGAAGCGTCCTAGGACCTTTCAAGTAGGATATCTCTGAATAGAGTTAACAGCACCTTTTTCCTTTCAGAAAGGTCCCCTAGAGTCTTGTGGAGCCATACAGCAATGGAGGCCTGGGTCAAGTGATGGTCACAGGAGAAAATGTCCTCGAAGCTCCTTGTCTGAACTGTGAGGGCCATGAATGGAGCTGGGAGACAGGGAAGGGCAGTACACAGCACATGCAGAATGGCACCATTTGGAATATCTCTTGCCTTTAACTCTGGAAGAGCCTTAAAGACCTAAGTATGTATCCAGTAATGGAAGTGTATCACTTTGCTGCAAAACTGTGGAATAGAAGCATAGGGACTTTATTAAATGCTGCTACTTTCCAACAATAATGACTGTTGATTTTATCCTTTAAAATGTCATTCTTAACTCACTTAGAGCAGAAAATGTAGACCTAAAGTTGAAAAAGAGAAACAAACACTCTTTGTGCTGCACTAATAAACTGTTGTATGGCTGCTAGCGCCACTGGAGAGAGGTAACTACTTCTCTGACCAAACGTTTGCTTCCACAATGTGGCTAAAATACTGGTCTCCTAGACTCCTACTGATCCAGATGGCTAAAAGAGGTCAAGGCCTTTCCAGTGAAGCCTTTTTTTCCTCTGTATGATTTCCCTCCTGAAGTTTAACGATGCAAAGATGTCCTGTGAGAGAGGAAGCTCTTGCCTGCTGGAGAGAGGTGCATTTGAACAATTGGGACTTGACATTTTTGAGGACCTGGAAGCTGAGTTTGGGGATCCCCCTGACAACTGCAGGAAGCAGAGTGGAATCTCAGTAGCCAATCCTGAAGATCTGAGGGTTGTTTATTTTAACAGTAGCAACAGAACCTGTAGCAAACGTTTGGACTTTGTAAACTAACTTCCATTGGAGGAACACACAATGTGCCAGCAGTTCCTGAAAAGGATGCAACCTTAGCATATTTAATTGTCCAGTATTCTCATTTTGGCAGGATGTTCAAGTACACCTATCATCACGTCTTATCACATGCTGTTGTCAACGGACAAAACATCCAGGTTTGCTTCAATGAAGATATCTTCATTTGGAAATGGTATTAAGTCTGAAAGCAAAAGGTTTCTACAGAGCCAATCAGTTAATTGTATTTACCCACATGCAGTCGTGGGTCAGCTAAAGAACACGCCTACATTCCAGTCAAGTGCATGTTTGTCATTCCTTCACATTTTATGCGTTGGATAACATTGAACAACATTTTCCCGGGCTCTCTTATGGGACAATGTTTTCTTTATAGCCTTTGACCCCGGTGCTGCTCCTCCATAATGGTGGAGGAGTGTCGACCCCTACTGGCTTAGAGCCACCAGCTGAAAAATCAAACGATATTTAAATATGATTTTACTTTTCAGCTGCTGGCTCTGAGCCAGCGCTGTAGGCAGGTACGGGGCTGGGGCCATTGGAGGGGGGAGGAGGACTGGTTCCTGCACTGTAAGTGCGCATGTGTGTTTGGCCAGCCATCTCAGGCCGCCAAACACATATGCACATTTAGGTTTCTCCAACCCGGCTGTATTAGGTAGCCGGGCTGGAGAAACAGCACAGACTACCTGTCCTGAGCAGAGCGTCAAAGCAGCCCTCTCAGGCCAATCCCCGCGCTGCTCTCATACCATGGAAGCAACGCTGGGATTGCACAGGGAGTCTGATGATGCCCCAGTGCCTCCTGGGGCAAACAAGTAGGAAGAAGACCACCGAGGTGCAACGCAGGAGGCGGCCTGCAGCTTCAGGTATGTCTTTTTTTCAATTTTAATTATTATTAACCCCCCCGCGCTCTCCCTCCTGCGCTCGCCCCCGCGCTCCCTCCACCCGTCCACCACTTTTGGTATGTGGTGGCCGCCACTGCTTTGACCTATGCATACAGTTTTCTTCATTTTTGCGTCACTTTTCTACATTATGCCCTTTAAGCGAATGCTTTTGGATCTTTAAAGTTCTTCATTAACAGTTTTGTAGCAAGTCTAGTTGTTACACGTAGACTTTGTGCATTTTCTCTGAGGAAGGCTTTTCTGCTTGAGCCAAGCTCCCAAAGGTGATCCCACCTGGTGATATATACAACTGCTAATTGTATTCATATCATTTTTAGAAATCGCTCAGGCATTGATAATTGATTTTAACTGAAGCAATCTATGCTTATAATGGTCCCTGCATGTAAAGTTTTCCACTTCTGAGTCACAAACACCAAGCACTGCTGGCAACAAAGCGGCAAGATTCTGAGTGACAGGGATCAAAGAGAGTGTTGGGGTGTACATTAACCAAAAGAGTCAAAACTAGTTTTTCCACCCACATACCAAATAAAATCACTTCTGAATGTCTTGCAGAGCCCATGATGAAAGTGGCCAACCAGGGTATCTCTGTGATAATGAGATTCAGCAGCTTAATCCTGCTCTGAGGCAGTGTGTCCTATTGGGGATACTTAAAAGAAAAGCCTTTGCCTGCTCCTGTAGTCAGTCCCTTTGAGGCTTGTCGCCTGATAAGTTGACTTTCTTCTATGGCCAGGGTTGCAGAGAACAGCAGTACAAATAAAAGTGTTTTCATTATTCAGAATTTAACGCCTAAGTGATCCATGGAATGTTTCAGCTACTACAAAAAGTATCTAGAGATGCAACGATTAATGTTTACTGTGCTATACCTTCATCCTTAGATCAACATTTTTTCCAACATCCCACACGTAACTGGCCCACCTGAGCATGGACTAAATCACCTACCAATAGAAGTACATGTTACACATGGCAGATGGTGCACCTATACATTTCTTTTTAGGTATTATTATTAGGAGATTACTCTTAAAAAGCACATTGATAACAGAACTAGTATAATTTGTGCGTTTTGATGCATTGTTAAATGTTTATATTATGGTTCTTTCTGATAACTAATATGTTTCAATTTTTCTGAAGTTTATATTTTTTCTAAGTCTTATAGAATTGCTTTTGCTACTAAACTGATGAAGCATTTGTCCAGAATTATTAAAGTTAAAAACCCAGTTTTTTGGTTAAACCACAACACAATAAGTAGACAGATGAACCACTAAGGCCTTTCTCATTGGATTCACCATAACCAGCATGTTGCCTTATTCTTGTTCTTTATCACTTCCCATGTTGCCATGATTGTCGTTTTTATCAGTAGACAAAGGAATGTTGCACACTGTGGCCACATTGTGATATATATATACACCACAATACAATCTACAGACATTATCTCTGGTTGTACAAGAACCAGACATAGGAGACTACTGAATTCACATTTTAAAAAGTCAAATATTTTCTATAATGCATTGTGAAGATTGATGTGGGCTTGGTTGTCCCGTCCTAAATAAGGGGGGCAGGAAGGGAGTCAAAAGCCGCAGCTTCAGTGGGTATGCCCTGTCACCTGTGTTCAACTGACAAGCATAATCCTATGTGAGAAATATGCTTGTAACACATTTTTTTACTAAAGGTATTTAAAAGATAACCACACTCTCCCAAAAACCAATTTCTCTTTTATTGCATCAACATCATGATCTTAGGAATGTTGCTACTCCATAGAATGCTGCTACCAGATAAATTGGCGCAGATTAAATAAGTGATTGCATGATTATTTAAAACCGTTACAATAATACTCATTTTGCTATTAAATGCTTAAAATTTCCCAAAACATAACATTTGATTGTAGCCATGGGTTAAGCTAATTAAAAAAAAATCCGCATCAGCCTATAACAATTGCATCAACTTCTAGTTGTGCTAACATTTTATATTTTGAAAATTTGTTTTACTGTATTATTCAAAGATTAATTACTACAATATACCCCAACTGCACCGTAATAAATGGGGAAGCTTGCATCTTATGAAATGCTATTTACATGTATTTTAAAAAACTACCTGACAATTGTGGGTCTGCACCCGATAAGCAGGCGCACACAGCCTCACAGCGGAGTGAAATCTTGACCGTAGCAGGGCCTGTTTGTCGGTAAATAGAGCCCTGCAAATACAGGGTGTAGCAGGGGCTCTTTCGACTGGTGACACGGGCGACATTTCATAGACATCTCACCCTTTACTGTTCCATATCAAAACTCTTTGAGAGGGACCAAGAAAAATCTAACCCTTATCAACATTCACTTTTGAGCCTTGAATAATGTTCTGAAAATGCCACCACATAAGAACTACAGTCAAGAAAAAGTTGTTTTTCGAAAAGTGGGCCCAACTTTATGAAAATGACTGTGTATCTCAATCAGAATTTTCACAATCACTGAGGCATGGAAAGAAAGATACTGGAAGAAGGAAGGGATAGCAAGACACAGATACTGGGAAGAGGAAATGGGCACCAGGTCAAGTGCACTGGTAGAAAGAGGCAAGGACGTCGGGGCAGAGACACACTAATACCGAAGAAAGGAGGTAGACCTAAGAACAGTACGAACATGAATCAGACGTGGTCACACCTATCTGAGCTGTGGCTGGTGATGCAAGGGGTATAACATCCCTGCAGTGATGCACCACACCCAAGAAACAATAAGATAAGCAGTGGCTGAAAGCTTTGGTGGACTTTACCACAGTGGACACTTTTATGAGCAGCCTTATACCAACCAAGACTTCCATCGGGGATATTTCAAAGCTTCCTTCATAAAGGAGAACTCTTCTGGACGTTGAGTAGCAATGCGCTGTGACTGATGGAAGAGTATCATTTCACTTCTCTTCAGACTGGGGATTATTCCTATTGAAAATTACCCACGATGTGCTCGCATGCAAACATGACAACACACAAATAGACGCAAATAGACACACACACACAAACACAGAGTGTACGTAGTGTTCTGCATAAGAAGAAATATGTGCTATTTTGGAGTGTTAGTTTGTACTACCACATTTATGAATTATTAATAAGTCGGTTTAGTAAAAGGCAATACAATTTCCATAATATCTAATTTCATAATTAATGCGATTTCTAACTAATACATTTCATTGCGGTTATGGTAATTCACTGAAAAGTAGAGTGCGTTAAGCTTAGGGTGCCTACTTTCTCCTGCACTCATTGAAACTGAATGTTGTGGGTTTTAACATATTCAGTCATTTCCTATTTTCTTTCAGTGCTGCAACATTGTTGATTTAAGTATAAAAAGAAAAAAAAATACATAAACTCAGCTCAACACCCACCAAATTAAAGGTGATGTTGAAACATTAGAAAACGGAAAATATTTTGTCACAGATAGCTTGAGCCTGCTTTATTTTACTGTCTTGAAACTGGTCTTCTGGGTCGCCACCTTCTATAGTTGGCTGCAACACGGAGGCTTCGCGCATTCAGAAAGTGACGGAAACTTCGAGTTTGTTAAATCTAATGGGATCACACCAAAGCTGGACACAGCATTAGAGGATATAAACGGCAGCTAAAATACCATAATCGCAAGAAAATGTACTGCTGTTTATCAAATGTTACATTCTACACTATTTCCACTTGCGAGGTCAACATATACCTGGACTCCAAAATTGCTCTCACCGTACTTGAATAATCTTGCGTCAGAATGAGTCCATAAAACCTCAGACTTTACTCCTTACTTTGAAAATATTAAAATGGTATCTTGCAGCAAACGCATCAAAGCAGGTCTTTACTAAATCACAACCACCAGACGACACGCGTTTCGGACTTTGGCTTAGTGCCATTCAGGGCCTCACAAGGTAATGCAAAAAAAAACCATCTAACATTCTCATATTCTTCAACTCGAGTGATGGGGAACAAGAGTGTGAAATCCTGGTGCTCCTATGGAGCTGAGCTTTTTAAAAAAATTGGGTACTCCAAATGAGGATTACATGAATATAACCATCTGATGCCAAAGGGTGTCCAAGTTTTCCCTGAGATTAGTGGAGAAGACTGAGCTTTGCAGGGATGTGCAGGCTCAGAGTACAATGTGTTCCCCAGTTGGCTACCAGCCCAGAAGTCCATCTAATTTCCACTGGTGCCATCATGACTCTTGTTGGGACCCTGACCCCAGCGAAGGAGAAAGCATCATGAAGGGACTCCCATGCGTCCCCAAACCTATCCACCAGACTGACACTCGGAGCACTTCTACCAGACCATCTTTATACAGAGTACAGGAGAACTCAGTGGCAACTACCAGGTCACCCAAGTGTGGGTCAATCAGCACTCATCAACATCAATGAGGCATTGACATAACAGGAGGCTCTGTATCTTTGACATGATTTTATACGCTTACACTGGACAGAAACCAAACAGACTGCGGTGAGAGGAGCCTAGGAGATGCCTCCTTTTCACTTACTATCTATCGGAGTAGGAGGTTTTATGTCTGACTTGAGGCAGCCCTCGAGCTATTCAGCAATTCGGTAAACAGCCTAGCAAGGAGACTGGTGCACATTAAATGGAGTTGCACCTAGGCTGTGATTTAAGGAGTAGGCAGATACTACCTCATCTCTCCCAGCATAGGCTTCAGAGAAACTAAGTGAGGGGTATATATTTGGGCAAACAAAAACTGCGAAGCGCCCCAACAAGTTTGGAGTCCAAAGATATTTTTTTATCTGAAAGTAGTGCCCCATGAGTCAGAGATTACTGAAAAGATAGCTGGGGGCAAGGAACACCCCAGTATATAAAATAAGAAAAGTGTCATAAATTGCTTCTGATTTTTCTAAAACAAGTTGTTCAGCTAGAAAAGCCAACAGAAAGGGTTCACAACTAATGAACAGTTGCATCAAGTATGCTGGCTGTGAATTTCCAGTTCCGGTATTCAGAGACACTTCCTGTTCCAATGTCTACTTTTTGCTTGCAACTCACACTAAAGACCTAACATCACCCTGTGATGGGACTGTCTCCTGCATGTTCTAAAGGTATCGGAATACAAGCATCCTTGGAGACAGAGATAGTTAAAGTTGCCACTGACTGACCCTAGTGGCCTCATCTCTCCGAATCCACTGTTGCTAGCTGTCGTTTAGGTTGACATGGACAGAAATAATGAGCCCTTTGTGGTTGCTAGAGGGTGTAACTGCTACATGTGGGGTGATGTAGTCAGCCATACTGAAGCAATAAATGTGTTTAGATAGGTCAATATTAATTAGAGCCCCTAGAAGAATTGTGTACAAGAAGGGTACAAAGTTCCTCTAAGTCTAAAGAGAAGGAGCGAGGAGATACTCCGGAGGGGGTTGACCAACCCCCTCCGGAGTATCTCCTCGCTCCTTCTCTTTAGAGTTAGAGGAACTTTGTACCCTTCTTGTACACAGCGCTAGCTGGGGCACGTACGTTGAACCTCTTTAAACTTGCCCCTTTGTCCCCTTTTTGGAATCATAGCCCCTAGAAGAGACCATTATTAGAGAAAATAAAAAAAGTGCTTGGCACTACTGGATTCCAAGACAAGAGTGCCAAGTGGTAAAGAAGAGACCCAGCTTCCTGGGATGACGCCTTTTATCAGGACCAACTTTAAGGCAGTGCGACAGGTGTGGCCACACTGGGCGCTGACCTGGGGAGGGGGGCGGTGACCACAGGGGGGGTGCTGTGTTTAGCAATAACTTACTATTTAAAAACACCTGGGGCAGAGTTCCTTGTGCGTCTAGTTGTCAGGCAGCATTAAACGTCAAGATAACTTTTGCGATGAAAGTTCCTGCTAGAGAGAGAGATCAGAGTTTTGTCTAGGGGGAGTTTTGACTCACCATAAAGTAGCTCAGAGGGTTAATATGCCTGCTGCAAACAGCACATACCGTGCAACAGATCTGTATTTTATATGAATACCTGAGTGGATTACTGCTTTTGTCACAGAGATCCTTGTGTTACCGCAGTTCATAAGATACAACCCGAATATAGAACAGTGACTGTTACGGACTGTCATCAAAGTGATGCATGCAAACTGCATTAAATAGGTTAAGAGTTATGTTTTTTGCCCAGTCATTCATTATCTACTCCTATTATTAGTAAGACAAGCCTTTACCAGTGCTTTAAAATCAATGAAATGTATTTGAGAGAGGGGCCATGGAAAGATATGGGGCACCTTTGCCCGGTGGTCATGGGGGAATCAGAGGAGGAGGTCATGGGTGGAGGGCGCCAAAAATTATTGTCCCACTGGGTGCCAACAGTGCTAAAGCCAGCCCTGCTTTTTATTGTCAATCATCCAAATTTTACAGCAAGTACAACTGTATAATAGCAAATGTGACAACATTTTTTTTTACCTCAAGTAATTTACCCAACCCAAACATAACAGCAAAGCTAATGAAGAAGGAAACACAGACCAGCTTAATAAGTAAGAGATGATACGTTATGGGGAGTTTATTGATTGTGCAACAGAGTAAAAATCTGAATGTTCCACTGCAGAATCATGCTTAAAATAATAAATTGCATTCAATATTGCTTGCACATTTTATGAATACTGGATGTGTCCCATTACAAAGAAGCTGGGAAGACTGTGGAAAGTCAGTACAGGCAGAATTTGGCATTCAGCATTGACAAAGCCAACAGATCTATCTTTTTCAAGGGAAAGTATTTTTTGAATAGTTGGACTTTTAAAGAAAATACCATAAGGAATCAAACTTTAGGGTTACCACAATAAAAAAGTTCTGAATAGGGCTTCATAGTTGAACATACTGTATTAGCACAGTCAAGCTGCACTCTCAAAGGATAGTGTTAAGAAAAGGAGCCATCAGATGAGGTTTGCGTTGTAAGAGGTGAACTGAAAAGGCATACATAGCAAAATGTTGCATAGTAGATACTTTTGACAAATGCCCACTATGTTTTTTGCATCTTTAAGAAAGACTACACATGCATAAGTATTTACTCTGTGAATAAAAAAGCGTTAAATCTGACAGCATGTTATCTTGAAAGAAGAATAAAACAAATGAACACACACGGGCAGTTAGACAAAGGCACTGTGTCTTTTTAACAGGCTAAGGTATCTGAACAGTAGCACTTCCTACACAGAAAAATGAATCAATTACTAAAATGTCATTGTATCCACAACATCAAATAACTCACACAAGCTCTCATTTGCAAGCTACAAGCCCTGGCATATCTACACTCTAGAAAAATGACTATTTGAAGCTACATTACCAAGACCTAATGGGAACAGAAATGGGACAATATATCCATCTTGTTGGTCAGACCATCTGAGCAATTGCAAACCATGAAAGACACATGAAGCCTAGTAATTGAAGGGAGCTAACTTAAAGCCCTCTCTCTTCTCTCTGTACTCCTCACTGTACTCTTTTGAAGAACATATGGCATAAGGTCTTTCAGGAAGTTGTCTGCAGTCAGATCTAAAAAGAAGGGAGTTCATGTAATAAGGGTAGATGTCAATATCAGTTGCAAGAGTCCCGCCGATTGATATTTTGGAAGATTACTGAGACTTAGAGGGGATGATTGACTAAAACAACAAAGTGGAGTTTTCAGTGGATCAGCTCTGATCCTTGATAAGTCAGTTGTGGGATCCCTTTCACTTGAGGGTTGTAGTCACATCTCACCTCCTAGAATCTAGATTAGTAAAATGAATATATTTCTTGTGTGTGCTTTACATGAAACCTGGACACAGTGGTCAAGTTCATCCTAATGTATATTGCACTTGCAAACAGCCTAGACTCAGAACAAAAAAAGGTTTCATATATTGAACAGTCCAGAAGTAAAAGTACCTCATTAATCAATATATTTGGTATTCAGACTTCACGGGGTGGTGCCCCAAATATATTTTTCATAATAAAACACGCCAACTCTCAGACATGCAGAAAATGTCTATGCGAAGTAGCTGAGTCATCTTTTGTTTCATACTGAAAACAATCTCTAGTTAAAGCAGGTGGTGAACAGTTTGCTGAGTTGGGATCAGAGTTTGTGTAAAGTCACTGAATTAGGACATAAGGTATAGATGTACCAGATTTTAGGAAATCAATAATAGATAAGTTGGGGAAGCCATTACTAAAAGTGTGTATCAAATAACAATTAGGAGCCATATATGGTCAGGAAAAATCTGAATCCTTTGCAAGAGATTTTTAGCAGTTCAGGGAAAAAGAAGCACTCTTGACTACATGTTCACAAAACTCAAAGTCAAGGGGACAGTGGTGAATTTAGAAGTATTGAAGAGAGTTGATAATGGCTGTGACACTTTAGTTTCTCAATTGAGCTTCCTGAATTATGATGAAAAGTTAATTGTTGTCAGAAAATAAAAAGTTCAAAGCAACATTAGAAATTAAAGCAATCTGGGGGGCGTGGCTTAGCCGGCTGCAAGATGGCCACACTTTGAGTGGGCTCTGCCGGCCAAGCCTGTTATCCGCCACGATCCTGCAGACAACGTCGGAGCTTGCACCTCGCTCCGGGCGATCCTGTTCCCGCGCACACTGGGGCATCGACTGCTGCTTTTTTGGCCCTTGGAGCCTGCCGCTGCACTGATTTACCCCCGCTGATGGCTGCCAGGGCCTATTGGGCCTAATTGGAGATGCGTGGCTGGATTCCGCGCTGCGCTGCCGGGAAGCCGCTGCCGCCCTTTCTTGCACCGGCCGGCCCCCTGGAGACGCGGCGGCCCGCCGAGTGCCTACCTGCTACCTGCTCCTTGCTGGTCCCGGTGAGTGCTGCTGCTGTGGGGGCTTCCGCGGCGGGGTTGGGAGTGTGTGCTCCGCACCGCGGGGCCTGGGCCTACCTTCATTGCTGCTGGGGCTCCCCTGCAACGCATCTTCCAGTTTGCCCCACTGCACTGGCCCCTCGTCGAGGGCCGCACGCCCCCCGCGTCTCCCCGCTGCCATCGCCCCTGCGGCTCTGCCATCCTCTGCAGCGCCCGCGGCGGAGGCCGACATCGCTGCCGCTGCTCCTCGTCCGGCAGCCCTCGGCTCTGCTGACTCCTCACGCCGCCTCTCAACCCTACTCATTGGAGATCTGCCGATCCGCTGATGGCCCGCTTCATCCACCGCTCCTGGGCCATGGCCTCTTCAGCTACACCACCCACTCACTGCATACCCCGACGCCTCCCTCCTGGACCGTGCTGCGAGTGTGGGGCCGGAGCCGGCGCCGCGCCACCACTGGGCCGCTTCTGCCTATTCTCTTCGGGGACCTGCCTGGTCCCGCCTGCCGCCCGGTCCCTGCTGATTCTGGGTGAGTGGTGCGCTCGTGGGGGCACTGCGGCTGGATTGGGTGCGCGCTTGCCGTTCAGCGGGGCCTGGGCCTATTCCCTGTACAGCAGAGGCTCTTCGCCCTTTGCCTCTCTTCGTTGGCCCCGCGATGGGGGCAGCGTGCCCCCCGCGATTCCCTGCTGCCTCTGCCCTCACGGCCCCAATTCCCTCTTCTGCTTCCACTGCGGGGGCCGACGCTGGCGCGGCTGGCATATTGCCTACGCGTCGCCGGCCTGGCTGCCTCACCGCGTTGCCTACCCCGCTGCTCTCCTTCAGGACCCGCGTGCTTGACGGACGCCTACCACAGCTTGCCATCACAAGGGGCATCACCAGTGGCTCTCTCATCGCCCCCCTCCTCCGGCCTGGCCGCAGCCTGCTCCGTGAGTGCCTGTACTTTTGTCACTGAGCCCAGATCGCCTGCTCCGCCTTCCTCAGCCACTGCGTACTCTGCACATCCCGCCGCTGCAGACTCCCTTCAGCTCTTCAGCGGCCTTTCTCACCTGCTCCTGTCCGGCCATGGGGAAGACCGACCCTAAACAACCCAAGATCGCCTTCGATCAGCGCCGGCAGACTCGCCAGGATGGTGCGGTCGCCGGCGGGGGTGACCCAGCCTGCCAAACGGATGCGGCCCAAACGCGGGAGGATGATCTGAAGACCATCATGCTAGACGTCAAATCCACGGTCACTGGCATTGCGGCCCAGCTCGACCAGCTGTCGACCCGTCTTGACGCTGTCAAGGCCTGAGTTGACTCGCACGACGCCCGTCTGCTGCACGTTGAAACAAGGGTCTCTGATGCTGAAGACGCCGCCACTCAGGATCGCCACAAGCTCCTTCAAATGGATAAGATACTCTAGCTGATCCGGAACAAAAATGAGGATTTGGAGGCGCGCTCCCGTAGGAGCAATCTCCGCATCACGGGAGTGCCTGAATCCACTAATATCTAAAAAATGGAGGACTTTGTGGAACAGCTCATCCGCGAACTTTTTGGTGATGTCCTATCCGCTGTTTTTATCGTTGAGCGGGCCCATCGCTCCCTCGGCCCTCGACTTGCCCCTGGCCTGCCGGCTCGTCCTATCATCGCCAAACTCCTGAACTTCAGGGACCGCGATGCCATTCTTCGGGCGGCCAGGGAGAGGGGCGAGATTCGTCATCAGGGCAACTCCTTGTCGTTCTACCCCGACTACACTATGGCGGTGCAGGCTGCTCGCCGTGAGTTCCTCCCGGCGAAACGGATCCTCCAAAAACATGAAGTCTCATATTCCCTGGCATATCCCGCCAACCTGCAAGTCCGGCCGGGCTCCAAGATGCTCGTCTTTCCGGATCCCAAGAACGCTTTGGCCTTTGCGAAGAAACTGGATCGGTCACAACGCTCTTCTCCTGCCAGCTCCCAGGCCGCCGCCGATGGCATTTTAAGTGATTACGACTGAACCTTATTGGCTTCTGGACACTTTCGCTAACTACACTCCTTGTTGCTCAGCTACCTGTTTTGATCTTGCCCACTTCGAACTTTTTCATCCACAGGGCTCTCTATACCATGTTTATACTTCGGGCTCAATGCCCCTGACTCCCTGGTGTCATCCCTTACTGTTGTCTGCTACGGCCTGAGGCTTGGCCACCCTGTCTCTTAGGCAGGGGTGTATGCTGAGCGACGCCATGCCTCCACGGGATGATTCCCTTTTTGGACATAGACTTTTCCCTTCCCAGTTGTGGGTCCCCGGGTGGGAATGGGTGGAATATCAGCCTGATTGGGGGTTGGAGTGGGTGGTTGGGAGGGGGTTCTTGGGGTCTGTTGCCTCCTTCTGAGGCCTTGTTGTTTGTTTTGATGTATGCCTTTTTTTGGGTCCCTTTGTACCACGTCATTTCAACTGCTCAGTTTTTTTATTGCACCCTCTCTGTCGCTGCATTGTGTCCTCATTGCACATCTGCTTCTACTTGCTATTTTGGGGGATTTGTGGTATTGGGACTGTCGCTTCCGAATGAGGCTTTGGTTGTAAATTTGATCTCGGCGATTTCTTGCACTTCAAATGTTATTGCACTGTGCTTCTGGTTATGCTCCTCCCTGTATTTCTCCACCCGACTGCACGAGGTTATACCTGTAATTTTAACCTTCCCCGACATTCACTTCTTTGGTAAGGCACTATGACAGATACCACGCTCTAGACCTGGAACGTCCGCGGTCTTAACGACCACCGCAAGGCGTGCCTGGTCCATGCCCACCTCTCCCGGCACAAGGTAGACATTTGTTTTCTACAGGAGACCCACCTGCTACCCGCTACCTCCTCCAGACTCCTTTTCAGGCACTGGGGCGAAATACATTCCTCCTTTTACTCTAATTATTCCTGTGGGGTGTCTGTCCTGCTACGCAGAGGGCTTCCATGGCAGACCTCCCAGGTGATCATTGACCCCGAGGGGCGCTTTGTGGTCCTTCACGGTACCCTTCAAGCCCAACCACTGACCTTGGCTGCGCTATATGGTCCCAACAATGATGACCCGGATTTCTTCGCGCAGGTTTGGCACCACATCTCGTCCCTGGGCCCCGCTACGCTCCTCTGGGGGGGTTACTTTAACGTCACGCTGTCTACCATGCTTGATCGTTCCAGCCTGCACACTTCCCACCCGTGCACAGCTTTACTATTGAGCTCTATTCTCACTGATAACTCCCTATTTGACGCGTGGCGCCACACTCGCCCCGAGGCGCGCGAGGGCACTTGCGTAACAGGCTCCCATGGCTGCTGGTCCCGCTTGGACCTCTGGATTACCACTCCGGACGCCTTTGCTTGGCTCACCTCTATTGAGCATATGGCGCGCACCCTCTCAGATCACGCTCCTGTTTGTCTCCGTTTGCGCCTCCCTCACACCCTACACCACGCGTTCTCTTGGCGGCTTCCCCCTAACGCGCTTCGTGACTCGGTCTTCTGCGACGAGATACAGACCGCAATTCCGAATTATTTTGAGCTTAACGAGGGCACTGTTGACTCCCCCTCCACACTTTGGGAAGGATTTAAGGCCGTCATTCGTGGGGAATGCATTTCCCAGCAGTCGGGTGTCTTACGCTCTATCCGCAGCACTCTAAATAAATTAGAGTCGGAGATTAAGGCTCTGGATTCCTCCCACTCCCAGGACCCCAACCCTGATACGCTTGCTCAGATCCGGGGGAAGCTCACCGACTTCGCTGACAAGGCCAACAGAGAGCTCCCGTTTCTGGGCAGGGAGGCGCAGGCGCGCCGCTTCGGTGAGGACGACCGCCCTGGAAAGACCCTTGCCAACCTTCTCCGCTCACCTCACGCTGCGTCCTATATAACCGCCCTCCAGGACGGAGGCCCTGACAGAACCACCTCTCCTGAGGAGATCAAGGCGCGTTTCACCGAATTTTACTCACAACTTTACACGGCCAGGAATGTGCCCCCGCGCGAGGTTCTCGATCAATATTTCGATACTCTTCAGCTCCTCTGGCTTGGCAACCCTCACTGGGAATTCCTTGATGAGCCCTTCTCCAAAGAAGAAATCCTTGCTGCGATTAATGGTATGCCCGGTGATAAGGCTCCCGGTTCAGACGGCCTGCCAGCATCCTTCTATAAGTCCTTTGCGCCCCTCCTGGTCCCGCACTTAGCTGACATGTATAACGAATCTTTTGAGAACGGTCAGTTCCCCCCTTCGCTCCGCGAGGCACTACTCACATTACTTCTAAAGCCGGACAAGCCCCCAGAGTTCCGTCCCCTTTCACTAATCAATACGGATAATAAGATCTTTGCCAAGCTCCTCGCCTCCCGCCTTCTTTCCCTCATGGCGCTCATCGCTCGCCCGGACCAGTCCTGATTCATTCCTGGCCGCGCGACCTCCCATAACCTTCGGACCATATTCTCCATCCTTCATCAAATTAACCCCAAGCTCCCAGCAGTGGCTGCCTTGCTAGATGCCACTAAAGCCTTTGATACCCTAGAGTGGCCTTTCTCTTTTATCTCCTCCCTCGCTTGGGCTTCAGTCCGGTTTTCATACGCAAAATACTACTCCTTTACACTCTTCCCACTGCCCGCCTCCGGATTAACGGTCAAATATCAGAGCCCATCTCCATCGCGAGGGGTACCAGGCAGGGGTGTCCGCTGTCACCCATGCTTTTCGCCATCGCCATGGAACCCCTTGCTGCTAGGCTCCGACAGCACCACACCCTGAGTGGTCTCGGCTTCGCGGCCCGCGCTCTTGTCGTTTCTATGTATGCGGATGACGTCACACTTTATGTTCGTAACCCTCAAGAGAATCTTAGTCCTCTGGTCCACGATGTGATACGGTTTGGGGGCTACTCCGGCATCCAGGTTAACTGGAACAAGTCCGTACTTTTCCCCCTCAGTGATGCCACGGTCCCCTTCACTCCAGACTACCCCTTTGTGTGGGCGTCGGGTCCGACAAGATACTTAGGCATCTGGCTGAGTAGGGACGTAGACGAACTTTGGAGAGCTAACTTTGGCCGTGCTGTGGACTGGTTTGATTCCAAGATTCCCCTCAGGCAAAGGCTACCCTTGTCACTGGCGGGCCGCATAGCCATCGCCAAGATGGTGGTGCTCCCAAAGTTTTTATATTTATTCGTCAATATTCCCATCCCCCTCACTGCCCACTTTTTTCGCAAAGTACGCTCATTGCTCATCACTCTGGTCTGGGCTGGCCGACAGCCCAGAATTGCATATAATATCCTTACTCTCCCGATGTCGCGCGGTGGTCTTGGTGCCCCTGATTTTAAACTTTATGCCCTTAGTGCCCAAGCCAGTTTTCTCCATTTTCTGGCTCCACCCCACTCCTTTTCAGCCGCATGTCACGGTGGAGGCCAACCTTGCTGCCCCATGGCCGCTCACAACCGCCTTGTTCGCCCCAGCGAAACTCCCTCGCACCGAGATTGACACAGTGGAGACTCTGCGCTGGGCCTGGGATGGGCTCCGTTGACTCTCCGGCTCTAGCATGCTCTCCGCGAATGCCATGCCTATTGCACATCATCCGGCTTTTCCCCCCCTTCAGTCATCCGGGATGGTTAAACATGCAACCCGCTTGGGGCTTTCCACAGTGTCGGCTCTCTACCCTGGGGACACCTTCTTCACTCTTGCTGTCGACTCCGTCCCCATGGACACTCTGCTCTACTATCAACTAAGGGCTATTTGCAGGGAGCTTGATCCCTCGTTTCCCCAGCCTCCTTCCTCGATGGCTACTCTTGACTTTCTTTACACATCCCCCTCCCCATGAAAGCTAGTCACCAAGATTTACGCCCTTGCACTGGCAGCATCTCCCATCTCTGCAGACCGGGCGAGAGTGGCGTGGTGTGAGGACCTGGGTGTCGAACTCTCTCAAGAAGACTGGCTTTATTGTTGCAATCAGATTAAACGCCTATCCCCAAATTACCGCCTGCACCTCATTCACTTTAAGTATTTGCATAGGCTTTACCGCACTCCTGCTCAGCTGCACAAGATGGGACTTATGACCAATGATAGATGTCTGCGGTGCTCCGCCCATGCGGCAGACTTCTCCCACCTCGCCTGGCTGTGCCCACGGATCTCCGCATACTGGCACGAGGTGTGTGCCGCTATTTCTGAGATTACCTCGTCGCCGGTCCAGCCTGACCCTCTTCTTTGCCTTTTAGGCTTCGTGAAATTTTGCCCTGATGCTATGCGCCGCCTGACTGCGATGCTTCTTGTCCTTGCGAGGCGTAGGGTCTCCATGTGCTGGGGTCACAGGCTTGTACCTAAGGTTGACACTTGGCTTGAGGATGCTTCTCAGTGTCAGACACTCCTGTCCGAATTCTGGGACCTAATGCCGGCCAAATCCCGCCCAATCGACATATGGGGTCCACTTGTATCTTACCTCTCAAGTCGTGACTCTCAGCGTCCTGCGACCTCCCCCGTGCTCCCCGCCGGCGATGGTCAGTGAGTTGCTGGCTCCCCGCTCACGCCTATTCGATGGGCCTCTCCCCATAGCTTACACTACTTCCCTAGTGCTGCCACTGCATGTTCTTCTTTGTATCGACATCATGTGTTACGCGTATGTGGTAACCTCTGCTGCATAATACTGAATGCTCGTATGTAATGCCCTGATATAGTGCAATCTTGTAACCTTGCTGTGCAAATTTGTCAATAAAGGTTTTTGAAAAAAAAAAAGAAAAAAAAAAAAGAAATTAAAGCAATCTAGTCATTTTAGTAAATAGAAATAAGATACTAGTTTTTGTGAAAAATACAATACAGAAGGTGGACATTACAACCCTACAAGGAAACATCCCCAAACCCACAACTGTTTCTCTCCCCCTACACAGCCTTCACTTTCCAAAGTAAGCTATCAAGAATTAGTCTCTACCGTAACATAAATGGTAGTAGTGAAGATGAAGCCCTGCAAACGAAACTTCAAAACTTGGCCCCACCGCCTCGCGTATTGCTACGTTTCCCTTGCAGATTATAAATTAAGCCGAGAGTACCCCATTTGGTCAGAATAGCCTCTTTTGCCAATAAGTGTAACTGCTCCACTAGCTTTCTCTACTGTTCCTTCCATTCATATAGTCCCAGAATAATGGCTCCAGAAACATGCAATAAGTCCATATCATTACAGCTCTTATATCTTTCTATACCTCTTACCAGAAATATCTTAATTCTGACATGCCCACACAATGTTTCGGCTTGAGCTTTCTATCCCACACTCTCATCAGCATCTCTATGATCTGACTTTATTAAACTCAAGCACCTATCCTAGAGTTTTGTAACATCTGGAAAATACATTAAAGAGGGATTCCTTTCCCTCATGTAACTAGTCAACTTACTAACTAGTTCACATAAATATGTCCATGGTTTTTCTTCCATACTGATTCCCAGCTCTTTCTCACAGGTTAACTGAAATGGGCATATGGCCACTCCTTGAGCTCGATGAAGCAGCTTATATATTTGTGATACTGCATGTGGCATCCCACCCTACTTCTAAATAATTTTCTCAAAATCATTTAGTTGCCTTGTGGCTCCTTTACACACCTCAGGGTGTACAAACCGGTGCCTCACCTCTTAGTATCTAAACTGTTCTGTTCCCTTTAGACCAGAATCCACTCCGGAATTTGTTGGAACAACTTAATGGTCCCTTTGGAGAAGAGGTCTTTTAGATATCTGCCAGCCTTCCATTTCTAATAGATTTTCCTTTCTAGACCGGGTTGAAATGCTTACTGCTGAAGATTGGTGTGAAGGTAGTCGGGAATGTGGTGAGACCCAGAATCTTCTCCAATTTTTCCTGAACTCCAAGCATTACTGCACTTCATGGGTAGATATAAAGACTCTCCTCCCTTTTCTGTCTTGAAATCCATGGTACCTCCCACAGTGGGCTCTCTAAAAAAGTGTGATGAGAGAAATATCACTTTTTCCTTGGTGTGTGCATGAAATCATTGTATCACTTACAGCTGCTGCATTATCCAAAAATAACGAATTATGATCAGGACTCCCTGTACCCTTCCAAATGTGACTGTGCTGCCCGACAAATTTAAATTTGTATCTTCTTCACCAAATACTTGTATTAGACATATTGCCCGACTTTTAGATATCCAGGACCTGATTGAAAACAACAACACTGTCTCAAATAAGTACAAAACATTTGTAAGGATATGCTGTTGATTTCAACCTACCCATAAACATCTGCCAAATATCATGCCAACCATTGTAGTTAAGTTGTAACCCAGATAACAGGCTGACTTGTCACAATACTAGAAGGGAGTTCACTCATGAAGTGTTGGAGCACGTTATCGACTAAGTTCAAGGCTACAGACTTGACACTGTTCATTTAAATGTGAAAGACAGTACTGTATTCCTTCAGTTCACCAAACAATACTGAAAGTGAATTCTCCGTCCTCAACAAATATAACAAGATATTGTCCGTGAAGGGCATGGCTTTACACTCACCGGCCTCCAAATTAATACCATGACTATCCTGGTTACTAAGGATGCATTGAACAGGAGGGTTCCACTGCCTGTGCAAAAAAGCAAGGCAGGTAGAATGCAGCCCTGTCACAAACCAATTGTTACTTGAACCATATGTGATGTCTGCCCATTTAACTGCAATTGAAAATAGATGTTTTGTGGTTAGCCATTATATGTACTGCCCCCACTGCTCATAAATATTCTTTTTTAAAAATCCAATCTGTTCCATCATGCATCTTTTCAGCATCCAAAGTGAGTAGAATGGACCCTGGGTTGTTATGCCTCGGTATGTCAATAAGATGAGGCACTTTCTCATTGTTGTTCACTGCTTGCCTAGGCCAGACAAACCTAGTGTGACTCGAGTCAATCAAGCACAGCATTATCTTATCAAACAGGTAGAAAATATTCTTTTGAATAGTTTGCCTTCCACATTTAGGAGAGTGACTGGCCAATAAGTCCCTCATACTGTGGGGTCCTTCCTAGGTCTGAATATCACTGTCATTGATTCAGTGACTGCCCCTGTATTCTCGGTCATTAAATACTTATGAGAAAAATGAAAGAGCTCCATGGCCATCCACTTATAAAAGAGGAACCTGTGAACCCATCAAGACCACGTGAATTCCACACTATAAAACTACCGTTTGCTAGAAACGCCTGCTGTCGAAGAATGGATAGCTCCACCATGTTCTTCTTTTCTTCCTCCAGATTCCTTTGAAGTCGCAGATTAGAAGGTAATTTGAAGCAACTTGTCAAACCCTCCACACCCTGCCATTTAGATCTCAAATATAATTCCTGGTAGAACTTTCAACTCAACTGAATCTGAATCTTCAACTGGTGCAAGCAAGATATGAATGTAAGTTGGAGCATGTGCACGCATGGTCACCCGGGCGAAATTAAATTGCACCTTAGATAGCATGCACTGTGATAGCTTAAAAATGTACAAAACTTTTCATCATATAGTAAGCTTTAAACAGCCCCATATCTACCAGCCATTAGCTTTGGAACACAGTGTACGAAGATGCATACTGCAATTAAGACTAAACTCCTGTTGAAGGCTCACACAGGTAGACGGGCAGGCCAAAAGCAGGACTTCACCCTGTTTTCTTTATGCTGGAAGGGAAAGCAAGATTTGTTACAAGTAATCTAATTCTGTTTGGCATTGGTAGAGCCATGGAATCGTTTTCTTTAAACCCACTATATGTAAAATATAGATTAGCTGATATAGATCAGTTTAGAAGTGTTATAATACATGGGATTCTGTAATCCCTGTATAAACAGCAGTCTATAATTTCTTTATAATCAGCAATTTGTGATGCACTCAATCGCCGATTATAAAGAAAAGACATCGGGAACTTGACTATTGTAAGTTATTACAGTAGAGTTCTGGCGTCACAATGCCTGCTGCCACAGCCAGCCACAAAGGGTGAAAGACAAGTCAGGTCAGGGAGCATAATTGAAGCAGCTATTTAGCAATGAAACTGAAAGTTGTTTTTCCTTCTTCTGCTCCATTTTAATCGCTTACAATGACAAGCAGAGAGAATATGTTGATTTTTTTGCACTCCTTATATAAAAAAAAAGCTACATGTTCCTACACATTCTGAGCTGCTGCAGCTTGATTTTTTTAAACTGATTTGTATTGAACTGTTTCTAATATCTGTTTGCAACAAATATCTAAGAGGTCTTTGATGTGCATAATTTTTCACTAGAGGTTTTATTTTTATTCTTCATGTTTGCAAACATACTTACTCTTTCATATGAAAGAGCTACACGCCAAGCTATTAAGTGGTTTGTGGGAAAGGTGATGGTGTGACCATGTATTATATGAGATAACGTACCCCCTCGCGTACATGTACGAACGGGGGTACTTTATCCCTCATATAATGGTCCCACAACATAAATATATTTGTTTTAATCTTTTACGTGCTTCTTTAAGATGTTTTAATGTTATGTATAGTGTTTGGGAAAGTATAAAAACAGCTGTAAATCTATGTCTTTTTAAATTGTTGATCTCAATTGAGGTCAAAAACAGTTTTATAATATTAAACTTGAAACTTGGTAGAACTTTCAGAACTTCTCTAATTTATCACTTTCACTAGTGAAGTATACTCACTCTTGAAACCTGTTCTTTGCTACAAACGCTGCTGCTTGTCTTGCGCTTATTGGCCAGCAGCCACACCAATTTAGGCTGCTTGAACATTTATGTCACTTAGACTTGGATAATATTGTTTACCAAGTACCTAAAGTAGGGGTTAGTGAAGCTGTGTGTGATGTTAAGAAGAATGTTTTTATAGCCATTGTGTGTCTTCCAGAAAAAAGACACCAAAAATGCAATTCTCATGAAGTTTTACTTGTTTTGGATTACTAGTGGAATTCAGGACTTTTCCAATGCTTTTAATATCTCAGATTCCAAATTTCCATTATTAAAGCTTTCCAGCTCCTGACAAACATCACCAAAAACTTTTCTAGGCTCCACTTCAAATATATATTTTTTGACACATGACTGGAAAGGTTTCTGTGCCTTCCCTTTGCAAGTGTCTAGGCCATCCATCCAGCTTCAGAGTCACAAGCGAAAGGCAATCCAGATTGCTTGCAATCCTAACGCTGGTGAGAAAATGTTGTCATACCAATATGTGTGACTAGGAAAAAAAATGCATGGACGAATTTAAAAAGAAAGCAAGAAACTGCAATCTAAGGAAAGGGAGATATTATAAGTATTCCCAAAAAAACTGCTTGCCAATTAAAAAGGTGCACACCCCTAGACACGAGGTCCACATGCATAGCATGGGATGAACATATTAGGAAGTGTGTGTATTTTGTGAAGCTCACTTGCTACTCTGATGGGTATCTGCACAGCTAGCAGCCACGGGAGTAGCTTGGGGGGGGGGGGGTGTTTGTTGTGTTACACCCCCCCTAAAAATGTATTCTGTAGTAAATAGTTGTGTACAGGTGCTTTCAATCGGGGATGGTGAGGCATTCCACCCTAGATTTTTACATGCACACACTGACAAAAACACACACACAAACACTCTCTCTCTTTAGCCTCTGCCTTAAAACTTGGTGTGTTTGAAAACTATTGTGTTTTAGGTAGCCCTAACAATCCGTTCTCCTCTCTCTTTCCACTGCCTCATAAGCCCCCTTCGTGTTCAGCTTCTCATAATGTATTTTAACAAGATATGCTAGTGTGATAGATGGGAAATCTGAAGCTTACACCCTCCCCCCCCTTACTGACCAAGCTACGCCCCTGCTGGCAGCAGGAGAGCCCAGGATAAACCAACCCTTTTGCAGCTTTACTATACAATGAGCCATTACTTCCCACACCATGCAGACAGCTTGTGTCAAGGAGGTACCAATTCGCTGCGCCTCCGTGAGAGGTGGGACCGCCAGTTGCCGTGGTTCTGCCCTTTTTTTAATAAAAAAAACGATCGTAACTCCTTGAAAAGATGGTATCTTGAGCCACAGAGCGAAATGCCTTTAGAAGTGCTGGTGAGTAATCCTTTGTAAATCAGTGGAAAGGTCGAATTGGACGCAATAAAATCCAATAGGTCGGTGGGTCTTCAGACAAATTAAATCGTCGCCAATAAATGTAGGAAGTCCTTCCAAGAAATTATGAAGCTAAGACTTCCAGTACTGTAATATAAAGCTGAAAGGTTTATTTCCACAGCAGAGACCCACGACAGATCCAGTTGAAGTCAGGCACAGATTGAAATATGCACTACAAACATTCTAGATTACAGAATCCAGTGAACATTACATTCTTATCACCACTTTTAAAGGTACACACATATAACAATTAAATACCACTCTCTACAGTGCTCTTTCCCAGAATGACTTTGTTCTGCTGTTGCCTCATGTAAATTCCCCGGATGACTGTTATTCAGCTCACGTCCTTCGTAGCAGAGAAGAGATTTTGGGATAAACAGCACGCTGCGGCTGAGCCTGGCAGCTCCTTTGGGGCACCCTATTGAAATGTGGAGTGGAACAGGCCAGCTGCCAGCAGGGTGACAGCCAAGGAGGCTGGGCTGTGTGTGCACTCTCATGCCCATCCAACATCCACAAGATGTTCTTACTGCTACTGTCCCGAAACGTCGATAAATGGTAATTTATTGGGCTCCTTCGAGGTTTTTAGAAGCCGCTTGAAGTACAGTTTGATCGTTTTTAGTGAGTCGGTTTATGGGTTGAACAGGCATTATTGTAAAACAGTAGTTCCGTAAAACCAAGACTCAAGTAAGTAGAAAACATATCTGTGCCTTATTAGGTCTGGCATTAGCCAAGACCGTTTGATTTGAATAAAATGAAATGTATAATATACTTACCAACCCTCTTCATTCCTTAAAAAAATTAATTGTATCACTGCCGACCAGCCCTCTTCACCCCTTGTTATTGTGTCATTCGCATTTCTCTTCCGCCCTCTACACCATAGAGCACGGAGCAGAGGGTCTACTCTGCCCACCTCAGCCATGGGCTGACTTCCCAATGATTGGGGGCATTCAGCCCTTTCACATGGAGCACATTCACCCACAAACTCTGTGCCAGGGACCACTGTGGCAAAATTTGATCTTTGAGACAAAACATTTTGTTGCTTTTAGCAAATGTTTTTGTTTGAGGTTAACGAGGGCCCAGTAGCTTCGCCAGCAATAAAGGTACGCAAGAACAATACAAGCACTGGCAAAGCCCAAAAGGCCGGCAGCCAGCACCATGCTATTAGGTTTGCCAATGCTTGTTTTTCTCGGGGATCGTGGCTTATGTGGTATGGCCGATGGCAGAACCCGCAGCAAATCCACAAAACTGCAAACAATGCATATGATGAAACACCGATTACTGCGAGCTCCTAGCAACTTCACCGATAAATAATCGAGAAGTAACATTCTGATATGGGACTGACAGTAGCAGGCTGCATAGGGATGCAAGCACACTAAAGGGCTCAGTCAGTGTTTAAGGCAGAGGGCTGGTTTTGAAAGAAAGAAAATCAATGCCTTTTTTGAACTGGAAGTATTTTTTCCTACCTTATAGAGAGCAGGGCCGGACTGGCCGTAGCGGGCATCCGGCGTTTCCCCGGGAGGCTGGAAGGGTGGGGGCCGGTTTTGTTACTGGGGGACGGTGTTGCAGCTGTGCTGCAATATCAGCCCCAGTAACAAAAGCAACAGTGCTGGGGGCAGGTTGAGTTAAGCAGGAGTGCTTCACATTTGCACCCTTGCCCATCCCCTGCCCCATCCGCCCTCCTTCCCGGGACTGGTCCGATAAAATTGCCAGAACTGCTTTGTGTTCTCAGTCCAGCCCTGATGGAGAGTATTGTTCTTTCTTTCCTGCCTGTCACTTACATGATGTCCTTGCTGCTTTCGGCAAGGAGAACTGCTGGAAACCCCACTCTAAATAGGGCAGGGCTTCCAGTGCCATGGAGCTGGTGTTCCTGGGCTGCTGTGAAGATGTTTCTGAAGGCTAAGATGGCTGAGGCTCCTCCATCAGAAATACAGTGGTTCCCCACATCTAAATGAGTCCGGGAACCCAAGTCCTGGGTAGATGGGTCAACACTGATTTTCGATGCCCCGCCTTTAAAACAGGCTCTAACTAACTGATCAGGACTAAGCTGCCTACACATTCCCCAAAGGGGAGGGGCTCCTAATAGCACTCGTTACCGCCTCTGCTGAGGGGTCGGTAGCTCATCAATGGTTTGCAACTGTGACCGAAAACTATTGGTTCATTCCTTTCTGAAACGGAACTAAGAGGGGAACGCCCATTTCAAACCTCTTCCTATTTGCAATTTGGAAAAGATCACAAACCTCTTTTTACAAGTTGGTGATAATTTTCTAACTCGTAAAAGAGTTTTTGTACATAAAGAAAAGCCCATTTGCGACCGCAAACACTGTGTTTTAGCGAATCAAAGGATTTCCAATTGCAATAAGGCTTTGTGCATGAGGCCCAATGTTCTGCCACTTCGTCAATATAGCTTACTTAAAAAAACACAGCTGAATTGCTCATCCTCACCGCAGCAAGATATGCGGTTCTGCCTGGCAGCTAGAGCATTGGGTTGGAAGCTGGAGTTCAGGGTTCTAAGCCTCCTAAATCTAATTTTATTATTTTTTCTTTCTGGGCCACACTAAGGGCCAGACGTACGACCATTTGCTTTTGCGACTCGCAAACTGCGAAAAATTGCGAGTCGCAATTTGCGAGTCGCAAAAGCAAATGTACAACAGTGTCAGAGACACTGTTAGCGATTCCCAATGGGGTCGCAAAATGCGAAGCTCATGAATATTAATGAGCCACTCGCAATTTGCGACCCCATTGGGAATGGCTGTCCCTCCCAGGGATGGTGGCCTGCTGGGCTCAGCAGACCTCCATGTCTGGGACTGCTTTTCAATAAAGCAGTTTACTTTTTTTAAATGCAGCCCGTTTTCCTTAAAGGAAAACGGGATGCATTCCCGACTGCATTTGCAACTCCATTTGCGACTCCATTACCACCCTCTTGAAGAGGGCGGTAATTTGAGAGTGTTTTACGACCTCAATTGCGGTCGCAAAACATTCTTACATAGGGTAGAGACTCGCTATTAGGAAGGGACGCCCTTGGCACGCCCCTTCCTAATATCGACTCGCAATTCCTAATTAGCGAGTCGCAAATAAATTGCGACTCGCTATTTAGGAATTGTACATGGCCCTGTAACATTTTGCATGCGCAAACGGGTCACAAACCTGTTTGCGCATGCAATTTAGGGTCGTACATCTGGCCCTTACTTAATTGTAAATTGTGAGAGCTTTGACTCAGACAGTCAGGGCACCAGGCAACACTCTGAAAGAACTGTGAATTAGTGGGAAGCTGGGAAATTGTATAGTGGCGTAGTGGAAGAAGGCAGCGAAATAATATCATTTAGACAAAGTATTTTTTGATTATGCTTGGCAGCTATTAATGGAGCCGAGCGCCTCACCAGCATCCCTAAAAAAAAGAAGTAGCACCTGTGATGCTGAGCAAGCAGCTGGGTATGCATTAAAAAAGAATTTATTGTTCAATGCAAACGTGTGACATCCTTGATGCACTGAGTCACTCCCATATGCATATTCTGATGGGATAATAATAATTAGTCAGTGGGAGGGAAGACATAAGCAGAGATGGTTTTAAGACAGTAGTCCCTCAACCGTGTTGCTTTGTATCATGGCTTCTGCTTCAGGAATTGTTTATTGTTTAAGTGACGGCCCCTGCGGGCATACATCAAACATCTCTGCATCCCTCAGCATTGCGGACTACCAGGTTCCGCATGAGCAATTGAAACAGGTGTCAGGTCTGCTGAGGGAATTTTAAGCAGATGGTTTTTCAAGGAGTGCTGCACACTTTTGAGAAAATAATTCAGTTTTAATGGGTTCTGTACTTCTTTTTAAGCAATATCTTACAAGTTCTGCGCAACATATAAAAGCTGTTTCCAAAATGTGTCTCGAAGCAAATGCTTTGCTGAATTTATTCTCCACCTAAGGAATGTTTATTATTTTAAGTAACATTTCAGTAATTGCCCAAATGAATATTGTGATTCAAAATCCCTCATGTGTGAGAATTTCAGCCAGTGGTGATCTCTAGCAGTGCTCAGATTACCCTGATGTCTATCTGACATCACCGACAGTACGGAGCTAAAGCCGGCCATGAATAGCGCCAGCGGTAATTACCGCCGAGTGGGATTTCAATGTATTTAACACCTATACACCACAGCAAGCACAACTAACCAATGACTAAGGGTCAGGAGGAATATTTGGGGTTTTATCCAGTTTAGATCCAGCTCAGCACTGATCTTTTGTTAGGGGCTTAATAAGTGTTTAATTTGTAAAAATGTAAGGGCCAGACCCGAGGTATTTCTCAGCACTCACAAATGCTGACCGTCACACAATACACGGTGAGATTTGGCTATTCCAGGTCACCTAACGGCGTAAATATGACCAGGACCAACTGCATTTATATATTTTTAAGTATAATAAATACGTTGTTGATAAGCTCTGCTCAGAAATACAGAAGGTGTGGCGCAGTGGCCAGGGCGGCTGACTCCGGAGCGTGGGGCTCACGGTTCAATCCCCAGCACCGTAGGCAGATCAGCACAGCATCATGTGACTCTGGGCAATAGCTCACTTAATCTCCCCGACGGCCCCCAGCTCCTTGAGACCCTTACGGGTGATTAGTTCACGTTTTACAAATACCGGGTTATAAGGCGCCACCACATGGTACATGGTGATCAACAAGTGCTGTTATTTACAAATACGTGTACAGCTAAGCACCAGCAAACACTAGCACAAATTAGGACTGGGCTTAATTTGATTACTTTCAGGCAATATTCATTCCACTTATTGGGATTGTTGCTGGCAATAATGAATTTAATGCCAAATGGACAAGGAAGAACACAAACGCAAAATCCATAATTATCAGGATGGGAAATATTCAATGTAATGCATGGTTATTGACACAGAATAAAGTGGCCCTTATATCGACACGAAGAGGCAGGTTTACAAATAAGTCATGCAAAGCAACAAAGCAGGACAACATGCTGCACTGAGGCGCATGACAGGGAGAGAGCATGGATGCACCATATCTACTAAGATATGGCACATTCCTGCTCTCTCCCGGCGAGGGCACACTGAGTGCTGCTTAGGGCCACCACAGGCACTCTTGCAGGCAGGTTTGTTTTTGTGCAGGAAGAAATACCTTCCACATGTGGAAAGAGGAAATAACGAGGAGAAATAAAGATATTTCACCGCATGACGCCTCACCTTAGTAAATATGGGATTGTGTCAAAATCAGTCAGTGGATGCATGGGAATGCATAAGCTCCACCCACTGAATGCCCTCTCAGTGCAGAGTGACGCAAGGCTGCATTACTCTGGATTCACCAAGCCATGCAGAGCATGCAATGCACGTTGTGTGGCTCAGTAAAACTCACATAAACCCTTGGGTTGCCTTGTGGTGCCTTGCTTGACACAAGGGCAATGCAAGGGCTTATTAAATCTGGCCTCAAAATACTTTGTATATGACATGGATGCTTGGATGCAGAAATACACAGATGGGGACACAGGAACACAAGAACTCAGGTCCTAGCAGCCAGAGACAAGAGGGGCATGAGAGGCAGACAAAAGTGAACACAGATACTGATACACAAAGTCATTGAGCAAGTGAAGCAGGATTTTGAACATGGATACTTAGAAACGAAGACATAAGGAGAAGAACACAGTCAAGGTCACATGAACAACTGGGACACATCAAAGTTGTCATTGTGTCTCGGGGCCTCATGGAAATAGAAAACGTACAACAGGAAGGGAGCCACTTACTAATGATTGCACAGGTAGGCTGCATTGGTTTAAAGAACAGCAAAGTGATTTTTTTCATTGTTAATAGTCAACTGCAAAGTAGAGCATCTGAATTAACGTCTAAATCGGAACAAAGGAGGGAAAGCTTAGAACTTGAGGGGGTTCATCTGCAAGTCCTGGTCTCTCCAAAACACTGGCGATTAGTTAGATTTAGTTAGCTATATTGTAAGTTTTGGGGAAAAAAAATATATTGAATTGAACTTTGTTAAAAAAACATCACCAAGGGTAAGTGTGTTAACATTAGAAATGAAAAGAAAACTCAAATCGAGCTGGGAGCACAGTTTGCTCCAGACGCAAAACAATTATGTCATACGAAGGCAAAATAAACAGCGCACGGGGGGAGAAATTCATAAAATGCCTCTACATAAGTGCAACCTAACCGTGTTTCAAAAGCTGAGTTCCCACACAAGTAAACTGAAAAGGATGGCTGCATTAGATGCAGCCCTAGAAACGGGGGCGCCAGTAGCAGCCCGTCCCCTGCCAAAGTGGCGGGGCCGGCTGGAGGAGGGCGCTATAGAGGGGGCAAAAAAATAAACAAATAAATAAAAATAACTTACCTGAACAACGCCGCCGCCACCTGCCGCATCGCTCTCTTCAGCTCTTCCTCTGGGTACAGGCTCACAGACTACATTGCGGCCAATCCTGACGCTGCATGAAAGCAGCGCCAGGACTGGCCTGAGCGCTGGCAACTTGCGCTCCCAGGCAGACTGGGAGCCTGTGCCTGCTCTTTCCAGCCCCAGCAACACAGCTGGGGCTGGAGATAGCTTCACTGTGCATGAGGGTTTGGCCATCCTGAGACGGCCGGCCAAACCCTCATGCGCTGTGAAGGGAGTGCCCACCACTCCCCCACCAGCAGTGTCATCTCCCTGGACCTGCCCCAAAGACTCGCCAGAGTCCTGGGGGCGAGTCCAGGGGGATTAAAATACGACAATAATAAAAAGTTTTAAAACCAGTTTTATTATAGTTTTATTTCAGGGTGATTGTGGGGGGGGGCGGCGCTCCTCCACCCAATGAAGGGGCCGCCACTGAGGGGGCGCACTTTCAGGTCCAGAATAGCGTATTCCTCATTTTAATAAGGAAAGGAAGCATAATACATCGCGTGCCCCTCTCACTGCTATCTCTTGTGCCACAGTCAGTGTAGGCTACGCAGAATAAAATATATCTCGTATTTACGGCCTCATAATTGAGAGTTATGTCAATTATCTTTTTTATTACATTGACAAAGTTTTACTATAAACCTATTGTCATAAACCTCCAGCTCAGCACATAAACATAACATAATCAGTCCTTTTCAGCATCACTTGGTTTGGAGTTCTATATATTGGCTCAGTTTGAAGCAGGCTCTGAAATTTGCTCAGCTCCCACTTTAACTGTCAAAAACTCGTTCAGCTTGTCCATGTAAATTACTTTATACATATAACATATATGATTGATTTAGTTCCACTTATGGCTTTGGTTTCAAATCTCTGTACTTTACAGGGATATGTTGTAAATTCACAGATTATCCATCATTCCTGACAAATACAGATTTCATCCATTGGGGGCCCTAATCTCATTATGATTTCCTTTCCTCCATCTACTTAGTCGCTGAGTATTCAAATCAGTGCATTTAGATAATAGTAGTCCTAAAACCACTCGTCTTAGGTGTATCACCATCGCATCGTAGGGTTATTACATTTCAGGCACTACGCTGAGGTGACCACTACACTACATTGAGGGGTTTAGTAAATCTGGCCCCAGAATACTTTGTACAGGACATGGGCGATGGGATACAGAAATACATAGGTGGGACACAGGTACACAAGAACGCAGGTCCTAGTGCACCGTGTACACCACTACACTGAGGTATGCCAGTGTACCTGGACTTTCCCTCCTCTTTTTGGTAGATGCCTCGTCTGTGACCTACAGAACAACTGTCAGAGGGAATCAACCCTGAGTGGCGCCTTTGAGGAGGGAGGTCTTATTTGCTATTCACAAAGCATTGAAAATTTAGATTTGTATCCTCAGGCCACATTCAAGGATGTATAACACAGGATTTAGCAGTCTCAAAGGTGGGGTGACAGGTTGATGTAAGGGTCACATGAAGAGCAGCCACTTTAGCAACACAACACACTTTTATCCAGAACTTTTTTTTATTACTTGGGAGCAGGTCACTTTAATTGGTTCCATACTAGTAAGGTCCATTACTTTGTGATTACAGTGATATCCTTTTTAAAGAAGCAATGTTGTTGCATCATCATTCAGCCACACCGAAGATTTGCGTTGTGAAGGACTACCAGTGGGTGTATTCTCATAGTTTAAGCACTGTAGTAAGGATGGCGGACAAGGGACTATGGCTCAATTATTTGTTGGTAATTATCATTACTCTGACTTGGCTTTCTTATCACAGTTCTTACTTCCCGCTTTGTTTTAGATACAGTGCCATCATACAATTTCCTAATTCCACATTAAGAGGATGACTTCCAAACTTTGCAATTGTGATTGTTAAGACATGATGTGTACGTGGGGGTGGCTAAGAAGCATTGCCCCAGATAATCTAAGCCCCCAAGAAACTAGGAATCCAAATATAGTGGATCAGACCTACCCAAGCCCAGAACAACAAAGACACAGTTTTGAACCTATTTTCCTCACATAAAATGAAGATTACCACCTATGAACAGCGTGTGCTCTCTGTTAGGATGGAGCAATAGACCAAAACCTAACCTGTCATTCTAAAAATACTGGCCGAGCCAGAAGCAACAGGTATTTCTGGTGACAACCCAGTAGTATTGCTACACATCTGGAATATTAGATTCTATCTGCAAGGAGAGATGGAGGAAAGAGAGTGAAGTGAGAGGTAGATGGTGAAAACGTTTTGCAGTAAAACGTTTGTGGGGAAAAAAGTACACTGCAAAAAAGTTGTGTCAAAAATATAGTCTATTCAGAAAATAGAATGAAAAAAATTGTGGCTACAAAAAATGTAAACTGTCATGACTTACAGAGCATAGGTAAGCGTGCTGGGAGTAGGAGCAATGGCTACCTCAAGCTAAAGTAGAGAGAAGCATTTACTGTGAGGTGGGGACTAGTAAGGGCTTTTTAGGGTTCAGGGAAGGGTAGCATTAAGTGGTGGTTTGGGGTTGTTAAGGTTTAGGGGTGGGTACCGTAAAAGGGTAATAAGATTTTTTTAAGGTTCAGGGAAGGGCACCACTAAGGGGAAGAAAATAAGGGGCTTTTAGGTTCAGGAAGTGGTAGGATTAAAGGAAAGTAAGCGGTTTAAGGGTTCAGAGAAGGGTAGCATTAAGGGTAACTCAGGGTTTTTACACTTCAGAGATGTGTAGCATAAAAGGATAGAAAGGGGCATAGAGCGCAAAAATTGATGAACTGGAATGTGACCCAGAGTAATTATCAGTGGATGAGATTAATTCAAGCATTACACGGATCATAGGTTTAGTTTTTCTCTGTGCTTTTCTAGCCATACCTGTGTGTGACTGGTATGTCTAGACATGGTTCCCATGCACACTATATTATAGATGCTGCATCTTACCAATGAGGCTCAGCAAGGCTGAAACCTGCATGGGGTTGCTTTCATTCCTGTCCAAAGGGGCATGGCCTGGAGGGTCAACCTGGACTGTTCCTAGTAGAGCACAACCAAGGCTGACTTGCATAATGTTGGTCCCTACTTGGAGTGAGACAGCGAGCAAAAAATGATGGTTTGGAATGCAGCCCAAATTTATTATCAGAGGCCAAGATTAATTCGACGCAGTCTGCCCCTAATATATATTTTCTAAATGAGATTTCCCAATGTACTAAGCACACAACACTCAAAGCTGGTTAAGTTAGTCTTGCCCTTTTGAGGTGGTGGCTCACTGTCCAGCTTGCTGTCAGTCTTTCTGGCTAGAACGGTTGATGGCGACAGCAACTTGTCTGGAGTAATGCTGCAAGTAGACATACACCTAACTCACAGTAGCCTTTGGTGGAAATGAGTGGGAACCACAGACTTTTACTGGTTGTATAATTTTGCTCTTTGACCTGGATGGATATTGGCAGATCTGCACAAAGATCTTGCTCCATGAAATTTCACAACATGTGGCACACCTATTTACCTTATAGGCCACTTTGCTCGCACAAAAGCATAAGCTGAGCATGTCTCATCATCTAGATGTCAGAGGATCTTGTTGCATTGCCAGGCAAAGGAAAGCCATCTCTCTTGTGGAGTGAGAGACCAAGCTAGAAGGTCCTCTCAGGAGCTAGTCAAGACACAACATGAATTACAGAGGCCTCTATTAAAACGAAGCAAATGTTCACAACTCACTACATGCCATACTCACATCTGGGCTCAGTGTACGTTATTCCTAGTAATCCTGAAATATTTGCAACATATCATACACAAAATAAGCTCTGATCTTGACTTCAGCCAACAAAGAGAAAGCACAGAATTGTGCTTCAGGAAACTCGCCGGATAGCTCTGAATGAAATGAAGGTACAGTGATGGCAGAAGTGCAAAATACTGATAACACAAAAGAACTTAACTTTACAAATGTACTTAAAATAGATACATGGTTGAACGGCTTCAGTGGTCAAATTGTTTCCGGATCCAGTTTTTTGTCTCCTACTGAGTAGGAATGATATGATTATAAATATCTCTTCATACCTGAAGAATGTAGTGCATCAGTAAACATTGTTGATGTTTGCCATGAACAACCAAATTCACACACTGTTTACTTTATTACAACAAAATTCACAAACATACATTTTTTTTCAAAGATACTTTGTGACTAGTTGCTTGTGTTTAATTGTATTAAACTGCATTTTTGCATCAACAATTCAGAGAAAAATGAATGCAATATATTTTTAGTGGTCAACTTGTTGTGAGCAAACAATAAAAAAGATTCACGTGAAGGTAGCACCCTACCTATTTTAGGTTGGTACCGAAAACTATTAATCAGACCTTTTATATCAATTTCAGATTGCTTTCGTGTCGCTATATGAGGTGTTTATCAGCCAAGAGAGACTATTTTTAATAAACAGAATTTTGAAAGTGATAGAAATGCCACCAGAAGATTTATAGAACCAATTTGCAGTTAAAAAATTAGGTTTTAGAATGACAAATTATTGGATGTTTAATGTACTTGTGAAATGAATTGGATATGAAAGATTTGAAATGTCCTGAAATGAACAGATTGGAACATTTTGTTCCACTTGCGTGCGCACTGTTTTGCTGAAAGTGGTCAAGTATTATAGTTAGTTCTATGGTATACCTGGCTTGGCCCTCTGCCACACAGTTGTCTTCAATAAAACTTCCAAAATTCCAGTGGTCTTATGATCAGTATACTTATCATTAGTATCCACATCTGTATACATTTAGCAGCTTTCAAGTTGTATTAGCCTAAGAATGTTATGTTCAATTGACATATGTTCACGAAGTGCTCTCATGTCCAGATGTAAAAACGAATCACAGTGCAAAACCGCAAACTGTTCAACTTGCTTTAGTCAAAAATATTTAGGTTGTGGCATAAAATGAAAAGATATGTGCTACATGGAGACAAAGTTAAACCTTTACCTTTATTTCCACTGTCTTGCCTCCAGGCTCAATTTGTCTTTCCAAGTAATCCGAAGACAGCAAATCACTAGAAGAGATAAGAGAAAAGTTGTCAATAGAGCTATAGTCCTGGCAAATCCCTGCCCGCACAAACCACAACAATCTTTTTCCTACAATATATTGGTGGTGAGCAATAATAATGGGGATATGACCAGAGAAACACGGATATCTTTTGTATCAAGACAGAATTATATCAAAAGAGCAGACTATCCAGGAAAAATACCGAAAACTTGCCTCCTATAACAATGGGAAATAATGTGATCACATGGAATAGGATCATTTCATCTGCAGCAAAAAAGACTGGGTTTGGGCCTAACTATTAAATAAAGACCCTGTACTGAATATGTACGCATATATGTTTAAATATGTAAAGTTTGCATTATGGCACACGGGAAGCATATGCTCCATTTTGTGGCTAGTGTAACGGGGATGACAAAAGGTCAGATTGTTCCAGTCCATATTGCATATAGACTTTAGTCCCATGGCAAAAATGAAGCAAAGTGAATGTGAATTGGTTCTCATGTTTTGCTGTGTTTAGCAAAATAAGGAATGGGAGAAGTTAAAAGTTATTTTTCAAGGTTTTGTCCATTGTTAAAAAGTCTATTAAGTCTATTTCTATTGTAAAATTATGCGCACTAAAACATGTGTCTTTTGTTTTACTGAAATTGCTTTAAAATGTTTTCTGCTACTTTTCCTGGTTCATAAACGTTCATGTAATATGGACTGGAGAAAAATAAGGTTGTTCTTTTCCTATTCCACGAGGAGCAGCTATTTGGGAACAACTGTATTCATTCCATTTGCTCCCAAGTGCAAAGTCTATGTAATGGCCCACAGACGAAAACCAAACCCTTTTATTTTTCAAGTAAAACTGTATTAGAAGCACACAGTTTCCACTACCAGAGTCATGACATCTATTGTGGTATATTTAAGAGAAGAACAACAACTACAGGACTTCAATCATAGTAACTGTTCAATCCATCAATGTGAAAACTTTGAAGCAAAAAAAATATCAATATTTTTGCAATGGTAGACGATTCATCTCTCTACAAGATTTCCCTTGAAATTGTTTGAATTTTGTACTATGCTTAGTTGGTATTTTTGCCCTCTGGGCAGTTTGAGCCTGTTAAACAGGTTAGACACTGCATGTGCCTTTCCATATTTATGGCAACTATTTGTGCAACTAAATTGCCATATTTTACATTGTTTGTAATTGATCTGTGAAGTGCATGTAAATGGCACTGGCTGCTTAAATGTAATATTCCTAGTATGCACCAGATGGAGACGCTTTTCCTCTCTCAATTGGTGCAAATCCTGTGATATGAACACTAGCACTGCCATTTAACACTTCAGGTATGGGAGCTAAAAGTAAAAGCTGGTATTTCTTTACATTTAAAACACTAGATTTTACACAGTGTAAGTTCAGCTCTACCTTTGTCTTGTAAAGGTTAGCTGTGTACTCCTTAAACATGAAATATAAGCTGTACAACACACATTCAAAATGGTAACATTATTATCTACTACGTTACAAGAGATCCTTTGCATCCATTGAAATAGGTCTAGATTTTCTAATATTTACTATTTGCTATCTTTATTTATGTAATAAGTAGAACATTAATTCCAGCGACTTATAGATATGTAAAAAAATAATAAAAATCATTAGTTACCAGAGAATTTTATTATATATTCAGCAAAGGTAACTATAAGTTTTCACATTTTGTGTCCTTAAATTAACCACTCTGTGCTAGTGGCCGAAACTATTTTCCTGCAGTTGAACCTTCTGTGGCTTACAGGAAGTTAGGGCCAGTAAAAACCCTCCCTCCCCACAGGTCTCCCTCCCCAAGGGAGGAGAGCAAATGTCAGTTATCAAGCTCCTCAACGGCGAAAGGCACTTGTTGCCCCTTTGCTCTCTTCTGTAATTACACCTACATGTCAGTGGGGGGTCTATGACACTTGCCCGATTTGAAGGAAGGGGATCTTGCAAACTTGGAGGGGCTTCTCTTTCTCCCCAGGAGAAGAAAGCAGATGTGCATAGAAAGGGTAAGATTTAGCTTTAACCCTGAGGGGGGGGGGGTGAGGGTTGGGTTTAGGCTAGTGATAAGAGAGGGTGAGAGAATCCCAGGACAGGCTCAGTTCTGTTATTTTATTATTTTAGAAAACAGTAAAAAAAAAAAAACGCATGGTGAATTTCTTTTTATGCCTGCTTACTGCTGAGTTTCCTTCCCTGAAGTGGGAGGTGTGAAGAGCTCAGGAACATAGACAGTTGCATTTGCTTGAAAAGAAACCAGCAAAACCAGTGGCGACCAGTATTTTGGTTGTGGTCCTGAATGAAAGTGGGGGTCATATTTCTCCTACTTAAACCTGTAGCCTGTTGTTTACGGACCCTTTGTTGAAAGTGCGTGTACTCCTGGAGCATCAGTCACGATGTTATAAAACTTTTGGAAAAACTTTGGGACTTTAAAAAAATTCCCTCTGGAAGACTGGCATAAGGTGCCAAGTCTAGAGGGCAAAGATACAATCTCAGTGGTCACAATTTCCAGCCTGGCCCCTCTGAAGATTTTCGACTTTCCAGAAATGTGGAAATACAACTCCTAACCTGGATAAACCACAAATCCTTGGTGGCCCTTACTTCATTTTCAGTCTGCCTAAAAGGGTGCCTATGTCCCAGTTCTCCACAAACCTTCCTTAGTATGAAACAACAGCCTGTTTCTGACCTTCCACTACTACCAGTCGGCCTCGGAAGGTGTGCGGTCCCAATCAATGGATCTCCACTGACTTTGTATATGTGGTTCCTATTGTTTTAGATTGTACATTTAATAATTTCGTAATTACTCATCCCTACATACTATTTTGTTCATTTTGGTGTTCATTTTAATAATTGTATTTTACTCTCTTTCACTGAATTGGCGTGGGAATCTTAATGTTTTTATTTCTCAATTATTATATTATATTGATGGTGCTGTTTATGCATAGCAGGTAACTGTCTCCGAGGAAGGCATTGCTACTTCTGCCAAGCTATTAAGATTAAACTCGGAATTCCTCACTGAGGCATGTTTTCTTAATAGGAATTAGATTGTTTGGACTTGTGAGTGCTTAGCAGCAAGTCACTCAAGACTGAGGTCTCTCTCCCTATAGTTAACCATCATGATTCCTACAGTACCGAAAGCCAAATCTAAATGTCCATTGGTGAGCGGTTCATCACTCTATTTGTGCAGGAAATCCTCCCTTTTCCTAAAACCCTCATTTATCGCTCTCATTTTACAAAAAAGAAAATCATTATCTTTCAGAAGACAGAGCATCAGCAGTGCATTCATTGAAAAGGTTCTCTGTAACAACATAATCTCATCTTCGGGGTAAACGTTATTGAGGATCAGCTGTTTTCCTCCAGTTGAACAAATAGTGGTATAATTAAACAAAACCAGGGAATTGCACACCTGAAATACCAGATGGCTTGGGATCACACTTCTTTTTTAAAATTTGATTTATCAATGCTCCTTCAAAGTGTACACAAGTTTCACTCAAATATGCAGGTTAAGCACATTACTCATTTAAACAAATCCTCCTGTTCACTTTCTTTGCTGATGACTCATGTTCCTATACATCATAACTAGGCTTACCACTTTCTTATGAGAAAAGTACTGGGTCTTTGTTCATGTTTTGAAACCCTGAAACAGCCATGAGCTATTACTTGAATATGACTTACACACTCTTTCTTTGCTGCCAGTTCTTCATCTGTTTGCATTAGTAGCCATTTAGAATTACTGTAAACAGCTCTAAAGTACCTTTAAAGTAATTGTTTTTTGTATTCTAAGCTTTAAGTTTACAAATACCAGTCTTTGTCGAATTTCCCATTTTTAACGGGTTTTGGCATAGAACTACTGCCCCTGTGGTTAAAGTATCAGTCTGGTTGCACCTTACCCAGTGATAGCTGCTCTTGCTGAACAGCGAACTACTTTTGCTAGCCTCACCCTGTCATGGAGGCTTTCTTTCTCCATTCTTGCACAAAGATGATACTGGGTGCAAAAGCCACATTATGCAGTGAGGTTGTATTGGAAAGCTGTGAAAAATCGACTAAAACACTAGTTAAAATCACATAATCTTTTTGAAACCACGTGGTCTGCTTAATGCGCCCAGTGTTGAGTGTGTTGCCGCAACACATCATGACAACTGGATTACTATGATGTTTCCCATCAGTAGTGAGGAACATTCACACCAGGGATGTAGCTGGTTTGCCTATGTATGGGTGCATGGAGAGTGAAGTAAAGTAATGCATGGTTCAGAACAACCTTTCACAGTAAATAACATTAGAGCCTGGACCTCTCAGCTACTGACAAATTTATAAGATCCATTATAGAGAATGTGAATATGCAACAATTCAAATAACACTTTCTTGAACACCCTAAGCAATATTCTAATCTTCATTAATACACGGCACATTTTCAGGAAATAATGATCTATGTTGCATGTATTGTGATGATAACATTTTTAGCTATTCTGCTATGATGATTTTTTCTAAGTGACAACATTCTGTGATAGTTTTTTGGGAAAGGTCTTCCTTTGACTTGGTATTCTAGAGAATATATATGGAAAGGTAAACAATAAGAGGTAGGATTGTCATTGGGTATATAGTATCACTGATCCCAACATTCATCAGGGCACAACATTTATTGGGTGTTTGTTTCTCTTAACACAGATATGTAATACTCATGTTGTTACACAATGTTTCTGTTCTGCAATATTTCTGCAGATAAAACACTGTCCTATTTTGTATCTTGAGTTTCAACATGGCACCAAATGTGTTTAATGGGCACATACATAATTTCTGAAGATCAAGCACTCGAAACATTGATGTACGACTGCAACAATGTGCTTTCCTTCAGCACTAACTTTATAATCTAGATCATTTAAAAAACATTTAGAATAATTTTCTGTGATCTGGAGCCTTTGACTCAATTTTTCCAAGAATTTCTACATTTATGCCCCTGGATCGGCTTAAATACTTTTCTGTACTCACTTGTACAGCGACACAGGCATTGCTATCTCCTATGGCAAGAAAGGTCTACACCGCCACTAGGTAAATTGTTCCAACCCCAAGGGAAGCAAAAACGGATTCTGGCCATTTTATTGCTACCTGAAGGGTGTAAATGAGTTATTCAGCTTGTACCTTTGGAATGCATTCACAACTGGCACTAAAATATAAGGTTAGTGACTAAATATTTTTCAATTTTTATGAGACAAGGCCTTCTAGCTGTTTCAATCATGCCGTCACAGCGTGCATGGGGCGGGACAAGTAGTAGAATCACAGTGGAATTAATTACCATATGTGCATGCAAGTTTCATCCTTGAATCCCTCTATTGGTGGGAGGTAGGAGACCTGCAACCAATTTGAAGAACTGTCGGCCATTGCAACACACACCAGCACCAGGCGATGTTTGCCATTTTGGAGTCAATCACCTCTTATTTTCTGAAGTTTAGCACTTTGCTCTGGGGTTTGGAATGCTGGGAGAAAAACACACATTCTACAGAGCACACCTAAAGCTTGTATTTTCTGACACAGTACCGCTGGGTATTATTGGATAAACAGTTGGTCCTTCCAGACTGTGGAGACTTTGGTGTAAATGAAGGCTTCAGATGGCAAGAGTTGGTAAAAGCAAATGACATTGTATCCCACCTGGTCTACCAGAAGAAACTGTAAACCTCTTCCACTCTACGTAACTTCTGGCAATAAAGTATAAATCAAACTTTCTCCTACTGCCTTATTCTAAGGTGCCAGCCTCCAAGACTTGAAAATGTATACCTCATGGACAGCATGGTAGGGCTAGTGGTAGTAAAGAAGAGATAGACGTAAAGTAATAATGACCACCAGCAGTGAACACACATTATTTATTTTAGAGTTTCAGAGCACTATACAGCGGAAAGAGCAGGAAGGACAATATAGCGAAGAGGATAGCCACAGTTATGAGAAATTAAAATTAAAGAGTGTCTAATGATATATATATATATATTCACTGAAAAAACAAAGGTTACAGGGACGTTATAGTTAGGGTCAGTTTTTACATACATAAAACCATAGAAATTTAGCAGTTATAGTTTTGGTTTTTTTGGTGGAGTTTTATATAGCGCGAACTAGACCGGAGGGTATCAGAGCGCTTTACATGAGCACCAGTTACGTTGCAAACTGACACATTCATTTTTGTTAGGCACAGGGAGATTAAGTGATTTGCCCAGAATAACAAAATGTTGAGTGTCCCTGCCGAGACTGAAACCCGGTTCCCCAGCTCTGAGGTCGACGCCCTAGCCGTTAGGCCACATTCTCTCCCCAGTTATCTCAAGAAACTATAACTCGTGCCCTAAGGTAACTATAACTTGCACCCCCGGCATGCACAGTTTTCTCATCCATAATTTTATTGCAAATGTTGAAGTGATACTGTCGAAGATGTCATAGAAGATGTCATGACTGATTTAATATGTGGGGTAATTAGCAGTGCATGGCAAGGGCGTGTGTCCCCCCCTCCCCAGGCCGATTTGGCCCTGGGGTCCACATCCCCCGGGGCCCGTCACTATTTTGACAGGGGAGGGGGGCACACAGCTCCCCTCTCTGGCCAATTTCAGCCCTGGGAACCTCATTTCCCGAGGCCCGGCCATATTTAAAAAAGGGAGAGGGGAGAATCCAGCCCCCCTACCCTGGGCCAATTGTGGTCCAGAGGACCCCAGTCAACAAAGGGTGGATTCTCTGGTGCCCACCCAGTGCTCCCACCACCCTATGGTTGAGGGCCGCTGGGGGAACCACAAGGCCTGTCCGGTCCCAGCTGGCTCCCCACCTACAGTGGGAGCAGGCATTGCTCCCGCCCACAAGGAGCAGCTAAAAATGCTGATCCCTGTGGGTGGGAGCAGTTTTTCCATCTGTTTACCTGCCCGCTTCAGAGCAGGCAGGGAAACAGTTGAAAAGTACACTCCCAGTGGGTGGGAGAATTTTTCATTCTTAGTGTTTGCTCCTGCTTGGCGGGAGTTTTGAAATTCTTCCCACCAGGCAAGAGCAAACACATGTTTCCCTGCCCACGCCAGTGCAGGCAGGTAAACTGCTATGTCCTGGGGATAGGCACACAGAGACATAGCATATGAGCCAGCACAAGGGATGGGGTCCCCAGGGCCATTAATGGCCCAGGGAGGGGGGCCCCTTCCCTTTTGTAATTGTGGCTGGGCCCCGGTGAAGGCTATCCTTGGGGCTGAAATAGGCACGGAGAGGGAGGCTGCACAGCCCCCCTCCCCATTACTTATACATCCAGGACCCAGGGGATGGGGTCTCTGGGGGTCCTTGGGGCCGAAATCGGCATAGGAGGGAGGCTGCATGCCCCCTCCTACTTTTTTAAAATGCCCAGTCCCGGGGCATGGGGTCCCCGGGGCCGAAATCAGCCTGGGGAGGGGGGGCATGTGGCCACATGGCCCCCTTTCCCCCTTCTCAAGCAAACGCCGCCAGGCCCCAGGGGATGGGTCCCCAGGGCTGAAATTGGCCTGGGGAGGGGGACTAAGCACTTCCCCTCCCCACAAATATATATGTACTGATCCCCCGGGACCTGGCCCACCCATAGACGTAAAAAGAAAACAAGCACAGGAGACCGCGCTTGTTTTAAAAAAAAACTAATTGCCACAGATCCTCTGCAAATTTGTGGAAAATGGAAAAAAAATGTTTTTGGCCCCAGGCGTAGGGGTTCAGGGTATTCCTACCCAGCCCCCTTGTGGGTTTTTTGCCTTTTTGGGCGAGTCCTGAATCCTAAGATGACTGACACCGCTTCCTGGTTGATGTGGTGGCAGCCAATCACTGCATTGCTTTTGGCACGTCTCTAGATATACATAAACATTTTTTCTTTAATAACTTCAAAACTTCTGAAAACATTTACACCAAATTACAAAGAGCACTCTTTCTGGACCAAGATCTAGCTTCCTGTCAAATTTGGTGTAATTCTGTTCAGCAGTTCGGGCTGTAGTCGTGTCTAAAACCTCTATGGAAAATTGCATGGAGAAAATGCGGTTTGGGACCCTCCTTTTTCTTGGCTCCTGCTTGACAAATCACCCCAAAACTTTCCAGACAGCAGCTGAAGTGAGCAGCAAACTAGTTTTGAAAATTTCGTGAAGATTCGTCAAACGGCACCAAAGTTATTATCAAAATAATAAAAACACTTTTTCCTGTGGAAACTAGATCCTAACTATAACTGGCGGGTGGGCATGGCTTGGAGCCCGCGGAAGATGGCGGAGATGTGAGCGCTCGTACGGCTCTCCATGCGGCTTCCCCAAGTCCAGCGTGAGCGTCCGGACATGTGGTGAGACCTGGCATCATTTTCTGCTATTTCCTGCCTCTCGCCTCTCCCTCGGAGCTCCGTTTCAATTGACGGCTCTCCTCTCCTCAGTGAGCCGTCTGCGTGTGTTCATGGAATTTCTTCACGGCTAAGTGAGTTCTGTCAAAAGGCAATAAATCCTTCATTTTTCTTAATGCGCAGGTACTATGGAAGCTCTCCAGCATGCTCTGCTTCTGTTTTAGAAGATTTTATTTTAAATATTGCTGCTTGCTTGTCTCTTCATGATTTTTTCTCACACCCATGTTGTATAATTGTTTTTTCTTCAAAAATCTTTTCTATATGCGCAGCTCCTGCACAATCTTCTCAAATACTATATTGAAGTGTGTGTTTTTTGTGCTGAAGTGCTGGTTTTTCACAACATATACGTTTTAATAGTCACTATCCCATATACCAGTTCATATATGGGACGTTTGAAAAAGCAAATACCACACTTCCATCCTCTGCCCATAAGTTCATTAAGAACTCCATTATTTTTTCAACATTTTCAAATATGGAGGATTCTTTGGTTGCTCTACACAAAGGTAGTCCTTCATCTGGTTCCAACTGTACTCCTGTTTTATCCACTACTGTGATGGCTACTAACAAATGTCTGAAAATATCCTCCCTCTCCTACAAAATCTCCTCCACCGGTTTCAATGGAGCTCTTGTTGGAAGAGATATGTGCCTTAAGACTATTTATGGAAGAAACCAACTCTAAATTGCAGCATCTCACTGATGAGTGGTCCCAAATGGAGGAAAGGCTAAATACAGCAGAGTAGAACATTGCGTCCTTTGGTTCTGCTACCAGCAGAATTCAGTCTCTTCAAACCCAGGTCTCTTCTCTTCACCAGCAGATTGTAAACTTAGAAAATAGAAGCAGAAGGAATAATCTCCGTCTTAATGGTTTGCCCGAAGGATCGGAAGGCTCTGATCCTGTTATTTTTCTAAAGTCTTTCCTTCCAAAACTTTTGCATTTTACCTGAGGATACCCATCTTAATATTCAGAGGGCCCATAGACTGGAACATCAGTTAACATCTATCTCCCAGCCACGTAATCCAAGAGGAGTCATCATGTACTTTCTTGAGTATACTGACCTTTTCAAAGTCCTTGCTGCTTTCAAGTTATTAAAGAGTATTTCTTGGTCTGGAAACCCTCTATTTTTCTCTCAGGACTAAGCCAAATCTACCTCTGACAGGCGCAAAGAATTCCTTAACTTGATACCTGACCTTTGTTTACTTGGAGCTCGTTTTGGCTTATTCCACCCATGCCAGTTTAAAGTCACGTACAAAAACAAGACTACCACATATGAGGATCTGGTTAAATTGAAGAGCTTTATTAATGCGTGCAAAATTGAAAATATGGACACCTCAGGACCTTCTTCTGCTCCTTGAGTGATGCTCTTTTATGTTACCTTATTTCCTTTCAAGAATCTTTAACTCAGAGTATTGTTACATAATTGTTGGCAATAATATGTTCAAATTTCTGCTGCTCCATATAGTGTTCAGGAGCCTCTTTCTCCTTCATTTTTTATAGTCATTATTACAGTTAACATTGATTATTAATCTTTATTTGCATTTCTTGCAGGTATATCATTCGTGTTTGTGGTCTTCACCGTATTATGTAATATGTGCTGTGCTCCTCTCGTACTCTCCACATGGACTCGCGACGAACCATCTGTTCCATGTGGCCTCACCCCCCCAACCTTTCCTTGGATACTGCTCTTCATAGGTATGTTTCACCCGTCATATTTTTTGTCATCACTGTACTTCTTATTTTATGGACTATTTTCTCTTTCTCGCTATTTCTTTCTCTTAGTATTCTATTCCTCCCTCCTTCTTCCTCTTTCTTTCTTACATCTAGTCCCTTTTTATCTATGCTTTACGTTGTTTTGGTATATACATGTCATGTCTACAGTTTTTCTTTTTCTTGTTTGGTATGAATTGTTGCATTTTTTACTTTTCAAAAGTTGTTTATGTCCTTAAAAATAATTTCTTGGAATGTCTGAGATTTAAACTCCCCTATTAAAAGACAACATATTTTATCCCATTTGGCGCATCTGGGTGCCAGTATAGCTTTAATTCAGAAATCGCACCTTACAGAGCAGGAGTCTCTAAAACTGAAAGGAGGTTGGGTAGGTGATGTCTTTTTTTCCCCAGGGCGATAGTAAAAGGAATGGATTTATTACGCTACATCATAAGTCGTTGTGTGCTAAGCTGGTTTCCCAGGAATCTGATGATGTTGGTAGATGGTTGTATACTAAACTGTCAATTAGGAAAGTTCCAGTCTCTTTGTTAAATATTTATGCCCCTACGGTCAACGACTCCCATTTTTGGTCTGACCTGAATCAGATTCTTGTTAAATACCCTGAGGAAAATGTTATTCTGGCCGGTGATTGTAACCAGATAGTCGATCCCTTTATAGATCATAACTCCAAGGTTACTTTTATACCAAATAGTACCCACACATTTTTTATCCAAACTATTAAGCAATGGACGCTCACAGACGCCTGTCGTCTTTGTAACCCTACCCTGAGAGAATATACTTACTTCTCTCCTGCCCATCAAACTCAATCCCGAATTGATTATTTTTTTGTATCACACAATATCTCACAGTCTCTACGTTCTGCAGATATTGGATTAATTTTAATTTCTGATCATGACCCTGTTTCCCTTCAATTGGATCTGCCTCTCTGTTCTCGTACTCCCAGCAGGTGGCGTTCTAACAATTCACTCCTCTAAGATCCTAATTTTACCTCCTCCTTTGAGTTGTTTTTTCAGGATTACTTTCACTTTAATCAAACAGATGACTTACCCTTTGATATTATCTGCAATGCTTTTATAGCAACAGCACGTGATTTTATTATCTCATATGATACTAAGAAGAGGAAAGCATCACATACTCATACAACTGACCTTTTAGCCCAGATAAAGAGACTGGAACACTCTTTTTATGCTGCCAAATCAAACGATTGTTTATCTGAACTCATTCGCACTAAATTCCAGTTTAACAAAGAATCCACAGAAAGTGCCTCTTTGTTCTTGTTAAAATCTAGTGCAAAATGTTATGGTGGTCAGAATAAGGCAGGCAAATTATTGACGCAACTCAAACACCGAGATATAAGGATTCGGTGATTTTGGATGAATTTGTTCAATATTATAGATCCTTGTATACACCTGAAAATGTGACTTCTGACCTCAATATTTCTCAATTTCTTTCCTCTATTCTTAGACCTGCAGATAAATGTATTGACCTCTTTCTGTTGGAAGATGATATCTCACAATCCGAATTACACATTGCACTGAACACACTAAAAAAAGATAAGGCCCCTGGTCCTAACGGTTTTACTGCTGAATTTTACTGGCATTTTGCTAAGTTACTCCTCCCCAAATTGCTAAATCTCATATCCTCTTTCTTATTCTCCGGTTCTTCTTCTGGTTTCTTTTTGGATGCTTTAATTTGTCTTATCCCTAAGGAAGGTAGGGATCCTCATTTCTGCAAAAACTATAGGCCAATCTCACTAGTCAATGTTGACTATAAAATATTTCCTAAAGCTTTAGCCCTGAGACTTGGGGCCAGATGTATGAATATAGCATTTTGCGGTTCCCTAATTGCGAATCATAAGGATTCGCAATTAGGGAATCGCAAAATGCAATGTATGAAGGTGTATAGTACACCTTTTGTGATTCCTAGGGGGTCGCAAATGACCTACCTCATGAATATTAATGAGGTAGGTTGCGATTTGCGACCCCCCAGGAATCGTAAAAATCACGGGGATGGTGGCCTGCTGAGATCAGCAGACCAGCATGTCCATGATTGCTTTTCAATAAAGTAATCTTTTTTTTTTGTAAAGCAGCCCGTTTTCCTTAAAGGAAAATGAGATGCTTTACAAAACGAAAAATTAAAAGGTTTTTTTCATTTCTTGAGAGCAGGCAGTGGTCTGCGGGACCACTGCCTGCTCTTAAAAATGGTTTTACAAACATTCACAAAGAGGAAGGGGTCCCTTGGGGACCCCTTCCCATTTGAGAATGGGTTACCACCTACTTGAAGTAGGTGGTAAAATGCAAATGTTTTGCGACCGCAATTGCGGTCACAAAACATTCATACATACCGATGCGATTCGGTATTAGGAAGGGACGCCCTAAATACGCCCCTGCCTAATACCGAATTGCAAAATTAGGTTTGCTGCATCAGAAAAGCAATTTTTACGTTTGCAAAGGGGCAGATTCTGCGAATCTGCCCGTTTGCGAACGCAAAAATGCTTGATACATCTGGCCCTTGATTTCTATCTTCCTGATGTGCTTGGCAAGGAACAATCAGGTTTTGTCAAAGGAAGATATCTTTCAGACAACACTCGTCTTTTTTTTATATCCTTTCCAAATCTCCCATTAAAACTGATTCTGTTGCAGCGATTGCTTTAGATGCAGAGAAAGCATTCAATCGCGTCTATTGGCCCTTTCTCTTTCACACTCTTCGTTGGTTTGGCTTTGGACCAAAAAGTATTTCCCTCATTTCTCTCCTGTATTATGCCCCAAAAGCAGCTATTTGTGCTAATGGCCTTACTTCCTCTTATTTTTCCTTGGGAAGGGGTGTACGCCAAGGCTGTCCGCTTTCACCTTTTCTTTTTAATTTAGCACTCAAACCCTTTCTTTCTCGCTTGCGACAGAATCAGGATATTCGTGGGTTTCCCTTTAATGGTTTGCAGATAAAATTTGCAGCATTTGCTGATGATGTCCTATTATTCCTCTCCCAACCTCTCTCGTCTTTGTCAGCTTTTCTGCAAGAAGTTGCCTCATACAGTAATGTCTCAGGTTATTAGTTGAATAACGAGAAATGTGAAATACTGCCCCTGACTAAATTTACGTTTAAAGAGGAATTCACCATGTCCAATTTTGCGTGGACTCCTCAACACATTAAATATCTTGGTTTGTGGTTCGCCCCCTCTATCTCTTCTTCAGTTTCTATAAATCTAGAAAAATGTGTACATAAATTAACCACTTTAATTGCTAGATGGCATCCTCTCCATCTTTCTTGGTGGAGTCGCTTGGATACCATAAAATTTATGCTGAGATCCATTGTATTGTTTACTATATCTAATTTCCGGTGTCCATACCTCTTAAATACTTTAGGAAGATTAACTCTATCCTCATCTCGTTCCTTTGGAATCATAAAAATCTTGCATGTCTTTACTCAAAATAACTCACCCAAAATCAGAAGGAGGGGTTAAATTCCCAGACTTTCCCAACTATCATAAGGCTTTTTCTATTATGTTAATCATCTAGGTGGCTTTCTGACTCCACGAAGCTGAGCCCATTATGGATGGATGTGGAGAAATCTTTTCTCCTCCCCTTCTCTTTTAAGGAATATTTATCCTTTACTTGCAAGCCACAATCTCTTTCTACGCCTATTCTTAAGCACTCTTGTAAATTATGAGATTCCACTCTTGATAACACTCCCACACACGTTGATACTTTTCTTAGTTCTACCATTTGGCACAACAAAGATATACTCATTAATAATAAACCCATTTACTGGAAATCCTGGAGAAACAAAGGTTTAATCTCGGTGCACCAACTCTTTGAACTCATTACTTTCTTATAATTTTCCCAAGTTTCTCATCAATTCGATTTACCCTTAACATTTGAGAATAAATACAGAGTATTGCATAGTGCCCTTTGTACCGCTTATGAACAGAGTCAACTTTATCTATCTTCAGCATTGTCCACTAATAATCTCTGGTTCACTCTGTTGTACTCTTCCCCAAGAGCATCTACCATTTACTCCTATTTACTTCCCTCCGGCTCTAACAGAGCCAAAACAAAGGTGGTGTTGGCCTAGGAGTCTGACTTCGAGGTCGACTGGTCAATTCCTTTCTGGGCAAAAATGTGGAATAAAATCAGAAAATCTTCTAGGGCAGCAAATACCACACAGTCCCTTTTCTTTATATATATACTTTTTATATACTTTTATATATATACTTTTACTGACTCCTACTCTCTTGCACACAATGCGTCCAGCTGCAGCAGACAAATATTGGACATGCTCATTGCCACAGGCGGATTTAAAACATTTACTTTTTACATGCCCTTCTGTGTTGCGCTTTTGGACACAAGTCTGGCATCAGGTCAATTCAATTTTTCATACTGCAGTCCCTTTTTCTATTCCTACTATCTTTTTAGCTAGCATATCTGAAGCTTGGGGCTCAACCTCATGTGACACTCATATTTTGGATCTATTGATGGCAGCAGCTTTCCAACAGATCACCAAGAATTGGAGGGACTCTACTAAGTTATCATTTCAAGCTTGGTGGTATGCGGTTTGCTACAATCATAGACTGGACACAAGTTACGTCTCCCACATGTCTCTAGCTCTGAAATACCAGATCTTGTGGTCCCCCGTTACACAGTTCTTAGACAACAGTGCACAATACTTCTCAGCACGCACACCTGCCCAACAGGAAGTTCTTCAACCTCCTTGACTTTCCTTCTATCTCCATTTAACATAATTAAATATATTGCTTGTTAATTCAGATTTGTATGTAAATTATATATGATGCATTTGTTTTCTTATGCTTGTACTACCAGACCTTTCTTGTTTTTAGATCTTATATAATTTTCCTCTGTCACAGAGGATCTGTATCGCTTAGCTATGTATAACTTATGGATTATCTATTGTAAAATGCTGTTCCTTATCCATATGCCTTCTTGTGTTCTAAATAAACTCATTTTAAAACTTTGAAAAAATAACTATAACTAGCGACCGCAAGTCGGTAATATATAGCCGGAGTTCAGGGGCTCAAAGAGCGGTGGTCCGCGTCGGGCTCCAGAAGCCCCATATAATCACCAATCAAACTCCAACATAAAGGATATCACGGACACTCCTGAGTTTTCAATGAGTTTAATTCCAATGTAGGTTTCCATTTCACCAACACGTTTCGGTAGCTTAAAACGAGTTGGTGATGCCCATTTATAAGACAGCTTCCACTTTGTGAATGTGTGTTGTAGGTATGGGGTAGGGGGAGCAGGCAGCAGTCTGTGTCACCGGTGTATTCTTCCCCCCAATTTCATTCACAGAATGGCAATTTTCAGACTGCTTTGCTGTCTGTATACAGGCCTATTGCTTCCAATACATAACACATAATTACAGTGGGCTGCATGTTAGCCACTTACTCATGATTGGCTGGCTTTTGTTGCTTATCTCAGTTGTCCCACCAGGAGTTATTTAATCTCACAATTTTCTGATTGGATGAGGTGTAATCTTCCACTGCATTACTAAGCGGATACTTTTTTGATTACTATAAACCCCCAACAATAGTTTCCTTGCTCTCTCAATCTTTTTCCTCTTCTCTCGCCTTTTTGCATTCTCCCCATCTCACTCCCCATGTTAATTTTTTTATTTGATTTTACGAGTTTACAGCTCCTGCAAAGTGCTTGCTTACTGTATGGGGATCCATGTGCACTTCTTTTGCTATTTTCCTTCCCCAATGCTTCCTGTCCTGATGACCATGTTAATTTAATTTTTAATTAAGTTAATCAGGCAGCTGCAAAGTGTGCCAGGCTACTCACTTGATAACATGCTTTGTGCTCACTTGTGTCACGATGCACACATGCAAATCGGTCACGACTCATGCATGAACATCAGAGGTCATCTTTGAATGAGGTTTCTGTACTAGAAATCCCATTCCAAGATTGCCAGTGGTGTCAAGATGCATGCACACGTTTTACAATTGGGAAAAACCTTTGGCAAAGTCAGTAGTTTGTCCTTTTAGATCCAAAAGCCATTGTCTTTGTAAGTGCTTGCTTTTAGAGCCACCCCAGCAATTTTAAGGAGCTGTATTAAAAACAAAATTGGTATCCTGTGAATATCGTTGAAGGTATGGATGTCTAGTGTCCCTTGCAGCCCCAATCCCTTCATTCACAGCCCATTCAATATGATTTGCAAATTGAATCCTGCCTCATTAATACTCATGGACACGAGACAGCGATTCTTACCAAGTGGTCGTTTTGCACTACAATTGGTTTGTACATCTGTTACACACCAAAATTGAGACTGGATCACAAAGCATGTTGTGGTGCAAAATATAGTGACTCTGACTACTTTGCGATCCAACCTTAGTGCATCTGCCTCTTAATTTGGGAAGGGGGCTTCATAGTGCCAAGCACTAATTTAGGCAGACAAGACAAAGTGTTTCATCGGAAATAAAACACACTGAGCAGAAAATTCCAGGTCATTTCTCATAATTATTGCACCACGTGCTTTCCACTTACTCAAAGAAATAATGAAAAGTATGGAAATGTATTAATAACACTTAGTAGGTTGTGTAGTTAGTGTGGTAGTTTTTAGAGGCCGCCCCGAAACGCACCCATGGTCCCTTCACCTGCCGGAACTGCAGCTACACCAGCCTCAGAGCCACCGAAGCGCCCGCCAAGAAGTACCTCAACCACCTCCGATGCATCCTACTGAACACCCGCTCCGCACGCAAACACGCCGTCGAGCTCTGGGACCTGCTCGACACATCATCACCAGACGTCGCCTTCCTGACAGAGACCTGGATGAACGATTCCTCCGCACCCGACATCGCCATAGCCATCCCAGACGGCTATAAGATCACCCGTAGAGACCGCATCAACGCAGTAGGAGGAGGAATCGCCATCGTCCACAAGAACACCATCAGGGTCTCGACCAGCACCGACGACACTCTCAGCACCGCCGAACACATGCACTTCCAGATCCACACGGACCCCAACACCACCCTTAGAGGCACCCTTGTCTACAGACCCCTGGGCCCCGACCCCAGTTCAGCGACTCCATCGCCGACTTCATCAGCACGCACGCCCTGACCTCTACCGACTACATCCTCCTCGGAGACCTGAACTTTCACCTGGAGAACAACAATGACAGCAACTCCACCACCCTGATCGACAACCTCGCCAACCTCGGACTGAGACAGCTCGTCACAACACCGACCCATTCCGCCGGCCACACGCTCGACCCCATCTTCTCCTCAAGCTCCCACGTCTCCTTCAGCCACACCACGGAACTCCTCTGGACCGACCACCGCTGCATCCACTTCACCTTCCAGAAACACACCACCGCACCCAACAGATCCCACGCCGCTGCTGGAGCAAAGTCACCGAAGACCAACTACGGGCAAACCTCGCTCTCAGCCCCCCCTCCGACCCATCCAACACCGACGACGCTGCCTGCAACCTCAGACGATGGATAGACGACTGTGCCAACACCCTCGCCCCGCTGAAAAACCCACCTACAGTGACACCACCAAAAGAGCCAGCTGGTTCACCCCGGAACTCCTAGCTTCCAAGCGTACCTGCCGGAAACTAGAGAAGAAATGGCACAGTGATAAGACACCGGACAGCCACGCAGCCCACAAAGACGCCATCCGTAACCACCACCACCTCATCAGGTCCGCCAAGAGAATCTCCTTCAAAGACCGCCTCGACAACAACGCACACAACAGCAAGGAGCTCTTCAACATCGTGAAGGAACTCTCCAACCCCAGCTCCAACACCAACGACATCCCGCCGTCGCAAGCCCTGTGCGATTCCCTCGCCACCTTCTTCCACCGCAAGATCGCCGACATCCACGACAGCTTCAACACCCAGACAGCCCCAACTAAGATCGATGCACCAGACCCGCCGCACACCATCGACCACGACCCCCTGCCAGCCTGGGCCAGCGTGAACATCTATGACACCATCAAGACCATGAGCACAATACACTCCGGCTCCCCGTCAGACCCTTTCCCGCACCACATCTTCAACAAAGCCAGCAGCTCCATCGCACCCCACCTGTGCAATGTTATCAATCTCTCCTTCGAGACCGCGACCTTCCCAGAGAGCTGGAAACACGCAGAGATCAACGCCCTACTCAAAAAACCCAAGGCGGACCCGAGAGACCTCAAGAACTTCCGGCCCACCTCCCTGCTTCCGTTCCCAGCCAAGGTCATCGAGAAGATCGTCAACAAACAGCTAACCCGATACCTCAAAGAAAACAGCATCCTGGACCCATCCCAATCAGGGTTCCGCAGCAACCACAGCACTGAGACTGCCCTCATCGCCGCCACCGACGACATCAGGACCCTGCTGGACAACGGTGAGACCGCAGCCCTCATCCTGCTGGACCTCTCCGCCGCCTTCGACACTGTCTGCCACCGCACTCTACGCGCACGCCTCCACGACGCAGGGATCCGAGACAAGGCCCTGGAATGGGCCACCTCCTTCCTCGCCGGCAGAACCCAGAGAGTCCGCCTCCCACCATTCCGATCCGAAGCCTCCGAGATCATCTGCGGAGTACCCCAGGGATCATCCCTCAGCCCAACACTGTTCAACATCTACATGGCCCCGCTCGCACGCATCGCCAGACAGCACGACCTCAACATAATCTCCTATGCCGACGACACTCAACTGATCCTCTCCCTCACCAAGGACCCCTCGCCGCCAAATCCAACCTCCATGAAGGAATGAAGGCCGTCGCCGATTGGATGAAGATCAGCCGACTAAAGCTGAACACGGACAAGACAGAGGTCCTCATCCTCTGCTCCAACCCCTCAGCCTGGGACGACTCCTGGTGGCAAACGACACTGGGAGCAGCCCCGACACCCACCGACCACGCACGCAACCTGGGAGTCATCCTCGACTCAACGCTCTCCATGGCCAAGCAAGTCAACGGAGTCTCCTCCTCCTGCTTCAACACCCTCCGCATGCTTCGCAAGATCTACAGGTGGATCCCGACAGATACAAGAAGAACAGTCACCCAGGCCCTCGTCAGTAGCAGGCTTGACTATGGGAACGCCCTCTACGCGGGAGCCCCGGCCAAGCTCATCAAGCGACTGCAACGCATACAAAACGCCTCCGCACGCCTGATCCTCGACGTACCACGCCACAGCCACATCACCCCCACCTGAGGAACCTGCACTGGCTCCCCGTCGACAGGAGAATCTCCTTCAAACTCCTCATCCACGCACACAAGGCACTCCACAAGACTGGCCCAGCCTACCTCAACAGACGACTCTTCTTCTACGTCCCCAACCGCCAGCTCCGCTCCGCCGACCTCTCCCTCGCCACCGTCCCTCGCATTCGAAGAACAACCACCGGCGGCAGATCCTTCTCCCACCTCGCCGCCAAGACCTGGAACACCCTTCCACTAAGCCTACGACAGACCCAAGACCTGCTGACCTTCAGGAGGCTACTCAAGACCTGGTTGTTCGACCAGTAGCAGCACCCCCCCCCTTTTTTTCTCCCCAGCGCCTTGAGACCCTCGCGGGTAAGTAGTGCGCTCTACAAATTCTGTGATTGATTGATTGATTAGAGCTTAATGTGGGCTTCTATCTACAGGGCCACTGGGATTGTGCGGCAGCTGCGATATTCGCATAATTATAGATTTGCCACATTTGCCACTTAATCCGTCATCTACCGCATAAACAAAATTGTGTTCCTAGCTCAAACGGTTCAAACGTTACTAAAACAGCATGGACGTCCCTTTGCAAAGGTTGACTGATCACCTTTCTGTTGCTTATTGCTATATTTTGGTGTTAAACTGGTACTAATGAGGTGCACCAATGCCCAGTGTTAACAAGTTTGAAAATGACAAAATAATGAAGTAATACTGTCATAAAATGTGCTGCATTATGTTGCATAATTTGCGTTTTCTTGCCGCACAATTTACTCAACCCTGCCGCATAATTTGGCCCTCCCCTGCTGCATAATTCCGGTGGCCCTGCTAATGAAGAGTTTGAGAAGCGAATACATTGGGCCAGTTTCTATGAATTATTTCTACTAAAAGGCCTGCAGGCGTAATTATTTCAAAAGAACAATCTCCTGAATAATATGATTAATGGATTGGCGGGCGCGAGGCTGCTTCCAGACAAGATATTTGGTCTTTTATAAGGTTATGTATATTTTATCACAGTGTGTAAGTGGTCACATGCTGTCCTTTCATGTCTTTCTCGCTCTCTCTTAAGGTTCTCTAAATTTAGATCCGCTTGTTCTGCTTCGCTGGAATTGATGCTGCAGTGGGCAGGCGCTGAGGATTGGCTGGGACTTGCTTTTCAATTACTATTATTTAGCACGTGTACATAGCGCGAACTTGGAACAAAAGGCATTGAATCTCTTTAAATAAGAACCAGACATTACTCTTTTTTTTGCTTCCCAGAATTACAAGCTTATGAGCCGATGACGGGATTCGAACCCAGTTCTCTAGTTTCAAGGTCAGCAGCTCTGCTCTCTAGGTCACAACTCCATCCTACATCAGTCAATTCCCTCCCCGGATGCCTTTCCGAAAATATTTTCTTTATTTCCAGTACATGCTGCCTCCATTTATAAATTCAATGCTTTTGAGCGTAGAAACAAACTCTTAGTAGAGCTGCTGCTGTCAGGTAACAGACACGTGCTAGACAGGTATACTGCAGGTTCGGATTGATAGGTAAAGTAGACCAGAAGAGCAACAACATTCAGATTTCATCAGAACGGATATTTGATAACAAATAAATCTAATCAAATCATCGCACATAATAGAAAAAAATAAGCATTGGAGCACAAATATTTTCTTAGGAGCCTGCTGTGTAATGCCAGGATGGCCAGACACCAGGGCAGCCTGGCCTTGATTCCACCTCTTGCCTCTTTCTTGATCTACTCTACACTTCCTGTCTCTTTAACTCAGTCTTGCAAGATCTTTTTTTCACTGCTTTCTCCCTTTGTCCGATATTTCTCTTCCTTCTTAATTCTCAATTTTCTTCATTTCTCTCTCTTGCTCTGGGTCAAAGTTAGATAATGTCCCAAAAAACGAGTTGTGTGCCCTGCACAAATTAAGCACTACAGACCCCGAAAAGATTCTGATTATTTTTGCTACAAACACACATTGCGGATACTACAGCACAGAAGATTCCATGTCATGGATGTCTAAGTCACCATATTCTGGGTATGTGACAGTCTGTTCTGTAATAGGTGAGTATGTGGTGTATTGTTAGAAGCTGTGGGCCCCACCATGCAATAGGAAGTGCCCCGAGGAGGATGGCTTACTGAATAAAAGTGACCTACTCTGAGTTCACAAAACAGATTCAAAGGTACACGCAGAGACCTGAAACAGAGCAGTTTATATGGATCTTGAATCCCACTATAAGAATATTGAAATGAAACGTGAGAAACCATGCCAACCAATCCCACAACCAATCCTTCAAACACACTTAAAATATAAGGAATAGGGTGGAGCCAGGAAGCGCACTGCAGCTAGCCATTTGACTGAATTCTCAGCTTGTTCCTCCATTTCCTGGGCTGAAACAAGCTAACGGGCTCGGCACTCCACGGAGATGCACATAGATGGACAGCGATAATCTACTAGTAAGGAATGCGAAAATTAGGGTACAAGAGTTCCCACCATTTGTACAAGGAAAACCTAAGCTCTTCTATAGACCATAATGATTAAGAAATAAAGTCATAATTACTTGCCCTACCTCACATTACTTATGTAAACTATTCGCGACAAAATTTGTTAATAAACATGTATGTCTATTACAAAGTTACTTTAATCAGTAGATTCCCTTCATCATACAAAGATTTTAGAGGAATTGTAAATAGCATCAAAATCAGCCCCAAACAAATACAGTTACAAATCACTCAAAACTTCGATCAGTTGCTAAAAACAAGGTCCCTGTTGTGCAACACAAGTCCTAGAAGTATACAAGGTGCCAATCATATTCTTGATTCCTCCTTATAGGCAATCAACAATGGGCTATCGGAAGAACACCCTCCTTAAGAATATGATAACCATGGAAGATCAGACTTCCAGGCTAATGGGACAAGAATAATGTATTTAAAGAGATAGGTAGATTGATCTCAACCATCATTTAAGAAAGTCCGTACTCAGTTCAACCCTTAAACACCATTCCAAGATGCGAGATGGCTGGAACTATCAATGAGAACATTGAGTGCTCTCAATGTCAATGTCACCATAACAAGCTATAACGCCCAAAAGTCTCAAGTGAAATATTCTTAAGGCGTGCACTACTTGAAAAGGATGCAATATTACATGGTGTACTTGCACTTTTACTATTGTTCAGTGGTTTGATAGCATTACATATTAAGAGACCACAAAATACAAATGAAACCTAATCACCCAAGTAGTGTTTGTTTGGATAATTTGAGGAGTACCCCACTTAATAATGATATATCCCACAATTTTCACGTGTCTGAAAATAAAATTCATTAGACTTACAGATTCTTACAGAAAGAGTAATGACAATATATATATATATATATAAACCTGGCAGTAGGAGATATGCTAGTTCTGTATGACCTTGATGAACTGCAAAGGAGGACACAGCAAGTTAACACAACTAGATCCTCAGAGGAGCTAGCAACCGCAATGGGACTAGATATATATGGTAGTGTACGGACCCCCTTCAGACCTAAATCTGTCTTCCTACCGGTCATGCCTAGAGACACATTGGAACTTTTTTCTGAGATTGTTTTTAGTGATCTTAAACAATTGGCGATTGAGTCTAGTAGTAAATCTTTACATACAGACCACAATGTTATAATTCAATATGCACAGGTTATGACAAAAATCAAGGACAGACAAGACATCGTAGTAAGATGGTCTGACAAAGGGGGTAATATTGTGCTCTGGCCCTTAGACATGTATTCCAATGAGGCATGGAGACAACTCCAAGATAGGGAATGTTACTGTAAGGTCAACCCGATCAAGGAAACCCAAGATAAATTCCATGCTGAACTGTATAAATGGAGAGGCCTGGGTCTGATCTCTAAAGAAGAGAAGAGCTAAATTTTCTAAAAATAGATCATCCAGTAGCCCCCATACTATACTTAATCCCCAAAGTTCATAAGAATGCTAACAACCCGCATAGGCCGACCTATCATTTCGGCTATAGGTAGGCTTTTGAAAATACATCCAGATTTATCAACCACTTCCTTCGGGAACATGTCCCCAATTTACTCTCGTTCATAATGGATACTGGAGACTTCCTGCGCAGAATATATGACATAGCATGGGACGACTCCTATGTCCTTATGACCCTGGATATCACGGCTCTGTATATGAGCATCAGGCATGAGGATGGTATCAGATCACTAAAACACTACTTGGGTACAAGGCACATACACTTACATCAGCATACACATATGCTTATTAGTATGGCTGAGTGGTGTCTCAAAAAAAACCTCTTCATGTAGGAACATCATACTTATAGACAGATCCAGGGGACTGCCATGGGTCCCTGCTTTGCCCCGAGCTATGCGAATCTGCATATGGGCTGTTGGGAGGAGCAGGTACTCGCGGTAAACTATGCGCAAGAATGGGCAGACAACGTTGTCCTGTGGACCAGGTTTATCGATGACCTGTTTATTTTGTGGAAGGGGTCACCTGAGTCAGCTAAAATGTTTGCACAGGGACTGAATAACAATGACTTGAATCTCTCGTTTACACACGCTATCAGTAAAGATGAAGTACACTTCCTGGACCTAATGGTCTACGTTGAGGGCAATAGAATTCACACCAGAACATATAGAAAAGCGACGTCGGGGAATTCTATACTACATGCCAGCAGTTTTCATCCGACTAAATTGAAGAATAGCATTCCTTATGCAGAAAGTTTGCGCATGAAACATAATTCGTAATTGTAGCAGTGAGGACACACTGAGGGTGGTACACAGTGATCTGTGTAAAAGACTAAAAATGCGAGGCTACAGTCAGGAAGTGTTAAACTCAGCACAAGCCAAAGTGAAAGCCAAAAAGAGAGAGGGTACATAATTTACAGAGCACAGCTTCCTTACCCAGGATTAACGTCTGCAGGCCTCTTAATGCAAGAAATGATGTTTTAAGTTTACCCCCTGAGGCGTGTCCTTATGTATTGGTCTTGGCTGGGGTGCCACCTTTAATGGAAAACCAACAAGAGTCCTGGGACCAATTGCGTAATAAGTGCACTAACTGGCTCATGAAACATAAAGGTTTTAGGGTGTCTAACATCAACGAGATTTTGATGGTGCGCAGGGTTGGCTGGGTTGGACCATCAGAGAAGTTAATAAAGGGAGACTGTATTGTTGTTAATTTCCGACAACCCGCCCTTGTAAAATCGATACTATCGCAGAGAGAGCATGACAGTTCTACTGATGTCTGGTCACTGCCCCTTGGCTATTTTTATAAACCCAATGTCATTCATAACACGCAAGCCATTTTCCCGCTCATGTTACAAAATAGATTTTCCTCCCTCTCGGATTTAGACACTTTAGACTGACTGGCCCCGTTATCAGTGCCTATTGAATTGGCCCCCTCCATAGTAACACCTGCACCATTGTTAAGAGATGCCTCTAGGCAGTCCGACCAACTCTTGCAGATACTAAGTTGGAATATTGCTGGCCTAGCCTCTAAAGTAAATAATGAAGACTGGGCCAGGCTGGTAAACAAATTTGATATTTTATTGCTCCAGGAGACCTGGGCTACAAGTGAGTTACATTGTGAGGGCTTCCAATGTTTTAATGTGTGTGCACTGGCTTCTAAATATGGGCGTCCGTCTGGTGGCCTTTCTATTTGGGTCAAAATATCGTCAGGTGGCTCTATTAAGACTATCTCGACAAACAGCCCTAATTACCAAGCTTTGATATATACACGTGGGGCCTCAATTTGTTTTATTAACTTTTATAATAATTACTTTTTAAGTGTACCCAATAAGATTGTTGAAAAACTTTTTTAATTTGTTTCTAATATACACATTGTAGCGGGAAATCAAAATTTTGCTGGAATTTGCCTGGGGGGCGATTTTAATGTTAAGATCTCCAGGGCATATAATTTGGGTACTGGCTACATACAACATGAAAATTTGAGCAAAAGGGGAACTGAATTAATGGATTATTTGTCAATGCATGATTTATCAAATGCGATGGACATTGTACCCATAAACTATAGCGATAATCAGACAGTGCCAACATATAGAGGCCGAGGGTGTGCCTCAATAATTGATTATGTCTTTATATCTGCCCCACTTGAAGACATTTTAGTTGGTGCAGAGGTAATACCTACTATGTTTGGGGATCACAACCCAATCTCGGTATTGTTTAGGGTTGCCCCCAGACATATTTTTAAGGGAGAACCCGGGGCCTGTAACATATCTTCCTCAACCGATAATGTAAGAATTATCTGGAAAGGAATTGATAATAGCACGCTGTTTAAGTTCTGATCCTAGCTAAAGACCCAGAACTCAAAAAAGGAAAAAGGGAATCGCACTATGACTTAAAAAACAAATGTATTTCCTGGCTGTCAAATCAACTTAAATTTTCCTATAGAGATGCAAACGAGATTTTATTCACACGCAGGGTAGGATGGGTGGGCCAAAAAAAAAAAAGACATACCTGGTGACATTATTGTAATCAATTTTAGAAATCCCCAGGTTGTAAGGACCCTCCTAATGCGAATCCATCAAAGGCAAGAAGGGGGTATTAGACCCCTTCCATTGGGGTATTTTTATCCCCCGAGATTTATCCCAGAAAGCAGCCCATGGATAGTCCGCGGAGCAGGACCCAGATACCGGCACGAGCAAAATTCCAGTGTGGGGCAAGACCAATTGAATTCGTTGTCTTTTAATCTTCCACTTGTAAATAGATTTGCACCCCTAGAACAAGTTGATTGACTAAAACCATCTCAGCTATTAAAACCAGAGCCAAGTCTTCAGAGGGATTATTGGGGAAACCACCTGAATGGGAGGAAACTGCATAAGATTTCCGTTAGCCCTGGACAGAAACTAATACAGGGATTAAGGAGGGTTGCCAGGGAGGAAAGTGTCCAAAATGAGGGGATGGAGGGGCCCTTTCAAACACATATTACACCAGATATATCATTGAACTCTGTGCAAACATCTATAGCCCAGTGGCAGTCAACTACAGCAATCATGCCCACTAAGTCTGATGGGAATGGGAATGGCCATAAGCCGGCTGTAGTAGCTACTGATAAGCCAAACCAGCCACCAAGAAATCTATCTAAACTTCATGTTTTATCGTGGAATATTGCGGGCCTTACCTCCAAACTAGAAAATCCAGAGTGGGGAGCCCTCATCCATGCAAATGATATCTGCATGTTCCAAGAAACCTGGGCAAGGGAGGGCACCCATAGACTAGGCTATGCAACCTTTTGCCTAGCAGCCACCAGTGGGGAAAGGGGTAGACCTGCGGGAGGACTCTGCACATGGATTGCCGTGCATCTGAGTTGCACTGCAAAACAGGTTGAGACATCTTCACGGGATATACTTTGTGTCATTCTGACCTTTTCCACTAAGATCAGGGTGGCTATAATTAATGTCTACTCCCGCCCAGTTAGCTATGGCCAGGAGTCGTCAACTCTTGAACAATTGTCAAGTTTTCTGCACACTATTCCAGATAATACCCCAATAGTTTTTGCTGGTGATTTCAACTGCCAGTATGAACCCCTGAAAGACTTAATTGGAGGCGACGCCAATGAGGAAGACCAGCATTGGGCTATACCAGAACCGAATGCACCAGCCACTCGGGTTTGGACCCCATTGGTACTCCAAATGAACACCCTCACACTGACCCATTCTATTAGGGCTTGTAATGGGCGCACTAAATCTGATTCCCCGGCAAACCATACCTACAATAGACCGGGCTGCTCCTCCATTTTGGATTATATCCTGTTGGACACTAAATCTTGGCACCGGGTTATTGATTTTAAGGTCATTCCCCGCCACGATAGTGACCACAATGCCTTGATTTTAGAGATGGTATCGTTTTGTCCTATGGATACCCATGCAAATCAATATCCAATTGGATCTAGGCCACTTTTATCTAATTGCAGGAGGAGAGTTAAATGGGGGGTTCTCTGTAATTCCCAGGAAAAGATATCATCCCTTTACGAAACTATCATCCCTTACCTTGAGGCCGCTGATTAATTTAGTTATATTGTTGCCTCCGATATTGCCCGAACAGAAATTGGGAAAAACCATCATGGCTTAGTATGTGATTTGGCAAACTTTTTTTTCCCTTTAGTAAAAACTAAGAAAAAAGATCCCACAGGCCACCCCTGGTATAATGGTGATTGCCGGAGGGCTAAGAAAGCTCTAGTCTTAGCTATCAAAAATAAAGATCGCCCCATGATAAAAGACAAGCGGATAGCTCATAAAAATGTAATTAACATGGCAAAAAAACGGTGGGAGGTAGACAAATGGGAAAGTTTGAGATCTTCCTTATGCTCTAGGGACATGCTGTCTTTTTGGAATTTAGTCAATACTGGCTCCACAGAGGGCAAGTTGGCAGTAGAACCAAATTTGGGGGCAGAAATCTGGAAGATCCATTTTGAAGTCCTCTATACAAGGGAAGAGGAAGAAGCAGGACAAGCTACTAATGAGTGCATTTACCTGCAGTTCCATAATTCCGCTGTCATTGAAATTTCCCTGAAAGAGATAATGGGTGCACTGAGAAGGGTATCCCCCCTCAAAGGCACCGGGTCTAGATAAGATCCCGGGTGACCTTTTTCGCAACGAACCTAATATCTGGGCCCCTTACCTATGGACCCTGTTTAATGCCATCTTACATGGAATGCCGATTCCCCTGTCATGGTTGGAGGCGGAGATTATCCCAATTTACAAAAAGGGCTCACCACTCCTCCCCGCTAACTATCGTCCAATAAGCCTCATAGATGTCACCCAAAAAATATATGCACGAGTGCTATTGGATCGAATGGGAAGCTGGATGGAGGAGTATTCTATACTCAGTCCCTACCAGGCAGGTTTTAGAGCCAAGATGTCCACAATAGATCAGATACTCAGGCTGCAACTTCTGTACTGGAAGACAGTGCTCTTGGAGGGAGGCAGCCTCTATCTGATCTTTGTGGACCTAAAATCGGCCTTTGACCTGGTCCCTAGGGACAAATTGTGGTCCATTTTATTAGATTTGGGGGCCCCCCTTACCTCTGTTATCAGATGAAGCGGCTCCACGAAAACAACTATGCCCAAGTTAGGTACGGCAAAAATGGCGAGCTTACTGATCCCATTCCAATAGATAGAGGGGTAAGATAAGAATAGTCTGGTGGAGGCTCTGAATGCTGGGAGGGACATAGATGCCCCTAGGCTGGCGAACAACAGGGTTCCGGCACTGATGTTCGCCGATGACACCCTCTTATTATCCAAGTCCCCAATGGGAATACAGAGGGCCTTGGAAATTTTCCATCTACTTTGTAAAAATAGGGGTTTGGAGATGAACTCACTAAAAACAAAATGTATGGTTTTCAATGCAGGTAACACCACGCGACCAAACCCCCTTTTAGGTGGGAAACCATTAGAGAAAGTGACTGTTTTCGACTACTTAGGCCTATCACTTACTGATAAAATGGAGTGGAACGCACAAATTAAGAAGGCTAGCTTAAAGCTGGCTCAGACAGCCGGGGGGATAGAAAAGATGTCTAGGAAGTGCACTCACAAAATGGTTGGTCCAGCAATGGAAATTTACAAGGCCCAGGGTAGGGGAGCGGCCTTGTATGGGGCAGAAATCTGGGGCCATCGACCATCCGATCCCCTCTCAAAGAATTAGAACTCTTTTATTAGGCAGCTACTAGGTCTCCCTAAAAGTACACCACTGACGCCACTCCGTATGGACCTTGGGGTTAGCCCAATTGCAGAGGAAGCTGCCCTTAGGCCTCTTCTCTATTGGAGACGTATCTGGAGTACTCCAGAACTTTAGTTCTTTAGAGAAGAGCTAAAGGAGGTTCTAAATTTACAGAGATCTGGCAAAATCCCATGGCTGTCCTATATTAAAAACACCTTGGTTGCTATGAGGATGGGAGATCAATGGGTTAATGCTGAAGCAATTTGCACGATAACTCCCAAGAAGGCCTTGTCAAAGATCTTTAGAGAACTTAAACTTAACCAGATAAAGGCCAACTCCGACACTGGCACATTGACCCTATCCTTTTTAGAGGCCAAAGATCAATATAAGTTAGAACCTGTTCTTGATGTCATACAGCCTCCCTTTGCAAAAAAACTGTATTTACAATTTAGGCACGGTGTATTACCACTGCGTGCCTTTACAAATAAATGGGGAAACACTTTGACTCAGGGCTGTCCGGTCTGTGCAGATAATCCGGAGACGGATCAACATGTACTATTTGTCTGCCCGGCATACAAGAAGGTTAGATACCGATGACTACAACAGGTATGCCGGAACCTTGGGACAAAGCATTGTGTGGAGGCCTATAGGCTCCTAAAATACGACACCAGTCTGCCCATAGTGTATTCAGTCTCCCGATATTTATTCTCTATGTGGTGTGTACGTTTATCCATATTAAAAACTGGATCCATCGGATAATTTTAGCTTTTTATTGTAAATAAAACTTATTAATAAAACTCCCTTTTTAAATGTTATAAAATGTCTATTTCTAAGTAGTACCTCTTTTATATCCATATTCAGAATTCTTTTTAAATACTGCAATGCACGCGCACTTTATCTTTGTAAGATTTATATGTATAAACTGTGCTGTATTCTTTTCTTTGTGCTTTTATGGCCATAAAGGCCGAAATAAAGAATTTTTGAATTGAATTGAAATACATAGTTAAAGAAACAATCTAGGAAATAAGTTGCAGATCAATAACTTTTATGGAAAGATAGTGAGGATATGCGCGAAAACAGAACATATTTTAAGTAAGTTTTGAATATTTATTAAGGAAATAAAGAACAAATCACAGGAGAGTTGATTTGAGTTGTATCGTAAAAACATTTCTGACTGATAATATTCCATGTCTTTGGTGGTAAGTTATAACAGGTCCTGGTGTAACCACATTTCACCACCGTGTGAAAGCAGGTTTCTGGAGGTGTTAAAGTGTGACAAGAATTTTTTCTTTTTTTTCTTTTCAGATATGCTTGGGAGTCAGCATAGATATTTTTCTTTTCAAACATTTCGTACAATAATTTAGATCTGACATTATACAGTACAAAAACAACAGTAAATAAAAGCATCTATTCTTAGGCCCCGTCGTATTTTCCCTAAAGTGCTAATATGTACATATATTCAGAGCTATCTAAAAACGCCATACATTTTAACATCAAAGGTTTATCTTCCCAAAAGAGCAAGTGCAATAAAAGGTGCATAATCTATTCTCAACAGTGCTCTATAATCTTACATTATTTAATTACAACCATTCCTCACAAGTGTTATTTTATATATCATTGTAAAGTGACCCATTCATACAAAATAATCAACAAGCTCAATTAATCCTAATGCAGTTTAAGTGACTATTTCCCAAACATCACCTGAAATTGGAAAGTGCCTATGCCTACTGCTTCATTCCTAAAGCGCTTCTTCTGTTGCGAGAATGTCCCATATTTCCCTGTAGCACTGTATTTGGTTAACTGGAACGTTGTACCAGTTCTCTCTCATGCTAACCTTCTTCATCTTGCTAAGCCATTCTCCCAATGTAGGGTAAACTGATGATTTCCAATGCTGCATGATAATGGAGCGAGCCACCATTGCAGAGATATATATAAATTGTGCATTTCTTTTCCCAAATTGTGGTGGAATGGCCAGACTTAATAAGGCTATAGACAATGAGGGCTACTGTATATTCCACTCTTAGTGAGATCTGCTCGAAGACCTATGCCCAGTATCCAGTGACTGCCTATCATGACCAAAACATGTGCTCCAATTCGCCTAATCTGTTACACCTAGAGCACCTTTTGTTTATAGTTCTAAATATTTTGTTAAGGCTATCAGGAGTATAATAAAGCATCCAGCCATTGAAGAAGATAATTCTGTGGAAGTTGGCTCCTCTCAGCAGCGAATACCCATAGTCAAAATATCTGGACCAAGTATCACTGTGAATCTCAGTCTCTGTATGTCGCTGCCATTTCATACACACATCCTCAATTATCTAGGGCTATCCCCACAAAGTTCTTTGTACCAATACCCTAACGAATTGTTTGCTTTATCAGCCCTAAAATGTTTCTGAGCCAAGTCAGTTGCTTGATATATGGAATGGCTGATAGGCAGAGGCTGCTAAGAACAGAGGTTATTTGCCTATAGTGGCAGCTAAAAGACGCACCATATGGGGATTGCTTGAATTTATCTCTACTTCAGATTTAATTCTATTCTTGTCCAGGAAATCCCCAACCTTATGAATATTGATATTTTTCCATCTCCTAATGGCAGTGGATGAGAGACAAGGGGAAAGGTGCATATAGCATTCCAAGGGCTTCTCAGTGTGAATGGCTCATATTTCATATTTTTGGAAAAATTGTGATCATTCAGGACAGATGGTCTGCAGGGTCTTATATCACACTTTTCTGGGTATTTTCGGTTCCTTTATAGCCCTCATCAGGCTTACTATGCCACAGCGGCGGAGAATATATAAAATAATAAAATGATCAAATGGGAAATTTGCATCGAAAATCGAAGTACTAAGATCTAAAACATGGAAATGCTAGTCCTCCATCTGACTTTGACAATTGTAAAATCTTTAGGCTGGCTCTAGGAGATTTATTTCTCCATATAAATGACATCAAGCAGCTCCTCAATTTATTAAAAAAGCCAGCCTCTAGTTCACCAAAAACGTTCAGAAAAATAAATAATACGAGGGGCAGGATGGACATTTTATTTAGAGATACATGGCCTATCACAGAGAGAGAGAGGGGTTCCCAAACTGTAAGGAGAGAGTAGATTATAGCTAGTAATGGGAAACAATTAAGGCGAAATCTGTCAAAAACGAAAGCGGAGTAAAAAACTCCTAGATATCTTTTGGGATGTAAATGATACTTTTTTTAATTGGCATTTAGTCTGATATACAGAATACATTATTTCACCGTAACTCACTATATAATACTCATTTTGATTACTTTTACGTCATGAGCAATGCAGGCTGTACATAAGCATTATGGACATCCTCCGTATCGTATATATTCATTAGGCTAAACCCTTTACACAGTGTTGTACGACCCAATTGTATCGCCAATATTTTGTATAACCTTAAAACAGTAACTTTAACGTTAACCGCCCCCACCTTCCCGTCCTGTTCCTTGTACCAGTAGCTTTCTGAATTGTGTGATCACCTACAATGTGTGTTGTTACATTTACTATAATATCGAACCTTCATACTCTGGACTGGCGTGTGTCCTATACCTTTAGAGAGTTCCCTCTACTCATCTTGTTCAGAGATCTGCTCTTGTTCCCTCTGAAGATCCGCTATCATAGCCGTCCACGCCATCCTATCTTCTTCGGCCTTCTCATCTTTTCTCACAAATTTCATCCTTATCACCTCAGCCATAGCCCATTCCTTCATGTCTCGGAGCCTGTCTACGTGTTTCGGGGGTTGGCGTTGCAGCCACACTATAACTATCTGTCTTTTAGCTAATATCAGCCCCAGGTTGACAAATTTCCTACTTAGCGTCTTGTTTCTTGGCTTAGGTAGCAAGCCCAATAGTACCTGCCTGGCCTCCTGTGGTATGGTCCAGCCCGTGGCCTCTCCTAAACATGTCAACACTCCCTCCCAGTACGGCTGGAGTCTGGGACATCTCCAGATCATGTGATAGAAGTCTGCTCCTTGAGTGGTGCATCTGGGGCAATTATCTGTACGGTGTGGGTAAATCATATGTAAGGTACGTGGGGTTAGATATACCTGGTGTATGATATTATAATGAAGTAATTTAAATCTTGCATTAGCGCTGACTTTAGGGACCCCTTCGTGGACCTTTCTCCATTCAGCTTCAGTCAGAGGTCCAGTGAGTATTGTGTCCCAATTGTGCTGCACCCCCAGCGGTTTCTGCGGTTCATCGCTACATAGCGCTCGGTAAATGTGAGAGATGAGTCTCCTCCCCTGTGCCATAGTTAATATTGTCTCTAGGGTACTAGTGGTGGGGGGCTCAGTGGGGAAATTCGGCCACAACTCCCGGGCAACACTCGATATCTTCGCATATTGTAGATACTGTCCTGGTCCCAGTTCGAATTCAGTTGGTGCGTCTTGTCGCGTTATGAATTGCCCTCCCCTATAAAGATCCCCCATAAGTTGGCATCCTCCTTCCTTCCAGCGTTGTACCGACATGGAGTTCGCAATTACGGCAAATGGTCGGATCTCCCACAGGGGCATGTCTGGTGCGTATGGGGCATGCCCAACTACTCGTCGAACCGCATTCTCTCAGACTTTTGCTACATGGCGTATTATGTACGGGTATTTCTCAGGGACTGCTCCTCCCATCATCAATAACCCTGCGAGTGTGTGCTTTCCGTACGTCCCGGCCAGAAGGGATTTCTCCCAGTTTTCCTCATCGTCAAGCCAGTGAACCGCAAACTGAAGCTGGGAAGCCATGTAATAAAGCTCTAGTCTCGGTATCTCAAGTCCCCCCATCTCCCAAGTTCTTTGTAATGTCATTAAGGTCACTCGTCTCCACTTCTTACTCCACAGAAGGTCTCCCATCAGGATTTCCAGTGTTTTAAAGTAGGACCGTGGTATCATATAGAACGAATGCTGCAACGTCTAAAGGCAACGCGCAATACAATCATTTTAATGATTGCTATTTGCCCCATTAGTGATATTGGCAGGTCTGCCCAAAAGCGAATTGAGCCTCTCAGTCCCTCCACCACCCGTCCGATATTTAGCCTATGGTAGACGTCGGTGGAGCCCGCCAGATAGACTCCCAAGTATCGCGTCCCCTCTTCCGACCATGGTATAGCCATGACTGGTCTCGCTTCCGGGGGGACCGTTGCCAGTCTGCCCATTGGTATCAGTCTAGATTTTGTGGGGTTGATGGGTAATCCCGAGACATTACCAAATTGTCGCATTTCCTCCACAAGTATCAGGACCGATTGTTCCGGGCGTCTCAATATATCAATGTGTCGTCAGCATATAACGATACCACGTGGTTGGTGTTTCCCAATCGTATACCCCAGGCATCCATTACCGTTCTCTGCCGCATGTCCATGGGTTCCGTAGAGATGGCGAACAGTAATGGTGATAGTGGGCACCCCTGGCGGGTGCCTCGTCTCAAGGCTATGGATCTCGACACTGTTCTACCCACCCTTACTCGAGCCTTGGGGGCAGCATAGAGCAGCTGGCTCCATTGCAGATACTTTGGACCCACTCCTAACCATCTCAGAACCTGCCACATATAAGGCCACTCCACCGAATCGAATGCTTGTCCGATATCCAATGAGGCGACCGCGGTATCAATCTCCAGCAGGTCAGGAGTTTGCCACACATGCACTAGTCGTCTGAAATTATAAGTTGTGTTTCGCCCGGGTATAAACCCCGACTGGTCGGGGTGGACCAATCGTTTCATCAGCGGAAGACGCTCAGCCATAATACCACTCAAAATGTTAATATCAATGTTTAGCAGTGATATCGGTCTATAGGAGCTGGGTAGGTCTGGGTCTTTATCCTTTTTAAGGATCATAGCAACAAGTGCTTCGCTCATGGTGGGTGGGAGCATACCCGTGCTCAATGCCTCGTTGTAAACCTCCAGGGGTCGATCCACCAATAGCGCTCCGAAGCACTTATAGATCTCCGCGGTGAGTCCATCGGAACCCGGGCTTTTGGCTGCTCTAAGACGTCCTATGGCACCCTGTATTTCATCTTTCGTAATCGGGGAATCCAGAGATTCCTGCTCTTCCCTAGTAAGATGGGGGAGCTCCAGCGCAGTCAAATAATTTATCATCATTTCCAACTCTGGTGCTGAGCGGGTGATGTAAATTATACTCAGCCCAAATTTCAGGGGGTAAAACTTCTGATGTAGTATTAAAAAAAAAGCAATTCAGTTTTAGTTTAGTTGGTTTTATATCCTTCCAACTTGGTGTATCTCCGAATCGCTTCTAGGGCAGTCTCGATGTTATCTATATCAGGAAATGAATAAAGGGCAATGTTGTCTACATATAATTTTATCTTAACTGCACCTACCGGAGGTGGATGTATTCCATATGCAAACAAATATATTGGGCTAAAGGCTCTGTGAATAGAGCAAATATTGTGGGTGACAATGGGCAGCCTTGACAAGTGTTTCAACTAGGGAACATAGCACCCACACATTGATTATTTGATATAAACTGGGCCGATGTGTTTTCATATAATCTACCAATGGACCTCGAGATCAGCGTGGGAAATTTGAATTTTCGTAATATTTTAAATAAGAAATCCCAACTCACAAGGTCAAACGCTTTCTCAGCATCTAGCAGTACAATGGTAACAGTGATGTTGTGTGCTGTAACACGGTCGATAAACTCTGCCAAATACTATGTTTTAGCCCTCAGTCTTCGCCTCGTAATAAAACCATTTTAATTGAAATGTGTCAGATTATTCATAACGGTGCTAATTTGATTAAACTTTGTGTAAAAATCTTATAGTTCGAGTTGAGAAGTGTTACAGGTCGATATGAAGATGGTTCAAATTCATCTTTCCCTTTTTTTAAAAAGTTTATTAATACTCCTTTTTTAAAACAGGGTGGGATTAGGCCACCAAGTAAAATTAAATTCAATAATTTAGTTAACAGGGCCTCTAGTAGCGAATTGAAATGCTTATAAAATTCCACCCCAAACCATCTGTTCCCTAGGCTTTAGATCCTGGCAATTCCTTTATGGCATTTTTAACTTCTTCGGAGCTGATTGGGGACATTAGAAAAATAGCTGACTCCTTTTCTAACTCTGGAAGTTGGACTGCATGTAAAAATTGATCTATTAAGGCCGAGTCACATGACTCTACTTCTCTCTTCTACAAAGAGGCATAGTAGTCCAAAAAAATATTCCCTATATCTGCATTTTGTCTTTCTATTCTTTTTGTGTGTGGATTCCTAATCCCAGTGATTTGGTTTTGATTGTTTTTTACTTTAGACATCCAGGCCAAAAAGCACCCCATCCTTTCACCCTCATTATATACCTGATTGTTGTAAGTGTGATAGCTAAGAACTTCCTTTTTCAAAAAGATATCTTTTAAGGTTTCCTTCTTGCCCTGCCACTGACTTGGTTTGATTGTTCTTCCTGGACTCTGTTATAAGCTTTGTCTGCAGATTTCTGTAAATTATCTAGTTCTTCTTTACCTTTCTTTCTTCTAAAAGGCAGAGATCAATATCATAAAATCCTGAAATGTGGCTTTAAATGCCTTCCATACTGTTGCCCTGTCCGCCGTACTATTGTTAGTTTTAAAAAAAAGCGTTTGATCTTTGTTGATAGTGACTTTGTGTTTTTCTTGGTCTTGGCTAGTGTTTGAAGGTGGCAGTGAGAGGAGTGACACGTGACACAACAAGAGGTGGGTATAAGACTAGAATTGCCTTGAAGATTTGGGAGAGGTAGGATCCACACGTAGCTTTTAGCAGCTGCCCGGTGCTACTTAAGGGTGCTAAAGATAAGGAGGCCGGGCGAAGCACTAGAACTCTCTACCCCTGTTTATCCATGTTAAACTGTTTGCTAGAAGGAAAAAAGCAACACTCTCTCTGGTTTATGGGCTATGGATTAAAGCCTGCTGGCCTGTTGCAGGGAATGATATCATCAAGACAGTAACCATAAGATGATAGTTATGGGAGTTGGCTGGGGAGGTTGTTGAAGTGGTGTGTTGTGGGTTGGGGCACTGCATGGGGGAAAGTTTTCTTGGGTACGGCTAAAAAATACAGCAATTTCAATCAGAGGAAAGTAAAGATGAGATCTTCAATACCTATTACTCTGAAGACCTTTGCTTTGCTGTATTCAGAAAAGGGGGAGAAGTGATGTGGAATTAGGAATAGTTAGCCATAATTTAAATGGCTTGAATAACAGAAGTAAAAGGTATGCAGTCTTTTTGAGTTTGCAACAATATGATCTATCAATTATTCTTTTTGCATCAGATGCACTTTACCTGGGGTAAAGAGGGAAACAAACTGAACTACCCCTGGGTAACTAGTGTTAATCTCATCTGCGAGAGCATCGCATAGAGGCACTGCAGTGGTTATCTGTAAGAAAGCACCACTCAGCTGATTACCGCCGGTGTCGGATGAAGAGAGGTTTGCGTTATAGTTCCCATGGTGGTTAATACTGTGAAATACAACATTGCCTCATTCTATGGCCTTATCCATGACAATTTTAAACCACTTTAGTCACTGCAATGGGAGCTATGCATTCTCCCAAGGATACCTATTCTGGGGGCGGAGGGGGGTAATTTTCTTCCCTCTCCAAGTATGCTAAGGGGTACAGGAAATATAGCACAAATTAAACCCATCTACCAGAGAGTACTCACACAAAGAAATATAGATCAGTGTTAGAAATGGGATTCCTGGTTGGCTGAGTTATGCACCCAGGCCAGGCAGGAACTGACACTCTAGTCAGGGTAAGCTACATACACAATAAGCTAATCTGTGCTCACTCTCTGGTAGTTTGGCACAGAGCAGGCAGGCTTATCTACAGAAGCAATGTGCAAAGTATTTGTGCAACACACACAGTAACACCACAAAAAGACTACACATAGGTTTAGACAACTAGAGAATATTTAACTGAGTAAAATAAGACCAAAGCAAAAAAAATATAATCAGTAGAAGTTGACATGAATTTTTAAAGATTAAAGTCACTAGCGGTCAAAAGGTTACTTGAGGTCACGCGGGGCAAGTGCAAACCCAAACTTCAGGCCGACTGCGATCAACAGTAGGCCAGCTACCGGTCCCAGGCAGGTCCCGCTGAAGAAATACATTGGCTGGAGCTTTTTCTCGACATCGAGAGTCTACTGCATCGTCGAAGGGCGATGCAGCAGAATTTCTCACGCAGTAGATTCAATGTGTCGGTTTTTGATGAAAACAGCTGCAGAACCCACTTCTGAGGCCCAGAGTTTGGAGGGGGCACTTAAGGCAAGGGTAGGATTCACAGAAGACAGAGTCCAGCAGCACCAGCAGAATTGTAGGAAATCGTTTGTGTCCCTCAGACTTCAGAAAACAGGAAGCAAGCCAGCAAGCCCTTGGAGATCACTTGTAGGAAAGGCACAGTCCTTTCAGCACAGTGAGGGAGCAGCAGACAGCAGGGCAACACGCAAAAAAGCAGTCTTTCCAGAAAAACAGTCCAGTTGAGTCCTTTCAGCAGCACAGCAGTCCTTCTGACAGAGGTTCAGTTCAAGATCCAGAAGTGTCTGATTTTAGGAGGTCAGAGACCCAATACTTATACCCACTTTACAAGGAACTTAACAGTACAACAAAAATGCCAATCAGGCATACACCAATGTCATCATGTTTATGGGAGAAGCACATGCACTTTAGCACTGGTTAGCAATAGTAAAGTGCTCAGAAACAAGGCCTACAAAAACAAGGTCAGAATAATAGGAGGGGGAAGGCAAAAAGTTTAGGGTGACCCTTCAGAGAGGGCCGTTTTCCAACAATCAGTTTCACATATAGATTTATTTTTCGCTTCCTTGACTGTCTCTAAAATTTCTTCCAAATATCATGAAGGAGCTTTCTCTGATCACTCTGTCGTTGTCTTAAAATGTTCTCTATCCCATTCAAAAAGAGCTAAAAGGTGGATTATGAATGGAACATTGTTAGACCAATGTGTGACAAGAATGTTTTTTATAGATATCTTTTGGGTGTCATTGCATTGTGGTGGTGATATGTTCTGTAGGTTTTTTAGCTGCTGTGTTTCGGTGCCACAATATTGCAAACTCAAGTTGTTGTGTTGTGTTCTGTTTTGAACGTTTAGTTCTGTTGTGCTCTGCTTTGCTTTAATTGTGTTGCTATGTTGCTTTGTGTATGCTTTTGCGTTATGTTCTGTTATCTACTTTAGTTATGTTGTTGAGACAGGAACATCCCCTGCATGGTAAACAGGTGTGTACACTTGCCTTGAATGCATGACTCCATGTGAATCTAGATCCCAGCTTTTTTGTTTCGAACTGGCATCTCAGTAATCTAGTGTCTGGACCAGGAGTCTCCAACGAGTAGCTCGCGAGCTATCAGTAGCTCCCGAACTCCCTGTAAGTAGATCTTCTTTGTGCAGCCCAGCCTCCTACTATACAAACTTTTGCTTGGTTGAATTGTTATATGTATATCAAAATTTAAAAAAAACATTATTCAAAATGTAAATGGGTATATTTTCAGTACTCATAAGGTGTGTTTGGAGAAGAATAGTTGAATTTTCAAAATGTATTTAAAGCAATTATTTGAGTTGGAGAGATTTATTCCTCATATTATTACCTTTGTGACGGGGCGTTTCAGCTATGGCTGTTATGTATTACCCATTTTGAAACATTCTAAATTGATAATGCTTTTTTGCTTTACTGCTGGCAACCCTGCCTAATGCACTGTTGTGATTATTGCTGACAATCCTGGATGGGGTAGTCACTACTATGTCACTAATATTAGTAGCACAGGATGATTTTCTTTTAAAATAAGTAGCTCTTGTTACAGGAAAGGTTGGATACCCCTGGTCTGGACAAAGGCCTGGCCTCTCCTTGGTAATTCAAGGTCCAGAACATGTTCTATGATTTGGAGGGGTACACTAGGCATTCCCTCATAGTGAGCATAGGACTACTGTCCATGCCCTGAGTGAATCACAAAAACTGGTGGTGACAGCATTCTGTGTTTAGTGAATCTTTAAAGACATCATAAAACTTGTCTCTGTGTCAAGGGAGATTGTGATTTACTGACCCCCTCTCATGTAAAATATCAATGTTATATGAAAACACAGAATCTTGTTCTGACATCCTGTGTGCATTGTCAAGTGTATGTGTGTGCAATGAATATGTGGCACATGTATGGCAGATGGACTCTGTGTGATATAGGTATGAGTACGGGTACCAGTGGGGTCTATTTTGGATGCCCCTGCATGGCACAATAAGGAGGAAGAGGACAGCTTCCCCAGATAGTGAAATTGTATTGCGTGCATTCCTGTGGATGGAAGGTGGAGACCAAGACATTGAAGTGAGGGAGGATAGAGACAGGGCTTCCCTCATAAATTAATTGAGGACCTTGTTGGCAAACAACTGCTGATTAGTTCTTCCCGAGCACAGCCCTTTAATAGATGATAGGGTTGAGGGGTAGGAGGTCAGTATCTGTTGTTCAAGATAAGGACGCTTCTAGGCATGTCTGTTCTTTTGTCAGTAACTGATTGTTGCTTCGGGAAAGCTGATGGCAGCCTGATGAGGAGATCTCACACTTAATTGTGCCCTAGGCTTAGGTACTCCTTCTTGGAGCCAACACCATTGCTACCTACTGAAAGCCATAACCTTACACAAAGGCTGTGTCTGAGAAACAGCCAGAAAATGGTGTTTGAAATGGAACCAACTCAAACCTGTCCTGAAGCCTTAGACAGTTGAACCACATCCCCTGCATGGAAAATATGTATTAAAGTGGGACCCAAAACACCCCAATTTGCTCCACATCTATGTCCATATTGACCATGAAGAGAGTGCTCCACAGAATACTCAAAGAGCTGATAAGTGACCAGGGCTGGTGTCTGCATGACAGCCAGACTTCGAGAGGTGAGAGGACATCATCTGAAGTCTGCACTTTCTGCTGGAGGAGCAGGGGTCTGCCAAGTGCCTAGAAGCCTGCCTGCTGAAAAAGGGAAGTCCGTGCCTGGCCCTGCAGATACTGTCTAAGAGGAGAAGCCCAGAGTATTCTTAGTGTGAGGAACACATAGAGAAAGCTGACTACAGCAGAGTGAAGCCAGGAGCGACCCGTATTGTGAGTACAGTACCTTGGTCATTGTGTGTTTCCACTGTGATTTGCACAAAGAGTTTGTAAGAACAAGCATCACTGTGCCATCCAGTAATCCATTATGAGTCTGAGAGACCAGTGCTGCCACTACCAATGTCGGGAATTAAAGCTGCATTGCTGCCACCGGACCCAATGGCTGCAACTGCCGATGACACACCATCTCAGACAACATGCCAGGGAGACTGCAACTGCTATACCCGCGTACCTCTCTGCACCTGGCAGTGGAGGCCGCAACTGTATAAGATGAGTGCTGCTGTGCATTACTGCCTTGTTTACTCTGTCCAGCGGTCCCTGTTCCAATGCTAGGTCACTGCTGCGGCTTCAACAGTAGTCAAGCCACTGCCACATGGGCAGGTTCACGAATTGCACCTGATGCGTTACTAGGACTACAAAACCATCCAGAACATAAAAGCCTGCGATTGGAATGAGAGACTAGAATGTGCAGAAGAATCTGCTGCATGGATTTAAGACTTTTTGCCAAAGTGAATGCAAGGGATGAAAGACATTGAACTGAGCTGCGCATCTGATCAGTAGGTTAACTTGCAGTAATCTGCACCTCTGCCAAAATAATGTTTGTGCCGACAGTATACTGGAGACTATAGCCATAATAAATCACCTAGTGGTGCAAGAGAGTATCGGCAAGGGGGTGCTGTGACTTACTAAAGATCGTGACTGGGATTACAATCTTGTCATTGAAATTCCTATTGAATTGTGTAGTACTTTGTTTTGCTGTAAGATTAAAGTACTTTCTTGCAACTAAAAAGTAAGCACTGGGCTCGACAATACATTATTGTGTCTGTTTGTTGACTGATGAGCTCTGAGCTCAAGTTCCTTACACTTCTAACTTGAGAAGCATTTGGCTGCTTAGACTCACTACCCTCAGAGTCAACTGTGGAAAGGGTTGTACTTAGTGCAGTAGGCAGAGCCATAGCAGGACGGACCCAAGGACACCAGTGACAAGCAACCTCAACGACAATGGCTTGGGCCCAGTAGCTCTGGTCTACCCTGAGGCCCCCCGAATGCAGTCTGGAATATGTCTACTAGGGCTGCTACATTTCCAGCCAAAAGTAACACATCTTTGACGTTCCCTCGATAAGTAACCATATTCCACTGTTTAAGGTGATAAAATAGTGCTAACCCAGCTTTTAAACTATTTAAGACATCAATCATTTCAAAACTGTGGCAGAGTCTGTGTCTTAAATTAGAAGTTGCAGAGCTCACTTTTTGAATGTTGCTCCCAGAGGCTAGTAGTGGCAGAAAAGAAGGATCAGCCTGGCAAGGAAGCACACTGAATTGAATTAAATTGAATTTGTAAAGCTCTACTGTCACTCCCGAGGGAGCATTATGACAAGCAGTGGTATAAAAGTCAGAGGAAATACTAATTAGTAAGGCAGAGTCTAAGACTCTGGATCGGAGAAGTGGCCTTTCAGGGTTCTTCAGATGAGAGAATGACAGATAGGATCGGAGGCCGTAAAAAGCCTTGTCTTCAGCTGTTTCCGGAAAAGGGGTTCTGATGCAATATGTCTCAGCTCCGTGGGGAGCTGGTTGCATGCCTTGGTCCCTAGAAACGTAAAAGATCTGCCTCCTTTAGTCTTATGCCTGAATTGAGGAGGTTTAAGGAGATTCGGGGCTGAAGATCTCAGGCCCCGAGAAGGCATATAATGGGTAAAAATCTGCCTGTGAGATACTTAGGACCACGGCACTGTAGGCTCTAAAAGTAAACAGGGTGATTTAAAAAAAGACTCTCTTGTGAATTGGCAGCCAATGGAGAGCTTTTAAGGCTGCTGAGGCAGAAAAACGACGTGATTGTTTAAGTACTAGTCTGGCGGCTGCATGTTGGATAACTTGCAGTTTGTGGAGGGTTTGTTTAGAGGTTCCTGCATATAGACTATTACAATAGTCTAGTCTGGATATGATCAATGCGACTGCCACTGGTTTTCTAGCAGCAAGGGGAAGGTAGTCGAAAAATATTTTTAGTGATTCAGTTTCATTGAAGCATGTACCTGCAACTGCCCCTGCTTGAGGGTGGAAAGATAATGAGGAATCAAATTCAGACCCAAATTTTTCACTACCTCTACACTGTTGGGAGGGGAGGGGGTGGAATTGGGCCACCATGTCATAGGGTCAAATGAGTTGTGTTTGCCTAAAAGCATGATCTCCGTTTTGCCGGTGTTACACTTCAGGTGGTTAGTTTGCATCCACCAAATAACCTCTGTTAGACATCTTTGGAAATTCATTTCTGATCCAATAGACTTTTGATCCAGAGAAAGGATAAATTGTGTATCATCGGCATATGAAGTAGTTTCAATGCCAAAAGAGGAGATCAATGAGATAAGAGGGGTCATATATACGCTGAACAAAGCAAGGCAAAGTGATGAGCCCTGCGGAACTCCAGAGGTAAGAGTTTTTTCAGGGGACAGATATGGTCCTAGTACTACAGTTTGCCTACAGTCAGTAAGAAAAGATTCCAACCAAGCTAAGGCCAAATGAGATGCCACATTTTATGAACCGCTGTAGTATTATCTCAATGGGAGATGATATCAAATGCGGCTGATAGGTCTAGAAGAATAAGCACAGCATTCTTCCCGGCATCCAGTGTTAAGTTTAGCGTGTCTGCCACCTCAAGCAAGGCTGACTTTGTCGAGTTTTTGGGATGGAAGCCAGACTGCCATGGATGCAGGATATTGGACTCCTCCAGGAATGAGATTAGCTGGACATTTGCCAATTTTTCCATAATTTTACCCAAAGCAGGAAGAAGTGAAATGGGTCGGAGGTTAGAGAGATTAGATGGATCTGCTAGTTGTTTTTTCTGAAGATGTTTAATAATAGAAAGTTTCCAGTCTGTCTGGACTTTTGCAGTGGACAATGAGGTGTTTAAAATCTCATTGATCACTGGATTTACAATGTCTATCATTGAATGAAGAATGTGAGGTGGGCAGGGATCAGAGGGAGATCCTGACTTACAGGATAAAATAACTTTTCGGGACTCTGCTAGGCTAAAACTCTGAAATGCTTGAAGAGTGGCTCGTGTCGGGTAAGATTGTTCTTCTACATGGACAATGAGGAGGTACCTAGAGGGCTTGAGAAGAAGAACAAAGAGCGTGAGTGTGAACTGGAAACAGGAAAGGCAAACTCACTCTTTAGAGAAAAAGCAAGAATTGATTTAAAAAAAGCATAAGAGTCAAAATTTGTAGTGGAAATGTATTGGGAGCCGCCAAGGATAGGAGTGGCAGGAGGCAGATGAGGTGAAATTATATGACTCAATTTTGGAGTGACTAGAATGGAGAGTGAAGGTAGAGGGGAGATCTGATGAAAAGAGAAAAAAATAATCCAAACAAGCAGACAAGAAGTTTTGAAGGAGGAACTGAATATATGCGTAAAAGCGATGAATTGTTAAATTTTATCAGTGTCAAATCAGTGAAAATGGCAGGAGCAATGAATAGAGGCGATATGTGAAAGAAGGAAAGGGAAAAGACCAGGTGGTGCCAAGAAAAGGAGCAGAGGATGAAAAAACACGTGAGAAGAAGAAAGAAGGTAGGCTAAAGAGTGGGAAGGCCTGAGAGATTAAGAATTGCTTAGATTTTTTTTAAAGAAAGCATTATAAGAATCGTGATTTAAGCAGTGATTGATGCATGGTCGGCTGCCTTAGTAAATAGTCAAATTTGCTTTACAATGTGTTTGCATTGCTTTCTGAGACACTCAATAAAAAGTATATTGAAAGAAATAGGATTCCGAGTTCGGAGTTCCATACCCTGCTAACGAACTCAAAACTACTTTGCTTCTCTATATTGCCATTGGACCCAAGAGGAGTGATATTAATACCCTCACACACACAGTAATTACCAGCTATGTTTATGGCACTAAGACCGTGCGATTAAAGATACGGAAATGGCCTGTAGCCACAATGTTATTCACAGTTATTCCCCATCCTTACTGGACATATTGTTACCAGCATAAAACCTTGGCCCGTAAAGGAATTGCACAACTATCTTGAAGGACCAATAGCACCATATGCTCACATTGACACAAACTCCTGGTGTGGTGATAAATCATTACCTCACCTGGACGCTGATAAATGCATATATACTTGGTGTTATGGAAGAGTAGAACTCCAACCTGCCTTCCTTCCTCTGCACCTGTGTCCTCTTCATAGCCTGTACTACTGGCGACAGACAAACCAGTAGCCAGTTTCATTGGAGCTCACCTTCCAACTTCAATATGAGGAAGCATGGCAGCACACTACCTTAGTAGAGCGTTTGTGCCCTATTTTATACTAGTGTTAAATAGTGCAACTGTACAAGAACACAACTTTCTCTGCATTTATTAAACAAGCATTGGAAAAGCCAATATATCTTGATATATAACGCTAACACATGCAGCATTAGCACATTAGAGCGAGACACACGGGAGGAAGCCAGCAGATAGGACAGAGTGGGCTGCAGTTATGAAGTAACTCTCTCATGCAGTTCAGTGCAAGCACTGAGCGGAGACAAAAGAATGCACCCAAGTGGCCATAGCATTAGAGAGATGAATACTTCCCTGAGCTGTGCCAAGACGTCACAGATTCAAGCCAATGCGTCAATGAGGCTGGTTGGGGAAAGCAAATGGTTGAACAGGGAGGACCCAAAACCCCCTTTATGCATATTTTTATCAACAGTTCTGTTTGACAGCTGTGGTGTCAAAACTCAGGCTGAACCAGCATATAGGAGTGCAAGAATGACATGGCAGACTTTCAATCCTTCATACGACGGGAGATTCATGTCACAGGAGGCAGTGTTTAACTTGAAGGATCTATATGCGTTTGTTGCAATTAAAACATGCACTGATGCACTTACTTATCAGAGTGAGTCTTATAACTACAATGGAGATTTGTCTTGTTGACTCAGTTCACCGCACTTCATTGGGGGAAGTTTATTCTCGACCCGCTTGGTAGATGTAGCAGATACCTGGCAAAGACCAATGAATGGGTGTGCAGACCGCACATCGGTTAGGAACAAGGACAAACACACCGAGAAAGGTCAAATAGACAATTTTACACGCCAATGATGATATGCATGCCACGCTGTGTTGGCGAGTTTGGGTGTTTGCACAAGATGGCGGAGATGGAGGCGAGACACCCTCAGCTAAGGAGATTGAAATCTTATCGTAAAGGGATGTGTCCACATGAAAAATGTTGAAATGCACATTTCACATAAGCCAGTCCCAGGCAGGGTAAGTGCATCCGATTATGAACTTTGGCCTACACAGAGGTGTTGCCAGAAAGTTGAAACTCCAAACCTGCCTAGAGAGATCATGTCCCTAACATTGACTATTTATAAAGCACACATAAGAAAATGAACTCTTGTCTGGGGTTTGATCAATAGGTGGATTCCTTACCAAACTCAGTTGTAGTTATTTTTACAACCTGGGAAGGACAAAGGGCTGTGTTGTTACTGCCAGGATTTAAGTCAATGACCAGCAGGTTTTAAGGCGGGTGCTCAATGTACTATCACGTCAACAGCACAGACATTTCTGTCCCAAGTATAAGGTTTAGGGCCCTAGGCCCTCATGCAGCCATGCAAATGACCACGCAGACACATAGTTGGGGTAACTGGAACTGGCCTAGGGCGCGTGCGCCCCGCCCCTGTTATTTCCAGGGTCACCGGACCGCTGTTGCCTGTGATGGGTGGGTGTAGAGGGTAGGTACAGCACACTCCTTAACACTAGAACGTGCGCAGCAGGACACTACACAAAGCAAGGCTTCTGGAAAATCGAAACTTATTAAAAATGCATTGTTAATATACCTCTTCACAGCTAATAATACCACACAGGAAAACTATTTCCAATCACTGAGCTTATTCCCGTCTTCTGTATATCTCATATTCTCAGCTTGAACGCTGGACACAAATGAAATATCAGCTGTGTGCTAGAATAGCGGTGCATGGACTTTACTGCCAGTGTAGGCAGAGACATAGTGATCGGGCACTATCATGAAAATAATTCCCCTCACCCCGATTCAGGGGTCCCGAGCTGAAGACCATTCTCCTGATACTCCCAGGGCTAGTAGAACAGCGTGCACGCCTGGGGGACTCCAGGACCGTGTCCGGGACTGGCCCTCCTTTCTGCTGCTCCCAATAGCAGTAACTACCTCTGCTTCAACTGGTACAAGACATTAAATGCATGTAGGCAATTCAGAGGAAAAGTATTACTCTTTTTATTTGTTTTTCTAAATGCTGAACGCAGCGCTGCATTCTAAAATGCACTTTCGTAATCGCATGAAAACATGTCAATCTTTTTCACTTTGCTCTTGGCCAAGTGCAAGTGAGCGTGTTGAGGCCTTGCACAGCATCTGCGGCCAACACCTTCTATGCTTCTGAATAGCACACATTTGCATGAGTGCAAATTACTCCTTGTGCACATAAATGCATTACTTGCAAAGGTCAAAACGTTACGCATGAGATTAAGCACAATCTATACATGCAATTGTCCAGCAAATGTTTCCTGAACGTTTATGAATCCACCCCAGTCTCCTTAAGGGGTTCATTCGCACAAACACTAGGTAAAGCCATATTCAAATCACACACAGGCAACAGGAGTATGTACTGATTCCAGGAGGATAGAATTGGTTCTGAGATTAATGCACTAAACTTAGTTGAATTTTTGACTCGTGTCTTAAATGATAAAACTAGTAGAAAACTAACAATGTGAATTCGCTATCATGACGATAGAAGCACGTATGGAAAATTCCACCCATATTGAGTTTATTTACTGCATCAAATTTGCAAAACAAAATAAATGCTAAACTGTAGATGTTTCCTGTAAAGAAATACAGACCTAATATATCTTAAAGTGATACACCCAACTTAATTACTCAAGTAATGTGGATTGAAATATCAACAGCAACTAGCAAACGTGTTTGTAATTTCAGCAAATTCACTTGTGTCAGTAAATTAAAGATAAGATGGCGGATTCTTTGTAAATTAGAATACAGCCAGCAGAAGCAAGACTACACCGCAGAAACAGGCTCCATCAACATGCACATATATATTGGGTCCATAATAACTCTGGCCCCCTTTGGCCAATCTGCACCAAACGTGAACTAAGAAAAAATAGGTGACCTCTAAGAGCGTGCCAGATTTGGTGCAGATCGATCAAATGGTTTAAATACTATAAGGGAGCAAAATATAAATTTTCACTTGCTCTTCAAATAGAATCTCCAATTGGAAAGTATTCTGCTTTCGTAACTCGAAAACTACAGAATGGATGATAAATGAAATGTGTAAAGCACAGCGGTCTTTCGGTCATTCTGTGTTTTATCTTGATTCGGTGAACGTCCATATAGCCTTTTTGGATAAATAAGGTAAAACGTGAGTGTCCAGTATGCGTGGTACAGAATGTATATACTGAAAAAACTGGGTGTGCGCGGGAAATAATCTATCAGTGTGCATGCACAGTAAATGATCACTGGACACTTCAAACTATTTTCCTACCAATGTACACAAACAGTGAAACAAAAACAATAAAACAATTTAAAAAAGGAAACGTAGGATGCAGCGTTATTCATAAGGGTTGTGTAAGCCTGCTCACCTATGACTATCTCTCTCAGGGCCAGACTTTGAACCAAAAGCAGCCCTGGTAAAAATGCTCAAACCAACCTCGCTCCATTCGTCCCCTTGCGCAATCTCCCTCATTCTATCCATCTATTCTCTCTCTCCTTCTATCATCCCTCTGTGGTCGCTTTCTCTGTACCTCCCCTCCCCTCCCACCCCTCCCTCTCTTACTCTCTCTCTGGAACCCTCTCAATGTCTGTTGCAATTAACCCCGAGGAGCTGGAGAAAATGACAGGGGCAGCTGAAACAGCCCCAGGCTTTCAAAACCAGCCTCCAATGGCTTTAGCCCACCGGGGAAATGCCCGGTGGAATAAAAGGCCTGTCCGCCCTGATCTCTCTGCAGCTTCTTTCATAGGGATTGCACTCTACTATTATATTGGGGATATTGGGGAAGCTACCTGCTGTCTGGGGTGTGACTCTTCACCTTCAACGTTCCCTAGGGTAGAGGGGTAGATGGCAAATATACAACATTCCACCCAATGCTGGCGGGGGGAATAGCTGTTCATCTTTGCGTGGGCAAAAGGCTAGGAGAAGAAAAATACTACATGCCCTCCTCGCCGGGGGAGGGGTGCCTGCTATGCCTCACTGCCCCCTTCGTCATGCCTAAGTGAAGGCATAAAAAGCAGGGGAACAGTATTGTGTTTCTTGCAAAACACCTCCGAGATCTGGGACAGCATCATCTCCCTCACTCTGACTTCATCTTCCTCACCAAGACATCCGCACCCGACACTGCTGCAGTCACGCCCAATGGCTATAAGATAACACACCGGGATCGCATCAACAAACACTGAGGTGGGATTGTCATCATCCACAAAGAATCAATCTACTGCATCACCACCACCTGAGAGCGAGAATCTGTTTTTATGCTCCCTCCCGATATCTGCGCTCAGCCATCCTCTTTCAGCCAAAATTCCTTGGATTCGCAGGTTCAGAACGGGTGACAGGTCCTTTTCTTTCTTGGAACCTTCTCTTTGGAATAAACTCCCTTTGGAATTAAGACGCATCGCATATACCCCCCAGTTCCTGAAGAAGCTGAAAACCTGGCTTTTCTTGAATGACTGATCTGGTTCACTCTGATCTTTCTGCTCCCCCACTGACAGTGCAGAGCGCTAGGACACTCTTCGGAGTAGGAGTTGCGCTTTAGAAATGCCTTTTACATTACATTACGTTACACCACGGACAACACCACCCCAATCATGGAACACCTCAACTTCCAACTCAGAATAGACAGCAAAACCACCATCAGAGGCACCCTTGTCTACAGACCTCTAGGACCACGCCCCGGATTCTGCGACGCCATACCCAAATTCATTGCCCCCCCCCTAGCCATCAACACCGAACACTACATCTTCCTCAGAGACCTCAATGTTCACCTCAACGACCCCAACGATGCCAACTCAGCCAACCTTCTTGAAAGTATGAACAGTTTCGGCCTCACTTAGATAGTCACCAACCCCACTCACATCGCAGGACACACACACTGGACCCTATCTTCACAGCCAGCAACAGAGTCAAGTACAGCCACACCACTGAGCACATCTGAATAGACCATGCAATAATCCACTTCACCTTCACAGCAGCCCCCAGTGCCACCAACAGACCACCCTGCACCTCACATCACAGCGAGAACAAAGTGTCCGAACGTCAACACCTCCCACCCGACACCGCTACCAACCTTGAACAGGCTGTCAAAAACTTCACCTCCTGGATCTCTGACAGCACCAACTAAGTCACCCCCATCAAACCCACCTGTTAAGCCTAGTATTCTTGGCATGGTTTCCCCTGACTTTTTGCCTCTACCTCCTGTATTTTGAATGCGTGTTGGATTCTGTTTTGGCTGGTTTAGATGCTTTGGGCACTTTGTCACTGCTGATCAGAGCTCCTTGTGTAAATTGTAATTCTGATTGGTTCTCCATGATTAGCATATTTGATTTACTGGTAAGTCCCTAGTAAAGTGCACTGTGGGTGGCCAGGGCCTGTAAATTAAATGCTACCAGTGGGCCTGCAGCACTGATTGTGCCAACCACACAAGTAACCTTTCAAATGTGTCTCAGGCCTGCCACTGCAGTGTCTGGCACGCAGTTTTTAACTGCCATGCTGACCTGGCAAGTATACCCACTTGCCAGGCCTTAATCTTCCTTTTTCTCACATCTAAGGCACCCCTAGTGTAGGCCCAAGGAACCCCCATGGGTAGGGTGCAGTGTATGTGAAAGGTAGGACATGTATTGGAGAGTTTTACATGTCCTGATAGTGAAATACTGTGTATTTCGTTTTTCACTATTGGAAGGACTAGCTCTCCCCTAGGCTTTGATTGGAGCTGCCTTGTAACATGTTACAAGTGTAACTTTCAATTGGGAACAGCTAGAGATTTGGAGTTTTGGCTCTCTGGGCTCAGAATTTAATAACACACCTTTTAGTGAAGGTGGATCCTAAATTGCATGTTTGAAAATGCCACTTTTAGAAAGTGGCCATTTTCTTGTTTAATCATCCTGTGGGACTCTGCGTGCTTGTGGATTCACCATCTGGTTTTAGACTGACAGGGGCTGTTCACTCCAGACACTCAACAAAGGGAGTTGAGGTGTGCCCTGCATATGCTGCTGAGCCATCCTGGGATAGAGTATTGTGAGGAATTGTCATCAGCACCTGAATAGGCTGTGACTGCCCTGTAGAGTGGCTGGATCATGGAGGACAGAACTGGTTTTACTGAGCAAGAGAGACTATCTGAACAAAGACTTCAAAAGAAAAAGTAGTATAAGGATTGGGGCTCTGACTCCAGGATTTCAGAACACTTCTGGATCAAGAGGAACCTCAGCCAAGGAGAAGAGCTGAAGAGATGTGAGGAGGAGTACTGCCCCTTTGCTGTGTGTTGCTTTGCTGGGTTGGCCTGCAGTTGTTTCTTCTACCTGAAAGAGGACAAAGACTGGACTTTGCTGTGAAACCTGCTTGAGAAGATTCTCCAAGGGCTTGATGTAGAGCTTGCCTCCTGTTAAGAAGTCTCAGGGATACAAAGACGTCCCCTACAGCAACCTTGAACTCCACTGCTGGGAGTTCTGACCTGCCTTGTGGTGCTAATCCAGTTTCTGGACCCTTCGAGGTTGTTTTGCTGACTTCCCTGTTGAAAATTCAAGCATTGCCCTTCCAGCCCAGATTTTCCCGCCGCAGAGTGCCGTGCGGCTGAAAAACACACTCATCGCTGAGGTGCGCCCGAAAAGAACGACAAAGCACCTGCGTGCGTCCCGTGTTTCCTAAATCCAAAACTCCTGCTCCAACTCCAATGCAAGCCTGCCATGGGCCTGGAAGAATCAACGCATCACCTGTCTGCAGAAATTGACGGAGCGCCTGGATCACCTCCGCATCGACCCGCAGCGCCTAGATTTTCCCACTCATTGCATCTGTGCGCCAAGTTGACACCCGCAGACCTAAGCCGTCCGGAAATCAACGCATCGCTTCCCGTTACAGTCTGGATTCGACGCAACACTTCTCCTGCATGCAGCAGAGTGACGCATCGCCTGCCCGCGAACTTGGGAACCAACGCATTGCTGTGTTTTCTCACTCCTCGCTCATCTGCTGATGTTTTGGTTGTGGAATTTTGACACATCCTCAGGTACTTTGTGAAAAACACCCACATCCATAGTTTTCTTTGTACAGAATAGCTAAAAACTTTTAAAAGTGATATTTTGATAAGTGTATGTTGCATTTTTGTTGTTTTGGTCTTGTTTGGTTTAGATAAAGGTACTTTATTTTTCTGAACTGGTGTGGTGCCCTTTTGTAGTGTTTTCACTTTGGTACTGTGTTTTAGCACAACTGCTGTACACATTGCCTCTGAGCTAAGCCTGTCTGCTCGTGCCAAGCTACCAAGGGGGTGAGCAGGGGTTATCTAGGTTTATAAATCCCTTATCCTGATTAGAAGGAAGGGTCCATACTTGTACAGGGTACAAGCCACTGCCAACTAGAGACCCCCATTTCTAACACCACCAAACTCAAAAAATCCTCCAAACAAGCCAGGTGGTATACCCTGGAACTGAGAACCACGAAATGCAACTGCAAACAGGAAAATAAACTGTGCGCCACCAAAGAGCCCACCGGCTGGACTATCTTCAAGACATCACTCAACCAGCACCACTGACTCCTCAAAGGAATGAGAAAGAATGTCTTAGCCAACTGCATCGAAGCTAGGCCCAACCACAACAAAGAACTCTTTAACATCATCTAGGAGTTTTCCAACCTCTCAGCAAGTGAAAACATCATCACCCCTCCCAAGAACTCTGCCACACCTTGGCAGACTTCTTCCACAATAAGATCTCAACCATCTACAAAAACTTCGAACCCCAACCCACCGCTGCCAACATACTCAGCCTCCTCAACCCCACAGGTGCTACCCCCGATTACAGGATCACCGTACGGAACCAGCTCACCACACAGGGCACCACTGATATCATGCACTCCGCCCACTCAGGACCCCTGTCCACACCACATGTTCATCCTCGGCAACAACACCATCAGCAACAAGCTCAGACATATTCAACATATCCATCACCTCAGCCACCTTTCCAGATGAGTGGAAACACGCTGAAGCCAAATTCCCCCTCAAGAAACCGTCAGCCAACCCCAACGAGTTCAAAAACTATGGCCCATCTCCCTGCTCGCTTTCCTGTCAAAGTCCTTGAAAAGGCTTTCAACTAGCAACTCACGAACTGCCTCGAGAACAACAATCTCCTGGACACATCCCAATCTGGATGCCGCACAAACCACAGCACCGAAACCACCCTGATTGCTGCCACTGATGACATCAGAACCCCCTAGACCGGGGAGAAGCAGCTGCCCTGATCCTCCTTGACTTCTCTGCAGCTTTCGACACTGTGTCCCACCACACCCTGATCAAGAGGCTTCGTCGGACTGGAATCCAAAAGGACGCCCTCAAATGGATTGCTTCCTTCCTCTCAGGAAGAACACAGAGAGTCAGCCTTCCACCATTCACCTCGGAGCCCAAGAGTATAATCTGTGGCATCCCTCAAGGTTCATGCCTCAGCCCTACTCTGTTCAACGACTACATGACCCCCATGGCCAACATCGTCAGAAACCACGGACTCCTACGCAGATGACACCTAGTTCATCCTCTCTCTTTCCGAAGACCCTTTCATCACAAAGGCCAACTTTCACCTGTGCATGACCAGCATCGCCAACTGGATGCAAGACAACTGCCTCAAGCTCAACACAGATAAGACAGAGGTTCTGATCTTTGGGAACATCACCTCACCATGGAACGACTCCTGGTGGCCGGCTGACCTGGGACCCTCTATCATCCCCATGGACCAAGCCAGGAACCTAGGCATCATCTTGGACAGCAAACATTCAATGAAGAACCAGATCAGCGCAGTCTCCACCGCCTGCTTCCTCACTCTGCGCATGCTCCGAAAGATATTCAAATGGCTCCCAGTCTCCACCAGACACACCGTCACTCAAGCCCTTGTCACCAGCCGCTTGGACTACGGCAACACACTCTACACAGGAATCAACTCACACCTCATGAAGAGACTGCGGATCATTCAGAACTCAGCAGCCAGACTCATCCTCGACCTACCCAGTCGGACCCACAGCACCCCTCACCTGAAGAAAATCCACTGGCTCCCCGTCCACAAGAGATGGTAATTCAAGATTCTGACCCCGCCGACAAAGCCCTACACAACCAAGGACCAGCATACATCAATCACCGAGTGAGCTTCCACTAACCCTCCAGACTCCTGCAATCCGCTACCCTCTCCCTCGCTCACACCCCCGCATCCACTGAAGCAATAGTTGAGGAGGCTTCTTCTCCTACCTCGCCACGACATCCTGGAAGAGCCTCCCCCCTCTGGACTTCACCGTCTCTTCAGGAGTTCAGAAGGGGGCTCAAGTCCTAGCTTTTCAACTGATGCCCCTGAGCAGCTTAGATTTCAGCGCCTTGATACCTTCACAGTGATTAGTGTGCTCTACAAATCCAGACTGATTGATTGATTGTCTTGGGCAAGGGAAATTTGAAAGAACCCCCATGCCTAAGGGAAAGGGGGTAAAGTACTCTAATGGCCCTTTACAGGAGTGGGAGTTTGAAGTAAAACAAAATAATGGCCTACTGCCAATCCTAGTCAGTATATTCTTGAAGTTCAAAACGTCCAGTCAATCAGGCTGGTGCAGAGTTTCCCTTCTAAAAGTGGTTTCTATGAAAGTCACTTTCATAGAAAGCATTACAGTGGCTAATGCCTGGGAAGTGCAAGAGGAAGCAGTAGAAACCACAGAAACTATATATGGCTCTTACAGTACTGTTTACATTCTCCTTGATCTGCTTCACACATACGCCCTGAGACCAGGGGTGGTTGCAAGGGTAGCAAAGGTCACGCCACAGGTAACAGTTGCTACTCCCAGCTACTTCTATTTGATAGATATAGGTACCCTTTCCACAGGTTTAATGTGGCCGGAAAGCCATCGGTAAAAAAAAATCATCAGAGAGTGAAGTGGGGCATAGGGCCCACCTCATTTTACAAAATACTCCTTGTGCAGCTACAGCGGTGAGGGCTTAGTACCACAGCGCACTAGTTGATTCAAAAAATATAAATTTACTTTTAAAGAATGTTAGTGCTCACTCCTCATGGTCCACCGCATCAAAACCAACCTTGCAGAGAAAATAAATTTTATAAAGAAGGAGCACCAATATCAATACAATCAATTATTGTAGTCCTTCTAATGATTAATCTTTAGGCAGTGGATTCAATTAAGAATTCTTCTTCTTTATTGAAAATTTCACAAAGTTCATTTCAAACACGTTTGATTTTCATTTCCAAATTCTGTTTATAACTCCATCATTTACATCAAAACTTCACTTTCTGAATCAGCCGACTCTGCTTAACTTCTGAGATCAGACGAGATCAGGTGCTTTCAGGGTGGTACGGCCATACCACCCTGAAAGCACCTGATCTCGTCTGATCTCAGAAGTTAAGCAGAGTCGGCTGATTCAGAAAGTGAAGTTTTGATGTAAATGATGGAGTTATAAACAGAATTTGGAAATGAAAATCAAACGTGTTTGAAATGAACTTTTGTGAAATTTTCAATAAAGAAGAAGAATTCTTAATTGAATCCACTGCCTAAAGATTAATCATTAGAAGGACTACAATAATTGATTGTATTGATATTGGTGCTCCTTCTTTATAAAATTTATTTTCTCTCCTCATTTTAGCAGGGCCGTTTCTAGGTGTTTTGCCACCCTAGGCGAGAATTGAAAAATGCCACCCCCTCCCTTTTACTACCATCGCTCTCTTCCCCTGTCATCCAGGCTAGAAGAATTAATGCATTAGATATAAAAGAACTTGCAAGGTGGATGACCCATCAAAGCAAGAAGTGTCCCTTTTCCAATGACAATCTTCGGGTATGCATGTGATGCCCGTTTATGGAATAGGCTGGACAGCGTTGTGCTAATTGTTTCATGGGCAGACAATGTGTGGCAGAATGCAGGCTTGTGGGTGGTGGTATAACGCTCTCCTTGCAGTATTGTGGTTTGTGGGCAGCAATGTAAGCAGGGCCAGCATACATGCTGAGTGGATTTGTAATGCAAAGCGCTTATAAGTGGCACCGCGCGCGATGCCGCTCAGGGATGGGACACAATGCAGAGCAGCACAGCACAGCACAGCTGGTGGAAGACAGCGGAGAGCAAAGATGGTTTATGTGCCGGTGCAAGGCAACGTAACGTAATGAAGGCAGTGCCGAGTTGATTTATGTGCCCTTTGCCTTGCAGATGGAAGCGGCAAGAAGCCCTATGCGTCTAAACAGGGCGCGCTGCCTTGTGGATCGAAGAGCTCCCTACAACAGAGCCGTGGATGTAGTCAGAGCAGTTAAAAGAAGCTCCTGTTAAACACAATTTAAAGGAGTTCCTAGCATGTCGTGAAAGTAATTTCACAAATTGCGTAAACGTTCACTTGTTCACCATTGCCTATTACCACGGCAATAAATATGTGCGCGTTCGTCTATCTTCGAATCTAGGTCATTTGGTGTAACGCCGCATGAAGTGACGTAAAACTAAAGAGTTCTTGGAATATAACTAAGTGACTGAATAGATGATTTCAGACATGTCTGTCCTCCGAGCAGCAGCCACTGTAGAATCAAACATTGCGCTTGATGGCACAATCAAACATTACCCGCTCTGGCACAGACGGTAGTACCTTTCAAGTCACCTGATCATACTCTGATACTTGCAGTACAGAGTAAAGGGCGCTTTGTGCAGCGTGACATGTATTGTGAGTCAGCGTAAGCCATTGTGACTAGTGGACGCAGCCGGCCGTGTCTGAGAGTGTTACTAGACTCAGTGTACAATATGCACTGCATGGTTCAGTGTGGTAAGTGAATACAGTGCGGCACCTGATTTGGACAAAAGGACATGGCTGCGCCAAATCGTGGTGATGACCAGTACCGAACAACCATGATGCTACTAAATGGAACACAGAAACTTGGTTCCGAGGTGCTCTGTTCTGGATAGATTACTCCAAACTACAAGTGGTCAGTCTGTGCCAAATGTCAATCAACGTGACTTCTTCACAGCTTACCCTCTGTATGGTAGAGCAAGTTGTGGTAAATATCGCACACAACGCCTGGCACATTTTACGGTGGGCGCAGACTGCCATGTAACAAGCTATCCTGCTTCCGGTGTGATTTCGTGCAGCTGGTGTGCCAGTGCAAGGCAAAGAGCCCAGTCAGTGAAGGGTACCCTTGGGGTGTTAAGAGACCTGTGGATTTTAGAGTGTTGTGTAACTAGCAAGCGATTTCTGCGCCATGCACCGGCATGGTGAAATGCAGCATGCTGTTTATTGTTGCAGGCCAGTGTTCTTTCAGTACAGAGTGCAACAGGCCTGGCAGTGCTGCAGTGTGGCATGAAGGCATCAGTGCCTTTGTGTGGTCTGTTATAATCACGGTTTTGTTGCGCTATGCAATGCTCAAGTAAGTGACTGCAAGAGTGTAGTTTGGGTGCAGAGTTTCCAGTGGTTGCAATTACTCGTGTGACCCGTGCCAGACGCTGTGGTTTCTGGTAGGTAGGCAGTGCGACAGCCCATTGAGAAGTGCCCTGTGTACCTGCTATGCCTGGGAAAATGAAACGAATACCTAACCATAGCAGTCAGCATTGCTGCAGCAGGTGGTGTGTTAGTGTGCTGGAACAATGTCGTGTGAGTGAAGGTTGGCCTGCGCGTGTCAATATGCCATGTGGCAATCCGTGTGTTTTGTGACATTGTCGGCATGTGCAAGGCAGAACATCCCGTTTAGTGCGAAGCATCCTGTGTACAAAGCGGTGTGGTTTGTGCATGCATTATGTAAGGGGGTGCCGTCTGATAAGACTGGCAGAATTACTCGTGCTCCCTGTGCCAGGCGGTGTGTCCTTCGGCACACTTTGTATGTCAGTGCATGGCAGAGAGTGTCTTAGGCGAAGAGTCCCAAGCGGCTCTCAGGGTTACTTTTGCCAGGTGGCTCGTGACACTTGCTCTATGCCAGTGCATGGCAGTGTGCCGTGGGGCAGAGTCCCATATGGCTGGCAGTTACAAGTGTGCCCTTTCGCAAGAAGTGTGGTTTGTGGAATACACAGGCCAGCACACAACCCCTTCCTTACCTTGCCGCTGACTCAGCGTCGCTGGCCTGGATGTCCCGGTACACGGCCCCCACCAGCTCGGCCGTCTCCTCGTTACTCTGGCTGTTGATGTCCCACAGCACCAGCACAGCCTGGCGCCGAGCCAGCTCCAGGGCAAAGAGCCGGCCCAGGCTGCCGCCGGCGCCCGTCACCAGGCACAACTTGCCCGCCACGCTCTTCTCCCGGAGTCGCACCAGCCAGCGACCTGCCGCCTGCGCGAAGGCCCAGAGCATCTTCAGGGTGACCAGCAGCAGCTTCAGCAGGATGTTCATTCCGACAGGCGGAGAGGGCAGACCGCCTGGAGTACAGCAAACAGTGTACTGTTGGGGCTTGGGGAGAGCTAGTGGCGCGCACGGCCCCCGCCCGTGGCGTCAAACGTGACATCACGTCAGGTCGAATTGTAGCAGGCGCTACCCAGTTCAAGGGGATTCCCAAACTCATGTTTTTGCCGCCCTCCCCATTTTGCCGCCCTAGGCGGCCGCCTAGTCTTGCCTAATGGTAGAAACGGCCCTGCTTTTTAGGTCTCGGCTTGACAGCACATGCGCTGTCTCGAAGAGATGTGTTCTGTTCTATCTGTGGGCTTACAGGCCACCTATCACCTACCATTGGTAAACTTCAGCATTGTTCTCATTTTCTGTGATGCCATGCATCATGCCCTCTTCTTGTGTTTGGCCCTCCCATAGCGCATGAACTAAGTACATGTCTCCTTACACTCCTGCTGGTTTGCAGAGCTATTTTTTATTTTGTTTTCAAGCACCTCATAGGAGTACTTGTATTTTTCAGGCTGTCTCCCTTGTACACAGACACAGATTCCACTAAAATGCATGTACATGTACAAAAATGAATGCATTTCTTAAAAAGTTGTTAAAACACAAACAGCACTTTTTTTTTTTTTTGCATGATCCGATGGTATTGGAGCGCTTGCTCTGTCCTCCATCTTGTTCTTTGTTTTCAAGCACTCCATAGGAGTACTTGTATTTTCAGGCCGTCTCCCTTGTCCACATGCACATATACCACTAAAATGCATGTGCATGTACATAAACTAATTCATTTCTTAAAAAGTTGTTAAAACATGAACAGCACTTGTTTGTTAATTTTTTTGCACGATCCCATGGTATTGCAGCGCTTGTTCCATTCTCCTTTTTGCCATAGTGCTTACACCAGTCCATGGTGTTGGAGCGCTTTAAATGCTCAACAGTTACATTACACAGTGACACATTCATTGTCGTATGCAGGGGGAAAGGTAAGTGATTTGCCCAGAATCACAAATTGTCCAGCCGACCCCGAGATTTGAGCCTGGTTCCCCAGTTCCCCTGTCGGCAGCACTGGCCATTATGCCACATCCTCGCCTCACTTTCAAGCTCAGCAAGACCCCGTCAACACTGAACAAGCATTTGCAAAGCCAATAGATCTCGGCAATGCCTGAGCTATTGACCTTGACAATGTGAATGTCTATTAGCCATGTTGTCTAGCAGCACATCTGCTGTTCAGCATGGCTGAAAGTCACTGAAAAAATCGCTATAATGCTGCCAGCATAGGCCACCTCATAGCACTATTTGGTGTTAGGAGTGGCAGGACACTAAACTCAAAATGGGGGGCGAAGAGACTCAATGTTGGCTCAACATCTTGTGATTCTGGGTGTCTAGTAACTTTAAGTCATACTGAACAGCAGATGTCCTGCTGGACAAAAGACATTCACATTGACAAGGCCAATAGCTTAGGCATTGCTGAGACCTATTGGCTTTGCCAATGCTTGTTATACTCTGCAGGCAGCACCCATCTTCAATTTTACCACCAACATTGTTTGCGAATAAATAAACGTTCACAAGTCCACAAGTAGTTGAAGAAAACTGACGACAGGTTCACTGCTATTGTTCCCGAACCATTTATGCATGTGTGCATAAGTGTGCATATACTCTGATGATCGCACAAATTGTGCAATATCATGTTTGCAAACATCTGTACCATCCCTCTACACGTAATTTAAATGGGGAGGCCAGTAGACATCAACATTGGGTATAAATACAATGCCACAAAAAAGAGATGAAATGGTGCCTCCAGCCATGGCTTAATCACAGTGTGTCAAGTGGGACTACCCCCTCTGGAATCTGCAGGGTGTAGAGGCCAAGAAGAGTCTTCTCATCTCATGGGACAACAAAAGGGTGCCCGTAACAAGAACTAATTTGCAGTTTGAGTGGTCCCTTATAAACAGAGTCCCCACAAACTGTTGTCAAAAAGCATAAAGACAGGAAAACTCACAGGGTCAAAGAAAATGGTGGGGGTAGAACGTCTGTCCATTGCATCAGGAACATTCAGGCCTTGCACATATGTAAGTAACATTGTTATATTCTCAGTATAGCATTTGCAACCCAGCACAGTCAAGTCAGTAAAATGTGTGTTTCATTGTTCTTTAATGTATAATATACAAGGTGACAAATCTATACTGTGAACTCAAAAGCAGGACAGCTAAATGGGTTTCTATAGTGGAAAGACAGATGACCCAAGGGTATTTAATATTTGACACTGCACAATTGCTTCCAATTTCCTATGGGTATCAGATTGAGTATTCAAGCTTCTATACAGCATGGAGCTTTCATAAATATTTGTCAAAGTGAAAAGTATACAGCACAATGGCCATAAGAACTACATTTCCTTGCAGGAGAAACATATTTTAAGGATGCTATGTGTGAGAAGTTGGCCTGGTATATGCTGTCCACTAATTACAGTGGGCACCTTGCACCAGTCCAAACGACCCTTATGATGTATGAGGTCAAAGATAACCTTTAGAAAGCTATCCTAGTGGTAGCTGTGGAGAGCAGCCTTCAGGCTTAATCTTGAAGGAATGTAAAGCAGCTTGTTTTACCAGAACACCACCTCCTATATTGACTAAATGAAAGGAGAATCACACAGTAGTTATATAAAAATATGTATTTATTAATATAACACTCTCTACTATCCTCTACATGAGGATAGAACGCAAAGCACACACTACGAGATCAATAGAACAGTTGTAAGTAGCACAATACACAGTGGGCTCCAGGGGGAGACCAAACCATATACTAAAATAGTTGTATAACAGTTACGACTGAGATCAAGACAAGGTCTGGAGCACATAGAATCGTTGGGATCCCAAGGAACCACCCAAGGTGAGTAGATAGGGACCCCACGGAGGACGGGTGCAGTGTGGGAACACGACCACCGGCTTCGTACAATGCTATGGGGAAGTTGCGGTTACACTTTTAAAGTTTAAGGACCCTTCTAGGAGGACTTCGAGCGAACCCTTTGGAACTTAAGAGTTTGAAGAGCCACCCACCCGTGGATACCGAAGTACCCGAGTTACCTATCCCAGGGGAGCCGGGTGCATAGGTCTGGTGTGGCGGAAACTGCCGTCGTTCTCAATGGAGGGCTGTGAAGAAGTACTGCTGCCGGGAAGGTGAAAAGGGTCCAGTGGAATCCAAGCCTGGATTCGGGGAGGAAGGAACCTGAAAGCAGAGGGGACAGAGTCTGGGTCACTTCAGAGTGACCAGGGGCTCGGTAGACGAATGCCCACCGATGTCGGGTGCTTCAGGTGCGAAGAAGGGATGCTTGACTCTGCAGCCACGAGGACCAGGAGACGTCGAGGATGACCAGGAGCCAGAGTAGAGCTGTCCCATGAAGGATGTTGAGTGCTGAGGAGTCGTGTCCGGCTGGAGCACCAACAAGCCTTGGCAAAAGCAACCAACGAAGGAAGGTCAAGCAGGTTACGGTGTGGACCAGCAAGGTCCAGGGGATTCACCAAGCAATGGGAGTCATGGCATGTTTGGAGCAACCAGGAAAGCCCAACAGAAATCAAGATGACCCTCAGGGAGACCCACAGGCCAAAGGACCAGGAGTCGCGAGGGGACCTCGGGCAAGATTGCAAAGTACCAGCCCAAGGAGCACTCGGTGCGAGGAGGCCGGAGTTCTTTGGTGCCAATACTGCTCAGGGTCAGGACTACACGGAGTCCAATGCACAAGCTCGGGAATCGCCAACAAGCATATGCAATTGCAAATGGACGCGGTACACAGGGGTTCGGGTTCTGCAGTCCCCATGGGGAATACTGGCCTGAAACTTGCTGAGAGGGCAGATCGACCTCAGGGACCTTCGAAAACCCTCCTCCTGTGTTGCTGAATTCTTCGGAGTCCGCAGGAGCTCAGGAGCAGCAGACCAGTCAGTTGTGTTGCGGTGCCTGCAACAGCAGGGGAGTGACTCCTTCACTCCAAGGGAGATTCTTCAGTTGTCCTTAGTGCACCACAGGTCCTGCAAGGAGCCTGTATGGAGCAAGGACACAGACAAAGCTTTGGACGGAGAGGGAGACGTAGTCGGGCGCAGTCGAAGTCCAGAGTGTCCAGACGGTCGAAGGTTAGTGGTTTCTTCTTGTAGAATCTTGTCCACGTAAAATCTAAAGTCTTACAGCCAGGTAAGCCCTTATGTACCCACGAGAGAGGGTTGGACAGATTTGGGGGACCCTCCTAGGGGAGGGTCAGGACAGAGGGGTGGTTACACCCATGTCCTTTGTCCAGTTTCGCGCCAGAGCAGGAGCCAATGGCTCCCAGAACTAGTTTGAGCTGGACTATGCACAGGGACACCAAATGTGCCCCGGGTGCAGACTTTCAGGCACTCTCAGAATGCACCCACCCAGCCCCAATACACTAAATCCTGTCTGGGAGGTGGTCACACCTCCCTGTGACAGGATGCCTATTGTGCTGCCTTCCCCTGCTCGAGCTTGGCTCAGCAGCAAGAGGGCAGAAGTGTGTCTCTGGTCGGCAGCATCCATTTTGTGCTGATAGGGTCGAGAAGGCTGGCACCGGATAGACCAGTGACCACACGAAACTTGCTTCAGAAGGGTGGAATCATATGTGTGGAGGTATGATTCCAAGGTGTTTGATACCAAACACGATATGGTTCTATGCAGCAGTTTTCGAGATAGCATTTACCGAGAGGTTATAATGCACCTCTACCTATATGTCCGGCTGAGTCACAGACAACCCGGGAGAATGGTCTCCGAAGGCTGCAGAGAGGCTCTGTTCATGCAGGGGCACCCTCTCACTAAAAACCCAGCACCCTGCCTTCAGGATTGATAAGGCCTGCTATAGGGGTGACTTATAAGTTTTAAGTGTAGTGACCTATAGATATAGTGAACCTATATCTAAAGTAAGTGGTGCAAGCAACAACTTACACAGGCTGCTGTAGCAGACCTGGAGTTCCATTTTGCGTGGCCTCTCATGGGTGGCATAATACATGCTTCAGCCCATGGGAGGCCTCTGGGGTACCTATGCCCTGGGTACATGGGTACCATATACTAGGGACTTATAAGGGAGCCCCAGTATCCAATCTGGAGTGTACCAAAGTACATGTGTGACACTTTAGAGGAGAAAGCAGATAGACTGGGGTCCTGATTAGCAGGATCCCAGTCAGACTAGTCAAAAACAGTGCAACATCAAGCAAAAAGTGGGGGTAACCATAAGAAGCAGATCCTACTTTCCTACACTATGTTCGAGGCACGTCCAGTTTAAATTGCCGCAATCAAGGTTATCTCCTCCCAGAGGAGAAATATTTGAGCTTTGAAATAAGTAGTACTAAGTGCATGGGCTTCTGGCATTTCTTGACTGCAAAATAACCTCACTTCACCAATGTGAAGAGATGCTCACAGTGCACAATGGGAGCCATAGGCATTGGCAATGCCAATAGGTCTTGCTTATGAATGAAATTACCTTTTGTGTCATTGATGGGTTTATATACGTAATAAGGCATCATACATGCACTATGTCACTCATCTTTGCACTTGCACTTATGTATCCATTCATCCATCCACTAACTCATTTTTGTATTCCCCCTCTGACACAACTGTATCAAAACACACACACTCAACAACATATGCAAGATAAATTAAATGAATACAAGTAGAAAAAAGAAAATGTGCTTCTGTCTAAACATGCAGGAATATGCTTACAATAATGAAAGTAAATATATCAGGGTGTCCATCTTGCAGAGGTATTTACATAGTCTATTGGTGTTTTAAAATCCCAGCATGATCGCCGTCTTTAGAACCAAAGCGCTGGGCATCTTGGAATGGTAAAACAATGATACACTATAGACAGTTGCATTCAATATAGGTTGCCTGGTTAAGATGTAGTGAATACATGGAATACGGCACATGGCATATAAATGGAGAGGCAAGCAAGTGACCCACTGGGACTGCCTTGAGAGCTTTAGTATCCTCTTAAGAAAAATAAATTTAAAAGAGGAGAAGCAAAGATATGAAAGGGGAACTATATAATGAAAAAATGGAAAACGAAAGCACAGGCCAACCAGCTCCAACACTGAAGCATATTAATTTTAAGGTGGATGTGAGCAAGTGATGAGAAACTGCCATCATTCATAGGGCAAAGGAGCCAATGACTGATGTGAACTGAACCATTACAGTAGGCGGTACACCATCATGGATGGAAACAGATTGTAAATAACACTCAGACAACCAATGGCAGAAGGAGTCTGACCTTCTACATACATATCTATATGGATATATATTTATGTATACGGATGAATGTATTACTAAATGATTTTTTATTACACGATCCTGGCAGACGGTTAAGCATGCCAGGCCTTTCAAAGAGATTCTAGCAAGAATTATTACAGTGGAAATCTTCGACCTTTAGGGCTTGTCAGAGGGGGTAACCAATACCAAAATCCTTCTGTAGAAAAATTAATCTGTGAGATTTCATGAAACAAACATACCTATCTGTAGGCTTTATTACAGATTAATCACAATCCACACTTGAATGTCTATTGACTTTAACTTTTACTTTTCACAATCAGTGTGTCAGACCTACTTCCTTTATCACAATGTTACATTATAAGCAATAAGGGCTATAACCTTTATCATTAGTTTGTCACCATAACCAACTCAGACCTACTGCGTAGATCATAAGCTTTCCCACACAGCATCTATCAGATATACCATAATAAAATGACAAATATGTACAAACTTCTAGCTCTCAAAACAATATAAATTACCCACTAATAGATCCTATTAAGGATGACCAAATTGCAAATTTTCTACCCCCAAGGTTTGTTCGGGTAGGACACCAAGACAAAAACCTTTGCCTACTACTGTAATCTGCAATATATTGTGTAACAAAATACCTGCGTACAGACTTTAGCACAGTGTAATAACAATCCACCCTTAAAAACCTATTCCGTTTAACACGATAAGTAAGTCAGTCCTACTCACTTTGTTGAAACTTTTCATTATAAACTGACCACACCTAAAGAATCTGACATACATTTTTCAGTGACCTGACAAGGATTGTGGACTTTACCAATGGCATGTTATAATATGCCTACTAATAGAGCGTTATAAGGATTATCATAGTGCAAGTCTTCCGTCCCCAGGGTTTGTTTGGGTGGCAAACCTAAACTCTTGCCTACTACGATAATCCACGAGATTCCTTGTAGCAAAATTTTATGTCGGGTGGAATTTAAATTACGCCGGTGTACTTTGCATAAATTCAGGAATTTTGTGTTACGCTTGTTACATGAAATTCCTGAATTTACACCATTACGCTATGTTGCGTAATTATGCCTCCGTTCAGTACAAAATTATAGCACAGGAGCACGAGAAAATATAGAATGACCAGAAAATGGGCAGCTGATGTTCGCTGCACTTCTGTTTTTCCATACTATATTTTAGTGGAAAATGTGTCCTTGCTTCAAAAATTAAAGCAACACCACATTTCATGCTAAAATGTAGTGTTAAATGACAGATTTGCAATTTGGGTATGTTTCGTGAACTTTTGCACAACTATGTGAAAACAAATTACACAAATTGTGCACATCCCTACAAAATACCTGCCTACAGGTTTTTTGCATATTGTAATAACAATCCTCCCTTGAAAGCCTTTTGTCTTTATCACATACTTTTCACTTGACAGTAAGTCAGGCCTACTTGCTTTGTCATCACTTTTAATTGCAAAAATATCACTTCTAAAAAACCTGGCATAACGTTTTCCAGCAAACCTATGAGACCTATGGCCTTTACCATTGGTTTGACACCATGACCAACACAAGCCTATTGAAATGTTATGAAGCTGGTAATGATAATGCATGCAGTTATAAAATTACAAAATATGAACAGAATTACAGTTGGCAAAATAATATAAACTCTCAATAGGGCCTAACAAGAATCATCACCATAGTGAAAATCGTCTACCCCCAGGATTTGTCAAAGTGGATAATTAACACCAAAACACTTTGCAATCTGTAAGAGTACATATAACCAAATATCTGTCCACATCTGTAACCTATTTTGATAACAACCTACTGTTAGATGAAATGAATGAAATGAAATTTGTACTTGTAAAGCGCACCCATACCCCCAAAGGGGTGTCCAGGCGCTGTACGCATACCGCTGTGGAACCCTTCCTGGCTTTTCCCTGTGAAATGTCCACTCCTGGGCACCCCCAGGGTGAAGCCAGGCATCCCAGCACTGTTGGGGCCGTTGTGGAGATTAAGCAAGCTATTGCCCAGAGTTGCAGAGTGGGACCCATGATTAGAATAGGCACCGAGGCGAGAATTATCAGGTCCGAGGAAATTGAGCTCAAGACCCGCCGAGGCGGGAATTGAACCCTGGTCCCGGGCCAGATCTCTGCATCAGGGTCTGCCGCTCTAACCATTGAGCCACACTTCTCTACTAGATGGGTTGTTAGATACCTATTAGCTTTAACAAATTATTTTCTCAATAAATTCACCAGGCCTACTGCCTTTGTCATAACTTTTCATACTAAACAGACCAGACCAATTGCATAACTTTTCCTTGTGTGCCAATGACTGGCTTGTCACCATTACCAAGTCAGACATATCATACTTAGCATAAGCTTTCCCAAAAGGCCACCTTCAGGCATACAGTCATAAAATTACAAATGTATACAACATTACAATTGGCCAAGCAAAATACCACGGCTTCACAAGGATTCACAGTGCAAATCTTCTATACCCATGGTTTGTCAGAGGGCATAACCAACAACAAAGCACCTAAATTCCCTCTGTGCTTTTATATGCAGCAAAATCTCAATCAATTCACTGCCCTGAAAAGGCATGCTAGTATTGAATCTAAACTATGGAAAACGTATCTAGGTATTGGGCAGTCTATTTAGATCGAGATGATTCACTTAAAATTGTCCTTAACGAGTATTCATTTTAGAGCTTATATTATGCCTATCAACTATTCTCCAGCCTGGAAAATTGTCTCAAAAATACATCTGGAAAACTTTAACTCACGATTCTCATAAGATTTTTACTTTTACAAAAAAATTTTTTTTTATTACGCTGAGGAATTAAATCTCGAGAGGAAATCTTTGTACATAACTCAATTACATTTTTTTGTCATTTAATTTGCCGAAATTGATTAAATAAAAAAGATAGGAAAGTTATCTATATCACTGCAGGAAGATTGCAGATTGCAAATGAATTGTTTATTTCCTAGATGTGGTTTATTGCAATTTTATTTAAGAGCAAATTTAGATCCATGAGTTAGGAGTACTTTTGTGAAATTGAAATTTGGGTTGCTTCCTTTAGGAGTTAATATGTGGGTAAAAAAAACAGCAAAGCACATAGTTACCAGAGTTGTAATTTTTGCAATGCTATGGTGAAAGATATAACAAGTGTATTATTTTTTTGTACAGGTTTGGGGACCAAGAATTATAAACACATTAACCCAATACTGGTAAAATATGTATATCAAACGTATGAGGAAGCATTAATCCACATGATGAATCCCCCTCCCTCAACACATCAGAGCCTCCTTCTCACTTCTTGAGTACCGCAAGAAACTGAAGACCTGGCTCTTTGTATAAGCACCTTGGGGACCACAAAACTACACACCTGCCCAAGCGCCTGGATACCCTCTCGGGTGATTAGTGTGCTAAACAAATCAATATAACATAACATAGCGGGTGAGTAAATTTAAGAAAATTAAGTGTTTAACTGGAAATGTTTCAGGAAGTTACATTGGCACTTAATGTTTGATAAGTGGTGTTATGATGGATATTTATATATCTGAAGGCTTATTTGCACTTTTTTTTAATGGATTTTAATAATGATTAATATGTAGGTTGACTCACTGAGCTACTCACGCATGGCCCTGGGAATCTTGAGAGCTCTGCAATTTGTACGAGAAATGTGCAGGACAGGAATAGTGTTAGACCTGACAGCCTTAGGGTGGTCTTCCCCAAACATTTTGCCTACTTGCCTCATATTTTTGCTGATTCCTTTTGTTGGCCTTAGGACTCTGAGTACTTTACCACTGCTAACCAGTGCTAAAGTGCATGTGCTTCTTCCCTAAAACATGGTTTGATTGACTTATGCACAACTGGCACATTAAATTTACCTGTAAGTCCTTAGTATAGTGCACTACACATGATCAGGGCCTGTAAATTAAACGCTACTAGTGGGACTGCAGAACTGCAGTGCCACCCACTTAAGTAGCCCTTAAACATGTGTCAGGCCTGCAAGTGCAGAGCCTGTGTGTGCAGTTTACACTGCCATGTTGCCATGGCATTTAAAATCCCTTGCCAAGCCTTAAACTCCCCTTTTATTCCATATACTTCACCCCTAAGGTAGGCCCTAGGTAACCCATAAGGCAGGGTGCTATGTAATTAAAAGACAGGACATGTACTTTTAAGTTTTACATGGCCTGGAAGTGAAAAACTTTCAAACATGTTTTTCATTGCTGAAAGGCCTACCCCCTCTCAGAGGTTAACATTGGGGATTCCTTATTATATCTAATAAGCTGTAATTCCTAATTGAGAGAAGGTAGAGTTGTCTTGTTTAGTACCTATGGAATGGAAATGATAATCCTCTTTAATGGTAGAATTGGATTTGTAGTTACCATTCTGAAAATGCCACTTTCAGAAAGTTGGACATTTTCCTGCTCTAAGTCATTTGGTGTCTACTGACTGTCTCTGATCACTGGCTGGGCTGGGTGACAGTTCACTTTGTGTATTTCCTCTTGACAGCAACACACAAAGGAAGGCTTAGTTTGACTTCATGCATCTTCCTGGGAGAAAGGGATGGAGGAGCTGGGCACAGCCTCACACTTACACCTGAATAGGCTGGGCCCTGTCCACACACAAAGGGTTGCATGCTCCTCTGTAGCGAGTCTGGAGACAGGACAGGAAGAAAGGAACTCTATGCACTTCAAAGACCCTTCTTTGAAGTCCCCCCACTTCAAATGCACAACTGGGCATAAGTACTGGAACTCTGACCCTATCAACTCAGTACATTTCTGCACCTGAACCTAACTTGCCAAGACGAACTGCTGTGCTAAGGACTACCACTCTGCTGGATTGCTGCTCTGGAAGACTGCTGCCTTGCTGTGCTGCCCTGCTGCCTGCTGCTCTCTCTGACTGGACCTTCATAACTTGACCCAGAGTGACTCCAAGGGCTAGCTTACTAGCCTTCTGTTCTTAGAAGACTCAGGGACGTCAAAGTCGTCCATCCTGCTCCTGGGCCTGGTTAGTTGAAAGAGGACCCAGGTGCTTGCTCCAGCAGAATGGATGCATCCTCTGCTGCAAGAGCAGAATCGACACATCACCGTAACCAGCGCATCGCCATCAGAACCACCGCATTGCCACCACCTCAGAAGGACGATCGACGCATCCCTTCAACTGCGTGGAGAAACCCGGTGCATCAGCCCCAAAACTAATGCATCTCGCAACCGGTGCTTCGTCTTCAGAACCGGCGCCTCACCATCGTTGTATGGAGAAAACCAATGCATCTCCTTGACTGCTGGATTGACACCGATGCATCACTTGGCTGCACCCCGCATGTTGTTGTTTGAGACCAGGATTAAGGTACTTTTGCTCAGCTGAACCTGCGTGGGTCCTGTATCCGGCCTGTGCTCCATCACGGTCAGCCTGAACTCTTGACTTTGTCCTGGTCCAGTGAGGCCAATTAACTCTTTAGTCACTTAATGCTTCTAAGCGCTATTTTTGCATTTAATCTTTAAAAATTCATATCTTGACTTCTACTTATTGGATTTTTGTCGTTTTGATCTTGTTTTATTTATAAAATCATAATCTGTTTTTCTAAATTGGTGTGGAGTCTTTTTGTGGTGTTTTCACTGTGTTACTGTTGTAAGTGTTGCACAAATACTTTAAAACATTGCCTCATAAGGTAAGCCTGACAGCTCTGTGCCAAGCTACCAGAGGGTGAGCACAAGTCAATTTATGGTGTGTATCTGACTTACCCTGACTATAATTGTTGTTCCTGCATGGACAGGGTGCATGCCTCTGCCAACCAGAAACCCAATTTCTAACAAATAGTTTTGTACTTTTGCTATGGAGTCATATGCTGACTCTTCAATATTGGAAAAGTATGGTAGCACTTGTGATGGCATAATATTGATGATGACTGTTAATAGAGCTCTCACATTTCCTGATCTCATGCATTAAGAGCTCAGTGGTCAATTCTGGGCCAATAAATGGAGGGGTTGCATTTTTTGAATTTCGCGAGCACTTTTGTAAAAAGCAGTGTTTTTTTACGGAACTGCCAATTTAACGATTTTTTTTGCAAATCACTAAATCGCAAAATCCTGGAGGGTCTGAATAGTGGAGCCCTCAAATTACATATTTGTGTGTGCCTACCAAGAATGTGTAAGACTGACGTGCATGGCCTACAGTCTCTTAAAACATCTCCCAATTCAGATGCAATTTGAGGGTTTACCTATTCACCTTGTGGCCAGTTCAGTTGGGTACCTTCTGGAATTTCTCCTCTAGCCCCACAGCGTTCACCACTAAGGGTTGCCTCTTCATAGGAGAATCCAATATAATCTTCCGTTCCTAATAACTGTATCTTCCTCAGATTGTAAGGGAATCTTTGCCTGGTTTGACTAGTTAGTGGACCTTTTCAGCCACTGAGGTTCCAGTTGATCAATAATCTATTGTCCTGATGATGACCCCATAGGAAACGTGGGTCAAAACATCGTCAACTACTATGATAATTGGGCAAAAAAAAAATTGTTTTTGTAAAGTGTAACATAGAATCAATCATATACAAACACCATTGAGCCTGGATGGTACTTTATCAATGTTTCCTTTACACACACAAGTGCAATTCAAATGTCACTATTCATGTGTGAGCACTTTAGCATTGAGCACTTTCTTCTTTTCTTTCTATGAAGAAATAAAACGATACTACAACTTTATTAATTGTTGCAATATAGTTTTCATGTATCTGGCCTTCCAAATACAGCTTTGTACAAAACTTTGTTGACTAATTTTCTTGTGTTCTGTTGTATTTCAGTTTATATCTATAGAACTATTGCTGTTTTTACAGATTTGCTGCATCAGGTTCTAGGCCCCTGTCACGAGAGAATTGGGAAAGAATAGCCTTTGAGCATTTCTATGACTTCTCAGTCTTAAATGAAGATGTTTAAGCCAATCTCTTGTTATAAAACATGAAGCACTAAACCCAACAGTGTCTGGTACTTTTTACACCCTTCTTCTACAGCCAGGAAAATGTGGCTTTCACAAGCCATGCAGACTGAGGATTTTGGAGAACAAAGGTAACTCAATATGGCTATAATAAAGCTTGGGTAAACCTTTTATATACAAAATAGTGGGTCTGAGAAAACGCATGTAGAAAAATACTTACTTATTCAGTAGGGAATGAGAGTTTCTCAATGCTCACTTAATGTAAACAAGGAGTTAGCGCTTCTTTATTCTATTATGGCATTTGTCTATACCGGTACATAGGTATATCAAATTTAATGATAAGCAGCAGTAATGAACATCTCATTTGTTCATGCCAGATGCTGTGAAGTTCTCAAAATTGTGGTCAGACAGTGCAAGAGAGAGAGAAAAGTAAAGGAATGTGTGTACATACAACAGGCGACCAAGAGCACACAGTCAGTGAAATATTTTCTTATAGTAAAATAATTTGGAAATAATCATTACACTGTCCCGGATCTGCATGTTTAGAGATGCGATTGTGTTGCAACCTTGTAGCATAAATTATACGGTGATCATCTAGACAAAGGCTTCTTTATAGTGCACTACAATTGTGTTTTTGGGGGGTTAGTGAATGGATCAAGTAGTATGTTTCAATTGCTGCTTGTAGTAAATAATTACCGGTTGAAATAAGGGTAGCAGCGGAGACCTCTGGCACATGTGGATACCTTAAATGGTGGAGGCAACAGTCCATCCATCACTGTTCGTGCCTTTTTCATCTGAGTTGGCAGCAGCACATCCTATTTCATGCAAGGGTGGCATTGTACTCTGAAGTCCTTATGTAATGTAACTGGTTATATTGTAAAGCTCTTTGACACCTTCGGGTAAAGTTTGCGCTATATAAAAATGCATAAATAAATAAATTGCACGCCAAATAGGTGGTGACCTAACTCGGGAAAAGACCAGTGCAACTGTCACTGTCCTCTCCTCGACTGTCTGATTGCACAGATATTCCAAGTCGAACTGAGGTTTAGATTTACTCATTTTTCACGCAGCGTATGTTGTGCTGCATTGCGCATGCTGAAAAAAGAGTACAGTGCCATATTTACAAAATTCGGCCTGCTGCTCAATCAATCAATCAATCAATCACAGAATTTGTAAAGCGCACTACTTACCCGCGAGGGTCTCAAGGCGCTAGGGAAAAAAGGGGGGGGGGTGCTGCTACTGGTCGAACAACCAGGTCTGCTGTCTTACATCCCGCTGGTGCCCATACAGCCTACCCTGCCTGACGCAGTCTCACAGCAGAGTGTTGAGATGAGGGTGTGCAGTCTAGCATAGGATCTGTACAGTAGGTTTACCGTTTCAGTACACATTCCTATGTCTAGCCAAACTCCTAAGGTTCCCACACACACTGGGTGTGCGCTATACAACGCAGGAAACACGCAATGCACCATTTTGTGGAGAATGAACACATTTCTCCATCTTTATGCTTGCTTAAAATAAGCGTTATTTTTTAATGCAAAGCCTGGTCCTGGTACCTTAGCAAATTAGGCTTTGCGTCAAAACTACGGGTGTTAGTGTTCATCCACCTCAGTAATCCCTTGACTCAAAGTGATGCAAAGCTATTTTAGCCCTGTGAAAAGTTACCTTTCCGGTGTAAAAATAACCCTTTTGTGCTGCAAATTAAATAGATATATTTAAACAAAACAAGGGGACCCAATGTGGTATACAAGGACCTTGGCTATCGATATTTTATAGGAACAGTGGTCCTTGACAGAGGTCTAATACAAGCAAAAAATCAACGCGCTTACCTGGATCCTGTTACAGCCGTGAGGGGAACGGCTTCCTCGCATTTCTTTCAGCTCCCAGACAGCCGTGAGGGGAACATCTTGTCTCCACGGAGCCTCGGGGTCCAGCCGTGAGGGGAACGGCTCAGGGACCACATCTTCCAGCAGGCAGTGCTGGGCGCCCGCTGACGCCGTCATCACAGCGCCCGGAGGCGCGACAAAAGGCGAGCCGGCATCCCGCAGCGCGGGACGTGCGCGGGCGAAGCCCGGGCCCGTCGGAGCCAGGAGGAGGCTGGGCTGGGCCCACTCCCTAACTTCTCCACTAAGGTAAAGGAACTGGTCGTAATCGGAGACAACTACGATATTTTATTATTTTGCCATACGGTGTACTTAGTAATTGGCATAATAAGATCTGAACTGGATTGCTACTTAAGATTACTGAGGTCTTTGGCTAGAACATAGACAGTGTTGTTCCCCATATCCAGCGCCGTGAGGGGAACGGCTTGACCGGTTCGAACTCTAGCCCCCACAAAACCAACGGTGGGCAAAGCCCGGGACAAGGGTGGGCCCTTCTGCGCCAGGCTGGGCAGGGCAGAGCAGGGCCTATTCTCTTTTGCTGTTCTCCCGGGTGATTGTGTTTCTGCGGTTCACTTCAGCTTGCAAGGACTTTTCTGACTGATATGGTGAGAGCCATATGGGGACCTGGTGTTTGACAATTTTTTATTGATTTTCCCCCTTGGTCTTCTCAGCTGTTTCCCGTTAAATTAATATCGGGCGCTGGGCCCCATCTTTGTTCCATCTTTGTTCCTGGCACTACGAGCGTAGTACTCTTTTAAAAATTAGGGTTGTTTTTTACCTGGACTATAACTTTTGTTTTTTACATATTGATTGTACTTGGTTTTATCCTTAGTTTCATGTAGTTTTATGCAGTCTGACTCCTGTGGTCCATTTTAACTCTCTCGCTTATCCTTACATGTACTTTACTGTTTGAACTTAACTTGTCTTACCTACCTCAGCATATACATTGCACTTTGGATCTTTTATGGTGTGGGACCAGTTTTTAGATCTTATTGTACTCTGCACTTTTTGCACTTTTTGCACTTTTTGCACTATTGGCACTTTGTACTATCTTGCATTATATAGATGATATAGTTTATATTGGCACTTGCACTTTATTAGATCCAAATAAAGTCCAGCTCATGTCCTAATTTACCAACAGCTTGGGGAAGAGGAAAGTGAAGGCCCAATCTTCGGGCCCAGATCAGTTAGTAAATGCTGCATGCCATGAGACTATGGATAGGATTGAATTGATTTTAGCAGATTGCCACACTATTGCAAATTCAGATACTACCATCCCCTTGTCCCCTGGTGGCATTCAAACTGGTAATGACAATGTCATGGGTCCACAGTCCTCTTGCTCCCCCCAACCAACCCAGGCAAAAAAGGTTATGAAACAGATCCCTCTGATGTTTAGATCTAATAAGAGGCGTAAAGAATTACTTGATGACAAACTTTCGGGCGAGACCTCCTCTGATTCCTCGCCTGTAAAAAAATCTGCTAGATTGTCTTTGCGAGCACCTAAATAGCACCGCTTGGGGCAAAGGAAGGACAAGGGTAAGGCGCCCGATGTATGCGCCAATTCTAATAACCAGGGGCCAATCTCCGAACCCACCACGAGTCACGCACTATTTTCTAGTATTGAATGTTCCAACAGATTCGACCCTCTCTCCCCACTAGTAGTAGAGGGCCGAGAGGAGGTGGGGAGGTCTGATCCTGTAGACACCAGGGGGGCAAAGAGTGATATGGGTGGGTCACAGACACTTATAGACCTAATAGAAGCACTGAGAGCAGAGGTTCGCTTCCTCAAAGATGTAGTCACTTTCCTCCTGGGAAAGGTTGGCCATGCTAAAGGCGAAGTCCCTGAGCCTCAACACAAGAAGATCTCAGGTTTGAGGGACCCAGTAAGCTCAAAAGAGTGTAGTGCAGGCATTAGTTCAGGAAGGTGTCCTATAGATCCTACTCACACTAGATTGTTAAATCCTTTATTGCCTATGAGTGTTCCCTATCAGCAGTCGTCTACTAGCAAGGCATCACAGGACCCTCCCCTAGCTTCAACATCGGGCAGGGATGTCCATAGAGGTGAAGCCGTTCGTAATGTAGATCTATCCCACATGCGGGCTCAGGGTGAGGGACCAGCTAGAGGGTTTGTGCGGGAGGGTGTATATGTGAGACCTGAAGTGGAAGAAAGCCCCTCTCGGATTTTCCTTATGGAAGTCCCCAAATACAATGGCAGAACCCCTGAAAATCAGGAGTCCCTTACAAATAAGATCATACACTGGTTTAGACACACACGCCAATGCTACTCTATAATCAGGGATGACATCAGAATGGCTAAAAGATCATCATTGCCAAATACCCATTGGGACATGATTGAGGTCACTTTCTATGATGTCGCCACTATCACTGGGTTGCTTTCCATGGAGGCCCGCAGGATCCCTCCCAAGAATTCCAGTATAACTATCAGGTATAGACCACTTTGAGGTGGGTTACCTTGTAGGCCCCTTCTGACGAATAGGGTTGATGGAAATAGTTCCAGTTGACCCCAGGGTTCGATAATGCCATTGTACATGGGTAGGCAAATCCCTTATTGTCCCCCAAAACAAACCCACCAGAGTAATTACGTGGGAATTAGCTCTAGTGTACCCAGATCTCCAACAATAAATTCTCCTTCCCCAGTGTGCGTCTTGGTTCAGGACGTGGCTACAAACAATGATTGTGCCCCGGTCACTGGACCTGGGCCCGAGTTGGGCTTGAATGTAGGGGAGCCAAGTAGCAATGAGGATAGGTTAGCAGTGACACTGCAGCCCTCTCCTCTCAAGGTCCTGGTTTGGAATGTGGCAGGGATCAACAAGTTATTGGCAGACCTACAGTGGTGTACACTCATAGATTCCTTTGATATCATTTTATTTCAAGAAACGTGGAGTCTCTCTTGCCCGTATCGATCAGGTTATGCAACCTATACAAAAGAAGCTACCAGGAGAGTGAGAGGGAGACCGTCAGGAGGCCTAGCAGTCTGGGTGAACATAGAGCTTGGGTGGAAAGCTAGACAGTTGCAGGTGGAGTCAGAAGACATTGTAGCTCTTGAAGTTAATAACAACAGTGGTATAAGAACGAGAATTTTCAATGTATATAACAGGGTAAAGAAAGGCATGGCTGAAACAGATACACTGCGCATCCTTGACAATGCATTAACCCAGTATTCTCAGAACTCCCAGCTATTGGTCTGTGGGGACTTTAACTGTACATTTGAGCCTCTGGCTTCAGTCCCCGACGACCTAACCAATGAATGGGACTGCGAATGGCAGGTTCCCCAGCTTGATTTGCCTTTGGTTAGGTGGAGTGCAAGAGGAGCGCAGTTGCTGGCACTTACTCTGCAGCATGATCTTAGAGCTACAAATGGCAGGACGCCCTCAGATTCAAAAGGGGACCCCACCTTTAACAGGTTCGCCCAGGAAAGCAGAATTGACTATTGCCTTGTTTCCCTTAACCACTGGCATCTTGTCTTGGACATGGCTGTGGTCAAAAGGGTTGATAGTGACCACAATGCTCTTGCTCTGACCCTCGCAAACCAAGCACCTGGGTGCACTGTAGATCGGGGTTGCCCGGATATTGGTCTCCTCTCAGTTGCCAACAATCAGAGGAGAATCAAGTGGAGAGGGTTGAGACTCACCCGGAGGCTCTGGGTTCAGTTAAGGGGAAGGTCTCTGCTCTTCTCGAAAAAGCCGCTAGTTCAACCATGGAGCAGGTTGATGTTGAGATAGGCACGAGCCATGACCTCCTCTATAGAGAAATCAGGGATTTACTGGGCAGCCAGGGGAAGCCGCAGACAGTGAAAACCAACATACAAAATAAGCAGGGAGCTTGGTACACAAAAGAATGCAGGCTGTCAAAACAGGAACTTCTAAAGCCAGTCAAGCTTAAATCTCGCCCTGATATAATACTTTGCCGTACTAAGTACAAACGAACCATTGAAAAAGCCAAAAAGGAATGGGAGGCTAGCGTCTGGTCATCACTAAGGAGTGCTCTGTTAGCAAGGGACTCGAAAAAGTTTTGGAGTGTGGCTGCATACTGGCTAAAGGACAATAAGTGCCAGTTGGAACTTACGGTCCAACCGGAAGCCTGGGAAACCCACTTTGGTACCCTATATGCATCAAGAGACGAGATACTTGTGGGACAAGACGTAAGCCTGGCCCTTGAGGCCCTGGACGTAAATGCCCTTCACATCTCGCTTGAGGAGACTCTAGCAGCAATTGCCTCTTGCACTTTAGCACGTGCGCCTGGGCCCGATCGTATCCCCAATGATCTCTATAAGGAGGACGTGGTTTTATGGGGCAGGTATATTAATGTCCTAACAAACTCCATTTTAAGGGGTAGCCCCATACCCACCTCCTGGAAAAATGCCGAGATCGTTCCAATATACAAACAAGCATTGGCATAGCCAATAGGTCGCGCCTTTGGGGCCTTATAAGTGTTTAGCCAGAGCTATTGACTTTGCCAATGTCTTCAAGCTGTGCTGTAGAGAAGTGTGGCTGCTGTGCAGCATGCTGAAAAGTTATAATAAAAAAGTGTCAGAAGCATTTTTGTTACTTTATATATGACCAAGAAGGCATTATGTAAAACTGAACGACCATATTAAAAAGTATTTACAATAAAAAATGTCCTCAGTTTTATTTTGTTCTTGCAATGCTGGCAACTTGTTTCTGCCTATTGCAATGGTTGTTTGTTAAAGCTTTTTTTTGAGGGGGCATAAACAATCGGAGGGTGAAGGTTGGGAACTAGTACCTGTATTATAACACTAGCAGCGGCCAGACGCTAGGGGAGAATCAACAGATGCCAGATTCCGAGAGCAGGCTGAGGTGGTGCTGAGTGATGCTGAGGTGGTAGTGGTGGTGGTGGTGACTGTTGCGGAGACGATGCTGAGGTGATGCTGAATGATACTCAGGTCTTGCTGAGTGATACTGCTGTGGTGCTGAGTGATGCTGTGGTGGTGCTGAGTGATATTGTCTTGGCGCTGAGTGATGCTGTGGTAGTGCTGAGTGATGCTGTGGTGGCCCTGAGCGATGCTGTGGTGGCCCTGAGCGATGCTGTGGTGACCCTGAGCGATGCTGTGGTGGCCCTGAGCGATGCTGTGGTGGTGCTGAGCGATGCTGTGGTGGTGCTGAGCGATGCTGTGGTGGTGCTGAGCGATGGATGCTGTGGTGGTGCTGAGCGATGGATGCTGTGGTGGTGCTGAGCGATGGATGCTGTGGTGGTGCTGAGTCATCCTGTGGTGGTGCTGAGTGATGCAGTGTTGGCCCTGAGTGATGATGTGGTGTCGCTGAGTGAAGCTATGGTGGTGCTGAGTGATGCTGTGGTGGCGCGGAGTGATGTTGTGGTGCTGCTGAGTAATGCTGTGGTGCAGCTGAGTAATGCTGTGGTGGCACTGAGTGATGCTGTTGTGTCGCTAAGTGATGCTGTGGTTATGCTGAGTAATGCTGTGGTTGCGCTGAGTAATGCTGTGGTTGCGCTGAGTAATGCTGTGGTTGCGCTGAGTAATGCTGTCGTTGCACTGAGTGGTGCTGTGGTTGCACTGAGTGATGCTGTGGTTGCACTGAGTGATGCTGTGGTTGCACTGAGTGATTATGTGATGGCGTTGAGTGATGCTGTGATGGCGTTGAGAGATGTTGTGTTGGTGCTGAGTGATGCTGTGCTGGCTCTGATTGATGCTGTGCTGGCTCTGATTGATGCTGTGGTTGCGCTGAGTGATGCTGTGGTGATGCTGAGTGATGCTGTGGTGTTGCCGAGTGAGAGATAGAGTGAAGATATAATGCCCAATTAGAGAGGGTGGTGAGAGAGAAAGGGTGTACATAGAATAAAGAGTGGAGCGGGATAGAGAGGGAGAAAGAAGGGGAGAGAGAGTGAATGAAGGAGTTTGAAAGAGAAACAGATAAAGGGGTGAGAGAATGAAAGGCTAAAAAAGATAGAGAGGGGAGAGTTAATTAAGTAGAGAGAGAATTAGAGAGGGGAGAGAGAGAGAGAAGGAGAGAGACAATAAGAGTGGGGGTGTGGAGTTTAAATAGAGTGAAGAAGTGACGCGGAAAAAGTAACCTTAAATATAGCTTTGTGCTTTGCGCGAATAAATATTTTTAAAAAAACAGAGTGAGACAAAAATACTGGTAATTAGGCTGTGACTCCCAATATAAAACAAATAGCGATATAAGGTGAAATCAACCCACCGAAGCAATATTTCTAACTAGACAAAAAAAAGCTTGCATTTCAATGCTAATCGCTGTTGTTTTTCATGTGACTGTAGTCCAGGGCCGTCAGTTGGTAATGTGAGCTGCTGCTGCGATTGAAACATCAGAGTCCAGAGAGTTAATGAGCCATGACGAGGAAATGAGGAAGAGATAGGAAACCCAGATGGCAGCTGCGCACGTGCACGCCTTCGTGAATGCAACCTGGTCGCCAGCCGAAAGCCAGTGGGTTTGCACTTCCAAAACCCGCTTACTAAAACTCTCGGCCAGACCAGCGCAAGCGCAGGCCGAGACCTAAAAAACACGGCTGCCATGTTGTCAGCTCACGCACGGACGGAGCACAAGCTTCCAAAATAACGTGTCAAAACCTTTTTTGTTGAAAATACATTTTTAGCCACGCAGCACAGAATTGGGGATATGCTGTGCTGTATGGTTAAAACCATTTGCAAAGCCAATAGGTCTCGAAGGCGAAGCCTATTGACTTTGCCAACACTTATTGTCTCCAAAGGTCTCTCCCAAGTGTGTATGTAGGGTTGCCACCTGACCGTCTTTTTTACTGAAATTACCAGTATTTAATGCTCAGGATGGTAAAAACAATAAAAGAAATCACCAAAACGTTCCCCTTATCAGTACATATTTAAAGGCGCAAATCCAATTATAAATCACTTTTAAAGTGTTCCAGAGCTGCCTAAATGAACCCTGACCAATAATAAAACATACAGAAAAGACATTAAAAATAAAGAGGGTTTTACATAAATTTCTAATTAGGTACAATGGCCCTAAAACATTAACAAATGGTCGATATTATCCTCCGGAAAAGGTGGCAACCGTACGTGGAGATGATTAAACTAAGTCAGTCTTGTAGCGTTTGTTCCAGGAGTAACAAAGTCAAAGAACCGGACAAAAAAAACAGCCTAATAAGATGCGATTCGAATATAGCGCAGTTTCCAGCAATATTAGCATGCAGCATCTGCTAGGCACAATGCACATCGCTTACTCCGTTCTATGATTACTTGAGTTAACCCTAAAAGTTATCCCTATGTTACACGTGGTGCTTTACAATGAAAACCATACAGGAGAAAAGGCCGATTGGTTTGTTGTAGCTATTAAATGTAGCAACAGTTCACTTTGACAGCTTCGGGCGTTAAACATCACGAGTCTTCGGAGCGCCGCGTTTTTCGTGGCAGAAATGTTTTGAGGGGCATTGTCAGGGCCGGACTGGCGATTCCGGGCACCGGGCAATCCCCCGGTAGGCCGGATGGTGTGGAGGCCGGTTTTTTCAGAGGGGGCCGGTTTTGCTGGGGCAGCCCCAGCAAAACCGGCCCCCTCTGAGTGCGGCCGATTTTCGGGCCGTGACTGACTCCGTGAGTCAGAGTCAGACTGCGGGGGGAAAAAGCACAACTGCACTGCTGGCAGAGGCAGGCAGGTGATGGTGCCGGTGCGCAGCGCGCAGACACAGTGACATCTGTGCTGAAGGTAAGAAGACAAGGACAGTGTCCAGTTCTCCTGCCGTTGGCAGCTGCCCCCCTCTTTGTCCCCCTCTTCCCTCTCTGTCTCTCTCCTCCTCATGTAGTAAAAACCGAGACTTCAAGAAACAGGTATTACCTTTTCTTTCCACCTTTCGTTTATTTGCTCCCCTGTGAAATGGATCCAAAAAAGAAAAACACTTGCTGGAAACGTCGTCTTTTTCTGACATTTTTCAATTTCTAAGTGCAGCCTCAGGGTGGAGAGAAATAAAACATTCAAAATATGAAAAATAACTAACTAACTAAAGCAAGACAGAGTGGTTGCAAGGTGGCCAGATTGATTTATTCGCACATTAGCGCCACTTTACAGTGTTTGCCAGTGAAGCGCTACTTTTGTTGTCTCCTCGCTCTTTGAACAACAATGTTTTCCCTCGGTGGGAAAGTGTAATATTCCTGAAGGTACTGAAATACCTGCTTGTTGGGTGAATTGGAAAACAAAATGCATACTGCGGCTCTGTATTCACAAACGTGGTCTTTTTAAACCATACTGCTTTCCTTTTTGTAAGGATATAAGCAATGTGCATTGAAGCGGGTCCCTTCTGGGCCCTGTAGTCATGGCCTTAAATTTTGAGGCAAAAGCACTCACTAAGTTCTGAATAATTAGTGTAAAAAGAAAAAGGTAACCATGTTGTTCCTGCTTACATTTCACATGCTTTACTTAATCTTGCATTCCCTATGAGTGTTTGTTTTTTTCTAAGATGTTAAATTTTTTTAAAGCAGCATATTGCTCTTGTCTAGTGCGTAATTTGAATGGTCTCACATCTGGGTGTTTATAGCGGGTCAGTGCAGTGCAAGTTTCTCTCAGTGGGGCAGTATGGTGTTCCGTGGGGGAGAGGATGTGGCACTATGGTCAGAGCTGCTGAATTTGGAACTGGGGAACCAGGTTCAGCCTTCATGACCGGTCCACCAGACCACCCCCCCCCCCCGAGGGTGCACATTCCCATGCTAGACCTTAGAAGGCCCCGCAAGATCTTAAAAGCCCTGGTGTCTTAGCACCAGCAGGTGGACCCTAGCAGTGGCAAGTGTGGGTTAACCTTGAAGGCCTGTCCGCCAAAATTCATTCTGAAGTTCACCTCCAGTCTTGCAGGCAGGCCTAAGAAGCAGCACACCATAGAGTGACAGTGACTCTGTCACTGAGGTCACAGGATATTTTGCCATTCATGTTTGAACTGCTCTTGTGGAAAAAGGGAGAAGTGCTGATGACAGAAACTCCATGGCTGGGAGACACATGGCTTGCGATTCCACTTTTAAGGATATTTGGGACATTCTGTGATTGGAAACGTATCCCACTTTGTGAATGTTTTTTAATGTCAATAACTCATTTTAAACCTTAAATAAACATGTGTATCCATTGGTTAAATTAAATAAGGTAATAAGCAGTAACCGGTTAGTGAAATAGGAAACAAATACTAAAAATTGGGATATTTTGCTCTTTCTGCCACACCTCTGACTCCGCCCACTGACCCAATCCACGGGTTATTCCCGCCCTCTGATTCTCCGCCCACAGTTCCCCTACTTTTTTTTCCCCCACTTCGACCACTGATACAGTACCTGGCCCGGTTCTGCGCTGCGCAGCAGTGGAGAGACGACCGGGAGGGTTATTGCCAGCCTGCAGGCCAGTTTGTGATTGTGAGCAGGCAGGCCTGATTGATTGTTTGTGAGTGAGAGGAGCGAGGTGGCCTGATTTGGGGGGGGCAAACATTTCCTTACGTCCGATATTTCATGCTGATTTGTAAGAACCCTTTACATGGACAAGCGTGTTTAAATATTTGCCAACTTCTCGTGTTTTTTGTAGCAGGCTAGCAGCAGGTTGTGTATGCTTTCATTTGCTGAGCATTGTGAGGCACCACATTCTGTCTGTATTGGCATGTCTGCGTTAAGTTTTTGGCCATATCCAGGGCTTCAAGTGGGATGAAAAAACATGCGGATCTCTCAAAGGGGCATGGCTGGTGTTATTAAGGGTGTAGCTTAAAAGCACGAAACCTAAAACTCTGTGCTTAGCATGGTGTGCCGTCCGACAGGTATTTTGTTGTTTTTGTCATTGTACCCACATATATAACGCAACAAATAACATTATACCGACAGCAAGCGAGGACTATTGGCTTTGTCAATAGTTGTTAGTTGTATACGAAGAAAAACCAACTATGGCTTCGTTGTATATATTATTGAAAATGCTTCAGTTCTGACGTGATGAGACAGTGAAAGAACTATAACGAGTCTCTTGTGAGTTACATTAAAGGCAGTGAAAGGTGGTACTACTGCTGAGTTAAGATTTTTTTCACCCTCACAGCGAGGGCAAAAATGGAGAGCCCGAATGGGACCCGTCTCAGCAGCTGCTTTTTAGAACTGCGGGCCCACTTAAAGCCCTGGCGATAACCTTGCACTTGTGTGCTAATAAAAAGCTGCATTTCTTTGCTCAGTGTTTTAATTTTTTTGCTGCTGGCAACCGTACGTAGTCAGTCCCCCAATTGCTGACCCTGCAATGTTTAATACTGCTCTGTGGTGGCTACGCTGATAGCTATCGTTTACTGATTTATTAGATTCTTATTCTTTTTCATATTTCTGAATTAGGGTTTATTTTTAAATTATTTATGCTCCCTTTCACTGGCCTGTCTTCTCGTCTGCCTTCTTTCGCTCTTTATTTTGCTTCCTCACAGACATCAAACACTGCTGTACCAGCTACCCTTCCCATAGACCAAACTATTGACCAAACAATGCAGACTTATTCTCGAACCACAAAACAACTCCATTGCGTTGTTTAAAATGTTAGTCCTGTTTTTTTTTTCATTCAGTTTCCTTGCGTTATGGACATACATTTCCCTCTGGGACCATCCTCATGTTATCAGTACATCTCCTTTTTCTTCATCCAAGTATTTTTACCATACTCCCAGCGACATTTAAGATGTCATTGTTGGTCAGTTTAACAGCTTTTTACTCTTCAAATCCCCCATTTTGTCACAAAATAGGTTTCTCACATACCCTGTGGTGTGCTACCTGCAATGCAGTACCACCTGAGTGTTCCGCTTGTTCGACCTGCCTAGGGACACCTCTGGAGTAGTGGGAATCCAGATGTGCTCATTAACGAAGGCCTCCAGCAAGCCACTTGCTTCATTGTTGTTCTGAAAGCCTTTATATGTGCATTTTAGTGTCTTTGCTTGTCTTTAACCGGAACTTTTCCAACACTTAAATTATTATATTAGGTATTTTTGTTTCAACCAATTGGCATTAAATAAGATTCCCCCTTCCTCGCTCCCCCCAAAAATCCAAAGAAATCTACAATTGCGAAGAAGATTACATTCACCAAGACGGTGGATATACTTACTGAAGGCCTAGGCAAAACTGTATTTTTCCAGTTCTTCTCCCTGAAATTTGTAACAACAGCTGCAGGCAAGCTTGTTGGCTGTACGTGCCTGCTAAAAACCTCAAAGAGAAATAAAAACTCGACCGTAGATTCAGATCCTGCCTTGGTGCAGTATTTGGGAGAAAAGTGCAGTGGCTCTGCGCCTTTAACTCTCACTTGTTGCACCCTGTCCCAGCTCCTCACTCTACCTTCCATGCACTGTGCAAACATTTTATTCTGGCTGATCTGTGTCTCTATCATACACCCTGTTTCCCTATCTCTCATTCACTTTCTCGTGCTCTCTTGCTAAGTGTCTCTCTCTCTCTCTCTCTCTCTCTCCAAATCTCGCTCGTATATCTTCCCTCTTTCCCAATTTGCCAGCCCACACGTCTCCCAATCTCTCCCTCTCTCTCTCCTCCCTCTCTCCTTCTATCTCACATGTCCCTATCCCTTGTCTCCTCATCTCTCTCACCTCTTTGTCTTTCTCACCTTACACATCCTCTTGACTTTTCATCCCACTCTCTCTTGCTCCGTCTTACTTCTTTACCCGTCGACCCATCTCTCTCTCCCTCCACCTCTCTCTCTCACCTTACACATTCACCTCTACCTTTTCTCTCACCTGTCTTCATCTGTCTCCCCTTTCTCTCTTGCTCTCTATGTACCCATCCACCCATGTTGCCCCATCTCACTCTCTGTCCTTAACATCTTTTGTTTCTTTAAACCTGTATCTCTATTTCTCCCGTCTGTGTTTTACATATCGCTCTCCTCCATCTCACACACTCATCTCTCTCTATTGTTATCTCCATCTATCAGCTGCCCCCGTCAAAGCACTTCAAATGCTTACATTTGCAAAATATGTGAAATAAATATTTCATTCAAGACACCTCACAGGGGTGAGACAAGAAACACAAGAGTGTGTGCGTGTAAATGTGTGCGTGCATGCCTGCATGCATGTGTATCTGAGTGCACATATGCGTAGGTATATATGAGTGCCTGTGTATGTGTGCTTGTATATATCTGCATGCATGTGTGAGTTTGTAAATGTATCTCCTCTTGTTAATGCTGTATATGTATGTGCATGCTTGCTTATGTGCTTGTCTATGTGAGCGTGTGTCTGTGCTTCTATGTGCTTGTGCCTGTATGTCTGTGTTTGTGCGTAAGTGTGTGTGTATGCTTGTGTGGCTGCATCTATCTGTGTATGCGGCTGCAGCTGGCTATTTCCAAATGTGTGCATTTCTATGCATGCGTTTGTGTATACGTGTTTCTTTCTATCCGTACTTGCACGTTTGTGTGTGTCTATCTGTGCATCTATGTTTATTTTGAAGCGGGTTTTTTTATTGCACATAAAAGGCTTTACTAAAAACAATATCTGTAACAATAACTACTGGATGGGAAAAGATTAAACACATTAGTACCAGTTTAGCACTTAAATTCAACAATCAGCAACTCTACGGTGCCAAATTAAACTTTAGAGAGAACATGCCAGTGCCCATCACCACGTGTCATGCTTTTTTTTTTGTTTGAGCTACAACGTGTTGTAATCTAAGATTATGCAGAAGGTTGTGGATTATGTGTCATGTTTGTGAAATACATAGTCCAGTTTAAAATCTTGAGGCTTCAAGAGCATATAATTCCATAGTTACTTTTTTTTCCACAGCCAGCATATTACTCTTGTCTCTCCCCCCCCCCCCCTCCCTTATAACCTATTTCCCATTTTCTGGTTCTCCAGCGCCGCAAGGTCATATGAATAGAAATAGCACTATGCAAATATCATCACTCCACTATATACAGAAAACAAAATTAAAAACCATTGTCATTTCTAACACCAAGAGCTCTAATTTTCAAAATTTGCGAGACCTATTGCATTGCAAATGCTTGTTATTTTTCAGCTCTGGACTGGGGCTCTTCTTTGTGGGCGACGCTCCTCCACTCAAATGGAGAAGCCGCCCCTCCGTCATACCCACAGTCGGCCAACAACCCCAATTTCTTACAATGTTCAAAAACAATTAAAACAGATCAAAAGGACTGCCCCTTTACTAATAGAGGTTTGTATGTTTCAGTCTATTTTTGGTGCTCTCTGTAAGAATGTCTATGGGTACACATATGACTGGGTGGGTAACCTGGTGCTCTTTAAGGTCATCATCTACTATTTACTGTGCTTTGAAAGTTGATATAATTAAATATGTATTGAAAAATGTGCTTTAAAATACACCATTTTGGTCTGTCTTTTTCCAAAACCTAGTAGTGGTCAGGCTCGCTCGCTGCGCTCGCTCGCAACGCGCCTGACGGGGGCTGGTCTGGGGAAATTTGCCAGGGCTGCTTTAATTTCCCTGTCCGGCCCTGGGCATTGTACAGGGCTACTGTGATAAAGGCGCCATCTTAGTGAGGGTAAGCAAACCCAGTCAGTGGCAGGCAATTATAGACATGAAGAGGAGTTGTTGATACAAGCTCTGGTCCGGAAAACACAAACCAGATTAGGCTACAAACGTTTACGGAACAAACGCTCAACAGACACTGCAGGAAAAAAAATGCCCATGACACAGGTGGTTAAAGCGCAGCCCATGTAGCTATTCTGAATCGATTATAGGTAGTAACAACCCGGAGCCGGATAGTCCTACATTCAGTACATTGCGTCACTATTCTTTTTACAATACATCATTAAATCATGCAGGTTTCTGGGACATGCAGAAAAAAATTACATCTGTAGAATGGCCAGGGAAAAACAACTGTGCAGTGTTCCTTGGATTTAAGAACTGGGTGTACATTGTAAGAATACCGTGTTTTCTTCACGAGGCGTATTAAGTTAGACTAAAACGGAATAAGGAGTGTGTTCCACAGAGCCTTTGTCCAAGAAAAAGATGAAGACTTGACTACATGTTTTAAGGAGCTAAAAACTGATTTTGGCGCCTTCAGTGACCGATTATGGCGTCATTTTGTCTTCGAAAGCCCATCATCCTAAATGTAACCAGAAGATGCAGAAGCAGCTATCTCGAATCCTTTGTTTAAACGAGAAGCTTCAATGTAACCCCCGTTTCACCCATAATGGCTGTTAAATAACATTTGCGAAGGCTTAAAGCAACAAAGAGCAATTGGGTACCGGTGCGAGGGCGCAGAATGCGCCCGTTTTTGGCCGTGCAGATGTCAGCTACTGCTCCAAGATGTTCCGGGCGGCGGAGCAGGCGAACTTTCGTTGAGGAAAGAGACAGAATCGCCCGCCAGATCCGAATGTGCCCACTCTCACCTTGCAAGATTTACCTGTCGCCATATTCCCGACTACAGGCCCGATGACAACAAGCGCGCGCGCCTCGCACGGCAGCAGGGGGAGGGGGAGAGGAGGGGGCATGCGCGATTCCCTTGCGGCAGCGAGCGGCGCCAGGAGCGATAATTGCTACCATATGGCGCCAGCTGCTCGCTCCCGCAAGTGAATCGCCAAACGTGCACGCGTTGCCATTGAAGGCAATGGAACGCGTGCACGTTTTTGGCTGAAATGCTGAATTGATTACAAAAGGTCTTTTTGCCTATGCTGCGCATGCGCGCTGCGTAGGCGAGACCTAAAAAGGGGACAGAACTAAGCCTTCTAGTTTTAGGCCGATAAGCCTCATCGATTCTTTGCAAAAGATTTTCTGTAAACAGATATCATCCCGACTCCAGGATTGGATTGTAGAGGCTGAAATCTTAAGCGATCTCCAGGCAGGTTTTCGTGTTAAAATTAGTACCCTTGATCAAACGTTCCGCTTGTCATGCCTATATTGGAAAGAAGTGCACATTAAAGGGGGGGAACTCTATGTGGCCTTCGTAGACTTGCGGTCCGCTTTTGACCTAGTTCCCCGGGCTAAACTATGGAGGGCCCTCAAAGATTTAGGTATGCCACACAACCTTTTAGATATTTTAATCAGACTGCATGCATCTAACACAGCACAGGTTAGGTGGGGGGGAACAACCAAGTCACAAACACTTTCCCTGTGGACTGTGGTGTGAGACAGGGATGTGTCCTTGCCCCCACACTTTTTATTCTTTTTATAAACAATGTAATAAAATGGCTGGACAGGGATGGGTGCGATGCACCGAAGGTGGGTAGTCGAAGAGTTCCGGCCCTCCTCTTCGCTGATGACACTCTCCTGATTGCAAAATCTCCCCAAGGTCTCCAGCAGCTTTTAAATGATTTTATTTTGTTTTGTGAGGAACGAGGTCTGGTGCTAAATGAAACTAAAACAAAATACATGATTTTTAGGAAGGGTAGGGCCAATCGAAACAAAAGACAGGTTCTTGCAGGCAGCAGCAAGTTAGAGCGTGTGGAATTCTTTGATTATTTGGGCATTCGCTTAACTCCAACTTTGAGGTGGGACCAACATATTGACAAGATACAGCTGCAACTTATTTTACAAACTGCAAACCTGGCGAACATACACAGAAATACCTTCACTAGGCAGTTGGCGCCAGCATTGGAAATTTACAACATGAAAATTTTAGGGGGTGCACTATATGGAGCAGAACTCTGGGGCTCTGGTAAAATAGCACCGTTGTCATTGGTCGAAAATCGATTCCTTAGATCTCTGACTAATCTCCCAGCAAGTACCCCGTTAGTTCCACTCTGTTTTGATTTGGCACACAGACAGTTGGTCCATAAAATCCATTACAATGTTTTGATGTTTTGGTATAGATTGTGGACCGTGGAGGAATTGTCCCCATACCGGGAGCTTCTTCGTGAGCTCATGAAATCATCTACCATCAAATCAGTTCCTTGGTTTAGAGCTCTGAGGGCAATTCTAGAGAAGCTAGGGATGTTGAGGTTCTGGTCTGACCCAGGAAGCATGATCACTGTCTCAAGAACAGCACTGAAGGAACAGTACTGGGAAGCCACATCCTTACAAATTGCACTTGACGCTCAGGGCAGTCTGACTATCAATTTCCTAGACTCCAAGTGTGTACCCTGCTTTGAAGACACAGTTGATGAAATTGCTCCTCCCTTGGCCCGGAAGCTGTTTTTTCAGTTTCGCTATAAAACGCTTCTGCTTAAAACTTTTTGCAAAAACTGGAGGTGAGGCTTTGAAAATAGCGTTCTTTGCCCCGCTTGCAATGCGAGTCCTGAGTCCATTACCCACCTCCTATTTTTCTGCCCATTCTATAAATCACTGAGGGCCAAGTGGATCATTCCGCTCTGTAAAATCATTGGCCCCGGTCACTATCTGGAGGTGCTAAGACTGTTAAGCACGGACACTAGTAGACTCGTGGTCTTTGGTCTATCTAGATTCTGGCACGCGGTATGGCTGAAAAGGTTCAAGTGCTTGAAGTGATGACCATTGCCTAGCACTGGATCAATCTCAAAGCACTTTAGTCTGGACATCATTTATGATTCTAAAACTGATTTACTTGATGCTTTGTTTTGATTTCCTCGCTCCCTCAATTACATTGATTGCCACTTTTATTTTTGTAATTTTATTCCCTTTTAATTGTATTATATCTAATCATGTATTTTATATGTGCATTCTATATATGTCTTCTTTACTGTGCTGTGTATACTTTTATGACCCTGTGGTCGAAATAAAGTAAAGATTCTCTCGGCAAAAAATCAATATAGACTCCAATTAGTACTATATTACTTCTGTCCAGCCGGACAGTGAAATTTAATGATTTTAAAGTTCAAGATATGAGCAAAAAAAAAAAAGTGGGACACAGTCCTGCGTCCTACACATTACAATAGACATAAGGAAACGAAAACAAACATTCAGGCAGGGCAACACGGCTTGTTCGTAGTGTAAACAATGAAACAAGCAAAATAAAAAAGAAAACAAAAACCGTTACACTTGGATATCAAATTAAATTGTGTGTACGGTGTCAAGCAAGTCGACGACGTTTCGATCCCTTTGTGAGGATAATGGGATCATCATCAGGACACAATTAATACATGCCTGAGAACAATAAAGCCTGCGGAACAATCAAAAAGAAATAGGAAGGAAGAACAGGCGGAAAAGAAAATGAGAATAAAACAATATAAAGAATGAAATGAAATGAAATGAAATGAAATGAATGAAAAGGGCACTTATATAGCGCATGGCTACCCGGGGGCCTCCCAGCGCAGGGCTAGACCAGGACAATCCTTATCATCATTGTGCATTCGGCGAGGTGAATTAAAAGACCAAAGTGACTGAGTTTATAGACTATATGCGGTGAGGGTACTCGTAGTGATTGGAGAGGTGAAGAATTGTGAACTGATGTGAGGAGGACCTTACCGAACTCAATGGTTGGGCCGAGATGGGTGAAGGAGCTGCACGGTGGAAGCTGGGCGGAAGGATGAGTGGCAAAACAGCACTGCGCAGGATGCGGGCAATGCCTGCAGGAATTAAGCAATTTAGTCGGGGTAAATTGGAATTATAGTAGCAGGTGAACAGAAAGGGTTAAGATGACAGGGCTTACCGCGGGAACCGTAGCGGTAGAATTTGGCCAGCCGGATATCTTGTAAAAACGCCTTCGGGACACAAAGGCCTGTAAATGGAAGGACGGTGTAAGTCAAGGTGCTGGAACCAACCGGAGGAGGTCAAGGGGGGTGAGAAACTTAGAAAGGGTTACCTCCAAGGGATCTTTGAAAGCAGTCCGGTGCTGGCAGGGGAAGGAGGACTGTGGATGAAGTCAGTGAGCTATATTGGCAGCAATGGTCGTGGATTGGCAAGGGACGAGCCTGCGAGGAAAGGAAGGGAGTTAGGGAAAGGTTGGAAGCGGTGGACACGAGCGGGACGCCGGGGAAGCGACAACACTTACCTGCAATGAGGACGGATAGGAGACAGGTCTGCCGTGGCATGACCGGTGTTGGAGCTGGAAGACCTACAATTTGTAGAGTAATGAACGGGTTAGAGCGGGGGGCGGGGGGGATGGAGAGGGAGGTTTAGGCTGGAGCGGTGAGTAGATGCTTACCTGCGGTGCGGTGCCGCCGAGTGTCGCACAATGGCTGAGTGTTCAGAAGCTGGGGGAAAACGTCTGCACAGTAAAGTAACGTGGGAGGCGTCACGTGATGTGGATTACGTGAACGGCGAGGTGGCGACCATATTGGGTGAGAGGTAGTGTGCATGCAAATGTTTCCAGTCAGAACAACAAAAGAGTTTGCCTTCTCAGGAGAAGAGCTGGCGTAGAGAATCAAATTTGATTCTTATAAAGCCCTCACTCACCAACCTAGTTGGTGACATGCTTCATCATCGGGCCCCACCAGGAAGGTCGAGTACCTCCCCGGTGTGCTTCAACGCCAGAATTACTGCGGAGCGGGTTGAAGTGGCAAGTGCACGTGATTGTGAAGTGATTTAAAAATGACTAGGCTGTATCCGAAAATGATTTTATTCGCCGGTCAGTCAGGCACAAAATAAAAACAATGTGGGTGATATGATCGCTGAAGAAATTGGTCAGCTAAATCTCACTATGTGTGGTCAACATGTTTCTGCCTCTATGATGCTACTAGCTAGGCATTCGTCAGGACCAAGGTGAAGACCCCGGTGGTATGAGCACGCTAAGGCTCACCCTAACCTGGAGGTCAAATGCGTGAAGAAGTAGGAAAAAAAGTCTTTAAAAACCTACTATCATTGCGGGATCCTTCTTACTTATTGGGACCCTGCAGATCTCTGAAATGAAAGAACAAGAACGAACAAACACACAGACATAAGTATATTCAGTAAGCATGTGGTCATAGGACGTTCAATGTTCCAGTTTCAGCATACAGAAGTGCTCTTCTCGGAGTGCACCGAAACTATATCTCAAGAAGCTATCGTGCAATAGTGAGATATGAATGTGCACATATTTTAAAAAGTTATTGAAAGTGGCAAAAGCTGGAACCACTATAAATATAGGTGGTATCACATTTATAGCGCTATTTTTACCTACACGCCTATTGTGACGTGGAAAGCCACAGAGCGTCAAAGTCAGAAAACGCTAACGTGACTATAACGGGCTCGTCCAAGCGGTATTGTCAACGGAAAAAGAAAAGGAGAGAAAAGTCTTACACATAGGGTGATCACTAAACACACCCTGGGTCTCGGGAGGGGGGTGGTGGCTGATTGGCACACCCTATAGAGGGGTAGAGACAAAACAAAGTATAAATACATAAATATGAAGTTCGGTCCCAAAACAGCAGGCTGGTCACTTATCTGTGTGATAGGGCTGCTCGAAAAACACTCACGCCGAGAAAGCCAGACACCCGCTTGGTACCTGGTTGAACCCTCTGAAAACCGGACCCCATCGATAGAAGGGCCGGTGTTCCACGTGTTTATATAGGGGGGGGGGGTGGGTATGGAAGAACAACCAGGAACCTCGGTTTGAGCGTCGGTGTCCCGGGAGAGCCCTAGTAGCTACGTCATTACGTGTACGGCAACAGAGGGGCCAATCAGAATGAAGAGAAGTTAAATCATGTGGCCCGCAGCGTCACCAGGAAAGACTCGGACGCTGACTTCAGAAATACCGCTGCGATAAAAAAACGCACCAAAACTTTATTCAAGAGCGATAGGCACGCTATGTCAAATGCCAAATGCGCTACCATTCAAAGGGAAAGACTAAAGCTAGGGTATTAGTTAGCAAAAAAACACACACAAAGGAGATTTGCCCTCTCTCGTATATAGAGGTTAGGTCTGTCCTCTTATGTGCATTGCTTGCTTGTCATGTCATGTGCCTATATCAGTTCATGAAGATGTAAAACACTTCTATAGATAGTGGAATGTACCAGATGGTGTACCAGATAGTGTCAACAGGGAGTGTCTAAACAGTACACACTCTGTGGGGATCATGCGGCTGAACAGAAAAAATTGAAACTAATTCAGTTAGTTTCTGAGTACAGTGCTCCAGGGAATATGATCATTCAGCCCCTCTTTATCTGTGCCCAGACGATAGACCCACCTCTGTTCTTTCTCAAACAGAGACTGCGGCATGTTTCTACATGCGGTCACCTGTTCAATGACAGTCCACTGTAAGTCATTCGTGGTGTGATTATGGTGTATGTAATGTTCACTAAGTTTAGTTGTGATTCTCCTGCACCGGATGTTACTTCTATGTTCACCAATACGTTGTTTCACCTTACGAGTCGTCATCCCCACATAACGCAGACCACAGGGACAGGTGATCAAGTATACCACATTTGTGGAATTACAGTTGGTGTGAGTGCGTTGTATCCAGGTTTTTCCTGGTTCAAGATTGAGGGCCTTTGTATGTGCAGTCAGATGACAAATACTACAGTTGGCGCAAGGAAAATGACCCACTATTCTAGGTAGACCCCAAGCCGCAGTTATGGATGGAGTGCCAATCAATGTCTCAATTTTGGGTCGTGTGTGGACCAATGAATCCCTGAGACTGCGGCCCCTTTTAAAAGAAAAAAGAGGTTTCTCCCATGACCTATTACTACTAGTGATTATTCTCCAATGTTTGTTAATTGCTTTCTTAACTGTAGTAGAAGCAGTACTGTATGTAGTAACACAGGTAAGGGGAATGTCCTTCTTCATTCGGGGGATGTCTTCCAGAAGAGCCTCCCTTGGTTGGTTCCGGGCCCTTTTATAGCTCTTACTAAGAATTCTTTCTGGGTAACCTCGATTCTTCAGTTTAGAGGTGAGGTTTGCTGATTGGTTGCGAAAATCATCCAATTTGCTACAGTTCCTTCTTAACCGAAGGTATTGTCCATACGGTAGGTTTTCCCGTAGGGGCCTAGGATGAAAGCTGGAAAACTCAAGTAGGTTATTTTTGGCAGTAGGTTTGTAATGGGTCTTAGTAGAGAGGCCTCTCTCTGATTTTGTGATAACCACATCCAAGAATACCACCTCATGTTGATTACAGGTGTGGGTAAATTTGAGGTTCAAGTCAAGGGTATTAATCCAGGAAAGGAAGTCATTAAGAACGCACTCTGGTCCTTTCCATATCATTAAGATATCATCAATATACCTTTTCCAAAATACTATGGAAGAGGCATAAGGATTATCGCCAGAGAGAATGAATCTGCGTTCGAAATTGTAGACGTACAGACCCGCCACACTTGGGGCAAAGGTACTGCCCATCGAAGTACCAGTTGATTGCAAGAACAGATGATTCTTATACTCAAAAAAATTCCTTTTGAGAGCCAGAGTGGCACACCTCAAAATGAATTCTTTAGGGGTCTGGTAGTCCCAGACTGTTTCATCCAGTGCCTCACCCAGGACCCTGATGGTGTCGTCCTGGGGAATGCTGGTATATAGGCTCTCTATGTCAAGTGTCACTAGTATGGTTGAAGCCTCCTCAATGGTCACTTCTTGTAAAAGACATAGAAGACTCTTGGTGTCTTTAAGGTACGTAGATGACTGCTGTACAAGTGGTTTTAAAAAGAAGTCACAAAACCGAGACAAAGGCTCGAGTAAGGAGCCGATACCCGAAACAATGGGGCGTCCTGGAGGAGGTGTCCTGTTTTTGTGCGTTTTTGGTAAAGTGTAAAAATAGGGTATAACACCTTCCCCCTCAGTCAGGAAAGCAGCCTCTTTACTGGTAATGTAACCATTCTGTTCTGCCTCTTTCACCAGTTGCTTAATTTCGATCCTAAGTTCTAGGGAGGGGTCAGTAGTAAGGGGGGTATAGTTCTTCCTATCGTCAAGGAGACGTTGACATTCTTGCTCGTAATCCCCTTTATTCTGTATTACCACCCCTCCACCTTTGTCAGCTGGTTTAATGGTGATTGCAGTATTTGATTGCAAACCTTGAAGCGCTTGATATTCCATTTTACTGAGATTTTTAAAAGGGTTGCCCTCTTCAAAGTTCTCTATTTCAAGAAAAACTGCCTTTTCGAAAGTAGTAATTTCAGCCGGTACCCCATTACGTCCCCCATCCACTTTTTCCCCAACATCCAGTATGATCCCTGGAGAAATTGTAACCTTTGAGAAAATGGTACTTAAAGATGTTTCGCAACTTGAGAATACCAGGCGCTTTATCCCATACAATTTGTCACTAGAAGAGAAAAAGGCCATCACTACATTGAAAAACAATGGCTCCCTTATCATCAAATCAGCCGATAAAGGCGGAGGTATAGTCCTTCAAGAGAGAGAACTATACAAATCTGAAATTTTACGACAATTGTCTAACACAGACCATTATTGTAAACTGCCCACCAATCCGACTAGGGAACTCCAACAACTGATCCTTCAAATTACCACTGAAACCAAATTACACGGCTTTTTGAGCCAGAAGGAATTTATGTTCCTCAATGTCAAGTCACCACGCACCCCAGTGATATACACACTCCCCAAAATCCACAAAAACCTCACTGACCCCCCAGGACGCCCCATAGTGTCCGGATGTGGCTCTATTTTAGAACCATTAGGTCAATATGTGGATTACTTTATAAAGGAGTTTGTCCACAAAACAGAATGCTATGTAAGAGACAGTATGGCTATGATTAATTTAGTTGAACATCACCCCTTCAATATCGATTCAGACATCCTTTGTACAATGGATGTCGAATCCCTATATACGAATATTCCACAGGTCAAGGCACTACTTGTTATTGAACATATACTTAACTCAAGACCACGCCCCCACGCTGTACCCACCATTTTCATTCTACAACTTCTTGAAATATGCCTCACAAGAAACTTCTTTGCTTTTGATGACCAGTACTACCAACAGGTCAAAGGCACTTCGATGGGCGCTGTCTTCGCCCCCAACCTGGCCATACTCTTCATGGACCATTTGGAAATGACCAAAATCCTCTCCGCTAGTAATCCCTTTCATTCAGGAATTACCCTTTGGAGACGATATATTGATGACATTTTCCTGATTTGGAATGAGAATGAAAACACCCTCAAACAATTCTTGCATTGGCTGAACAATAACTGCCAAGGACTTAACTTTACCCTTGCATGCAACAGAACCTCCATCCCGTTTCTTGATCTCATCATTCATCACTTTAATGGTGAATTAATCATGAGTCCATACAGAAAAACCAAGGAGCGCAACACTCTTCTTCGGTATGAGAGCAATCACCCACACGCACTCCATGACTCACTACCCTACTCACAATTCCTGAGGATTAGACGCAACTGTTCCCTCAAAGAAGATTATTTCCGAGAAGCTTCTTTCCTTTCCACTAAACTGCTTGCTCGTGGATATCCCCGCAGACTCGTGCGCACTGCACTAAAAAGAGCATGGTACTGCCCCAGGGAAATTCTCCTAACACCCAAACCCAAGTCCAACCAAAACCGCATGGTATGCATTACTACTTTTTCACCTGTTTCGCATACCATCCGGAAGTGCATCCTCAAACACTGGACTATCCTTAACACAGGAATCATGAAGATGGAACGCCCGCTCTTTGCATTCCGCAAGAGTCGAAATATAAAAGATCATCTTGTCAGAGCAGCTCTTCCAAATCCCAGAACAGCTACCACACTAGATGAACATTGGGGCCTAGACCCCCTAAAAGGACATGCAAAATGTGGCAAATGTAGTGTGTGTGATTTCACTATTGAAGGGAAAGAATTCACTTTCAATAATGTTAAAGTAAAGTCACAATTTTTCTCCAACTGCAATACCTGTAATGTGATTTATGTGATCCTATGCCCGTGCCCCAAAATCTACATCGGACAAACCATGCAAAAAGCGAGAATCCGGATTTGCCAACACCGCAGCCGAATCCGCTGCAATACTCCAAACGCCCCTCTCGTGGAACACTTCTCTACTGCTGGCCACAACGAAGACGACATTAAATGGACAGTAATCAGTGTGGTAAAACCTCCCCCTAGAGGCGCAGATATTGGACAACTCTTAAATAAGGAAGAACTTAAATGGATCCTGCGCACTGGAAGCATCAAAAATGGACTGAATAGAAATGAAGATTGGACAACTCTATTATAAAGCCCGCTGCTGTCCTGCTTTCACATACCCTATTTTCCAACTGCACCCTGGAAACTGTGTTCAAGTAAATGTTTTTACCCCTTTTCCAAATTTCTCTCCAACCGCCACAATGCCTCCTTGAAAAACCTGTAATCTAGTTCTGTTTTCAGTTTTAAGTATGTATTCAGACATCCTTGTCAAGTAGTTAAAAACCATTAATCAAGGTTTGTCTTCTGTTTTTAGTATGTTTTCAGACCTTATGCAGACTATTCTGTCCACTTCTTTCCATGGTTATTTCTACTATACTCTCTCCACTCCAATATGGCCACTATCTTTTTTCCTCCCTTAAGCCGGGCACACCTTGGTTGCCTGACTCCATTGCATGCACACCACGTTAGCAACAAGGCCCCATATGCCTCCATGAACCCACTGGTTGGAATGCTCTCAAATTTTTAGACACGAATGAGCACCCGCTGCAGCAATATTTCCAAACCATAATTAATTAATCGCTGGCTGGAAACATTCGCATGCACACTACCCCTCACCCAATATGGTCGCCACCTCGTCGTTCACGTAATCCACATCACGTGACGCCTCCCACGTTACTTTACTGTGCAGACGTTTATCCCCAGCGTCTGAACACTCAGCCATTGAGCGACACTCAGCGGCACCGCACCGCAGGTAAGCATCTACTCACCGCTCCAGCGTAAACCTCCCTCTCCATCCCCCCCTCTCTAACCCGTTCATTACTCTACAAATTGTAGGTCTTCCAGCTCCAACACCGGTCACGCCACGGCGGACCTGTCTTCTATCCGTCCTCATTCCAGGTAAGTGTTGTCGCTTCCCCGGCGTCCCGCTCGTGTCCACCGCTTCCAACCTTTCCCTAACTCCCTTCCTTTCCTCGCAGGCTCGTCCCTTGCCAATCCACGACCATTGCTGCCAATCCAGTTCACGGACTTCATCCGCAGTCCTCCTTCCCCTGCCAGCACCGGACCGCTTTCAAAGATCCCTTGGAGGTAACCCTTTCTAAGTTTCTCACCCCCCTTGACCTCCTCCGGTTGGTTCCAGCACCTTGACTTACACCAACTTTCCATTTACAGGCCTTTGTATCCCGAATTCATTTTTACAAGATATCCGGCTGGCCAAATTCTACCGCTACGGTTCCCGCTGTAAGCCCTGTCATCTTAACCCTTTCTGTGTACCTGCTACTATAATTCCAATTTACCCCGACTAAATTGCTCAATTCCTGCAGGCATTGCCCACATCCTGCGCAGTGCTGTTTTGCCGCTCATCCTTCTGCCCAGCTTCCACCGCGTAGCTCCTTCACCCATCTCGGCCCAACCATCGAGTTCGGTAAGCTCCTCCTCACATCAGTTCACAATTCTTCACCTCTCCAATCACTACGAGTACCCTCAACGCATATAGTCTATAAACTCAGTCACTTTGGTCTTTTAATTCACCTCGCCGTATGCACAATGATGATAAGGATTGTCCTTTATATTGTTTTATTCTCATTTTCTTTTCCGCCTGTTCTTCCTTCCCATTTCTTTTTGATTGTTTCGCAGGCTTTATTGTTCTCAGGCATGTATTAATTCTGTCCTGATGATGATCCCATTATCCTCACAAAGGGATCGAAACGTCGTCAACTTGCTTGACACCATACACACAATTTAATTTGATATCCAAGTGTAACGGTTTTTGTTTTCTTTTTTCTTTTGCTTGTTTCATTGTTTACACTACGAACAAGCCGTGTTGCCCTGCCTGAATGTTTGTTTTCGTTTCCTTATGTCTATTGTAATGTGTAGGACGCAGGACTGTGTCCCACTTTATTTGTTTTGCTCAGATCTTGAACTTTATAATCATTAAATTTCACTGTCCGGCTGGACAGAAGTAATATAGTACTAATTGGAGTCTATATTGATTTTTTGCTTATATTAGACCTCTGTCAAGGACCACTGTTCCTATAAAATAAGCATATTAAATAGAAGCAAAAGGTACAGAATGCTGAAGAATGCAAACATTCACCCCCAGTCACAAAAATCTGGGTTTAATCCATCCTTGCTCACCAATGCCTCCCCAGTTTGGACCCAGCCATATGCAAATCAGTCTTAACCCTGTTGTTAATGGGAACGGTCACCAGAAACAAGCATCCTGGGACTGGTTTCAGGGCATCATCCAGGCTTACTTGTATTCAGTGATCCAGTGAACACAGGGCCCACATCTGGGCATACCCTTCCTACTTAGGGCGACAAATGCAAAAGGAACAAATGGTGGATGGAATGCTGAAGAATGCAAACATTCACCCCCAGTCACATAGATCTGGGTTTAATCCATCCTTCTTTTGCTCACCACGCCACCCCAGTTTGGGCAAAGCCATATTGAAATCAGTCTTAACCCTGTTCCTCATGGGAACAGTCCAGCATGAACTGCCAAGCCAGGTCCTCCCTGGACCGGAAACACGCATGCCGGGATAGTAAATAGAATGCACAAGGAGTTAATGCCATTAAAATATATGTTCCCAACTAAGCTCTTTGCTTTATTTATGTATTGTAGGTGCTATGTGCATTGTTTCATTTTGTCAAACTCTCAAGCACTGAATATAATACAGCTTACTCTGATTAAATTTATATATATGAAAGCAGAGCTTGCACTTTTGAGCTGCATACAGAGTAATATCTTTGTAAATGCAGATGTAAACAGTCGCTCATATTGTACAAGATAAACAAAGTGCTGATTCGACAAAATCCATCGGCCGGCAATCAATCAACCGAGACACTAATGTGCTTTTAAAGGGCCAGGGATCTTCAGAAGGTCTTGCATTTTTTATGAGAAATTAAAGCAAAGCAAACGATAGAAAATGTCCTTTATATGACAGAATGGACAGTTTTCTCAAGATTAGGCACAGTATTTGCGTTGCTGCTGTGTGTGCCACAGCACTGGTCACAATACAATGTCTATGGCTGCTCATTGACAGCTGCGGTTATAGCTTGTGGGATGTGCACTATGACCGCAGCAGCTGCCATATGAGAAAGAGCTAATGACGATGCTGAAATGTGACCTTTCTTGTGAATTTGAGCACTGCTAAATCTATAATATTGGTCTTTGCCATTTTTTAACAGGCAAACTTAGGCAGCAATCAAAAAATAACCATGCACTCTTATAGAGCCTCCAACCCTTCTTGCTGAAGAAGAACCTCTTATTATATTGACGATATGATCAATCGGCCAAATGCACCTTGAAATCAATCGGATACAAAGCAGAGGGGCGCACAGAGCAAGGGAAGGGGTTACGGTGGGAAGTGCAGGAAAAGGGGAGAGAGGAAAAGGGGGAACAGGTTTACGGGTGCGGGGGGCGGAGGTCCTACACCGACGCTAAAGAGAAAAAGCATTAAGTAGTACGAACAATTGTAAACATTGCATATAGGGTTCTTGTAAAGGGTAAGGCGGACTTTAGCCCACGCCCACTACTACTAGTAGTGCTGAAAAGGCTCGACGGCGTGCACAGTGTGTGATTTTCTGCTGCAGTCTGCCGTGTGCGCTGCCCTCCCGGGTCTTGCCATAGATCTGAATTCTGAGCGTAACCTGGAAATCGACTGTCCCATGTAAAAGCGATATTCTCTTAAAGAGGCGGTGCCAAAGGTCCAGCACCGGATGTTCTTGACAGGACAGACTCTTCTGTGAAACAATGGCTTCTGCTGCCCCTGACCTTGAATGAAAACAATGTCACTTCTGATGGCCTTGAGGCCTTTCTGCATGTGCGGTGAGCGGCACCGAACGGGAACTGTGTGATTGCAACAAAAGCTGACAAAAACCTTATAAACACTATTGGGCACTAGGGGCGTGGCTTGGATTACGGTCGCGTGAGCCGAGAGCTCCGCGCAGCCTCACTGATTATCCTGACTAGAGCACCGGACTGGCGCTCCTGTGACCCTGGGAGGGTTCCTCTGGATGCGGGGGCCTGCACCGCAAGAGATCGAGGGCTCTGTCTCCCTCCGACGTTGAGCTGCGACTCCGAGAAGTGAAAGGCTCGGATTCTGCAGGCAGAAAATGGCGGCCGTCTCCGCGAGTTGACCCGAGGAGAGCGATCAGGTGGAGTTGAGGACCGGTGGCCTGGAGGCGTGAGCGGTCCCCCCCCTGCGAACGGTGGGTGCTGAGCGCCCGCGGAGGGGTCCTGCTCTCCCAGCGTGCTGTGAACGAGAGGTGCAGCAGTTTCCGCTAGTAGGGAGCCTGGATGATCCCAAGAGCGCCCGCCCACAGTGGAAGAAGGGAGCTGACGGCGAGGGAGAACCGGGGAAAACTGCGCACTGCCCGGCGCTTGGTGGCGGAAGACGAGCGGGGGTCCCGGCTCCTGCGATCTATGAGCGGGAACCCTACTCAGGTGAGCTGATGTAGGAGGCGAGAAAGGCTCCTGGGCTCGGCCAGAGGGCTTGGTGAATTGCTCCCGGGTTGCCGGACTGCGTTTGGGGACCCGGACCGGCCTACTGTGAGGCCCCGCTCTGCCACACGGACCGGAGAAGACGACGGAGACCGCTCTGGGGTGCTGAGGGACCCTGGCCTCAACGACGCGAGGGGAAGTAGGGCTGCTCGACGTATTGCCGACTGCCCAGAGGGAGGCCGGGCCGACCGCTCCAGCGTGCGTGGCCTACTGCGACGGAGCCGATAGGGAGCCGGGGACCGGGTGTGGCGCGGCTGCCCGGCGGGCGGCGCAGGACCAGGCCGAGGCACACTAAGGGGACCCAGGGCCGCGGTGGACGGCCGGACACACTGTGGAGCTTATGCGACCGGCAACATTGGCGGGACGGAGTGGTCCCCCCTGCGACCTAAAGCGGCCCCAAGCCCGGGTTGGAGCGCTTGCTGGGTGGCTGCCTGTTGGGTCTTTCTCCCGTGGGGACTGGCTTTGAAGCCCTTGAACTGGGAAACCCCGCTGGGCGATATCAAGCGCGGGGTTTCATGACAAGCCCACTGTGGTCCTACTGGCTTTGATATACCCTCACCTGGCGGCTGGAAGTTTCGCCTGATGGTGGACTGTTCCGCGGAGACGGCTACGGGAAGCAGAGTCAGATGAGGAACCCCTGGGAGCGCAGTGGACGACGGAAGCTGGCGGCTCGGAACACTCATATCCTCGCCTGAAGGGGGACTCACGTTGCCGGACTGCGGGAGGTGCTGTATCGTGAGACCAGGACTGGGGGCCAAGTAGTCCGACGCCCATGGGGAAACCACGAGGCAAGCAAGGGGGGGCTCTCCCGCAACCGGAGGATGAAGCGGCAGAGCAGAGGAAGCAATGAGTGGTTGGCCCGCACCCGGAGGGACTGATGCAACAACAGGTGGACCAGATCCTCCGCGCTATCATGGACACAAAAGAAGCGCTCCAACAAGACATAGCTCAGGTGTCGCTGGGATTGGGACTCCTACGGGCAGACCATGTGAAGCTGGCCGATCGGGTGAAGCGGGCTGAGACCACCCTGGAGGTCTTAGAACCATCTCAGAAAGCACTGGATGTTCAGATGGGAGACGTCACTCGTAGGCTTCAAGTGTTGGAGAGAAGGGCTGAGGATGCTGAAGGGCGTAATAGAAGGAACAACATACGGGTGGTAGGCCTTCCAGAAGGAGTAGAAGGGGACAGCATGATAGACTTCCTGGAACAGTGGCTGCGCACTGAGGTTGCTCCGGAGGGCCTGACGCTATTTTATACTTTGGAGAGAGCGCACAGGGTGCCTGCCCGCCCGCTGCAGCCTGGGAGGCCTGCTCCATTATAAGGACAGGGATCTCCTGCTACATAAAGTAGGCACCGCAGGCCCATATAGAGTGGGCAATAATAATGTGTCACTGTTCCCGGATTACACTTTTGAAGTACAGCGTCATCGAGCCTCATTTCTGGCGGTCAAGAAGGCCCTCCGGGACAAAGGTATTCAATACTCCCTGATGTTTCCGGCGCGCTTGCGAGTGACACTGGATGGCGATACATTCTTCCATAATAACCCTGATGAGGCATGGAGCTGGTTGGAAACCTACCGGACAGGGGCGGGTGTGACAAGAGGCACTGGGGGCCAAACAACGGAGGCGCCGCGGCTGCACCGTGAAAGACGCACCAGAAGACGGCGTCCTGGGACACAGAAGCCTTCCACGTCTCAGACGGAGAAAGAGAGGTCGGCGGCACTGCAGGCTGTGACAGAGATTTCGCAAGCGAGCGGAACGACGCTGCAGGGAGTGACCGAATCGGAACGAGGATCGGAAGGGACGGATTCTGATGGAACGGACGTGGGGAGTATCGCTCTCTCCCACATCACTCCGGGGACGGCGGACGAGATCGTGGATGCCTGAACGCATGCAGTGTCTCATGTGACTAGTAAGAGGGGCCGACTGGTCCTAGAGCTGTAGCCCTCGGAGGGGGGTGAATGGGACAGACAGAGTGGTTCAGTGAGTTCAGAAGGGAGGACATTAGCACTGTGCGACCGCCCACCCACCTGGGACCTATTCCGGGGGAGCTGAAGTCGTTCTTATAGTGGGGTTTGGCGTTAGGAGGCAGCGAGGCTACAGGCCAGATCTTCTTGGTACTGGGCTCCCCCCTTCGTTTCGCTCCTAGAGTGACCCTCTGGTAGCTACCAGAGGAACTGTTAGAGAATAGTTTGGATGGGTACTAGTTGTTTAGAGCCTGTTCTGGGGAGGGGAGGAGGGGTACATTTGGGGGATGTTGTTGGGGTAGTTAGAGCCACCGGTGTGCCAATGCAGGGAGTGCAGTTGTGGAGCAGAGATAATTCGCACAATGGGGACATCACCTGAGTTCAAATGCATTAAGTGGAATGTACGGGGGATGCATACGATGTTGAGACGCCATAGGGTTCATGCATATTTAGTGCGAAGAGGAGTGCAGATAGCTTTCCTCCAAGAGACCCATATGGACCGAGTTGAAGGCCAGGCATTGCAGCGCCGATGGAGGGGGCAGCTTTTTTATACAACGTATTCTGCTTTTGCTAGGGGTGCACTGGTCTGGGTGAGGGCGGGGGTTCCCTTCCAACCGACTCAGCAGATAGTGGATCCTGAAGGGAGGTTTGTGGCTGTTATGGGACGGTTGGATGGGCGGTACGTGACATTATGCAGTGTGTATGCCCCCAATGTGGACCAGAAGTCTTTTTTTGCTAGCTTATCAGGGAAATTAGCGTCACTCCTGACCGGTTCAGTGATCGTAGGGGGCGATTTCAATTCTGTCACAGATACTGAGATGGATAGGTCACATCCACCGCTACCACAGGCGCCCATACATAAGCTCTCGAAGCTCCGGAGGGATTGGCAGGCTGAGTGGGGGCTGATAGACACATGGCGCGCGCAACATATAGGGGAACGGGACTATTCTTATTATTCTGCCTTACATAACTTGCATGTGCGGCTGGATGCGGTGTTGTGTTCCCCGGATGTTCATGCGTTGGTTCGCCATAGTGAGTACCTGGCGAAGACAATATCGGATCATAATCCGCTGCTCTTGGCCCTGAGATGGTCTCGGGAAAGGCCTGCAATCCCTACCTGGCGCTTACGCACGGAGGCTTTGGAAGACCCGGTGTTTCGTGCGGAGGTACAAGAGGGTATTGAGCATTATTTCCTAGAGAACGAGGTGACGGCTTCGACCCTGGCACTGGAGTGGGACGCCTTTAAGGTGGTGGTGCGGGGTTTATGTATTGCCAAAGCAGCGGGAGTGCGGAGGACGCTGTTGCAAGATATAGAGAGGGAGGAACTGCGGCTGCGGCAGGCAGAGAGAGCACACCCTGAGAACCCGGGAGTACAGGCCGAAGTATTAGCTGCGAGAGAGGGAGTGGCGACACAAGTGGAGCGGTTGCACTGCTTTGACCATAAAGAATATTTGGTACGGGCGCACGCGGAGAGGGATAAGGTGGGCTCCCTATTGGCGTGGCTGGCCAGTCCGGTGCCGAGGGGTACGCCCATACTGGCTCTGACCTCCCCAGCGGGCATACCGGAGTATACCCAACGGGGGATTAATGAGATGTTCCTGGCATACTATGCGGATCTTTACGAGAGTAAGTTGCGGGGTACATGTGATGACTTGGGCGAGTTCTTGGCCGAGATACGGCTGCCGCGTCTTGAGGCTGACCAAGGGGATACGCTGGGACAGGAGATCACGGAGGGGGAGATACGTAGTGCGATAAAACACATGGCGCGTAAGAAGACCCCAGGGGCTGACGGTCTACCAATCGAATTTTATTCGACATATATCGATATCCTGGCCCCTAAACTGCTGGCGGTTTATCGGGAGGCCTGGGATTTAGGGAGATTGCCAGTCTCCACTCGCGAGGCTATCATTATTCCGCTGCTGAAACTGGGTAAGGACTCATTAGCTAGGTCGGCCTATCGCCCCTTATCAATGTTAACCACTGATTATAAGATTTTGAGTAGGATTCTTGCGACTCGGCTTCTTCCCTGTATGACGCAATTGGTCCATAATGACCAGGCGGGCTTTATCCCGAAGCGCACTACCGCAGTGGTTCTCTCGGTTGACATGGAAAAGGCATTCGACAGCCTAGAGTGGCCGTATTTGTACCGGGTCCTTCGCGAGTTCGGACTTGGGGACACCTTTGTGGGGTGGACGGAGCTCCTTTATAGATCGGCGTCGGCGCGTGTGCGGACGGGCATGACGATCTCTCCAGCCTGCCAGGTGGGGCGGGGTACGCGACAGGGATGCCCGCTCTCTCCGTTGTTGTTTGCCTTGGCCATTGAACCTCTGGCCGCCCATGCCCGGTTGGGGAAGCATTATCCTGGTTTATTCCTTCGCGGAGATATGCACTTTATCTCCCTCTATGCGGATGATTTGTTGCTCTTTCTCGCGAACACAGATACGGCTTTGGAGGGCGCGTGGCACTTGCTCTCCGTGTTTGGGCAGTACTCAGGGCTGCGGGTAAACTGGGCAAAGACCTGCTTGTTTCCGGTGGTACCGACCGAGGCGAACCCTTTGCAGGTGGCGGGCGTACGCTGGGAGCCACACTGCCTACCTTATTTAGGCACTAACATTTATCATACCGTCGAGGATTTGCTGGAGGGTAATTTGGGTCGGGCCATATGCGGACTTAGGGGCAGTTTTGCGTTTTGGAGTACGCTGCCGTTATCGGTAGCAGGCCGGGTAGCGCTCCTGAAGATGGTGGCGCTCCCGCGCTTATTGTATTATTTTCGGACGTTGCTGATTTGGGTGCCGGACTCCATCTTCCGACAGCTCCGCTCTATGGCTGGGGGATTTCTTTGGGGGAAGGGCAGGCGGCGGGTTGCAATGGCTACAATGATACGCCCAAGGGCTGACGGGGGTATGGCAGTGCCGGACTTTGAGTGGTATTATTTGGCAGCGCAGCTGCAGTGGCTCACCCAAGCCGTAGCTCGGGAGTTCCGGGGCCCGGATGGCCCTGAGGGACGGTGGATCCCACGCTATATCTTGTCTTTTATAGTACTTCAGCAGAAGATGCGTCTTGTACCGCTCACTGTTGAGGAGAGGACGCTACGGTTGTGCTGGAACCGGAGCCAGAGACGGGCTGGCTTCACCCGCCCGTATGCCCCGGAGATACCGCTGGGTATGTGCACTGCCTTCCCGCATAGCGGGGATTGAACGGCACTGGCTAATTGGGAGGAACTGGGGATACAAGTGTTGGGGGACCTCTACGAAAACGAAACCCTGTTGTCCTTTTAGGCCCTGCAACATAGATATGATCTCCCACGAGGGGTTACTTGCTGCATTCAGCGCTAGTCGCGGCACTGCAGCGCCACTGGGGGCTGGGGTTGTCGGAACCACGGACCTCCATGGCTTGCCAATACGTGGTCATGGCAGCGGGGACTTTTAAGGCCATTACGTGCCTTTACCGGCGCATGCTGACTGAGGCCCTGGAACCGTTGCGCGCGTTGCAGGGGAAGTGGGAAGTGGACCTTGGCAGGGAAATCCCTGAAAAGACGTGGGCCCAATTGGTTCGACGAGCCTGGAAGAGCACGAGAAATGCCAGATTCCAATTGGTGCATCTCTATGTCCTGCATAGAGCATACTTGACACCAGCTAAGCTTAATCAATATTTCACTACGGCGACCGCTCGGTGCCCGAGATGTGGTTTGGAGGGGGCTGACTTCCGACATATGCTATGGGGGTGTTCGAATTTGGGAATTTATTGGGAGGAAGTGCTGGACCTGCTGTGTAGTACAACTGATCGCATAATAGACTTAGACATGGGTACTTGCCTACTGCACTGGTTCCCGCACACCGCTAAAATGAAAATCACAAGTAAATTTTTAGACCTGGGACTTGTCTTAGCCAAGAGGGAAATCACAATGCACTGGAAGTCAGCGAGGGGGCCAAGCGCGGAGAGATGGCGGGCAGAATTACTTAGGTGGGCGCGGAGTGAAGGCACTATTAGGCTACAACAGGCTCTACGTACTGATAATGAAAAGGCGCTGGAGGCGGCAAGGGCATGGGAGGCCTTAGTTGCAATATTGCAGGCCCCGGAAACGGGTTCAGAGCAAGGATCGGTCTTGGAGGACCGGGGGGCTCCAAGTGACACCTTGGCGCACGGAGAATGAACCAGGGCATGCTCAGTGGACTGAGTGGTGTCCTCTAATGACACTTTATATCCTGTACTGCTATAATGCTGATCAAAACTGTTACTGTGATAGATTGAGATGTACCATGTTGTTGGTAGTACATGTTTGGAGGGCACACCGGTGGCGGGGGGAGGGTGGAAGGGGGGGGACAAAGAGGGAAGCGGCTTGAGAAATCCTATGCTTTCATCTGTCTATTTGATTGTGCAATGCTTTTCTTTGTCGTCAGTTGGTTAAAAATCAATAAAAAAGATTAAAAAAACAACAAAAAAACACTACCGGGCACTAGACATTATAAATCCTGCTGGTGTCCAAGGCCGGCCCTAGGCATGGGCAGTGTGGGCAGCTGCCCAGGGCCCCGCTCCAAGCCAACGAACACAGGGCCCCACACCAGTGTGTAACAGCCAGGCCACTGCATTCTGGTTCTCTCTTGACCCCTACTCTTCTAGTTTGAGAGCAAGGTTTCTCCTTGCAATTGTGTCCCCAGTAGGGCCCCTCTATCCCAGGCCTCGCAACCTTGGTATAGTGAGACGAGGCCTTGGGGAGGGGGCCCTCCTATGGGCCCAGTTGTAAGGAGACACATTAAGCAGGTTTGCCTGCAATCAGGCCTCCTGTCCTGATGCCCATTCAGAGGCACCATGGGACGGCCATTGTCCCGCAGCAGTTTTAACACTTTGTGATAAAAAGCAACCCTCATACATTTAGCCCTTTATGAGCTGTTAAGAGGTGTGTTTTAGGTGGCTGAGGGGGAGGGGCTGCAGCTCAGCAGGGGTCGGCACAAAGACGCTACAGGAGCACTGGCATCTATTAAGATGCATACAGCCCTGATTGTGTCCAGTTGTATGGCCTCGCACATTCCCTTTCGGCCCAGGGCCCCCAAAATCATAGAACCGTCCCTGCTGGTGTCCACACAACAACAGCAAGAGAACAAAACCTAAGGTTGCAAGTGATGTATGACTAGATTATGTCAAATGTTGACTGTAATTTAACGATACCTGCTATTCCATTAATTGACAGCCTGGGCTCAATCAGAGGTTGCCCACACCAAGGATCAAGATTAATTCTGATTCTTGCATATATATTCAAAAAATACCTAACCAAGAGTGTATTCTCAAGAGATAAACTAACATTTGCACTTACACCAAATGCTTAATTTGAGCCGGTGGTTTACGGAGCACTGCACTTAAATGTGCTTGTAACAGTCTACCACAAGGTGGCACTGTCTATATACATTACAAATGACTATTACCTGCCGCCCAAGCCATTCTTGGGAGAGGTGTGGTGCAGCGGCCAGGGCAGCTGACTTCGGAGCACAGGGCTCACGGTTCGATCCCCGGCGGCAGCTCAGCTCAGCACCATGTGATTCTGGGCAATAGCTCACTTAATTTCCACGACGGCCCCCAGCGCCTTGAGACCCGTAAGGGTGAGTAGTTCGCGCTTTACAAATACGGATTTACATTCTCATAGCTTTGGAGGCCTGAAATAGTTTCAATTGTCACACTTATAGGAGTGTGATGATTAGTAGTAGTGTTGTTACTATTATTGGCAGCATGGCAAGGGCAATGGGCAGTGCAGGCTGCAGTGGCCTCCTGACGAGGGCCCTGGCACTTATTCTTTTACAAATTAAGCACTGTCTGGCACCTATTAAAGCTTTTTTCCTTTTCATGCTGTTATTGAGAGTACATTAAATTTAATTTATGAATGGCAAACATTATTTTCAGTTACCATCCTATAAACATAAAATATGCTTTCCACTACTTAGGCAATTGATTTTAACAATGCTGTTTAGTGGTTCATTTTTTTAACAGAGGATGTTGGCTCTCAGGATCCACTTTCAAACAATTTAGAATTTTTCAGTATTTTTGTTTTATTTTAGCACTATTCTCACAGCTCTTCCTGTACATTTCACTGCCACTATGGGATTCTGCCATTACCTCTGCTGGCCAGTGATTTGGAGTTACTGGTCAGCAGCGCAGGGGGTCTTTTGTAATTACTAAAGAGACTCATGTTGTACTATTATGTTGACTTGACTGCTCACTTTCTATGGCCATTTTAATTGTAACATTGCATATGTTGTTTGTTATTGTGAGGAGGTGGACAGGAAGTGGCCGGCGGGCGGTTGGGATGCGCTGCACAAGCCGGAAGAGCCGAGCGGTCTAGTGGCAGCACGAAGAACCGAGGAGGAGCACCTGACGACATCGGCGGGGGACGACAGAAAAGGCGTGGCGCAGGAGAAGGAGCGGCGCGAGAGTTGAGAGAAGAGGAGAGCTGAGACGGAGACGGCGGATGAGAGCGGCGAAAGAGACCAGACGAGAACGGAAGACGAGGACGAGGACGAGGAGGAAGGAATCGGAAGACCCGAAGCCCAAGAGAACGTTGCATACACTGCGCTAGAGCCCGGTGGCCCGAAGGAGGGAGAGAACGCCCCGGGTCCCAACGCCACGGCCCTGGACATGGGTCGTGGCCTAAGGCAAGTACCGGGGAGGAGATCGTTTTGGTGGGGGTGGTGGGGTAGCACAGGAAAATAATTCATGCGTGCGCTGTTTGATCCTTGCACTGCGGAATTCCCTCACTTCATCCCCCCCCTCACTTCACAAAAGTCCGGTGGTGGTTGCACACGTAGCAGAAGGCAAAAGGAACCCAGTAGTAACCCCAGCTTGTTGTTTCTCCTTCTTTTCCCGCACCCTGGGCCTAAGAGAGAGAGAGAGAGAGACGTTCCAGAGACCCTGCTGTTACCGGACCTCGAGACACCAAAGAAGACAATCGGGAAGAACAGTGGAGGACCCCTTTGCTTTGTTTATTTAATTTATTGTTGGCTTCGTATGGCCTGAAAATTCCCAAATGAAGGACTAAGGAGAGCCAAATAAAAGCCTTCAAACCCACCTCTCTATGTGTCCCGTGTTCCCTTATACCCCGTGGTCCATCAAACTGCCCACAAAAGTGGTGTCAGAAGTGGGATTTAACACATCCCTACGTGTCGAACAATGATACAACCCGTGCCTATTGAGGGCATCATAGCCCAGCTAGCCAAGGGGCAGCGACACCTGCAACTAGTACTAGAAGAACAAGCCGCAACAGCACAAAGGGATCGGGAAGCCCTACAAGGGGCCTTGAAGGAGCAGGCCAACCTGCTCACCACCAACCAGCAGGTGCAGGACACCGCTATTTTACGGCTCACAGACGCCATTGTGAGTACCAGGGTGCGTCCCAACGTCCCAGGAACAGTGTTACAGAAGTATCAGGAGGGAGACGATCCTGAAAATTTCTTCATTAACTTTGAGCGAGTGGCCACCACAGCAGCCTGGCCCCAAGAAAGGTGGGGCCAGTACACAGCCCCACTCCTGTCAGGAGAACTACAGGCGGTGTATCAGGCCTCAACCGAGCCGGTACCACAACATACGAGGAAGTAAAAAGGGCTATTCTCGAACGCCTGGGCTGTGACCAGGAACACTACAGAGCCAGATTCCGTAAAGAAAAATGGACTGCAGGGGACAACCCCCGTGCCCTTTATTATCGAACCAGGGATCTGGGCAACAGGTGGCTAACCCCCCATACATCGACCGTGGAAGAAGTTACCGAAAAAATATACTTGGAGCAATTCCTAGATGCACTACCCTCCAATACCCGGTCGTGGGTAAAGCAGCACCCCAACCTGACCTCTATGGCGGCAGTGGAGTTAGCCTGCGCTTTTCACAGGTCTCCTGATTTTAGGGCTGGCACGACACGACCCCCGTATAACCCCTCCCTGAGAAGCACATCCTGACCAGAAACCAAAACCCCAATAGCTCCCCGCCCGACCCCTAGACCTCCCTTCCCTTCCCCTGGTCCAAGTGGGCAAGGGCCCCAGTGCTATCCATGCGCAGAATGGGGACACATAGCCAGACAGTGCCCTCATCGTACCCCCACAGTAGAACCCATGGAGGTGGGGTACTCCAGGGGCCGGATATTTGTAACAGGGAGGGGCCCCCATCAGTATAGGAAGGAAGTCCTCGTTAACGGAAAGAAACAGCAGGCACTGTTGGACACCGGATGTCACGTCATGGTAGTGGACCATGTTTTGGTTTCCCGGCCACAGTTGAGGGAGAAAGAACATGTGAACGTTACCTGTGTTCACGGGGACACCAAAGCATACCCAGTGGCTGAGGTCCTGCTGGATGTAGACGACGACCCCCACCTACGGAAGGTGGGTGTGATACCCTCACTACCCGAGGCAGTCATAATAGGAACCGATCACCCCAAATTCGAACAATACTTGGACAAAACGAAGGGGAACCCTATGGCCTGGTTACAAGAAGCACCTTTTAGCGGGAGTGATATAGAGACCATAGGGATCAAGGAGAAAAAGAGCAGACAAGAAAGACGCAGGGATAAGAGAGGCTTCACTCGGTCACAACAGTCACACCCTGCCTTTCCTCTCTCCCTCGCAGACCGGGACAGGACAACCCCGATTAGCTTCCGGACAGCCCAACGGGAAGACAGCTCCCTTACGCATGCCTGGGAACAGGTCCGAGAACAAGAACCAGAACAGGTAGGACCTTATTTCCTGGTAAAAAGGGGGTTGTTGTATAGGGCCATGAAAGGGGGTACGCAAAACACCACACAGTTGCTTGTTCCCACTTCCTTTCGCGAGCATGTCCTACTGTTGGCCCACAATCAGATAGGAGGAGGACACTATGGCAAAGAGAACACCTTGAAGTATTTATTGGAGAGGTTCTACTGGCCGGGGGTATACAGGGACGTAGCAAGACACTGTGCCACATGTGTGCGCTGCCAATATGTAAATCCGGGGGGAGTAAGGAAAGCCCCCCTTCAACCGTTACCCATAATCGACGTCCCATTTAAACGGGTGGGGATGGATCTCGTAGGGCCTTTACCTCCCTCAGCCAGAGGACACCGGTACATTCTGGTCATAGTGGATTACGCCAGTCGGTATCCTGAGGCTTTTCCCTTGTCCAGTATCACCACCCCCACCATCGCCTAGGCCATGATATCCCTTTTTTCGAGGGTGGGATTCCCATCCGAGATCCTAACGGATCAAGGGACCCCTTTTATGTCACGTCTTATGGCACAAATCTGTGCCGTACTGGGTATAGACAGGATCAGAACATCGGTATACCATCCTCAAACAGATGGACTAGTGGAGCGCTACAATAAGACCATTAAAACTATGCTCCGCAAAGTCATCTCAGAATCAGGGAGGGATTGGGACCAAAAGTTACCCTTAGTTCTCTTTGCTATACGATCACATGAGCAAAGGTCCACTGGTTTTTCCCCTTTTGAATTGGTGTTTGGAAGAAAACCCAGAACGCTATTGGATATGGCGGCAGAACATTGGGAGGGGGAGGACGAAGAAGGGAGACCCCTGTTACGCTATGCCTCAGACCTTAAGTCCACGTTAACCCGGATATGGGGTCTAGCACACGACCATATGGAAGAAGCCCAAGGGTTACAAAAAAGGTATTACGGTCGGAATAGTCACCTAAGAGAGTTTAGTCCCGGTGAGAAAGTCCTCCTCTTGCTGCCTTCTACTGAAGACAAACTGTTGACACAATGGCAGGGCCCCTATATCATAGAAAAGAAGGTGACCCCGGTTACATACAGCGTCCTACTACCCCTTCGTGCAGGGGGAAAACAAATCTATCATGTGAACCTCTTAAAAAAATGGGAGGAGCCCCTTCCACAGCAGACAGAAAGAAACCCTACTTATCTTGTGTGTACTGACAAACAATTAGAAATACCTTTGTTGCCTACTCAAAAACCCACAGCAGAGGCGGTACCCACTGGAGTCATCATGTCTCCCGCACAGAAGACCCAATTGCTGGCGTTGCTAGAGACCTTCCCAGGCCTTTTTTCCACCTCCCCAGGACTAACCACCATGGTACAGCACGATATAGTGTCCCTAGAGGAGAGAGTCATAAAACAAAAACCGTACCGTATCCCGGCAGCACGAAGGGAAGCAGTAGAAAAGGAAGTATCAGCAATGTTACAGTCCAATATCATCGAACCCCCCCCGGAGCAACTGGTGCTCTCCGGTGGTACTTGTGCCAAAACCCGACGGTAGTCTGCGTTTTTGCATAGACTTAAGGCAAGTAAACGCAATCACTACGTTTGACACATATCCCATGCCCAGAATCGACAAATTGATTGAGAGGCTAGGGAAAGCCAGATACATGTCAACCCTTGATCTCACTAAAGGGTATTGGCAGATTCCCTTAACCCCACAAGTCAGAGAAAAAACAGCGTTCGCAACCCCCTCCGGTCTCTACCAATTTCGGGTACTCCCCTTTGGTTTACACGGGGCACCGGCTACGTTCCAACGATTAATGGACCGAATCCTAAAACCCCATAGTGCGTATGCCGCCGCATATCTTGACGACATTGTCGTCTTCAGTCCGACATGGGAGGAACATTTGGTGCATCTAAAGGCCGTTTTTTCAGCGATCCAAGCAGCAGGCCTCACAATAAACCAGAAGAAGTCCCTTCTAGTCACAAACACGATCCAGTACTTGGGTTACTCTATTCAGGAAGGCCTCATAAAACCCCAAGTCAATAAAGTGGAAGCAATCAAGGCGATCCCTATTCCCACCACCAAACGAGACATACGTTCCTTCTTGGGGTTCATAGGTTACTATCGTAGATTCATACCTCACTTCTCCTCCCTGGCCAGCCCTCTTTCCGATCTCCTGACAAAGAAATATCCCTCCCGTATACCCACCTGGACTACAGAACATGAGAACAGTTTTCACGCCCTAAAACATGCCATATGTACAGCACCAGTATTGCACTGTCCTGACTTTCACCAGATATTTGTCCTTCAGACAGACGCCTCAGGCCTCGGTCTGGGGGCCGTGTTGTACCAGCCTGATTCGAACAATGACCTCAAACCCCTTCTCTATATCAGCCGGAAACTATTTTCCCGAGAGACACATTACTCAACAATAGAGAAGGAATGCTTGGCTATAAAGTGGGCCATAGAGGCCCTGCAATATTACCTGTTGGGGAGAAGGTTCATAGTACTCACCGATCATGCACCCCTCACCTGGCTTGCAAACAACAAAGACACAAACCCCCGCATCCTTCGTTGGTTCCTAGCTTTACAACCTTTCTCTTTCCAGACCATGCATGTACCTGGAACAAAACAAGTCAGTGCCGATTATCTATCCCGACACCCGTCCTCTGAATGGCCCCAACGTCCATTCCTGAGGGGGAAGATGTGTGAGGAGTACGGCGGCAAGGAGGACCGGAAGTGGCCGGCGGGCGGTTGGGACGCGCTGCACAAGCCGGAAGAGCCGAGCGGTCTAGTGGCAGCACGAAGAACCGAGGAGGAGCACCTGACGTCATCGGCGGGGGATGACAGAAAAGGCGTGGAGCAGGAGAAGGAGCGGCGCGAGAGTACACAGAAGAGGAGAGCTGAGACGGAGAAGGAGAGCGGCGAAAGAGACCAGACGAGAACGGAAGACGAGGACGAGGAGGAAGGAATCGGAAGACCCGAAGCCCAAGAGAACGTTGCATACACTGTGCTAGAGCCCGGCTGCCCGAAGGAGGGAGAGAATGCCCCGGGTCCCAACGCCACGGCCCTGGACACGGAGAGAGAGAGACATCCCAGAGACCCTGCTGTTACCGGACCCCGAGACACCAAAGAAGACAATCGGGAAGAACAGTGGAGGACCCCTTTGCTTTGTTTATTTCATTTATTGTTGGCTTCGTATGGCCTGAAAATTCCCAAACGAAGGACTAAGGAGAGCCAAATAAAAGCCTTCAAACCCACCTCTCTGTGTGTCCCGTGTTCCCTTATACCCAGTGGTCCATCAAACCGCCCACAGTTATGTATCTTGTTCTCACTGTTTTCTCAATCAACCCCATCATGTACTGAGCAGTTCACATTTTTATTCATTTGGAATACTGTTGCTCACATCTGTAAATATTAATTTTCACCTTCTCCATTACAGACATAACTCTGTAAAAATGTATTACTTAAACAACAACACTAAGTAACCCCAAAAGCAGTGTTCTACTGGAAGCCACACAAGGGCATTGACAGCACTACAGAATCTGCCTCATCTGACATTTTGAAAATAGAAATAATACTCAAATTAATATTCAAAATGGAACAATATATTAACTCACCCTTGTCTACAAGAGCATTTATATCATACCAGAGAGTATCAATAAACCACATGGTCATTTTGCCAAGGAATCCTAGTTATACGCTGTTGTTTTTGTCTCGGGTAGGCGGTGCAGTAGTAGCTACTCATAATTTAAAGTGTGGAAAATGGACAAGCGACCTGTGAATCACTCTCATAATTGACCAGGAAATGAACCACATTAGAAGCATACAAACCTGCCAGTGATGATCAAGGTAGACTTTTGGGTTCCTCTCACCTTTGGCCTGTGTCAGCACATACACAAAACATGACATCTGAACTAGTGATTTTAGAAGCTTTTATTAGAAGCTTAACTAGTACAGAATAAATGGAAAACAATGGTAGCAAATATCACGACTTATTGTGGCAATAGAAAAAATAAATAAAGTAAAAATTATTAAAAAGTACAACATGATATTATTGGTATTTCTTCTTCCTAGAAAGTACTAATTGTTACAGCATCCACAACTGAAGAGCAACCAAATAAATCCCGGGAAGCTGGGTCAGACAATATCCCTGTAAGTAAATGATTCCAAAGGAATCTTTTTATAGTCTTATTAAGAAGGAGTATGCACAAAATTAAAATTCTTCTAGAAATGAACTCCATCAACTCGCCGCTGAGCCATCATTACTCAGAGCGTAATCACATAGCATATAATATGGGATCAACCAGTAAAGAGAAGCGGGCTCTCTTGGTAGATGCTATCTAAGGAAATCACTCAGTACACTCCTCGTTTGCCAGTATATTGTGCCATTGCACCATGCACCTTGTTACACACGTGTAAGGTTGCATCTCCGTTCCATTTTAAACAGCGCTTACAGATGCATTCACTTTTTTGCTCCCGTCAAGTCCAGTCTAGGCATTCTGACAGCTGCCATGTGAATTGGGTATTACTAGGTAGCACCCTGTGTGTATTTTATGCTATGAGTATTTTTTCTGATTCAGTTGGTATTATTACTGGGGTTATTGCTAACTAAGGGCCATTATATTTTCCTTCAGATTACTTGTTATTCGGTCTGCCCACTAATTCCAATTTATGGTGGCCATTTAAAATGGAGAAAATTAGTGTGTTCATTAAGACCATGGTTAATGAATGCTTCTGGTCCCTCTGAAATTGTTAGTTATAAACAGGGGCGGCTCCTCCACTAGGGCGGAGGAGCGTCGCCTCACTGCTTTCTCACAGTGCGAGAAGCAGAAACATAAAATGGTAATAACTTTCAATTATTACCATTTTATGTTTGGTTGCGGTGGGTGGGGCTGCTCTGCAAGCAGGGGAGGAGTGGTGTGCCCAATCCTGAGTGTGCAAAGACTGTTTGGTCGGCCCTCTGGGGCCGCCCAAACCAGTCATGCGCACTCTGCCCTTCTCCATGCAGGCTCCAATGCAGCCTGCATGGAGAATATGGCCTCCCCATAAGCCCCTGGCTGGGCGGTATCCTGACCAATCACAACGCTGCTTGCAGCGTTGAGATTGGCTTAGGGGAGGAGCCTGGCTGCCTGCTTCCTGTACCTGCCGGAGACAGGAGATCAGGAGCAGAGAAGACGCAAGTCCCAGCCGGTGGAAAGGTAAGTTTAATTTTTTTTTTAATTATTATTAAATTCAACCCCCTCTCCCCGCCCCCCCCACCCGCGTGCCATGCCAGCCGCGACTGGTTATAAAGGGTATTGATATATATCATTTCACCTTGGAGCGGTTATGCCCTTCATGCATTGATGGTGATCCTTTTCTGTGATTTGGATGAATTACAACAGTATTTACAGTAGCGAGTAAGTAATAATTGAAATCATTGGGATTTTGTTTATCTAAGTGTCACTAAATAGCTAATTTGGGGATTCTCCTTAATATTTATTTTTATGAGTGCTTTAGATCTAGTGTGCTTGAAGAACTTGAAGAACTAGCATACTGTGCTTGCTTACCAACATAGGAAACTATGAGTTAGTGGGAATTAGGATGCACCAAGCCATACCCCTTTGATTAACTCTATCGTTTTTTTCGCTTGATCTTGGGTACACACAGACACATTTTTCATGGATTAGGATTATATATAATAAAATTAATTGATATCATATATATATATATATATATATATATATATATATATATATATATATATATATATATATATATATATATATATATATATATTTGAAATGTCTCTTCCACTCCATCAAAGAAGAGCCTGCACTCGAAGACCAAGGAAATTTTAACCTGCTTTATTGAATCGGGCCACTCCAGACCCTATGTCTTAAAATCAAAGAATAGACTAATTTCAGCTGATTGACAAAGGCTGTTGTACAGCCGAAACGCGTCTTTTCCTTGATTTTAGGACCTAGGGTCCGGAGTGGCCCGATTCAATAAAGCAGGTTAAAGTTTCCATGGTCTTCGAGTGCAGGCTCTTCTTTGATGGAGTGGAAGAGACATTTCAAATGTTATTAAGGTGCCAGCAGGGGCTCCTCTCCATGCACCACCAGCGATTAGGTGCACGCAAGCAGCAAACCACAACTTTTTCTGGGATATATATATATATATCAGAATCACTGAGTATCCACACAAAGAATATCCACGAGCCCACTGATCCAGCAAAGGGTATTTATTCAGGCAAAAAAGACACGTTTCGAACACAGCCGTGGTCTTGTTCACATGACCTCTTCCTGGGTCATACACTTATTTAAAGATACATGCACCAACGTAGTCACTACGTGATACTTCGATAGACATAGACGAGTTGAAACACAAAGTTGCAAAAAATGAGTAAAGATGCTGGAAAACAATTAACATGACCTTACATTGTTAGATAAATGCTCATTAATGTTACTGTCTGATTCCTTCTTATCAAAAATCGTTTATATTCCAAAACAAATGTCATGTCATATTGTGTGTACGGTTTGTATAAAGTTTTTCATTCAAATTCTTTTTAACTTTATCAGTTCTCATTATTTACGATATGGAAACAGACAGAGAGACATAACAGAGTAGACAGAGCTTCTAAGTGTTCGTAAGTGCGTCTAATGTAAATCAAAAGTAAAAGTTCATTTGACATAGGCATGGGAAACTGTAAGAATGTTTGACATGGAGATGTCAATGTAGCTAGTAGTATAATTAATGATCGTTTGCCATCCTCCTAGCTTCAGATGGGGCATGCCATATAGTGAATTTCTGAGGGCCAAGCGCAATTACAGCTCCAAAACCAGCTACCAACGCACTAAGCAAGACATGATTGCTAGGTTCAAAGAGAGAGGCTACTCGTGCAAAGCTCTTAAACAAGCTGAAGCACGAGTTGAGAAACAGACACGAGTTGAAAGTTTGTTTAGGCAGTCATCCGACAAAATCCCCAAAGATGCTACACAGGAACCCATACGGTTCATTACAAAGTTTAGTAGCCAAGCCGGACAACTTCGGAAGATACTTAAATCAAGATGGGGTATTTTGAGACAGGATCCTATCCTGAGAAATAAAGTAGGTCTCAATCCTTCTATGACCTACAAGAGAAACTCCACACTTAGAGACCTTCTTGTCCACAGCCATCTCCAGAGTAAAGAAACCAATTGGCTCAAACAAGACAAAAGTTTTCGCAGATGCGGTAACTGCAAGGCTTGCAGGTACAGCAGTAATGTGGCTGAAGTCACCTTAGAGAGAGTGAAAACAAAATGGAAAATCCCCAAACTGATCACCTGCAGCACGGACTATGTGGTTTACACCATAATATGTCCTTGCAGCATGTGGTACATTGGCTCCACCACATTTCTGGTTAAAAAGCGGATAGTAGAACATTGGAGGGCCATCACAAATAAAGATCATAGCTACAGCACAGCCAAACACTTTACAGATAAACATGCAGGTGACTGAACGCAGGCAAAGTACTTTGGTCTAGACTCAGTAAGCCTGACCCAGAGGGGTGGCAGCTTTACGCAAATTAGAATCCTGTTTCATTCTACAGGCTGGGACCAAATTTCCTGAAGGGTTAAATCTGGATGAGGAGATACTCTCTCATCTATAGAATCACTTTATCAACACCTTAGAATTTTTTGGCAGCATCCTCCCTTCCCCTCCCCCTTTTCCTTTTTATTATTATTTTGTATTTGTTATTGACATCAGATGCCTTAGCTGTCTGTATAGTTCATTTGCTCAAGTTACAAATTGGGTAGTGCATATTAGGCATTCTTAACATAATTTACCCAACAGGAAACTGTATTGCTAAATTTCTTTCTCTATATTGTCTTTTATAGGAACTGTGTGGCAGTAAAGTAAAGATGGAATTGACTCACCAGCACTAATGTTATGCGCACCGGAGTGGACAGACGTTCCAATGAACCCTCACTACTCCTAGTCACTATAGTCATGCAGGGATTGCTCACACTTAACCCCTTCTTTTGATTATGTTTTACTTCTTTATGTGTCTCTACATTGATTAATATGTCAGGCATCACATAGATGGAACTGATTATAAGAACCATTGCCATAGTAAGTTTGGGTACTAGACCAATATGACGTAGGGCACCATACTCATGAGCAGTCATCTCTCCAAAAATTATTACTATATGAAATATAGTGATCATACGTGTGTAGCACTAATCATGTCTTCTCACACGGTTGTGTTGGGCGGTTGAGAATGGGTACGATATCCTAAATAGGAGGCTATTGCATCCCTGCGATACCAAACGATCAAGAATTATATTACTAGCTACATTGACATCTCCATGTCAAACATTCTTACAGTTTTCCATGCCTATGTCAAATGTACTTTTACTTTTGATTTACATTAGACGCACTTACGAACGCTTAGAAGCTCCGTCTACTCTGTTATGTTTCTCTGTCTGTTTCCATATCGTAAATAATGAGAACTGATAAAGTTAAAAATAATTTGAATGAAAAACGTTATACAAACCGTACACACGATATGACATGACATTTGTTTTGGAATGTAAACGATTTTTTATAAGAAGGAATCAGACAGTAACATCAATGAGCATTTATCTAACAATGTAACGTCATGTTGATTGTTTTCGGGCATCTGTACTCATTTTTTGCAACTTTGTGTTTCAACTCGTCTATGTCTATCAAAGCATCGCGTAGTGACCACGTTTGTGCATGTATCTTTAAATAAGTGTAGGACCCAGGAAGAGGTCATGTGAATAAGACCACGGCTGCGGTCGAAACGCGTCTTTTTTTGCCTGAATCAATACCCTTTGCTGGATCAGTGGGCTCATGGATATTCTTTGTGTGGATACTCTGTGATTCTGATATTGTGGCGGCGGCACCCGCCTTCGAGCCCCGTCTCGCCAGGAAGTGCGTTCTTATCCGACCAACGCGAATATATATATATATATATGATTCCCAAGGTGCCTCGGATCTTAGAGACGCACTCCACGAGGTAGTAGGTTTCAAACCATCTTTATTAGGAGAGCTGCGCACCACAGCTGTTGAGTTGAAAGTCCCGACGCGTTTCGAAGCTCACGCTTCTTCCTCATGGGACGGCAATGCAAAAAGTGACGAAAACCTGCAGCCATTATTTGTCCATTGCGCATGCGCTCCCTGGTGAGCGGCATGCTGGTAGTTGCAGTTGATTAATTCTCCTTCAGTGGAGTCCGTACACTATAGCTCAATTCTTGATGCCCTTAAAATATTAACAGCCCTCCGGTGGGCTACAGACATGGTATTCAGCTCTAATCTGCGGCTCCCTCACGCTGCAAAACAGGCTGTCTGATGGCAGCCATGCAGGCCCGCTATCACATTCCCAGCGGGTGGTGCGTCTCCCGCGGCTGAGGCCGCCGCGTAAAACATGATTCCCAAGGTGCCTCGGATCTTAGAGACGCACTCCACGAGGTAGTAGGTTTCAAACCATCTTTATTAGGAGAGCTGCGCACCACAGCTGTTGAGTTGAAAGTCCCGACGCGTTTCGAAGCTCACGCTTCTTCCTCATGGGACGGCAATGCAAAAAGTGACGAAAACCTGCAGCCATTATTTGTCCATTGCGCATGCGCTCCCTGGTGAGCGGCATGCTGGTATTTGCAGTTGATTAATTCTCCTTCAGTGGAGTCCGTACACTATAGCTCAATTCTTGATGCCCTTAAAATATTAACAGCCCTCCGGTGGGCTACAGACGTGGTATTCAGCTCTAATCTGCGGCTCCCTCACGCTGCAAAACAGGCTGTCTGATGGCAGCCATGCAGGCCCGCTATCACATTCCCAGCGGGTGGTGCGTCTCCTGCGGATGAGGCCGCCGCGTAAAACATGATTCCCAAGGTGCCTCGGATCTTAGAGACGCACTCCACGAGGTAGTAGGTTTCAAACCACCTTTATTAGGAGAGCTGCCCACCACAGCTGTTGAGTTGAAAGTCCCGACGCGTTTCGAAGCTCACGCTTCTTCCTCATGGGACGGCAATGCAAAAAGTGACGAAAACCTGCAGCCATTATTTGTCCATTGCGCATGCGCTCCCTGGTGAGCGGCATGCTGGTAGTTGCAGTTGATTAATTCTCCTTCAGTGGAGTCCGTACACTACAGCTCAATTCTTCTTGCCCTTAAAATATTAACAGCCCTCCGGTGGGCTACAGACGTGGTATTCAGCTCTAATCTGCGGCTCCCTCACGCTGCAAAACAGGCTGTCTGATGGCAGCCATGCAGGCCCGCTATCACATTCCCAGCGGGTGGTGCGTCTCCGGCGGCTGAGGCCGCCGCGTAAAACATGATTCCCAAGGTGCCTCGGATCTTAGAGACGCACTCCACGAGGTAGTAGGTTTCAAACCATCTTTATTAGGAGAGCTGCGCACCACAGCTGTTGAGTTGAAAGTCCCGACGCGTTTCGAAGCTCACGCTTCTTCCTCATGGGACGGCAATGCAAAAAGTGACGAAAACCTGCAGCCATTATTTGTCCATTGCACATGCGCTCCCTGGTGAGTGGCATGCTGGTAGTTGCAGTTGATTAATTCTCCTTCAGTGGAGTCCGTACACTATAGCTCAATTCTTGTTGCCCTTAAAATATTAACAGCCCTCCGGTGGGCTACAGACGTGGTATTCAGCTCTAATCTGCGGCTCCCTCACGCTGCAAAACGGGCTGTCTGATGGCAGCCATGCAGGCCCGCTATCACATTCCCAGCGGGTGGTGCGTCTCCCGCGGCTGAGGCCGCCGTGTAAAACATGATTCCCAAGGAGCCTCGGATCTTAGAGACGCACTCCACGAGGTAGTAGGTTTCAAACCATCTTTATTAGGAGAGCTGCGCACCACAGCTGTTGAGTTGAAAGTCCCGACGCGTTTCGAAGCTCACGCTTCTTCCTCATGGGACGGCAATGCAAAAAGTGACGAAAACCTGCAGCCATTATTTGTCCATTGCGCATGCGCTCCCTGGTGAGTGGCATGCTGGTAGTTGCAGTTGATTAATTCTCCTTCAGTGGAGTCCGTACACTATAGCTCAATTCTTGTTGCCCTTAAAATATTAACAGCCCTCCGGTGGGCTACAGACGTGGTATTCAGCTCTAATCTGCGGCTCCCTCACGCTGCAAAACATGCTGTCTGATGGCAGCCATGCAGGCTCGCTATCACATTCCCAGCGGGTGGTGCGTTTCCCGCGGCTGAGGCCGCCGCGTAAAACATGATTCCCAAGGTGCCTGGGAATCATATATATATATATATATATATATATATATATTCACTTAAAAAACCATAGGTTTCAGGCACGTTATAGTTAGAAATTAGCATTTAAAAAACCTTTGAAATTCACTGAAAAAACCATAGGTTTCAGACACGTTATAGTTAGAAATTAGCATTTAAAAAACCTTTGAAATTCACTGAAAAAACCATAGGTTTTAGGGACAATTATAGTTAGTTGGACATTTCACTCGTACAAAACCATAGAAATTCCCCCGTTATAGTTAGTTCAGCTAACTATAACTCGCGCCCCCGCAATGCAATGCTGATGACGTCACATATTACATCACTCATGACATGGCCAGTGACATCACTGATGACATCACTGATGACATCACTAATGACATCATCCAGTGACTGTGTGTTTCTGTAAAGTTTAAATATGTTTAATATATATAGGCAAAGGTGTATTGAAGAATGAGTGGGTGTATAAGTGTCTGAATGGATGATTGAGTAGGTGCGTGACTGACTCTACAAGTGAGTGATTAAACGTATCTTACTGAATGCATGGGTTAGTGACTAAACTGTGTGAATGTCTGTATCCGTCTGTCTGTTGGTGTGTAAGTGGATGCATGGATTTGCGAATAGCTACATGAGTGTCTATATGGGTTATTGATTGGTTCTCTGAGTATCTGTATGGGTGCCTGAGTGTTTGTGTGGGTGGGGTGTGTGTGACTCTGTACATAGATGTGTGAGTGGGTGATTCACTGGGTGCATGATTTGAAGAGTGCATCTGTGATGGACTGCTTGGGTGGGTGAGTGTGTGTATGGGTGTGTTAGTGAGTGAATGTATATCTCAGTGGTACATGTGCGAGTAACTACATATGTAAAAGGCAGTATATATGTGTGTTAGAGTATTTAAAAGGCTATAAGTGAGAGTGTGTGATTGTGAGAGTGGCTGTATGGATGCGTGTGGGCTTGTATCAGTTATTGTATAAGAGCGTAAGAATGTGCTAGTATTTGTATGAGTAAGTGAGCTGGTGTGTGTATAACTGTATAGGTGAGTAAATGGGTGTGTGATTAATTTTTTGCATGACTGACTAGGTGTGTGAGTACCTCTATGGATGAGTGGCGGTGTGTGAGTGTTTATATAGGTGTATGAGTGCATATGATAGTCCTGTACTGAGTGACTGTAAGTATGAGTGACTGTACGGGTGAGTGAGTAGATGTGTGTGTGTGTAGACCTAAGAATCAGTGAGTGGGTATGTAGTTATTGGTATTGGAGTGTGTATGGTTTTGAGAATGGCAGTCTGTAATTTAGAGTGGGTGTATCAAAAGTTATATTAGGGTGTGAGAAGATGCATGAAATTATCACATGGATGATGTCATCAGTGATGTCATCAGTCATGTCATTTGAGATGTCATCAGTGATGTCATCAGTGATGTCACTGACCATGTCATGAGTGATGTAATATGTGACGTCATCAGCAGTGCATTGCGGGGGCGTGAGTTATAGTTAGCTGAACTAACTATAACGGGGGAATTTCTATGGTTTTGTACGAGTGAAATGTCCAACTAACTATAACTGTCCCTAAAACCTATGGTTTTTTCAGTGAATTTCAAAGGTTTTTTAAATGCTAATTTCTAACTATAACGTGTTTGAAACCTATGGTTTTTTCAGTGAATTTCAAAGGTTTTTAAAATGCTAATTTCTAACTATAACGTGCCTGAAACCTATGGTTTTTAAGTGAATTTCAAAGGTTTTTTAAATGCTAGTTTCTAACTATGCCTACAGAGGTAGGACATGTGAAGAAAGAAGAAAAACGCACAGAAAGAAGCAAAAGAAATTCAGAAAGAAGCAACAGAAGTCCACAAAGACGAAGAAAAGTGCAGGAAGAAGCAAAAGATGTGCAGAAAGAACCAACAGAGGAGCAGAAAGAGGCCTTGTTGCAAAATCATCATGTGCCCACAACTTTTTCAGACGGGTACTGGAGGTAACTGACTCTGACTAACCAGAGCCAGTGCTATGCTAAAAGACACTTAGAATACAGTGAAAACACCTACATACACTAGGGAACACTATGCGTTGGGGTACCCCTGTGATTAGCATGACCTCCTCTGTAAGTCCCTAGTACATAATAGGGCAGGGGGATTAAAACTACCTCTTAAAACGCGCTACAGGGCGCGTTTTCACAGTGGTGAAGGGAGGGGGGGCCTGAGGTGACATGTGTGAAAACGCGCCCGTGGCGCGTTTTAAGTTCCGGGATTAAGTCCCCTTGAATCCTGAGGGTCCCTGGGGCCCAACTAGCCCCCAGGTACCTACAGTTAGGACCACAGAGCTGAGTTGCAGAGAGGCATTCCGAGGCCATGCACCTTTTTCACCTCTCTGCAACGCAACTCTGTTGTGCTTACTGAAGGTACCTGGTGGGCTAATTGGCCCTCAGGGACCCTCAGTATTGAAGAGGAATTAATTCCCCAACTTAAAACGCACCACAGGGCGTGTTTGCGCACATGTCACCTGAGGCCCCGCCCCCTCCCTTCACCACTGTGCAAACGCGCCCTGTGGCGCGATTTAAGTTGGGGTATTAGGTCACCTTGAATCCTGAGGGTCCCTGGGGCCCAACAAGCCCACCAGGTACTTCCAGTAAGCGCCACAGGCCTGCGTTGCAGAGAGGTGGTCAGAGGCCACGCCCCTTTTTACACCTCTCTGCAACGCAGCTCTGTGGCGCTTACTGGAGGTACCTGGTGGGCTAGTTGGACCCCATGGACCCTCAGGATTCAAGGGGACTTAATCCCCCAACTTAAAACACGCCACAGGGCATGTTTGCACACATGTCACCTCAGGCCCCGCCCCCTCCCTTCACCACTGTGCAAACGCGCCCCGTGGCGCGTTTTAAGTTGGGGGATTAACTCCCCTTCAATCCTGAGGGTCCCTGGGGTGCAACTAGCCTACCAGCTCCCTCCATTAAGCGCCACAGAGCTGCGTTGCAAAGAGGTGTAAAAAGGGGCGTGGCCTCAGAACACCTCTCTGCAACGCAGCCCCCTGGCGCATACTGGAGGTTCCTGGTGGGCTAGTTGGCCCCCAGGGACCCCCAGTATTCAAGGGGAATTCGTTCCCCATCTGCAAACGCGCCAGGGGGCGCGTTTGCAGAATGCTGCAAGGAGGGGGCGTGGCCTCCTGCGCGATGCCGGTCTTTTATTTTATTTCTTTTTTAAGAAGGGGGGCTGTGTGGCCTCCCTTCTTTTTCTAATTTATTGGCCCTGGCGACCCCATCCCCCAGGGCCTGCCCCCTAATATTTTTTTTTTTAAAAAATAAAAAAATTGGAAGGGGGCCGCGTGGCCCCCCTCCCGAGGCCTTAATCGGCCCCGGGGACCCCATCCCCCAGGGCATGGCCTTTTTTAATTTTTTTAAATGTTTTGGAGGGGGGCTGCGTTGCCCCCCTCCTCAGGCCACTTTTGGCCCCGGGGACCCCATCCCCCGGGGCCGGCCTTTGTTTTTCAATTTTTTTTTTTCTTAAAATTTGGGGGAAGGGGGCCGCGTGGCCCCACTCCCGGGCCACTTGTAGCCCCGGGGACCCCATCCCCCGGGGCTGGCCCTCTCTGTTGGGGACCGTGGGGGGGTCCCCAATCCCCCCACGGTCCCGCCGGCTCCCCGCGTCCCTCGGGAGCCGGCATTGCTTTTCCACATGGGGAGCTGCTTAGCTGCAGCTCCCCGTGTGGAAAAGCAATTTGCTTTGAATTTTGGAAGAGAGAGCAGGTTTCCTGCTCTCTCTTCCAAAATTCAAAGCAAGTTTGCTATGACAGGACGGGAGCCGCGAGGCTCCCGCCCTGTCATAGCAAACAGCAGTGTCCCGCGGGTGGGCACCCCGGGACACTGCAGGAGCCGGCCCTGGGGGGTGGTGTTCCCCAGGGCCATCACAGGCTCCAAGAGGGGGGCCGCGCGGCCCCCCTCCCAACATGTGCAAAGCCCCGGGAGGTGGTGGTCCCCGGGGCTTCGGGGTCCGAAACGGACCCCCACATTGAAATTCTTAGTGCCCCGGGAGGTGGTGGTCCCCGGGGCATGTGGGGGCTCGAGCCCCCCACACAGGTAATTTAATTTTTTTAAAAGAAGCCCCGGGGGGTGGCGGACCCGGGGCTGCGGGAGGGCCGAGTGCCCTCCCGCACCATTTTAAATTCAAAGCCCGGGGGTGGCGGTCCCCGGGGCTTGGGGGGGCCTTAGAGGCCCCCCAAACAAATTTTTTATAAACTCCCGCATGCCCCCGGGACTTGGCCCACCCGGGGGCCAAATATCAACGAAGCGCGGGAGCCCGCGCTTCGTTTTTTTTTTCTCTGCGGGATCCACGCATCCTAAGCGCATCCCGCCGATTTAAAAAAAAAAAAATGCTTTTTTTGGCCCTGGGGGTCCTTGTGGGACCCCCTAAGCAGGCCTAGGGGTTCAGGGTGTTTCTACCCTGCCCCCTTTTTGCGTTTTGCGCACTTGTTTCTGTGCCTCGGTTCGTTTTTTTTTTCTCGGCGGGATCTGCGCATCCTAAGCGCATCCCGACGATTTAAAAAACAAAAAAAATGCTTGTTTTGGCCCTGGGGGTCCTAGTGGGACCCCCTAAGCAGGCCTAGGGGTTCAGGGTGTTTCTACCCTGCCCCCTTTTTGCGTTTTGCGCACTTGTTTCTGTGCCTCGGTTCTACCGAGGAACAAGATGGCTGCCAACACTTCCTGGTTTGGAGTGTTGACAGCCAATTAGCATACAGCTCATGATCGGGAGGGTGCGCTCAGGGTGCGCGGACCCTCCGCGACCATAGATATATATGTGTTTTTACTTTTGATTTTCTCAGCAACTACTGAACGGATTTACATATTTAACAAAAAGGGTTCTTTCTGAACCAAGAACTACCTCTTTGCCAAATTTGGTGTAATTTCGTTCAGCAGTTCGGACTGTAGCCGTGTCTAAAGTTTCCTATGGAAAATTGCATGGGGAAAACACGTTTTGGGACCCCCCCTTTTTTCTCGGCCCCCGCTTGCCGAATCACCCCGAAACTTTCAGGATAGGAGCGGACCGGAGCGGGCCATAAGTTTTGAGAATTTTGCGAAGATTCGTCAACCGGCGCCAAAGGTATTGGAAATAGAATGTTGCGAATTTCCTATGGAAAATAGGTCCTAACTATAACTATCTACTGGCGACCGCCAGTAGATAATATATATATATCTTGTTTTTTCAATTGTTGTTTATGCTCTATTAGATAAGGGTATTGTTTGGCCCATCAATGATGTTGATTGTTGGAGGAATATCTTGTGAGAGTGGTGGACTATGGTTGGTTGTGTGTTCATCGCATGTTATGCAGTTTATCTATTATCCTTCTCATGGTGATTGTAGATGATTTATAATGATATTGTTATGCATGGCTTACACAGGAAGCCCCTATCGTTTACCCCATATTCTAAATCTGGTAACTCACTGCTATGACGTAGCAGCAGTTAATAACAAAAATCGTTACACGTTGTTGCTATGCCATAAAGGACTTCTAGGACATGCTGACAGGGCTCTCTCAGAACCTGTAAGTGCAGCACTGTATGTCTGCTTTTACAGAAAGCACAGTTGGAGTAGGGGAAGAAAGGCAGGGAAGGAGGTGGGGGTTGGTTAAGGGTAGCAGGTAAGGTTTTTTCTTTCACATTTGGGTCAGGGGTGTGAAGTCATGTTATATATGGCTCCCCCATCACTCCTCTGCCCTTGTGTAGCAGTTGAAAGCAGATGCAGATGATTTTGGGGCCATACATTACATAAAATTATAGATGTGTAAAAGGTGAATTACAGGGATGTTTTGCACCTTAAAGTTCTGAGTGACATCATAGACAGCTCGAGATTCAGTCTCAATCTTTTTGTCCATGTGATGTTACTTAGAATGCCTCAGTGACAAACATTCCTGTAATTTACTGTAACCCTTCTTAATTCTATATGTTCTGCATGGGGGATTTTTCTATCTAACTGACCTAGAAGTAAATGTGTTGACAGTGAATGTTTCCCTAATATGATTGATATTTTAGCAAACTTAAAAAGTTTACTCATAGATGAGTGGTGACCTGATTGCTTGATAAAGAGATAAAATAAGTGGATTAATAAGCTTAACAGTAATTGATCTTGTTAAACAGATATATTGCACACGTAGAACTATATGTAGAATGTCTGCTTTATTTACATGCACTCCAATTAACGTTCATTATTTTGTTAGTAGTTTTGGCCACTTTATTGAATGAAGAATGACAATCTATCCTGATAAGGAACTCGTTTCCTTTTGATGTCTTGAGACCAAATCGCCGACACTGGATTTGCTATCAATTATTAATATAACTGTTTCTCCCCTACGTGTATGAATTACACGGCTGGAGTAGGATGCAATTGTGAGATAGCAGGTCTTCATCACTCAGCTCTTTATGTATTCTGTATATTTTATGTTTTCAATTTCTGTGTCTGCTGGCTTCTTGTCTCGTTATGTCTTTTGTTACTAATATACATATCATATATATATATATATATATATATATATATATATATATATATATGTATATAAGTATTAATTTTAGACATTCATTTAGTGTTTAACAAAAACATTTAATGTTCCTTTAGAGGCATTTGCTTCGGCGGACTAAATTTTAGAATCTAAAAAGGCTGCCCTTGTGAGAGATGGAATACAACATTTGCATCCCTCGTGCCAAGGACGAGCTTCCCTCATCCAGCACAGCCCACATCTTTGGCACAATCTATAATGCAAGATGTTCTTGGAGTGATGATCCTTCTGGCTCGACTGAATGCGCCCTCTCCTCCTGCAGCAGATCATATGTTCCTGTTGCATTAGGACTGTGAGAAGGTGCTCATGACACCGACGTGTTCTTGGAACACTATTCTGACAGCCCTATACACTGGCATGTATGCAGATAAGAATAATACCCAGATAAAACACTATACCACATAAGGTAAATGTATGAATGAAAGATACACCATCATAGTATGTACAAAACGTCATCAATATTTACATATATGTGTGTGCTCAAAACAGCAAAACACCGAAAGGTGTTATGCACCAAAGGCCATAGGCCATACAGCATAGATCTAAGGCCAGAGGTCACACAAAACATAATATTGTGTATACATCACAATATTACATAAGAAGTAGGAAAGGGTGGGACATGGGTCCTTGCAGCAGCTGTGGTGCAAGGGGAGACACTATACATTGGGATCCTCATTGAGCTGCGTCCAATGTGCTTTTATTTCGCCATGTATCACACAGGTGGTGGTATCAATGAAGCTCCCTTCATTCCCATCAATCATGACTAGAAGGAGTGGAGGCATTGTTTCCAGGACTGGGCCACGCTTTGATCTTATCATACAGCCATGGTTTAGCCTTTAGACATGACCCCTAGTAGCACCCATATAAGAATGTCTACGAGCCTCTTTTGGGATATACAGTCCAATTAAGAAAAGGGAAAAACAGTATGAAGTGTATTCCACTTCTATTTCAGTTTTGTTTGGGAGGGGATACTGAAAAGTTTTGTACATTCAACATTTTGTATTCCCTATATGCAAAATATTTACCCTTACACCCACATTCTACTATGTAAACACACTTACTCATGCCTGAAGCAGGTTTCGAAATACATGCAGAGTGGGAAACAATTTGCAAAATGGTTGAGAGTATACACAAATCTGTCAGTGTGTGGGAGTTTGTTAGACCTGGCATCATTGGCATGGGTTTCCCCTGTATTTTTGCCATTGCCTCCTGTGTTTTTGCTGTGTGTTGGACTTTGTTTTGCTGGTCTAGATGCTTTGGGCACTTTGCCAATGCTGTTCAGTGCCACAGTGCAAGTGCTCCCTTTGTAAATTATTGTTATGGATTGGTGTTTCCGTAATTGGCTTATTTGATTTACTAGTCAGTCCCTAGTACAGTGCACTGTGTGTGCCCAGGGCTTGTAAATCAAATGCTGCTAGTGGGCCTGCAGCACTGATTGTGCCTCCCACATAAGCAGCCTGTAAATGTAACTCAGGCCTGCCATTGCCAACCCTGTGTGCAGTCTGGTACTGCCATGTCCACCTGGCAAGTGCACCCAATTGCCAGGCCCTAACCTTCCATTTTCTTACATGTTAGTCACCTCTAAGGTAGGCCCAAGGTACACCTGTGGGCAGGGTGCAGTGTATGTGAGAGGTAGGACATGCCCTGATGTGTGTGGCATGTCCTGATAGTGAAATACTGCCAAATTAGTTTTTCACTATTGTAAGGCTATCTGTCCCCATAGGATAGAATGGGGGGTTTGCTTATAACATCTTATAAGCATAACTGCCCATGGGAACTGTTGTAGGGATTCTGCACATACACAGAGCTATGCACAGGATAATAGGACCTCGGAGTATAGTGGTGAGCCAACCATGCCCCTTAGTACCCACAATCCCAATCCGACTAGCTTTAGTGTCTCATTCGCAGCGCAGCTACCAATGATTAGACAACCCAGAACACGGTCTCTCTCAGGACTCGCGGGAGCAAGAACACCCTTTCATAACTCACTCATACTTGTCCACAACTTGCGTAATAAGAGACACTGTATAGTTTAAACTGTTTATTTCAACTATTGTGCTCTAAGATACAGTACACGTGCCAGTACTATCAGCATAATGCATAATGATAAAATAATAAGCATGGTTACAATTGCATAGAATACAAACGGGGATAGCATTTTATAAAGACAGTGGATATAAGGCTAAATAGCCTTACCACCCTCCCCGTGCTAATAACTAGTTTATTATAAAAATAGAAGACCTCTGGGCTTTGTCTGGCGGACCCCCATACCTCAATATCTAGATGCAAGGTTTACATCATCAGACAAGCACAGCTCCTCTCCCTGGAAAGGTTTTTCTCCAAGTCTCACAAACAGCGAGATCACAATATTAAAAGCACACGAATTTCTCCAGTGCAGCTGTATTTCGTGTTATGTCTAAGTGTGAGGGGCTGACCAGATCAGCAAGAACAAGGGACGTTGTTTTTCGACCTTGTACATGTTGTGCAGACGAAACCCACAGGGAACAGGAGAAAAGGTGAAAGGCAAAAAGGCAGACAGTTCTAATATAGCCGGGCACAAGCAGGGACTGAACAAACAAAGTCACAGAGTAACGTGTGCAAAAAAGGCATCATGGCAGCCAGGCCTAAGCTAACTTAGCAATGGAGACAATGAGGCCACAAACCACACCACAGAACAAGATAGGAAAATAAAGTTTGATATGCCTGAACTCAGAACGTTAAGATGTATCTTTTAATGAGGGTGATTTTTACATTCTGGATTTGAAAATACCACTTTTAGAAAGTAGGTGTTTTCTTGCTTAGCCATCCAGTGTGCCTCTGCTAGGATGTGTATTGACTGTCTGGCTTTGGAGTGACAGGGGCTGGGAATGTGCATTCTGTTCAGACAGCCACTTGGGGGGAGGGTAGGTGTGTCCTGCCTTTCCAGGGTGAGTCAGGTCTAGGCTGAATAGACCTGGGCTGCATTTAGAGTAGGGGGAGGAGATTTCCTTTCACCTGAATGGGCCTGGTCTGCCTTACACAATGCTGTCTCCACTTCCTGCCAGGAAGTTGCACCAGAGAGGACAGAACTGGTTTTGACTGGGCATAGAGCTTCTCTGCCACAGAGAACAAAGGAATTTACTGTATAAAAAGAGGGGTCCAGACCCCAGACTTTTAGATCAATTTTGGACTGTAAGAGGAACCTCTGCCAAGGAGAAGAGCTGGAGAAACTGGAGGAGGAGTACTGCTCCTTTGCTGTGTGCTGTCTGGGGTTGGCCTGCAGTGGCTGTTTCTGCCAAGGAGAGGAACTGTGTGTGTATCCTGCTTGCAAAGTGTCTCCAAGGGCTTGAAGTGGAGCTTGCCCCCTGTTCAAGAGGTCTCAGGAACAGCAAAGACCTCACCGTCCTTCTGGGCACCATCTCTGGTTCCGCTGGTTCCAGTCGCCGCAGAAGAAAAGAGTAGCCGACTCCGTCACTGAGTCCGTCACAGACTCCGTGTCCTGAAGGCACCGCAGAGGGCACCGCCTTGCTTCACAACGCAACCCTGGTCTCACCAAATTCGTCAACGAGCCGCTGCTTGCACTGCGTCCTGTGGGCACCGGCCTCCACACCGCTTCGCTACACGCTGCACAGACGTCACTGACTCTGTCGCTGCCCAACTCATACATCAACCGGCTCCTTCACCACCTCTTGACCTACCAGCACAGCATCGATCACCATCTCACCCTGCAACGCAAGCCTTGGTCTCACCGACTCCGTCAACGAGCTGCTGCCTGCACTGAGCCGTGAGGACACCGCACGCTGCAACGCTTCCATCTCACATCGCAACCGCGACGGTTGCCCCGACCGACTCGCTTCAGCCCATTGGGCGCAACCAGAAAGGTACTGTCTCCGAGTCTGTCGACGCTTTAGCTGACCCATAACGACGCGGTTGGCTGGATTTTTTAGACTCAGTCGTGTTCAGTATCACGGTATCCGAATGGAGCTACCGAGTCGGAGGAACTTGTTTTCACGTTATTCCTGCAATTTAAAGGTTATTTTGCACCGTAACTATTTTTACAGTATTGTATGGTGGATTTTTTTTTGTCGTTTTTGGTCTTGTTGGTTTAGATAAAGTTTTACTTATTTTTCTAAACTGGTGTGGTGTCTATTTGTAGTGTTTTCATTGTGTTACTGTATGCATGCACAAATGCTTTACACACTGCCTCTGAGATAAGCCTGTCTGCTCGTGCTAAGCTACCAAGGGGGTGAGCAGGGGTTATTTTGGAAGGATATCCCCCTTACCCTGACTAGGAAGAAGGGTCCCTACTTGGACAAAGGTGCAAACCCTTGCCAACTAGAGACCCCCATTTCTAACAGAGTTCATTCCATTTTCAATGGCTACATCCCCATCGACATGTCCATATTCATGCCCCTAACCCTAAACATTTTCAAATCAGACTACGATTGAAACTTTTGGAAAAGTCATACCCTGGACTTTTGAAATATGCAGCTGTGTCATACTGGCGGTTAATTGTGCACTTTGCAAGCACTAAGTAAAAAACATACAAATGCAGAAATGCACAAGTATAACAGAATGTACACATTTGTAAGTGCTTTTAAACCCAATTTATTTTCATTCCCGATTCTGTGAATCAGGGCTGGACATGTGCGGCCATAAAAGACTGTTTTTGTAAACAAAAGTTGTACTTTGGTGAACAGCAATATTTTAGAATCAGTTTCAGAGAGCGCAATAGCAGAATAAAATGAAAAGACAGTACACATCTTAGGCGTGGACCATACAAATTATGATACCAAGTAAAGTATGTGTGTTTAAAGGTGAGCTCAATGTTCTTAACAACAGAGCCTTCATCAGGTTTCCATGTGTTTGTTGCACCACTGAGTTTAAAATTAACAATACAATTCCTGTGGTCTGGATGCTGCAACCACCATGAACGTTTCTCTAATCCATAACTCACTCTGGCAAGGGGTTAATCAGAAACAATGCTAGAAGAAGCCAGGTTTAACATGCTTTTTAAACGTCACAACTGCTAAATGGCATATTATATCATATAATTTACCATATACTCATTACAACATTCATTTATATAAAATAGTCATCAGAGAGCCATTCTACTCAGGTGCATCTGCATCTCTCTAGGTTGGTCCTTAATAATGGGATTCCACATCTGGCTAAGCTATCTGAATATGGCTGACTAGGGTCTTAGCTCCAAGTCCTCCTCCCATGATGTCGGAATGACGAGAAGCTCAAACCCAGTTACCAAAATTCATTAATCCATGGATACTTGTTGTAAGCTCTGAAAAGGTAATGATGGCTCCACACACATTCTGAACCAGTCGTCTTATTATTATTATTATTAGTATTATTATTATGCATGATTTGTAGAGCACATAGCTACCTGAAAAGGGTTTCCCAGTGCTAGCCTCCTCACTGAGTCAGAGTCAACCAGACATTTACAGAGGTACCAGAGTTAGCTGCAGTTATAGAGGTGGAAACCTCCAAATTTTAAGCAGCTTGCGAAAGGCTGTGAGCAATTTACAGGCTCTCAGCGTTTGTGGCAAGTTGTTTCAGAGCTTAGGGCCCAGATACAAATGCCCTGCCACCTTGGTGTGTTTGTTTATCTCTGGGAACCACTGGCAGATCCTGATGGCTAAAGAAGAGCAAGCCTTTTGGAATGGAGCTAAACATGTGGCCGTGTGTTAGAAAGGCACTTGTGCATATAACATAAGGCCTTAAATTGGATGTGCCATTCAATGGGCAGTCAGTGCAGAGTATGTACTGGCTGAGGTGAATCTGGGTGGGTGAAGAAGAAGGCGAGCTGCAGCATTTTGTACAGTCTTGAGCTTTTTGAACAAAGATTTTTCAGCATCCAGATACATAATATTGCTGTAGTCCAGTCTGGAGATCACTAGAGCCTGGACCACAGTCCTTTGAGGAGGGACCGGGAGACATACCAGAATTTTCCTTAGCCATTTAAGGATACTGAAGCAGGTGGCAGCCACTTTGCTGATCTGGTGACTCATAGACAGCTTGTCATCTAGCTACACTCTCAGATTTTTTACCACCTGAACTGGGTAGGGCGGTCATGCTCATAGTTGATGGCCACAGATGAGGACCCCAGAGGTGGGGGTGATTGCCCCACCAGCAGAACTTTCGTCTTGTCCCCATTAGGTTTCAGCGAGCTGGTATTCATCCATGCTGAAACTTGGGTGAGACAGGTGTTGAGTGCTTCTGCATTGTGGTTATCCTTGGAAGATAAGGACAGCACAATTTGGGTATCATCGGCGTACGAGAATAGTGTAAGCCCATGAACTTCCACAATCTCAGCAAGAGGTCTTACATTGAGATTGAAAAGGATTGGGCTTAGGGTAGAACCCTGTGGTACCCCCGAGGCTAGATGGTAGGATTTAGACCTGTGTTGATGTGCGTGAAAAGTGCAATTGTGATGGAAGGATCTCAGCCAGGACAAGGCTGTACCTTCCACTCCTATTCCTTCTAGTCTGGAAAACAGAGTGGAGTGGTTCACTGTGTCGAATGCAGCACTGAGATCCAGAAGGATCAGTGCTGCAGCACCGCCCATATCTAGCTGACATCGAAGAAATTATATGACATTGAGGAGGGCAAATTCAGTGCTGTGGCCAGCCCTGAATCCTGATTGCGAGGGGTGCACTAGCCCCTTTAGTACGGTGTATGATGAGAGTTGTTGATTGAAGTGTTTCTCCAACACCTTGGCTAGGGTAGGCAAGAGCGAGGTGGGTCGATAGTTTGACCATGTGAGAGGGTCAAGGTTTGGCTTTTTGAGTATTGGTGAAACTAAGGCCCACTTCCACAGTAAGGGAACACTGCCTTCAGACAAGGAGACATTCAAGAGTAGGGTGAGTTGTTCAATGCTTGGCATAGCAAGCTTGCCCATTACTGAAGGAGGGCAGGGGTCAAGAAGAGAGCCTGATCTGCTGGCTGTAAGCAGTGAGATAAATGACGACATGTCTTATGGAAAAAAGGTATTCAAGATGCAGGGCGCACTTAGAGGAGCTTCTGAAGGACTAACAATGGATGTCCCTGAAAAAGTGGCCTGAATGGCAGCTATTTTTTAAGAGAAAAAATCCTAAATGTAATCAGATTGCGCTTGTGAGAGTCGAGTAGTTGGGGAGGTAATAGCATGATTGGAAAGATTCTTAACCTCCCTAAAGAGAGTTTAAGGGCAGTTTTTTTGCCGCAGCAATTTCACCTGAGTAAAATTTATCTCTGGCAGTACGGCATTTTTTCTTATAGTGTTTTTTAAAGCCAGCCTGTATCTTTGTTTATCCTCATTATTGCAAGTTTTCCTCCATTTTCTTTCCAGGCCTTTACACAGTTTTTTGTTTTTGTAATGAGTCATTGTACCATGGGGCAGGGGGAAGGATTCCTACTCGTGGTAGGGACCAAAACATCAAATGAAGATCTTAACTAGGCATCTATGATGCATGTGTCCGATTCTACTCAGTGACTCAGTACGGGGCGATTAGCTTCGAGTAGGGAATTAAGGGCAGGGAGGTCCAGCTTTGACCAGTTCCTGCCAGTGGATATCATCTGGTTGTCTCGAGTTCAAGCCTCTGGTAGAGCAGGGAGAAAGAATAGGACTGCGAAGGGGTCGGACCATGGCAGGGGGATAGGCTGGTCAGTCTGTATACCACTAAGGTTAGTAAATAAAGTATCCTGCATGTGACCAGCTACATAAGTGGGGGAATTCATGATAAGCTGGATGTTAAGAGCAGCAAGATCCTCTATCACAGATGAGGTGGTGCTACTAGTCACATTGTCAAAATGGATATTGAGTTTGCCTGAGAAAATGAATTTGGCGCACTTAAGAAAGTGATGAGAGAGCTTCTGTAATGCTAAAGCTCCAGTTATCCAGCATTGCTCAGTGGGTGATATATAAGGACTCTGGACAAGGCGAAGTTCTGACTAGAGACAGTGAAAAGAACAAAGCTTCACAGTCAGAGATTGACAATTTATCAATTTTGCACGCAAAGTATTCTTTGAAAATGATGGCAATACCTCCACCTTTTTTTATTTTCGCTGTCCATTCTCAGAATTTGATAGGATGAAGTCAAAGCTGCAATCACGGCGAGTCCTAAGGCAGTATTTAGCCAGGTTTCTGTTAGAAAGACCGCATCGGGTCCGTGGTCTGTCTTGTCTGAGATATTTACACTTGTTTGGCCATCATAAAACAAGATAGAGCTGGTGGGATTGGAGGAGGCTTAATTCTTCCTTGTGAATGGGATTTCTCATCTGGCACACCTATCTGGATGGAGATGGCTACATCGGCAAATCTGATTCCCCTTACCTTACCCTGGGCAGCCAAAATCTTAAAACCCAATAGACATATTTAATGGGTCGATTCCTGCTGGAATCACTGATGAGCTAGTTGCAGTGATAACTTCAAGCACATCCTGCGCCTGTCATGTATGACTTATTCTAAACTGGCCTTGATAAAACAAAATAGAGTAAATCTCGCTTTTAGCCCCATGCAAGGATAGACACTTATACTGAGCTCCTTCTCGTTATAAAATCACAAAACTGCAAGTTTTTCTTAATCTAGCATGTACTCGAAAGAGCTGTCTCTTTCTTGAAATTATTTCTTAACGAGCTCACATTGTCTTTGTTCAATACCCCGACCTCACTCTTAGAGGTTTTAGTCCATCCTGTTAATCCACGACTAATATATCAACCATGACTGACATCACCACCCTAAAGGGTTTCAAGTTTTTTAAACTTGCCGGGGGCGGGGGTCACTCCACTTATGTTAGCATAGGAAATTCATCTTTTGACGTGGTTTCCCCTGATTTGTTGTTGAATCTTAAACTCTGGCCATCTGGTATGTGGAACTCTGGGTACCTGAGGCCTACCAAAGAGTTCGCAACAGTATGTGCACTTCCCTAAACATGAAAAAGTGTTTTTTAATTACAAATATTCGACCCTTTCTTAAGCCAACTGTACTCTGCGCTCAAGTGGTGCAAGATGTGCAAGGGACAAATGTCACATGTAATCATCAAGGAGAAGATTTTCCCACATAAATCTGGAGTACAATGTAACAAATGCTTCAAATAATTTTTTTTAATTTAAAGTGAAAAACTTAAATAAGATACAGAATTAAAATAAAAGAGAATTGGAAAGACTGCTCATATACATATGACATAATTACATCATAGAGATAATCTGGATGTTAGACAATCTTTCCACCAAGTTATTATCAATTAAAAATGATTCAAGTGTATTTCCTTAAATTTCTGATCACAATTTCTAGTTTTCCATCTATAGAGTGGGACCTTTAAATATTATAGATCCAAGCATTTACCCCGGCAGAACCAAAATGATGGAGGTTTAGGATTAAGGCGATCCTGGCCTGGAAGACATTTTGGCAATAAAAACTAACTTTGGTGTTTCGTTAGAGCAATTCGGCTTTATTCCTATGGTGCTCGTAGTATTTAATTTCCTTTTGTATAACAGAGCTCCACCTTTGAAATAAACTTTTCCAAAATTTACTTAATAATGAACAGGAACAGAACTTCCTAGCTCCCCACTTTTAAAATTCCTACATATGTTCAGGCAGTGGAAAGGGCTAGGGCGATCTACAGTCTCTTGCTAGGCACATTACACTCCGCACTTACGGATTCTGTCATAAGACTACAAAACACTCCTCCTAAAGACTATTGTGAGTCTGAGTGACCAGGAATACCACTAACTCATGATGAGACCAGTGGGGTAACATTAGCCCCCGCAGCCCCCGCAGTGCGGGGTGCCCCAGATCAAGGGGGCCCCCTCTGGCACTGTGCTCAGGCGGCTGGCCCCTGGCCTGAGAGCTCCTGACTGGGTCCAGAGAATGGGGGCCCCTCCATTTACTTTGCAGGGGGGCCCCATCAAGTTTCTTTACCCCACTGAACAAGGAACTTCGGGAAACTAGGGTGACATTTTTGTATTTCAAAATTCTTCACTTAGGGGATTGGTCACCACAAGAATTGTGTAGGGCTGGTTTACCACCAACTAACACGCTCTGGAGCGGCAATATACCGCATTGCGACGTACCACATATTTTATGGCACTGTAACATGTTTCAACAAGATGTCTGGTTAGAATTAACGCGAGTGCACTCCATACGCCTTTCTCCATTCGTCCATTTAGCCTTAATTTATGATGGAAACGACCTGCCCCTGGAATCTGAAACAAACTGCCCTTCCATCTGCGAAAAGCACCCTCCCTGGCAGACTTCAGGAAGAAACTCAAGACCAGGTTCTTCAACGGAGGCAGCACACCCACAGCACCCCGATACCCCTAGGGATGACAGTGCTGCGCTTTACAAATGCTGATTGATGATTGATTGATGTCACACGTTTAAATTCACACTTCCTCCGATGGATGCCAGCTTTACTCGCTGCTACCAAAATGTGTGTCCTCAGGCACTGGAGAAAAGTTACATCGCCCACAAAAGATGAAGGTCTTACCGAACTGGCAGGAAATAAAATGAATGCCTCATCATCTCTAAGGTGAACCATAAAATGTCTGCAGTGGCGTCACTAGGGGGCCGCGGGGGGTGCGGACCGCACCGCGTGACACCATCACATGGGGTGACACCGTGAGCCTCTGCTTTAAAGCAGAGGCTCACGGTGTCACCCCATGTGATGGTGTCACCCGCCCCGGTGCGGTCCGCACCCCCCGCATCCCCGGACTCGGGAGTTACCGCACTGGGTGACACCAACCCTAGTGACGCCACTGAATGTCTGTATTTGAGCGGGTGCGTGGACTCTTTATTAGACGTTTAGATAAGGATTGCCAAAGTGGTTCTTCCCTCTTTGTCCCTGTGCAGTCACATTGCTATATTCTTCTTTCTGCCCAGGTGCCTTTATACTAATTTATGTGTCAATATAAGAAGAGAAACATACGATCTTGCATATTGCATACTGTTTTGTGTAGGACAAATGAGCATGTCACACCTTAGAAACTAATGTTGTTCAGGAAGTGATGCTTCAGTATGTACTGGTCTACCTGATCTCTGTTATTACTATAGATAGTGCTGTCAATTAGCTGTATTTTTGCACTGTACTTATATCTCATCTGCTAGAATCTGACACGGGTGTACTCAAATGATGCACTAACCCACATCTGAAATGTCCACGTCACACTGTTTATGAGTTGGGCACGAAGATAACCACTGCTACATCCCCTGCTTGTTCCATGTTCCCTCCTCCAGTTTCCCTCCCTTGTCTCCATCCATGTCCCACCCCCAAAAACACTCCCCTTTACCCTTCTCCCTGTTACCCGATGTTGATGTTTCATTTGATACCATGTGTCACCATTGCAATGTATTTATGATTCCAATAAAGAATTGATGCATAAAAGGAAAGGAAAGATGTTTTCAATTAAAATGGCAGGTCTAATGTTTTGTAAGACATCTGTAAATGTGCATTAAAGCAGTTTAAGCAGCTCCTTCGCGTACAAATCTGAAATGCAACGAATAACCCCACTTACATTTAAAAAGGAGCCATAGGCATCCTTTCTATCAGAAGGCGGCGCTTTAAAGTGCAACATGTTTTCCCGAAATTACTTTTGGCAGTGCTGGTGATGTTTGGACTTTCTAAGCTTAACTTCCCACGCCACGCAACACACTGCCTCTAGATGGCGCCATAGCAGAAGTTTACTGTGCATCAATGGTGATGCTTGATGGATTCGGGAGTGTGCTCACGGTAGCACCTTGAGACTTACTCCTAGACAGTGGCATTGGACCAATCATGACCTCCTTGACTACCGGTAAGCATAGGCCCATTCAGAGGTTGGATTAGGGTGGGTTTCCCAGCATATCTCCTCACCTTGTACCCTTGTGTGTTTTGATGGGCTGTTTGGTCATCAGGGCCAATTCTCTGTGTGGACGAGCCTGGCTGTATTGACTAGAGAACGTCATCTACGATGCAGAATCACCACATCCACAATTATGGTGCCTGGTGTCTTAGCTGGGAGTGTCCCGTGGCCTTGTTGGCCCGTTCTGCTAGATGCACTCTCTACACATTGACTTGGAGATATTCACCTCAACAGCTTGGGTCTTCCTCTAGACATCAGCGTACGGACATTTTAAATGTACTACTGTCACTGATGTGTTTGCATAGGGCTGTTGCCCTGTCAGACGGATTACAAGCCAGAGCAAGCATGTGTCTTTGGTGGGTGAATGGATGCAGTGCGTGAGGGTCATGCATGAGAGTCATTGTTGTGCTCTAATTATTTTGCAGAAAACCAGATCTATCTAATCAAGGAGGAGGGAGAAAGAAGAAACTATGATCCATTCAGCTTCCTTGTTATAATCCAAAAAATCAAAAGGGGGGGGAATGGATCACTTGTACCCGAGTAACCAGGGTTCAGTATCTTTTCCGTATTAAAAAACCCTCATTCACGTATACAAGCCGTGAGGCGGTATATCTTGATTCTCTGCCTTATTGATAACGTGACAGCATCATCATTGGGTTTCTTTTATGCTATCCTCCACCCGAAGGAAAAACCACTGGTTATTTCAGTAGTGATCAGTGATTAAAAAGTGAAAAGTGCTCTGGTGAAGTGAGTTAAAAGGACCTCGCATTACCTGAACCGTACTTTTATTCAGTTCGGAATGGAGGAAAAATAAAATCTGTGTTGTGCGTAGAAAGACGATTATTAGTCTAACGCACTGGTATGTCCATATAAACGGTCGACATGTTTCAGCCCCATAGAATTGCCCAAATGGGTCGGGGGGCTTTCTTCAGGACCTAAAAAAGTAAAGAAAAGGCTGGGTATTGTTACAGTCTAGGTTGGTGCGGCTCTGGCTCACCAAATTCAATAGAGGTCATTGAGTACTTGCGAGTCCCTAATTGTAGGCTTCCTCGGGGTGCCGGCGGGTGTTTTGACCTGGCGTGTTTGCGCAGCATGACTTGTGCTCGCTCTCCTTACGGTGCCCGTAAAACCAGATCTACAATATATGCAAGCTTGTTCCACATGATGGAGCAAGGTTTCAAAAATGAAACTTGCTTGTATGCAATCCTCCTCATAGTATTAATTTATTAAACTTGTACTGTTAATACTAATATTTGCATTCACGAACACAAAAGGGATAGACGCTTGCCTATGTGTTTTACTAATGAATAACGCTTGTCTATAATCCAAAATGGCCGCTAAAAGCGCGGGAAACTCAATGCGCATGTCGCAACCTGATCACATGGTGTGACGTCTTTCTTTGCTTGGTGGGAAACTTCTGCTTCTGCGCAGTGTGCACTAAAATGGCCGCTAAATGTTTTCACATGCTTAAGCTTGCTTTCATGTCATTATTAAATTGTCGTTTTCTTAACGCTACTAATGCAGGATAGTATTATAATTAAATGGGAATAGAGTAGGGAAAGTGGGTATACAGTGAAACATTTTATTTGTGATTTTAATATTTTCTTCTTGCACTTTTAGTAATTCGTAAACTTGGGCCTGGGTTGGTGTCTTGAAACTCGAGAGACAGATGGTTCTGCGTATGTGTCCTGTATGCCTGCCAAGTGAAGTCAACTTGGACGTCTCCCAAGGCCACGACCTATTGGCCGAAGATGATGTACCCAATGTTTCCGGCGGACAAAATGTTACTCTTCTCCTGTAAAATGTATAACATTTGTCGTGAGACGGGTGGGAAATAAAGTGAATGTATTAATTTGAAGGGGCGGGAAGTTAAATACAATAGGCTTCACAATTTAGGCCAAAATTGAAATGTTACGAGAATCCACCCCCTGTCCCTGCCCAATCAGAAGTAGTGGTCCCATATTTTAGCAACATTAAGGGGAGGTACATGGGCGTAGAAGGGTATAATAGAATATAGCATTAGTAATTAGCTAGCTCAGACTCTCAGAACATACAGAAGAGCTCCAGGCTGCCATGCTGATCGGTTGCTGACTGAATCCCTATCCGGAAGAGGTCCTGAGGAGGGGGCGGCGGAGTCCATTAGAACGGGAGAATCGAGAAGAAGTCGAGTGCCAGAGAGGGGAACGGCGCAGGCATCGTTATAGAGAGGTCACCAGTCCTGTCCTGATCCTGAAGGAGGTCTTTGCTCTTCATCCTTCCAGGGTCCTATCTTTTCCAACTCCTTGGCTAAGGGGCTTGGTTCTCGTATTTAGGTAACTATACTGCAACCTTTAGTTGCGCTGCTGTCTCTATCCTCTCTTATTTCCTTAAACACTGTCATTTATTAGAGAATTCGTTCCTATGCTTTCTCTTGGGTATTTTGATCAAGTACCGTGTTTTCTGTATTTTACTCTGCTAAAACTTTAGATAAACATTTTAAAACTTCCTGACTCAGTGATTATTTCAGGATTATGTATTATAGTGAATGTCACTCATTTTAAACTTCCCAATTAGCAAAGGATCCATTGGTAAGTTATTACTCTTCAATCAGAAGGTAATTGGTAGCAGGGATTTTTGATAAAAGAGTACATCTGACACCCAGCGTAAGTATTAGTGTAGTGTGAATGTATGGGCCCAAGTGAGTATATGGTGTATGAATGCTGTTGGCTAATATTGCGCTGGATCACACATAAAGGTGTGTTAGTTAGAAGAACTGTCATATGTGTTTTACACATGTTGCCTTGTCTGAAGGATTACAGGCCAAAGTTTTGAGATATGGTTGGAGAATGTATAAGTGTCTTGCGTTCCAAATAAGACAAATTGGGTGATGTGCACTAGGGCCAGAGATGCAAGCCAATATCACAGAAAGAAATCGAACTACGCAAAACCAACAGTAACACTTAAATCAATCACTTGACAAAGTCAAAAGCCAACTCAAACACTATGGGCCTGATTTAGAGTTGGGTGGTAATTGAATATACTTCAATTTCTGGAAGTAGTTTCATGAGGAGAATCCTACTATGAAAATTCCTCCACCGTACTATTCCTGAGGAGGAGGAAATCTAATCAGTGGAATATTTTTTGTTTTTGAGCTTGCTCCAGAATTCAAAGGAATTTCCTTTATAGTTCAATTCAAAATCAGAACCAAATGTTAACTTACTAAGCCAATGGAAATGTTTACTTACAAGGCCAAAGAAAATGCAAATTAAACCATGAAACTCTTTTTGTACTTGTCTTATTAATGTTACATTTTTTTCCTCACTTGGCCTACTCGGATCATATCTGGTGCAAGACTTTTCAGAACAAAAAAGCAACATTATATTTTGCTGTTTTTGATCTCTGCCTCCTATAGCAAAAAATCAACTTTTAGACCATTTGCTGCAGGTTGGTGCCCATTTGAGGCAATTTCATTTGTTTAGGTACCAGAAGGCAGTGCCCGAAAATGGTTAGTTGTAGCATTGTCACTGACAATTATGCTTTTTTTGTGTCCTGTGTGCATTCACCCACACATATCTAGAGCAGTCTGTCATGGCCAGTGGGACCGCACAACAATTTAAAATAAGAAGGTGCCATCCCAACCATAGTGCCAGCAATGCAATGAAGGATGGAGTCAGGGTTTCAAGCTACTGGTCTGGCTTTCATTGTAGGAGTACCACCATGACTTTTAAGAGTCGGAAAACACCGCTTCACCAGGGGGTGCAGTCTTTAACTGCAGGTGCCTGTGGAAGAGAGGCTGTCTGTAGTGGTATCTGGGACCTCCAGTTAAACCTTATAAAAGGTGACCTCGGCGGATGCACTTACTCTATACCACCTCCTAGGTGCTTCACAGTACAACTGAACTCAGCTAAAGCAACTCACATGAATGTTGACTTTGTCTCAAATTAAGGTATTATGGAGCACTCAACCCGCATGTAATAAAAAGGCATGCACAAGACTTCTGTCCTTGATTTTTGCTGTCTTAATAACCTTGTTGGGGTTATTTAGGAAATCAAAGCCAGGTGATCATATTGCCCCCATATCTGAGCCCGGGAACTCTTTGGAGTGCTTGAATCTAAGTCAGAATTTTGGTAAAATGAGATCCAATCAGAAAGCATTGGTGCAGTGCAAAGTTGCCCACTCTTTACACGTCACAAATTTCGACAGAAAAGGCTAACAGATGCATGATATGAATGTGCACCTAACACGTTTCTTACTTGATTCAATGATTAATGAAAATATTTAATATGACATTACTATTAAAAAGTGCATTTATTTCCCCGCCTCACAAGTTACCCACATCCACGAAATCAAGCACCTAGCCAGGGGTATTTCCGACCACTCGCCGGTATGGATTCACATAGTCCTTAACCAGATTAGAGTGGGAAGACTTGCCCCAATTAACCCATGGTACCTCCGAGATCCGAAAATCCGTAAAGAGGTCTCATCAAAGCCATAGACAATTATTTCTTAGAAAATGAAGGGTCTGTGAGCTCTTCCCAGACATTATGGGAAGCTTTTAAGACTGTGATCCGGGGGCAAGCCTTGTCTTTAATCTCCGGAATGAAGAAGGATAAGCAAAAAGAGATCTCGGACATTGAGGCCGAGATCTACCGGTTAGAAAGGGACCTGGAAACTGGAATTACGCCAGAGAAACTCCACTCACTAAGCCTCCAACAACACGAATATAAGGTACTGGTGACTGACAGGGCTAAAACTCTGGGGAGGGAAAGTCTGGGCAGAATATACGACTTGGGGGATAAAGCAGGGAAACTGATAGCTTGGCTAGACAAGAAAGAGTGGGCGAGTAGACTGGTTCCTGAGCTCAGAGATGAGGGCAACGTTCCCCTTACGGATCCACAGGATATTGCAGACAAGTTCGCCAGTCATTTCAGTGCCGTTTATACAGCCGTGGCCCCACACACTGGGGAGGACTCCCATGAGTTACTGCGAGACATTAGGCTCCCCAAGCTATCATCAGAAGACCTGAATTTTATGGAGAGTGCCTTGACAACGGACGAAATAAAAATAAAAATTACATTAAAAAAAGTGCATTTATTGTAGAATTAAGAAAATGTACTCACAAGTGTGTTTAACCATGCTAATTAAGATGTTTCAATGAAGTTTGATGAAATATATAAAACCAACCTCATTTAATAGGTAATGTACTTACTCTGAAGAAGAAACACGACTTTCCTAAACGTGTGCTATAATGTATGATTGACTCATATTGACTTGAAACGGTGATTAAAACCATCCTCATATATGTAGAATGTGATCTTAATTGAAACGATAAAGTTTATGTAATGAGTGTACTGATGTTACACGTATATGCATTTAAATGTAGTTCTTAGTTATACTTACACTTGATTTATTTTAAAGATTTGCTGTATGCTACACATAATATGAATTCAATAACATTTACTAGAAATTTTTATCCTTTGTGTTCGAATGTGCACATGCATATTAAATGTGCACCATTGATTTAATGTTTGACTTGTCTTAACAGTTTAGGCCTGTATTTTGCCATGATCCATTTCATAAAATACTGTTTAACATTTTCTGCTTACACAACATGTCATGCAGGTATTCATATGCATTGTTAGTTTAGACCAGATACACTACTGTACTAGAGATAGGGTAAAAAGCCTGAGAAGACGACCTTGACTAAGGTACATAGAGGAAAAACAGAGTGTCAACTGAAAGGCCCATTGAGTAATTGTTCAATTCCATTTGTGTCTGAGAAAGAGATGATGTTCCCATATTCAGTGTGGGATAATCTGTCAATATAACAGTCTGCAACTTGGGAACTTGACGAGGATAATGGACCCCTGATGATGTGATCAAGGGGGTGTCACCTATGTACTTTGGATATTATAATATAGTGTTTGCCCCAGATTTATTGAGATCCCTTCCTGATTTCTGACCCCTTCAGAACCCTTCCTCACTTCTTGCTGGACTGCCTTGCTGAACCCCTTCTGTAGACTCTATGCAGATCTCTCTGGCTGATTCCTTGAAGACACCTTCCCTGATTCCCTACTATCTGAATCGACTTTGAGAGGTTTTATACCTCAATGCTTCCCTTTGATTCTTGCTTAATTGTAGCTTAGGCTAACACTTATTCCCGACCCATAGAAGACTCTTGCCTGAGCTTCTGAGATGCTAACACTTTCCTGCTTGATTTCCTTTAGTCCTGTCCTGACTTCCTTCATGGACATTCCCTGATATGTGAGTTTCTCTGTTTCCCAACCACCCTTGGGACTTTGAAATCCTAGATTACTGATGTATAGGTGAGAGAATCTTAGATTATTTTCTGAGCAACAGATAGTAATGTTACTTTTTTGCATCGCATCCAGAGAACTGTTTGTCTATTTAATACTAGTCTGCCTCAATTTCTTCAGGAGGCTGGGAATTCCAGGTGTTATTCTGTACCATTATAGCATGGTTTTGAGAGTAGTGTATTTGAACTTGATTATAAATTTGTAATAAAACTTGGTTGAATTTGGCAACTGGTTCCTGGTCCTCATTGTGTAGCCAAATGGGTTGCACTGTTAATTGAATTTTGATTGAATGTTAATGCTAACTCCTATCACCTCTCAGTTGGGTTTAAAAAGTCCATTGGAGGACCAATGGTAAGCAAATGGGCCCAGAAAACGCTGTTTCAGGATCAACCCAATGGAGATCAAAAAAGTGAATTGGGAATTTAGGGTGGAGGGCCAGGCTTTAATATAAGTCCTTTGAGCTCTTCCTTTGTTAGTTTTGGTAGCTTTCAGAAGGAGGATTCAGGGCTGAGCCACATCTAACATCGAGGAAAGAAGTTAAAGAGAGAGAAAGGGAGAGCTGTGGGAGAGATGGATGGATGGATGGATCGTTCAAGAGACACGAAAGGGAGGGGGTTGAAAGTAGATATTTTGTATTGTAAGTTTCTGAGGGATCTTCCGTTGCTATATGACATGGGTTTTTTGTTTTGTAGGTTTAATTTCATTCAACTGTATTTAAATGATCTCACTTTAGTAACTTCTCACAATAACAACCTTCAGACTGCAGACAAGCTCCAACATCTGGAACTTTCCTTAGCATCGGACATGTACGGCAAGAACTACAGAACATATAAGAACCTCTGTAATCTATGTACTTTCTGAAAAGTTTGGAGTTTTGTCAAATGTTCTATTAATGTTTGGTCATCGTTAATGACATATTCGATGCTGGTAGTCCTCAGCACGCCCCACCCCCTTACCTGATGGACCCTGTCTAGTTCTACATTATTAGGCTTCACAGAGCACTTGCCTGCTGCCCGCCAATCTGTACCCACTGTCTACAGCGCTCTGAGGCCCCCGAGGATGGTTATAGTGCGCTTTACAAAAACCCTGAATAAATAAAAATACTTTCAATAAAAAGTGACATGCCTAGGACTACGCTGATACTAATTCTACATAAAGGCCCCATCATTTGCCATGACTTGTTGTTTACCTCTGACACCAACAGGCATATCCAGAAGCCAGTCTTTGAGGGGACCACATTCACTCCTCACAGAGCATAGCTACAATAGTGGCCTTTGCCGGACATATTACTGTTATAAAAATCTTCAACCCTGCATCCTGATATGGTTCTCACAAATTCATTAGACTATATTTATTGCATTTTATCTTGTCAGTCGCTGTAGGACAAACTGTTCTACAAAATATAATTATTAAGACATTTGTTTGGCTGAGTCACTCTGCTCCCTACCATCCTATCTGGCTCTCTGACTTGCTTTTTTACTTAGATGTTGGAATATCAGACAAAAGAGCTGCTGTACAATTTTGTGCGTTAGAGTTCCATATCAATTGTGGGTCTAGGAAAGAGATTTCAGGCCTAAAGACACGCTTTAAATAGGCCTGGATTAGCACACAAACATTACGTGCTCTGGAGAAGGTAGGCTGTAATGCTTTTAACAACAGAAAATACGTGGATTTGTAATCAGAGGTGATATGTAGGCACAACGTTTTTGTATTTATAAAGGAAATCAGAAAGAAGAAAAAGACATATTGTTTGTCATGAAGGGAAATAATAAGAGACAAACTGTGCAGAGGGAGAGTAATAGAGAAATAGAGAATGAGGGATGACAGAGAGGGAGGTAGTGAGAAAGTGTGGAAAAACATTCAATGCCAAGAAGAAAATGCCGTACTGCGTTTAATGAAGAGAAGTGGCGCGAGTCAAATGGGGCAGAGTGAGTGAGAGAGGATGAGGAAAGACAGAGAGCAAACGTGGGGAAAAAGAGTGCAAAAAAAGAAAATAACGATTAAAAAAAACCTAGCAATGTCCAAAGACTATCCTACACTATTAGGCATTAATGTGGACTGCTTTTCTGCATCATAGACACCTAGAGGACTTTGGTACTTTTCTGATGGTGCATATAAAATTTGGGAATAAGTGAGTCTCAAGCAAAAATTGAAAATATTTTATACGAGCATACAAACAAACTGCCCCACCCCCATCATTGCACGTATGCCAGCTCTAAGGAAGCCATGGATGTTCCCAACGTTGCACTTGCTTGAAACGCACTTAGGGGGTGATTTCTATATAGGCGGATGGTCCGCCGGTCCGCCATTCCACGATGGGGACAGAGTAAATTATTCCGTCCCCTTGACTAAGGGATTGCCCGTCTAATCTATAAATGACCGCCAAGCAGGTGGTCATTTATAAAAGTATAGGCAGGATCTGCTGTCATGGCGGTGCCTGGTAATGCATATGACTCTGTGCTACGGGGCTGCACCAGCAGGACGCAGCCATGTAGTACAGAGTATTTTTTTTTCTTTACCAAAAGAACATTTCGAAACAGGGTCTCCTTTTTGTAGTTCAAATCTCTTTATTTGATTTTTAATTAACACATACACTCATCTACAACCAAAGGCCGGTAAGGTAGGAGAGAGAAGGGCGAAAGCAAGGGTACTGGGGGGGGGGGGCAGAGAGGGGAGGTCACAACTGGGGAACATAGGTGGGTTTAGGAAGGGTGACTAGTGTGTGTGTTAGGGGTCCCATCTGTCTAGTGAGAGGAAGCTCCATGATACACAGTTTAAGGATATGCCAAGAGGGCCCTCCATAAGGTCGGGGATGAGTCCATTCAGTGAGTTCACTCCCCTGTGAGATGGAGCACTCGGAGATAGCGGAGGCATGTGAGTTCTCTGAATTCTTGCGCAAGAAAGCAAATGCATGGACCCCACATTTTGTTGAAGCAGGGCAAGGTCTGGTCCAGAGTGGCTGTGTTTCTCCATGCCTACGGTATCCCACAATTTATTAAGCCAGTTTGTGTGGGTGGGGGCAGTATCCGTGCCCCATTTAGCTGTGATCACCTGCCTAGCTGCACCGAGAACCAGCGTCATCACCCTCCCTCTATCGGAGCAAAGTGGGTATGTTAGTGGATTTGGGAGACCCAATAGTATGTAGCTGTGAAAGCAGGGCATTTTTGTCTCAAAGATATTATCAACGTCCCTAAGCACTTCCTCTTGGTATCACTGAAGTTTGGGACATTTCGAAAGCAGATGTGTGGGTGTACCAATCTAGCTGCAGTGCTGCCAACATGTTGCCAGAACTCCACTTTTCCATTTGGCAAGGCGAGCAGGGGTGTAATACAAATAATGCATGATCTGTAACATAGATTCCTTCCCTGTAGCGTTAATAGAGAAGGTGTGGGTTCTGTGAAGGATGTTGGCCCACTCTCGGGGTGCCTGGAGGGCCAGGCATCCATCAATCCAATGTCTTCCAGACAAAGTTTGCCGGAGTCTAGGAAGGCCCCAGTTTGGTCATGTCTCTGAGTCAATGTTTCCTGCGCATTATTAAAGACCAGGTTAAAATCACCCCCCACCACCATATCCATATCAGGAGAAGTCACTACTAGGCCCAGAGCCCAGAGAAGAAACTGTTCCTGGCTGTCATTGGGTGCGTACAACATTGCCAATGTGAAGTAGTATGTTCCTACGATGTCTCATAGGGAGAGGAGCCTCCCTGGTATGTCTGCTTGCGTCTGTGTGATTTGGCCGGTCCCTCAGGAAATGTATTGTCTAGCAAACCACAGGGACCGTAATCTGCTCCAGAAGGTGAATCTCCTGTAGGAGTGCTATGTCACAGGAGGAATCTCTTAGAAGGGATAGGAGAGCCAGCCACTTCACTGGTGCATTCAGGGCCCTAATATGGAGGCTCAGTACCTCAGTCATCTGCGGGGGTGGGTGGGTATGTGATGCAGGAGAAGGCGCAAGTGAACCCATGGATTCCCAGTTGTGAAAGGGAGTGTAATCGCTCTCTGGTGTCATGGGTGGTTAAGAGTGGGACCCTTCAGAGGGAGAAACAGAAAGCAATGCATCTTGGGAGTAATCGAGTCCTAGAAAAAAACAATAAATGGGACCCGGTGTCAGTGGAAATGAGGTGTATTATTGATCTTGGGTGAAGTGGCTATTCCAACCCAGCTTAGTCAAGTGAGTACAAGCACCGACAATGGCCACCCTCTGGACTGCTGAAGGGATAGTCATGTGGTCCACCTTGGTCGCACTTAGAGTGCCCCAAGGTGGCGGCATATGGAAATGAGTGGTCAGCAATTAGTCCGACTGCTGATCCCGGTTACCGCCGCAGTCTTGAAGTTGCTGAAGAAGTGCTGTGCATTCCCGATGGCTATCCTCTTGTGAAGCCTTGATGGTACCCCTCCTGGTAGCACATCAGTGCTGGTTACTGGATGGCTTGTGCTATTTGGTCAAGAATTACAAAACACCGAAATCTCGGTTATGGAAACCTAGCCAGTTTTTTCAGAAAATTAAATTTACTAATATACGATTCAGAAAAAATAGTTAGTAAAGGAAAAATGTCCTTTCTTGAGTCCCCTCACTCACCATGGTTTCCCATGGTGACATGCTTCATCATAGGGGCCATCCCAACCCGCTACGGGCTGAGGCGTGCTACGACTTGCGACACTACGTAGGAGCACTACTTGTGAGTGACTATGTGTGGTGCAGTGATGGGGGTGGAGTGGGTGAGACTAAAAATATCTAGCTAGTGGGCAAAAGAATTTATTCAGGCTCCTAGCCGATATATTAAAAACGGGGTTGGTCGCTAGGGTGTCTGTTTTTAATTAGTCAGGGGTCCCTAGTGAACGTCAACTAGTTTCGAGCTACCCCAGTGCTCTTCTTCAGGACAAACAGGGTCCAGCCCTGTTTAGTACCACTCCAAAGTGACCTAAAGATAGGAAAAAATGCTGCAAAATACTAGCAGGCAAGATTTAATACATACAGTACTTTGATCACGTAGTATCTGTAATAGAGAAAGGATAAAAACATTATCAAGTACAGTCTATGTACTGTATAGGTAGTTATTGAAACCATGTTGATACTGATCATTTGAATCTAAAACAGAAAACGGCATACGAGACCTACTTCATGCTATGTAGGTAAGTGAAAACGCCATGCTGCACATTAACTACATATAATCAGACACTCACTGCTGGTGTATGTTGTTAAGAGCTCTCCCATAAGATCCTTGTGTGGTTATGAGAGCTATCGGCATCTCAATAGTCATATTATACTATAGGGCCAGCTTAGTTTAAACACAAAAAACTAAAAACCAAAAAAGGAATACCACATGACATTACCCTTGGTGAGTAGATTGTCAGTAATCTGAGACATGCCAGGCAATTAGGTGAATGCTTATTTGCCAGGAAATAGAATGAAATGAAAGAGCATAAACCTAGAAAAACATACTAATATACACAGACAAAACAATATGACAAAGAAAATACAGTGACATAATAAAACACATACTAATTATGGAGCAACAATGTGCTTCATGGTCTGAGAGGGGCTGGAGAGATCATCGCCACTGTAGGAGAAAGGAAAAAACAAAGCGATAATGAAAGCTTTGTAGCAAAAAAGAGGGGGTGAGTTGCACTGTGAGAGGCCCTGCTGTCTGCCCAGTCCGGTGCTGTGGAGAGAATAACTTACTTGAGAATGAAAACTGCTCCGGCTGTTGCCTGCTTCCCTCCCGACCGCATATTAACAAGTGAGTCCCTACTGCTTGTTTTTAAAGGGTGTTTTCCCGCCGATTCATGTTTAGGAGACTAGAGCGGAAACTAAAGAACAAAATGGCCGCCTTCTATGGCTCAATGTGGCTGCCATTTTTTTTGAGATGCCGATAGCTCTTGTCAGGAACTAGTCTCCGGTTGTGCACTGACTGCCTATAGCGTGTAACCAGGAAGTACCGAACCTCTCTAACAACTACAACTCCCGGCGAGCAACGCGCGAGTCACGCCCCACGTGACTCGGGCGCGACGCCGGAAACATGGTATAGGGCAGCTGCAACACCAAACGCTGCCGATTATTCAGACTGCTTCCCGAAGCAGCATTTTTGCCTGCGGACTACAGGACTTTCAGGCGGTAAGAGTGCGTTGTGCACCATTCTGGACCGTATTCCAGAGATCACGGACGCTGGGGTGGTCGTTACCCCTCTAGCGCTTCCCCGTCATCTCCTCTGTTGGTTGAGAGCCGCTTTTCTGGCGGTCTCTTGCAGAGGAGTGTTAGCGGGTAACGGGGGCACTTTCACCCGACATCTCCCTGTTGGAGAGACCGGTTTCCCGCTGCGGTCTCATGCGGGGAGGTGTACAACACCCGATGCAAGTAGGCTTGTGCCAGTTGCTTCTCCTCCCTAGGGGTTATCGTGAACAACTTCTTTAACCTGCATTGGGTAATTTTGGTTCTGATAGAGGAGCAGACGCCGCATGTACTACTTCACAGTTGTTTTGTGGGATTGTTGGTTGCAAGAGAACCAGGGATCCTCCTCAATGGATTAATGTTCTAACAGAGACTGATACACTATTAAGTGTTGTGGATTATTCTGAAGAGCTTTCATTTACCAAAGAACCATAGTACACGAAATTGGCTTAGGGTATTGTGATACCCAAACAACCCCTGAGCTCTTGGCACCTTGGGCAAGTACAAGACACTGATTGTATCTTGGCCCTTTTGTTACTTTTTTCTGTTTGGCTGTTCTTTCTTTTCTCACGTTTGTCTAGGAGAGAGTTACCAGAGAGGGTGTGCAGAACGTCTCTGCCTTGCATATCAAGCATCACCACATGTAAACCTTTGGTAGGTGAAGTAGGGGGATTTTTTCTCTCTTATGTGCAGGACATCAGATGTTATGATATGCAGGAATTATGTCCAATATATGTTCTCTCTTATTAATAGTTCGTGTTGGGAAAGTGCAACCACCCTCTGCTCTCTTCTGACAGTGATCATTCACCCTCTTATTTTACAGGTAACGTGTTCTAAGCTTTGGGGCGAATCACAGTGATAGTGCTTCTTTTAGCTGTGCTGTTTGAATCCCGGACATAGACTTATATTGTGTTACTTTGTTATCCTCAGGTCTCCCTCCACGCTGTTCCTACCCTTTCCTTCCCCCGCTTGACTATCCCACCAGTCCGTGTATATTTCTATTCCGGACTTGGGGCCGTCGAGAGGTGGACCCCTCTTGAGCATCAGCGCAATCCCGAGGAAACGGAAGGAGAAACGTGACAGCTCTCATAACCACACAAGGATCTTATGGGAGAGCTCTTAACAACATACACCAGCAGTGAGTGTCTGATTATATGTAGTTAATGTGCAGCATGGCGTTTTCACTTACCTACATAGCATGAAGTAGGTCTCGTATGCCGTTTTCTGTTTCTGTTTTAGATTCAAATGATCAGTATCAACATGGTTTCAATAACTACCTATACAGTACATAGACTGTACTTGATAATGTTTTTTATCCTTTCTCTATTACAGATACTACGTGATCAAAGTACTGTATGTATTAAATCTTGCCTGCTAGTATTTTGCAGCATTTTTTCCTATCCTTAGGTCACTTTGGAGTGGTACTAAACAGGGCTGGACCCTGTTTGTCCTGAAGAAGAGCACTGGGGTAGCTCGAAACTAGTTGACTTTCACTAGGGACCCCTGACTAATTAAAAACAGACACCCTAGCGACCAACCCCGTTTTTAATATATCGGCTAGGAGCCTGAATAAATTCTTTTTGCCCACTAGCTAGATATTTTTAGTCTCACCCACTCCACCCCCATCACTGCACCACACATAGTCACTCACAAGTAGTGGCGATGATCTCTCCAGCCCCTCTCAGACCATGAAGCACATTGTTGCTCCATAATTAGTATGTGTTTTATTATGTCACTGTATTTTCTTTGTCATATTGTTTTGTCTGTGTATATTAGTATGTTTTTCTAGGTTTATGCTCTTTCATTTCATTCTATTTCCTGGCAAATAAGCATTCACCTAATTGCCTGGCATGTCTCAGATTACTGACAATCTACTCACCAAGGGTAATGTCATGTGGTATTCCTTTTTGGTTTTTAGTTTTTTGTGTTTAAACTAAGCTGGCCCTATAGTATAATATGACTATTGAGATGCCGATAGCTCTCATAACCACACAAGGATCTTATGGGAGAGCTCTTAACAACATACACCAGCAGTGAGTGTCTGATTATATGTAGTTAATGTGCAGCATGGCGTTTTCACTTACCTACATAGCATGAAGTAGGTCTCGTATGCCGTTTTCTGTTTTAGATTCAAATGATCAGTATCAACATGGTTTCAATAACTACCTATACAGTACATAGACTGTACTTGATAATGTTTTTTATCCTTTCTCTATTACAGATACTACGTGATCAAAGTACTGTATGTATTAAATCTTGCCTGCTAGTATTTTGCAGCATTTTTCCTATCCTTAGGTCACTTTGGAGTGGTACTAAACAGGGCTGGACCCTGTTTGTCCTGAAGAAGAGCACTGGGGTAGCTCGAAACTAGTTGACGTTCACTAGGGACCCCTGACTAATTAAAAACAGACACCCTAGCGACCAACCCCGTTTTTAATTTATCGGCTAGGAGCCTGAATAAATTCTTTTGCCCACTAGCTAGATATTTTTAGTCTCACCCACTCCACCCCCATCACTGCACCACACATAGTCACTCACAAGTAGTGCTCCTACGTAGTGTCGCAAGTCGTAGCACGCCTCAGCCCGTAGCGGGTTGGGATGGCCCCTATGATGAAGCATGTCACCATGGGAAACCATGGTGAGTGAGGGGACTCAAGAAAGGACATTTTTCCTTTACTAACTATTTTTTCTGAATCTTATATTAGTAAATTTAATTTTCTGAAAAAACTGGCTAGGTTTCCATAACCGAGATTTCGGTGTTTTGTAATTCTTGATCATTTTTGGAGGGTGGACCTAGCATATCCCTCTTTCTCCCCTTATTTTTCTGATTTTGTGCTATTTGGTGCCATGCAGGAGGGCCTCGTGTCCTGGGTCACCTCGCACAGAATGCAGACCTAGTATAGAGTTGGCCTCCTCCAAAGTGCGAATGGTGTGATTCTTTTAATTCCAGACAAAGGTCAGGTGGAAAGTATGACCCCATTTGTATCTGACCCCTTTGTTGTGGAGGAAGGTGGTCACTGCCCTGAGACTATGGCGTTGCTGCAGTGTGGTGAGGGATAGATCCTGGTAAAGCCACACTTTTGCACCCTGGAAAGAGATCGAGGACTTGTCCCCTACTGCTTTCATAATGGTTTCCTTCAGGTGGTAGCTGTGTATACAGATAAGGATGTCCTGAGGCTGGCCGGAGGTGTTGGGGGTGCAGGCGGCCCTATGTGTGAGATCCAGAATGATTGCTTTGTTGTCCAGGTCGGGGACTATGTGACTAAAGAGGTGAATTACATAGGCCTCCAAGTCCCCTGAGTCCGCCTGGAGAGGAACTCCTTTGATTATTATACTGGATTGTCTAGATATGTGCTCTAGGTCCTCCAAGTGGATCTGCAACTCGTCATTCTACTCCCAGAGGGCCAGCAGCTCACATCTAAGGGCTTCCAGTTCCTCCTCCTTGGCGTTCCCACTGCTTACCAAGGCCACCACTCGCTGGCCCAGCTCCAGCACTTCTTTCTCAACCTCTTTAAGATCCGTGGTGACCTCTTCCCGAAGGGTGGCAATGTCATCTTAAAGTCTGTTGAAGAGCGCCTCCATAAATGAACGTGTGACGGGGCTGGAGATTCTCCTTCCTCAGGTGTGACCTCTAGTACAGCCGGGGTCGCCGATTCCACAGTGGCCGAGTCTTTGAGGGAGCCCTGTTCTTTGGAGGTCACTGTGGAGAACAGATCTTTCAGGGAGGAGTCCTCCATTGCGTGGTGGGCTGCCATGGGTATCGTTGGGTCATATGGGTTAAGAAGGCAACTGTACATCCGGACGGGTGGGGCAGCAAGTATGCAGGTCAGATCCTGCAGGGACCCTGGATCCTAGGGGGCCGCTCCTGCTGTGCATCTTCTCTTAGGTGCCTCTCCTGTATCACAGCACAAGGCATGTATTGACCTAGTTCGAGATGCATCTGAGAGAAGTGCTCTGGTGCTATGGCAGGGGCCCGGGGTGTGACCCAGTCTGTGAGGCCGAATGGCAGCGATGTCTTCGGTTTAGCAGACAGACGCTAAGGGCCGCCCCCACCACAACCGGCCGCACCCCCTAGGCCGGGGGTATCAGGATCTCTGCTGTGAGGCTCTTCGTCTAATGTAAGTTAGCCCTTAGTAGGCTGCAGGATCCCTCTGCTTCTCAGGCGCCTGTGCAGGCAGCGAGAGGGTGCAGCATCCCAATCTGCACCTGTCGCCAGCCTGGTCCTCCCCCAGCATCTCTCTCTTCGCTCTGTTGGTTGTGGAGGAGGGGGGCTCTTCCAGCCTGCAGCCCACTACAGTCCACCTCGCCCGCGTTCAAGATGGCAGGGACTTGGCTAAGGCGGCCCTAAGTTGGCTGGCAACATCTGCGTGTGGGACCCCTCTCGGCTGTATCTCTGTGTAGCGTGGCGTTGGCTGCTCACTCCCCTGCTGACATTCTCAGGGTCGATACCAGCAGGTTGGGCAGCCGCGATGTCAGAGGCGCGATCAGGTTGTGCTTGTCGGACTGGCTGTAGGGCCCCACGTCTCTCCCACAAGGCCGCAGGCCCCAACTGCATCCACCCAGGGCTGCATCGTCTCCCAGGCCCTGGGACTCCCTGCCAGGCCTCCCGAGAGTCAAGCGGGACGTTGGGCATGCCATGGGTGGGTGCTTTGTCAGGGATCGGTGGTGCCAGGAGGAACAGCCTCGTTCAAATGCTCCTATCGTGCCACCATCTTGGCCACGCTAGCAAGATTTTCTTTTTGTAAAGAAAAAATATAATGCCCTACTTACCATGGGTGTATTCTCCGAAGTCGGGAGGAGCATTATAATGTTTTTCCAGTTCCTTACCACCAGGTTTTACCTTTACCTGGTGGTAAGACACAGTAAAAAATGACTACATGTCCACCCATCTAAATTTGGCGGACAGACATGTAGCTGTTTCTCTGACGGTGCTTTCTCCCCAGGGCTGTCGGAGAAGTTTGGCTATGGCAGAGACAGAGTAGTCTCTACCTGCAATTAAATCATGCAGCCAGACCTTCATGTGGGCGGTATGTATACTCCGTCGCCGTTGCAAAGGAGTATATATACTGCCAGCATATAAATCACTCCCTTAATTACTAAACCATCCACCTAGCTACATTCTGTAAATAAATGTTGCCTTTACTGATCATGAACGGAAGTGCTGATGCGGCAGTTAAACAGCTCATAGCTTTTATATGAGCTTTGTCATTCCCTCATCTCTTTCCCTCATCCACCATTACCAACATCTCCGTCTTCCTTTTCCCCACTCTTAACACGTGCAGTTACAGGCACTACACTGTCCGCATTTATGTATCAAGCATGGGCAAAGCCAAAAGCTCTGGGCTTGACAAGTCTGAGTTTATCTTGTTACTTTTGCAAACTAATGCAATAGGCATTACAAATGTAAAAGTATTAAAAATTAAAAATTGAGATGTCGGAAGGTGGAGTGCAAATGTTTAAAAAAATAAAGAAATAATTATACCTCAGAAATATAAATTAAAAACGAACATGAAATAGTAGCAGAGATTGCCATTCCAACCCCTGTACTGTAGTGACCTACCTTTGCACGTAAGCACAAGCCAAATGCTGTCACTCACAGTGAAGTGAGCTAATTGCTGAAGTGGGCTGTTCCATGGGCCCATGTTTATGCAGTGGTGACCAGAAGCAAAATGTGAATTACAACTGGCCAGACCAATGGATGATGTGGAATGACTGAAAGCCCTTATATTTATATATACATGTAGGTATTTTAGAATGATTTTATGCAATACAAGAAGCTGTCTCGAGCCTATTCCTAGAATCAAACCCTTTTATATTATTAGTCCGTCTACCTTGGCTATAACCTTCTTCACCAGCATTAGCAGTTGTGTTTTCTCTCTTTTCTTCAAATGCTTGGCTTCCTTATGCTGCCTTCAGCAAGGTAAGTTTACTCCCTTGTTCTTGCTAACATCATGTTTTGTGCATTTAGGACTCTGTGTCTTACCTGTGTGTATTTTCTGTTTTGGGCCCTCCAGTAGCAGCAGGCCCTGTTTGATCAGCACCAGACAAAGCAGAACTTTGTTGGTACTCAATGGGTGAGGGCCAACTTGTTGGGGCCTGCAACAGCCTAGGTGAGCTCCCTGAATTCTTGGTTTCCTGTGTGTCATTCCCCTTCAACAGGGATAGTTCATGCAGTTTGTCAGCAATGGGCTTTGCCACCTCCTGACAGAAGACCCTACAATGGAGCACGTTGATCCATGAATAGAAAGCCCTGCACAATGAAGGACCAGCTTACATAAACGCATGCATGAACTTCCACCACCCGACCAGACACCTACAATCCGCCTCCCTCTTTCTCGCAGCTGCCCCTTCTCACATCTGGCAGCCACAGCTCGAAACAACCTTCCTCTGCACCTCAGGACCGCCTCAATGCTCCAGCAATTCAGGAGAGAACTTAAGACCTGGCTGTTCGAATGAACAGATCAGCTCGCAGAAACTAGAAGCCCCAGTGTCTTGAGACCCTCACAAGTGTTTTGCCTTGTTTTATAAATGATTGATTGATTGATGGCAGTCCATTACAACTTGGATAAATAGTGGAAGGACATTGATAAATCTGCTTTTCCCCACTTTTTGGTGAAAAGCTGCAAGTATTTTAGTTGCAGGGTGCCTTCTGCTGCTGCGCTCTCTGGGGCTGCTCTCTTCTGGTTGTAGACCTGGAAGTTATAATCTTCTTAATGCAGTCTGCTCCTGCCTTTACCTTACCTGAGTTCTTTGAGCCACAATTCAAGACTATGGTTAAGAAATCTGAGAAAAGGCGAATTATTAGTTGGAGAGCATATACCTCACCAAGTAATATTGTCACAATTTCATACCAGGTCCATTTGAGCTCAGTCCTTGGTAGCTGTAGCACAGACCAGACAAGCTTAACTTAGGCGAAATGTGTGAAGCATTTATCAGTAACAAAACAGTTAAAAATTAGAAAACATGACAAAATCCCACTCCAATGTATAAAACAAAAATAGAATAAATTGTAATAAATAAATAGACACCAAAATGACAAAAATTGGATGTAGGGACCCAGAGATATGATTTTTAGAGGTTTTTCATTCAAAATAGCACCTAAAATGCAGTGTCAATCACAGTTATATGGTCACTCTAGACCAGGTTCAAGGAAAAGGTTAAGGCCGACTACAAGCTACTACTGGTCGGGTAAAGGGACTTCACCTTATTTGCCTTCTGAATTTGAAGGTTTTCTGGAAAAAAGTCCTCGTTGCCGGGTCAGGCTGCAGGCTGGATCCACAGGAGTGGTCAATGACGGCGGCATTCTGGTGAAGGACGTGTCCTTGGTTAGAGCCTTGGCTCCGGAGGGAAACTTGAAACATTCATCGCTGACAGTGTGAAAGTCCAGAATCGCTGCCCAGGAATCTTTTGGCAGAGGTCAGATGCTTTTCAATGTTGGCTTCAGTGAAGTCTCTCTACATACAACCACACTTAGAAACTTTTATGGAAGTCAAAATCCTTTCAGCGGGGGGAACCTACAAACTGCATCTCACCGGTGATTCAACATCAGCGGCTACTGCTTCAGTGCCAGTCCCATTCTCTGCTGGTTCTCTAGAGGAAAATTCCTGAAAAAGTTTCTAAGTTTACAGTTTTGCAGGTTTTAGGGTCAGAGGAGTGCATTCTTACAACAGCCAAGGGTCTAGGAGCTTGTTGGCACCACCTGGAGGTTAGGACTCTCTCCCCAAAGCCTCCAGCAGGGTACAGGGCAACTCCAGTTGGAACTGGTGAGCTGGGCTCTTGGAAAAAATAGGCTTCTTGTAGATTTTGTGGCCTCGTGGCTTAGAAGTGGTCAGTCAACTGCCCCTTGGAGTACACTTCTTTGTCCTGGGTGCAAGTGGGAGCAGTACCAGCCCTTGGGGGTCTCTCTCCACAGGTTCAACAGCAGGTGCAGTCCTTCTGTCCACAGGTCCAGATGTGTTCTGAAGTACGCATCCAGGAATGCCACATTTATGCCTGGAACCAACTTGTGGTTGGGCGAACTTCCAGACCAATTGGGGAAAAAGGTCCCCAGGCTACTCCACCCATTTTGACATCACCTTTTGGAGATGTGGCCCTAAACAATCCAGAGTACAATGCTCTGCCAAACTCCAACATGGTAGAGCCTTTCTTCCTCTGGGCAGAGCTTTGGGCACACACATGGGATGTGTCTAGGGAAAAAGAGACTCCTCCTGCAAACCAGGTCAGGTTTTCCCGCCACTGGGATCGTGCCATCCTTACTACTGGGACAATCTATAGGGCAGGCCTAAGTGTGAGTTACATCTGCCTGTGACAGGGGATGCTCCTTCGAAGCTTGTGAAGTTGTTGGGCATATCACTCAGGCCATTCTGTCTGGAGGAGGTCCCACTTCCTCCCACCCAAGGCCCTTTTTTCGCCTTTCCCAGGAGCGATTCACACCTCCAGCAGGTTGCCAGGAGACAGTTGTGAATATACTCTGAAAAAGCTACCCGAGGCTTTGGGCAGAAAAATAGTGGCTTTCTAAAGTCATTATTTTCGAAAGAGCTAGACAATATTTGACTTTGACATTAAGTTGGATTTTGATTAAAAAATTAATGTTTTAAGTTTTTTCCTAGATAGTGCCAATGTGAATAGCTTTATTAAGTGCAATAAAGTAACCCAATGTTTTCTATGGAACAGCCAGCCTTGCTACAGAGGGAAAGGGGTATGGGGCCTTTTTCACAGTAAGGCCTATTTTAGGGGGGGCTTACTACTATTTAAATGCAAGGCTTCCATTGACCTTGGTTTGATTTGTTCCTGTTCTGGGCACTAGGCCCAGCCACACAAGTTGTGCAGCATTTTTATCATCACAAGTGGGGTAACGCTGGGTGGTAGCAATGTTGTGGTTTCCTTCAGATTCCAGAAGTTTCCATCCCAGAAATGTAAGGAAAATGTGTGATTTCAGGAAATGTTTGAGGTTTACAGGACACTGTGGGTAACCTTGTGGGATCCACGCAAGTCACCCCACCCTGGACTCCCCTAGTTGTCTATTTTCAAACATTTGCAGGTTTCCTTAGGTGCCACCTGACCTAAGGCCCAAAATCTACAACCACCCACATTGGAAGGAAAGGGTCAAATTTCAGTGGAAAAATGTGACATGTCGCGTTTTGAGTTGTTTCCTGTCGCAGGCACTAGACCTACCCACACAAATCAGGTGCAATTTGTATTGACAGACTTATAGGAATGCTGGGTGGAAGGAAGTATGTAGCTCCCCACAGATTCCAAAACTTTCCGTTACAGAAATGTGAGGAACATGTCCTTTTTACTCAAAGTTTAAGGTTTGCAAGGGATTCTGGGTACAAAAACCCAGTGAGAGCTACAAAAGTCACCCCAGCCTATATTTCCCCAGATGTCTAGTGTTATAAAATGTGCAGGTTTGCTAGGTTTCCTTAGGTGCTGCCTGAGTTATGGCCCAAAAGTCCACAGTTACCCACTTTGCAGACAACGGGTCAGGTTTGAGTGGAAAAATTTGATGTATCCATGTTGTGTTTTGGGCCATTTTCTGTTGCGGGCACTAGGTCTGCCCACACAAGTGAGGTACCATTTTTATTGGAATACTTTGGGGAATGCTGGGTGGAAGGACGTTTGTGGCTCCCCACAGATTCTAGAACTTTCAGTCACAGAAATGTGAGGAAAATGTGATTTTTAGTCAACGTTTGACGTTTGCAAGGTATTCTGGATATAACAACCTGGTGAAAGGCAAGCAAGTCACCCCATCCTGGATTCACCTAGCTATCTAGTTTTCAGAAAGGTAAAGGTCTGCTAGGTTTCCCTAAGTGCCGGCTGAGCTAGGGCCCAAACTCCACAGCTACCCACTTTGCAAAAAACGTGTCAGTGTTGAGTGGAAAACTGTGATGTATCCATGCTGCGGTTTTGGCAATTTCCTGTCACGGTCATTAGGTTTACCCACACAAGTGAGGTACCATTTTTATGTGGGAGCATACAATAGTAGAACATTTGTTATTACCAATTGGATGTTTCTGCATTTGTGCTTTCGAAATGTAAGTCAGTGTGTAAGAAAGAAAACATTTTGAAAAATACCCTCTAAATCATATGCCTGTACGGGTACCCACAAATTCAGAGATGTATAAATAACCAATGCTTCCCACATCACAGGCCGATTTCAGAAATACATAGATTTACTTGATACCCATTTTTACACTCAACATATTTCACCATATGAATTGGTCCATACTCAGTACACAATGAAACACCATTGTATGGTGCAGCTGAGTTGTTTGCTCTGGGTAACTCAGGTTCTTGGAGAACCTACAAACCCTATATATCCCCGCAACCAAAAGGGTCTACCAAAAGTAATGGTTCATTACTTTTGTAAATCGGCAATCCTGATATAAAGTTACAGATGAAAACATTGTCACTAATGGCTGAAAACTACACAATGTTCCATATTTCTTTATTTCACCAGTTAGTTTCTTTGTAACACTTTTACGGATCTAGACATAAGACCCCTTGTTGAATTCTGAGTTTTGTCAACTCTTATGAAAATAATAGCTTTCCTGGATCACCCAAGGATTTCACACTGGTTTCCACCACAAACTGGAAGTAGGTTGAAAGCACAAAACGTAAGAAAAATGGGCTACCTCTTTGAAAAATGGCAAAACTGTGGTAAAAATTTGGTTTTTTGGATTCATCTCTGCAAGTTCCTGAAAGCTGGGAAGATGGTGACTTTAGCACAGGGAATCGTTCATTGATGACACTTTTAGGGGGATAACCAGACACTTTTATCCAGAGCACTTTTTTCTTAGTTTTCCCTAAAAACTCAACATTTAGCTATATTTAGGTTATTTTCTCGGTCCCCTCCAGGGGAATCCACAATCCTGGGGACCAATGGAATCCCCAGGATGTTGTAAAAAAAATGACGTACGTTTGGTATTGATGCCTTGTGTGGACAAATATGGAGGCCTAAGCACAAACTACCCCAAATAGCCGCTAAAGGGCTCAGCTAGAGGATGTGTGTGTGTGGGGAGGGGGGAAACGGGAGGGAAGGCCCAGCATTTAAGGGGTTGAGAAAAAAACAAGCTTTTGATGAGCATTAACTCAAAGGACAGGACTGGCAACTCATCAATACAACAAAGAATTTTAAAAAACTAATTTGTTGCTGGCGTTGCATATGGTTGCACGGTATATGCTAAATCTTGTTTAGAAACCTAGAGGTGTCTTGCTTCTTTAAATAACCGAAATGCCTGACGGGCACATTTACCTAATTAGAATTCTGTGACGATGGCGCTCTGTGGACCGCTCGCAGGCTCGAGGTCTTTCTTCATAGCAGGAGCTCCCCGGTGGTTCCAGCTCGCCGCATTTGCATGAGTCAGCCTCCTCCATCCTGCCTGTGACAAACTCTGTGACCGTAATTAGCACGACGACTGGCATTTAAATATGTCTCTATGGTAATTTGGCCTCTTGGGACAATGTGGCGTACCAGAAATTGATACACAAAGTTAGTGTTGTGGTCCGGGTGATCATGAGACATTTCTGCAATTAAAGTGCATTTATCCATCGGCTGCAGCAGTGGCATAACTTTGTAAACACTGGCTCAAGTGGCAAACTCAAGGTTCGGCCATGCTTTTTAATCGAAACAAACACTGAAAGCAGAAACAGTCTGCTTCAAATGTTATCCCTCGAGTTAAACATTTGTGAATTAAAATAATGTTTTCATTCAAATATAAGTTCTTCAAAGTCTTTTAAGAGAGGGTAAAGAAAGAATGTGTCAAATAAGTAGAACAGAATTCAGATGCCACAGAGGCTCCTGGGAAATCAGCATGCAAGTTCGAATCCCCTCATTAGAGACCATTCTGGGTATATCTGAAAAAGTCATATGAGAAATTGAGATGGCTTGTTATGACTCGTTTACTCCAATTTCTGTATCGCGTCTTTCGTTGAAACTGTATCCCTTTTGGTGTGTTGTTTGCTGTGATGTCACATCTGGTGCGAGTGAAATCCAGCCTTACAAACAATAACAGGATAACTGAAAAAGTTAAATAAAATGCATTTTACATGGCGCCAGTGGCTTGCTCTTTGTATTTGGTAACTGCTAATGTAGAGCGATATTTCAAGCAATCTAAGCAGTTGCAGGACATCATCCAGTGTGGTTGAACACTACGGATTAAAGTTTAAAAAAAACGTACCGAGGCATTTTAGAGAAACGAGTATGGATATCTGTGATTCCAAGGGGCTTCTCATGAGCCCTTGCGACACTTTTGCGCAACCGGTGTGTCCCTTTTTGTGACGCACCAGCGGTGTGTCACTTTTTGTGATGCACCAGCGGTGTAAAAAATGCACCATGTTGCACCATATTTACAAAGTGACTCATCTAGGCAGATGCATCACTTTGTAAACCCCTGCGCTACATTATACCTGCGTAAGGTATAATGTATGCATGGTGTGCGTTCCCCCACATCCAAGCCTCGTAGAAGCGGCGCAGTGAAATCTATCAGATTTCACTGTGCCACTTCTAGGACGCAACTGCGCCAATATTACGCCTGCCTCACAGCAGGCGTAAGACTGACACAGGCCCTTTCCCATGGGGCTTGCCCCATGTGAAAGGACACATTGCTGGAGTTCGTCTGTTTTCAGACACACCCCAGCAATGCATCCGTTTTGCGCCAACAGATATGTCAGTAATACTGACGTATCTGTCATTCCTTACGACATGATGCGTCATATAGTAAATATGACTAATCCATCATGTCGCAAGGAGGGCGCACTGAAGTGATGCATCGTTGTTTTCACGCATTGATGCGTCACTTCTCATAAAAAAGGCCCCAAATGTTTATTTATTTTGTTTTCAGTGTATTTTTGCTTCATTTAATGCTTGAGGGAATGGAAGGCCTACTCAGTCAAACGCCACAAAGTATTCAAAATGCAGTGTACTCAAGCTGACTCTGTACAATATGTCAACACATTTAAACAAGGGATAATAAATAATAAATTGAAGGTTTAATTAAAGACAGGACCTTTTCAATGTGATTTTATCTTCAGGACACCACTGCTCACGCTTCTTCACGGTTTATGATGCACCTCACTACAAGATGAGGAGGCGCGTGAGAAAAAGTTGGAGATGTCTAGCAGTCAGTGTAGCTAAGCATAAGCTAATTTATTCAGATCAGAGAAACGCTAGGGAGAGGTATTGGATGGGCAATGGGAGCTCTTAAGAGCAGGAAACAGGCAGACCATTGGGTTGGGACCTCGCTCCACTGCCTTGATTAAATTTACAGAAGGACTCTGCAAACAACCCAACCCTCTAGACCAAAATTGGACAAATGAAGAGAATTTTGGGGAAAAAATACAAAGAATGAACACAGAGGTGGCAACATATTTGTACAGAAGCCAAGCATTTGTGGCAGAGAAACTATGGACAGCAGTATAACATGTGGGAGACTGTTTTGGAGGATATCACAAATGAGAAGTATCCTGGGCTATTGTATCCATTGATCTCAAAGTGTCAACCTATTTTGACAATGTACTGTGGTTGTTCACAGGGATGTTGGGTTCCACAAAACTAGGAAAAGGAAGTTGCGCTATACTGCATACATCTTAGCTAAGACAATCCACAAGACAGCCAGCAAACTGATTGCAGGTCTGTCCCAGAAATCTGATGAAGAGAGATGTAATTGCTTTAATCTGAATAATGTAGGTTAAATAAAGTAGAGGAGTGAAGCACTGAAATACCACAAATGTATACAAACAGATGGAGAAACCCTTTTTGAATAAAAGTGTGTATGCAAAATGAATAGGGTCTGGTTCGGAAAATAGGGTGATACATTTATTGAAATGCCTTCAAGAATATTAAAAATGCCTCATACCGACAAAGATTAGTAGAATTATTTGGATATCAATAATATTGAGTGTTAAAGGACCATGGGCACGAGGCATATGGAAAGGGCTTGGTGACTGGTATGTATTAATTAGTATCTTACTGAATTCATTAAATCCCAGCACTCCACATAAAGTAGGAAATGCATTGGAAATTAAAACTATCAGCTTCAGAGTAGTAGTCTTTGACATTAAAAGACATAGTTTCTCTCTCTCTGGTTGAAGCTTTGATCAGATACAGTATAAAGATCTGAAACAAATAAAATGAATTGGAACAAATCAGGGAGAACAATCTTATTCAATAATAGAAAAACTGTATCCATTAAAAAAATAGGTGTATACCAGAAAAAACAAATATTCAGGGACTTAATTGACAGATTAGGATTGTACCTCACTACAAATAATTAAATTAACTGTATAGATCTACAGAGAAACAAATGGCCCTACGTACAAGGCGGTGCAGGCATAGTATTAAAAAACACACGAAATAACAGGGATCCAAAAATAAAATATGTAGGCACCGTTTTTCTACTACTATTACCATTAAATGTGTGCTAGAGAAATACTTGTTATTGAAATATTTCAGATAAGGAGCCATCCCTCTTTAAGTTAAACAACACAAATTTAAAAGATATAAAATATTTTGAAATTTTATTTTCAAACACACAAAATAAGTTCTCAATTACAATTGAGTCGCCCGAAGGCGCAATATATTACAGAGGGAGGTTGGTATTGATTTAAAATGTGTCTTTATGGTAAAAACAAAAATACAACAGCAACATCAACAGAAAAATACAATACCAACACAGTTCAAAATTGCATTGGTACAAATATTACACCATCAATACCTCCCTGTTGGATAAATGAGATATCAGCCCCTATCTCAATACAAAAGGGAAACCAGGGAATCCAGGATAATGCACAAGGGCCTAATGGCTTGCCGGCTGCACTTTTAAAAGTGAAGGAAAATACTGGGCAAGGATACTCACTCCTATCTTTAACACCTGCCTAAAAACACACGTTATTCCAAAAAGCTTGCAAGGTTAGATCATACAATCAATTTATAAAAAGGGAGCCCAAAAAATCCAGCATACTACAGGCTCATTGCCCTGATAGATATAGAGGCAAAATACTGTACAAAGTGCATCTCACAAGATCTGGAAAGATAGGCTGAAAAACAATCTCTCATCCCTTTTGTCCGGACTGGCTTTCATTTTGGCTCAGGCACAGAGCGCAACATCTTAGCCTTATATATGATACATGATAGTGGGAAAAACCATTGATAACAGTAAGAAATTGGATAGTTGGTTGACTGGGATGTGAGCCCTGGTCAAGCAGCAACCACAATCCTTGTCAGGGTGAGGCACATGCCAACCCTAAATTGACCTGTGCTCAGCCCCCTGGTAGCTTAGCACAGAGCAGTCAGGCTTAATCTGGAGGCAATGTGTAAATTATTTGCGCAACTCTTCAAACTATAAAAAAAGTGAAAACACCACACAAAAAGAATCACACACCAAGTTACAAAAATATAGTGATTTTTAATAAAGAAAACAAGACCCCAGCAACAAAAATGTAATCAGTAGAACTGGAGATATGCAATTGTAAAGATTTAGTGAAAATAGCGCCAAAAACCTCAAAGCACCAACTGTGGATAGCTGGTCGCACCGGTCCAGGACAAAGTCACAAGTTCCAGCCGACCACGATGGAGCGTGTGATGGCTACAGGGACCCAGTTAGGTTCATTGATCAAAGTACCCTAAATCCCGGTCTGTGGAGCATTGCGAGGATCCGCGTCGAAGATGTGTCACGCAGTTGAAGCGATGTGTCAGTTCTGATGTGAGGTGAGGCTGCGATGTGAGGTCCTGTGTCATTGTCGAGGAACCAGTCGACGAGGGCTTGCAGTGCGCAGTCTGGCATTGAGGATGCGTCGTGCAGTCTGGGCGATGCGTCTGGTCCGAGGAACTGCGAGGCTGAGATGCGGAGTCCTGCGTCGATGTCGAGGCTGCTGTCGATAAGGGATGCCAGGACCTGCGCCGAGGTTGCATCGCTCAGCGGCGGCTCTGAAGAGGCTGCAGGGGCAATGCAGGTCCTTGCAACAGGTCCAAACCACGCAGCAGCGGAGATGCATCGGTTCTGTTCGGTGTTGCGCCATGCAGCAGAAGAGATATGTCACTTTAAAATTACATATCTCCAGTTCTACTGAATGGATTTTTGTCATTTTCATCTCAAATAATTTATTACATTTTACTCTATTTTTCTAAATTGTTGTGGGATTTGTCTTGTGTTGTGTTTTCACTTTATTACTGTTTGGAGTGCTGCATAAATACTTTACACATTGTCTTTAATTTAAGCCTGACTGCTTTTGTGCCAAGCTACCAGAGGGTTGATCACAGGTTAATTTGAGGTTTGCTTGTGTTTCAGACTGACAGAGATTGTGATTTCTCCCTGAGTAAGGTTTCACCCCCTCTCCCCCCCCCCCCACCCACCACAACCAGTAACTCATTTTCCAACACAAGCGTTTATTCTCAGGCTATCAAGCAGGATTGCAATCGCGGAGAAGCATAGAATCTGCACTGATCGCTGTATGGGATGATGTAAAAAATACATTGAATTTAAATGACGAAGCAGAATTACTACTGGAGCTCTCTGAAACCTTTGACACAGTTCACCATCAAATCCTAATTCTCAAACTCAAAGAAACCGGAATTGATGGTATAATTATTGCGTGAATCACATCCTATCTTGGTAACAGGAATAGCATGATGTATAGGCCTCCCTGCTCCTCCACATCTTACAAAATAAAAACAGGAGTTCCGCAAGGATCTATCATATCCCCTCTCCATTTCAACATACACATTAAACTATAAGTACAGCTAATCAATAATTTTGACCTTACCTGATACAATTATGCAGACAACACACAAATAATTCTCAAACTGGAAACCACCAAAGACGTAGGAAAACTAAAAATTCCAAAACTGCCTCAAAGCCAAAGACCAATGGATGACATGAAACTATCTTAAAGTAAATATATCAAAAAACAAAATACTCACTTGTGGAGAAGGGAAAAGTTATGATCCGTTAACAGTCTAGCTAGATGAACTAGGACCACCCCCAAAAATATCAAAAGAAGTGTGAAATTTTGGAATTGTCAAGGACTATGGACTCTCATTGCATGCTGAAATGGATAAACTACCAAAATCAGCTTTGAACACTGTGAAGACACTTCACATTTTCCCCATGTTGAATCTCCTCAAAAGGTTCAAGCAACAAAATCACACATCCTCTCTAAAACTGACACACAGATGGACTGGACAGGATCCCTCTTTTAACCATGAAATAACTATAGATAATTCAGAATTCAGCCACTAGATTACTTTAAAATGTAAATATTTGCACACATATTTCATCTGCTCTAAAGGCTCTTGAATGGGTACCGGCTGCAAGAAGATCTTCATTCAAACTATTAAGCATCACTCACAAGGCAATAAACAATGAAGGTCCTGAAATCCACTAGATGAAAATCAACAAATACTCCCATTCTAGGAATTTATGTTCCAGAAAAGCACCATGTTAGACCTGCCATCTTTTGGAGTGGTTTCTCTGTCTTTTTGCTTCTGACCTCCTGTTTTTGACTGTGTGCTGAACTTTTTTTTGGCTGGTGTTAGGACTCTGGGCACTTTACCACTGCTGACCAGCGCTGAAGTGCATGTGCTCAGTGTCTAAAATGTAATAGCCTTTGGTTTCTCCATGATTTACTAAAAAGTCCCTAGTACCATGCACTGTGTGTGCCCATGGCCTGTAAATCAAATCATACTAGTGGGCCTGCAGCACGTATTGTGCCACCCACATGAGTAGCCCTTCAAACCTGTCTCAGACCTGCCACCGCAGAGCCTGTGTGTGCAGTTTTAAACTGCCATGTCGACTTGGCCAGTACACCCACTTGCCAGGCCCAAACCTTCCCTTTTATTGCATGTAAGGCATCCCTAAGGTAGGCCCAAGGTAGCCCCATGGGTAGGGTGCAGTGTATTTAAAAGGTTGGACATGTGGTTTTATGTTTTACATGTCCTGGTAGTTAAACATTGCTACATTTGTTTTCACTACAGCAAGGCCTATCTCTCCCATAGCACAGCATTGGAGGTGCCTTGTAACACTCTACAAGTGTATCATCCAATTGGGAACAGAAAACAGATTGGAGTTTGGTGTCTCTGGACTCGCAATTTAAAAACACATCTTTTAGTGAAGCTGGTTTTTAAATTGCAGGTCTGAGAATGCCACTTTTAGAAAGTTGGCATTTTCTTACTTAACCATTCTGTGTCTCTTGCCTGTCCCTAGAATACACGTCTGGGTTGGATGATAGCTGGACTTTGTGAATTTACTGTGCACAGTCACACGCGAAGAGGGCTGAGGTGTGCCCTGCATATCCTGATGACCCATCACCAGGCTGATGGGTCTTCCTGAGCTACAGTGGTGGGAGGAGTTAACACTTGTACCTGAATAGGGCTGTGCCTGTCCCCTCACAGAGAGCTGCCTTCGCCCCTGTCATGTGTCTGGAGCCAGGACCAGGAAGGGCAGGATCTTGGGCACTACAAAGACCTTTCTCTGAAGTCTCCCAACTTCAAAGGCTAAAATGGGTATAAGTACAGGACTTCTGACACCATTGACTCGGAACACTCTCGACTGAGGACATTCTACCAAGAAGAAGAGCTGTTGTGCTGCCAGGAGGGACTGCCACTTTGCTGCATGCTTTGCTGTGTTGGCCTGCTGCCTGCTTCTTCTGTCTTGGGAGTGAGAGGACTGGACTTTGCTCTCTGCATCCTACTTTCTAAGCATCTCCAAGGCCTTGAGTAGAACTTGCCTCCTGTTTGAAGTCTCAGGGCCATGAAAGACTTCACCTACAGCACCAGGGCTTTTCTGTTGAAAGCCCTACTTTGCCAAGTGGTGCCAAATCCAGTTCCTGGGCCCTTGGAAATGAGTCTGCTGTGCTAAACAAGAAGAAACCAGTCCATCAACTTCCAGTGTGACTTCGGAGCCGGCGCCGCTCTTCAACACCACGCCGCTGCCTGCACCGAAGCTGTGGTCCCCGCTGAACGCAATGACTGCGACTTGCAATGCAGGCCCCGATTCCACTGCAGCGTCTCTGAAGATCCACCACACCGTGAGTCTTGAGCACCGTGCCACCGAAGTCTGTCAAGCCAGACTCCGCCAAAGCACCTGTGCCACCATGGTGTGACATCGACACCACGAAGTCGACACCTCATGGCTTGGCCATCTACACTTCATCGACCATGTACTGCCAGCGGTACCGCCGCCTCGCTGTAAATGCCGCATCACCTCCCCTGTGCCTTGGAATGTCCCTAGCGTCCCCGATGTGCCAACAACCTGCACCGACAATAAGGAACTGACAACGCACTGGCCTCAGCGATGCCTCACCTCCCTGGCGCCTTGCAACTTCTTTGTTTTGTCAGCGTTTCCAAGGTACTGTAACTGGGGTCTGTACGACTCCAGAGCCGGTCTGCCACTTCCTCGCAGTCGGCCCCGAACTTTGAGATTCAACTTCGTTAAGCATGTCGTTATAGCCCCTACTGGAGCTATTGTGTTTCTAAGTGCTAGAACTGCATTTAATCTTGACGGGAATCGTATTTTGATTTGTGTATGTTGGAGTTTTTTTGTTTTTAGTCTTGTTTTAATCAGATAAATATTGGCTATTTTTCTAAACTAGTGTGGAGTACTTTTGTGGTGTTTTTACATTGTTATTGTATGTGTGTGTGTGTACAAATACTTTACATATTGCCTCTTAAGTTTAGCCTGACTTCTCTGAGCCAAGCTACCTGGGGGTGAACACAGGTAAATGTTAAGCGTGTACTACACTTACCCTGACTAGGATTGTGAGCCCCTCCTTGGACAAGGTGCAAACCTCTGCCAAGTAGAAACCCCAGTACTAACACACCACAATTAATCATTACTCCTTAGAAAAAAGAAAACAGTCAGAGGTATGGCTTTCTCTGTAGTGGGTGCAAAATTATGGAACTCCTTCTCAGCAAAAATAAGAACTACCAACATCCATTTGGAATTTAGAAGAATGGTTAAAAATTTGCTTTTTTTCAACCTGGTCACCATCTAAAAAATTCTGCAATCAGGGCAGAGAACTCCGCACATAAAAAGATAGGACAGGCCTATCTTTTTATGGGCGGAATCTCTGTCACAAGGGCGGAGTCTTCCCAGTCGTGCAAATTACTATTAGTAAAATTACACTTGCATTTTGTGAATACCAAAAAAATAGCAAACTTACACAAAAGTGTAAATTTATCTCTGTGAATCAGGCCCTAGATATTTACTAGTATGTTCCAGTTCAGACTACAATTCCATATGTTTGTATGTTTTGGCATCATTCCTCTGTATTTTTATGGAACTCCTCAGTGACTTTCAATTGCCTTTAGATATACGGCAAAGGGTACTTTATTCTGTGTATGTCTGGTCCTATGTTAAAAAACAATTTGGGGGTAGATCACCGAATGATGCTCCTGGGCCTGTGGTGCACTGAACTTGCTGAATGCCAAACGAGGCTGCTATTAAAACATTTTCTAGGACTACTTTTGACTTCTAATCCTGCCCTGAATGAACGGCACAGAATGTGAAGCATACATTATAAGACATTATGTGACTTGAAATCCACTCAGTAGAGTGGTGCACATATTATAGGCCACATCAAAATATACCACAATACTTACCTCAAAAGGAGACAAATCCTAAATACCAAGGAAAACATCAAAAATCAACAGTTGGCTCTAGGTCTGTGCTGATGTGCAGTGCAAAACAAAGCTATATGGAGGCATAAGTATTAATTTATGGCACAAACATATAGTTTAAAGGAGGTTGTTGGTGCCGAAGGATGTTGCACCAGGCTAGACCTGTAAATTGCGCAAGAGCAAGGTTTTCATTGATGTCCTGAATTTCAGTAGAGAGGGTTTCGGTGCGGATTTCCAGATGAAGCTTATTCTACAGTTGCACGCAATAACCATGGAAGGCCCTGGCACGCCATTTGAAGTGATTAACTGATAGAATTTAAAAATTGTCCTCTCTTTCGCGACCGGACATTAAGGAGAGGGGCATATTTTTGGAATTTCTTTCACAGAAACCTAGGACCAGTTTCATGGTAGACTTTGGGCCTTATTTAGATCTCGGCGGACGGGTTACTCCATCACAACGGTGACCGATATCCCGTCAGCTGAAATATAAATCCCATAGGATATAATGGGATTTATATTTCGGCGGAAGGGATTCCTGTCACCGTTGTGACAGAGTAACCCGTACACCGAGATCTATCTAAGGCCCTTTATCATGGTGCACTTCTCTGCTGGTAACCAATGGAGTTGGTGCAGATGATTCAACAAAGAATCTATTTTTTTCCGAATAAAATTGCATCTAGTTAAAACGTTTTAGTTAGCAGGCAGTGGAAGCTCTTCTTGGGAAAGCCAAGGTGAGCAGAGTACTCATAGTCTAACTGGTATGTATGAATGCATTGATAACAGTTGTTCTGTGAGAAAAAGCTAAAAAAAGACTTAATAATTGAAGAGGTACAAAATTGATCCACATTAATATCTATAGTTTTGTGGGTGCTTTTGTGGTTTTCAATGAGTATTATTAAATGTGTTTGTTTGCTGTTATGCAGATTTGTAGAGTGCACTATCACATGGAAGATGAAGCGCACTATCACCTGGAAGGGTATCCTGGCGCTGAGCAGGTGTGAATCTAGCCACACCTTGGGCCTAGTGGAACTATTCAAAAATCCAGGTCGTCAGCTTCTTGCGGTATTTAAGAAGTGAAGAGGAGGCGCTTATGTGTAGCTGCAGGTCATTCCACACTTTAGGAGCGATGTAGGAGAAGGCTCAACCATTGGATCTAGTTTAACTTATGTGTGGGATTTTTGCAAGTAGGAGTCCGGACGAGCAAGGGTGTCTGGAAGGTTTGTGAAAGCAGATGTTTCAGTATGATAACCAAATTATCAACCCTTGTTTACAGGTTATAAGAAATCCTTGTGTTTTCCTTTTTTTCCTTTTTTTTAAAAAAAAAATGCTACTAAATGTTTTGAATGTTGGAATGTTTTTCAATGTTTACATGAATTTTTCTGTTGCTTTGGTTCCTTTCACTTGTACAAATGAATTACGTGCCTCACTTGAGCTTCAATGAGCCATGAGTTGAAATTCATTTATGTCTTTAAATACTTGCATGCTACATGTTGTTAGTATAAGTGAGCTGTTCTTGTGCAATCCGAAACCATAATGAAACATTCTTTGAAATGAAATAAACAAAGTTATGAATTGAAAAAGTCAGATTAATGCTTCCAACAACATGTGTATGTCTGCATCTCAAGTCATCTAATAAAATGGATCATTCTTTTTCACATGCATTCCTAATTTAAATCAATAGGCAACAGTTAAATATCTTTTCCACTGACTTACTCCACTTAAATCCTAAGAACCACTTAAATAAAGACAGGTAGAAAGTGATTAAATAAAAATGTCAGTGTGATGAGAGAGAACAAAATGCAGTGAAGACACCATCACTGATCTAATTGAATCTTAAGCCATTACCGCCCCAGCCATCTTCCCATTACTACCTCACCCATCTTCCCATTATCACTATGTCTATTATTCCAATGCCACATCATCCATCTTCCTCGTCACATACTTCACTCCATGAGGACGTGTCTCCCCACAGGGGTTGTAAACTAGAATACTGAATTTTAATATTGTGCTACCAAAATATTGCAGAAGAAATATGGATGGCCAAAATATCAACAAGGCAGGTATATATACTTAAGTATCAATTTACCATTCTTAACTCCACATCTACAGGATGATATATATTGTCAAGGTACATACACGTGGACTTTAGGAAACTGTAGAAATTTATGCTACAATATTTTGATAGGACGATATTTAAAACTCGACATTCTTGTACCATACCCTCCTTGGAAATTCACTTTTCTAGAATGATGAAAAAAAGTCCCTTCCTCAATTTTTTTAAACATTGGTTCTGCCCCTTCGAACCTATAAGTATATATGTATATAGCACCAATGTTGCTGGGGATGAACGGAAAACTGTACATTAAGAACTGTACATTATGAGAGATGCTGGAAAACAATACAAGATCAACTTTGAATTACTCTTCAAATATTAAAATTGCACTTCATAAATTAACTTTTTAGGCATTGACAAATTTAAGTGATTTGACCAAAATTCCAGAGCAGGGATTTGCGATCAGGTCCCTGAGTCAGCGGTTTAGTCATTAGTCCACAACTGCTCTCTAAATAGGCTCTATCCAAATCCCGCAACTTAAATGTTTTGTGTCCTTTGGAGACAAGTGTGCTTCTTTGCAACTGCTAATTAAGCATGTCATTAAGTCAATTTATTTTTTCTCAATGAGTTTGATGAATTATAGTGTTAATTTTCTATTCCCTGACCAGCTGTAGCTAGCAGCTGGCCAGCGCTGCAGGGCCCCTACTGCTCATCAGCACTCTTCTTTATCAAGCATGGAGCTGTGGCAATGCCAAGTGCAGGTTGACCAAGGAAGCCTGGCAGAATAGGCAGAGCTCCACTATCCCACTGTCTCAGGTCTGCCCCTCTGATCAGCGTGTCCATGGCAGCTTGAGAGAAAAGGGCAGGTAGAAGAAGTTACTGCACAATGAGATCAAAGGAGAGCACAGTTCAGGGTACAGAGGACAGCAGCGAGCATACAAATCCATTGCCTCACCAAGGCACTATGCAGGTCTCTTTGCTTAAGGAATCACACTAGCCATGGATGGCCAGCCAAAGGAGGAAATACAGGAAGCCCTAGTTCAAGTGATCGGCAAAGGTGTAGTTCTGACTCCATTCTGTGATGGTCATTCAGGAAATTGTGAAGCACATCTTGACTTCAGCTTTAGGGAGTGAGGATCAGCTGTGGATGTTGCTGCCCATCACATTCTGTGAGACAATATCCTCCCCAAAACAGAGAAAGAAAGTTAATCTTGTTCATGTTTCCCAACCATGAGAGATACTGGCATGCAGCCTTCATCATTCTGGAAGCGTTTCTCTAGGTACCGGAGATGTTCACCTTCATCATGAAGATAACATGAAGTCTATGTCGCAAAGATTCATCGCCACCTCCACCATTGGTAATAGTATGGCTATTTCAGGTGTTTCCTGGCAGCATCTTCAGCTCATTCTCCTCTATAAAATGTCAGGACAGAGATTCCTCTGGATGTATATTCTGCTCAGCGCGCTCAACTTGCTGGGAAGGCTTTCAATGTTCTATTCCTTGGAACAGAAGTGTTTCAACTTGATGCATGGTGCAGGGCTGCTGTCACTAGCTGAACCCTCACTACGTACTGTGACAAGGAACACATACAAAGGTAGAACTGATCCGATTACTTATCCATAATCTTTATTCTTTGTCATAATTCTACATTCTCCTACATGGATTCCTTCTATGGGTCCACCAACCATGCATCTGGAGCTTGGTATTTAATGGGAGGAGAGTTCAGAGATGAGCCTTGTTATATGATATAGGAGGACCACGCTTTTTTGTTTTTCAAAGTGAGTAAAAGTATTTCATCAGAATTAAAATGGGAGAACTTTTAGCTAGTCTCAAAGTGTATGATGCAATATGCTGTTTTGGGGTTGCAAAGCCTGTGGTTCATAAAATTACAGACTTTGTAAGAGGAAAGCAGTGAGTTGCAATGTACTAAAGGTACCTTACGAGTCAGAAAACGTTTTGCAGACTCTTAAAATACATTTTACAACACATTTTGAATTGCAAAGAGGAAGGTGTATGAAAGGGGTGTCTTCCGCCTCTCCGGGATTCCCAATGAAATGTACCAATGATCTGTGACAACAGTTGTAGTACGATTTCCCAAGTTGGGGTGGTAACTCATTAGCAGAGGGGAATCTCTCCCCATGGGACAGCTTCTTCTCGAGGAATCATGTTGGGCGTCCTGCAGACCATTGCCTGCTCCCACCCATGTCTTCCCAAAAGGAATTTTTTTTTTATTCTCTTTAACAGACAAGGGCTTTATTAAAAAAAATATTTCATGTTTGGAAATGCAAAGAAGAGAGGAGAGATTTGTTATGCCTTGCAGGCCCCCTTCTTTGTATGTACAGCCAATCCCAAAGGGTAGCAAATTCCCACCTGCCTAATTAATATTCGCCTGACTAATTTCCACGTAAAAACAAAGAAAATAAGTTTAAGGAACAGAAAATAAATCAGTAATTTAGGTGCTAACATGTGGGAAGTACATACCTACTTCCCAAATTATTAAATTGGACTCTTTACCAATCTTGATTGGGAAGTCTGTTTGACAATTGGTAACATTTGCAATGGGATTTATATTATGGTTTCTGATGTTACATTTATGTAATGCACCAGTATTACTAATTCTAAAGAAAATTATAAAAAATATGAAGAACACTATTCAAACTAATTGCCTGAAAGCAAATTAGTTGAAAATATTTTTTCAGTACTTTAGACACATTCCTGAAGGAAAGGCAAAAAGAGGAGTTTGCTGAGTATGACATTACCGAAGATAGTGAACATCTGAGCAGGAAGGGGAGTTGTTACAGTAATTCCAAATTGGCAGGCTCTGAGGGTAGGCAACAGGGCTGATGCTCTTAGTGGTTTTATCTTTCCTGACAAATAATTGCACGAAAGTATGAGGAGCTGCGACTCTTCTATATGTCAAGTCGCCCCTGGACTCACTTTTCATGCGCCATCTTGTTTAATAAGTACTATATTGTTGGTAATGCTTCTGCATGGAGGTCAGTGACTGCCACTGGCATAGAGCGGGGAGGATTAGATGAAGAAAAAATGCAAACGAGATCAGGCCCAATTTAAGGTTCTGAAGGTGCTGTTCCCTAGAAGCCTCATGTAATTTTAAGATGCCAGTGCTCAGCAGCGGGATAAGCCCACAAACCAATGGAATATTATAGCATATCTTGTCACTATTTTTGATTACGGATGGCCAGCAGAATTTTAAAATATATTATGGTTCAGTAAATGCTAAGTGGCCTCTAAAATAATTTGATTATATTTACGCCTACACAGTGCTCTGTTCCACTCAAAAAGGTATCTCGGCGCTAATTGAACAATTAAAAACGCCACTGGATAAAAATAGAAAGGCAAAATCATTGATGCAGAAAGAAAAGATTTTCAACACAATAAAAAGTTCAACGCTTTTCAAAAATGGACCTGACTGTGGACTGACCTTAGTTAAACAGGAAGGTTGCTCCAGAATTATGACAGAGGAAGCTGTTCTAATACCTTCTGTGCATGTTTGCATTATTTGGGGGTCTTTGGCAATAAGAGTGAGTTGAACCATCAATGTTTAGATTTACTATGCAGAGAAAACCATTCCTGAAAACAGCTGGTGCGCCAAAGGCAAGCCCATCTGTGCCCGTCCACACCTGAACCGTGCCCAGCACCAGGAACCCTGGTCTTCTCCCCTCCTGCTGCTAGCCCGCTGCGACCATCCATACGCTGTCCATACACTGTCACCGTTCCACACACTGCTCCCTTGCTGCACCACACAACACCAAGGGAGCATTCTCCTGAACTTCTTGCAAGCTTACATGCTCTTACCCATACCCAACACTCACCGCACTCACACAACAGCACTCAACATCCCACATTCTCACACAGTCCTGCAACCACCTACACAACACTTCACACTTGCATGCATGCTTCTCAACACCCGCTCTCTCACCAAACACGCCACAGAGACCTGAGACCTGCTGCACAACAATGTTTCAGACCTACTTCTGCTCACAGAAACCTGGTTGTACTCTTCATCAGCACTTGTCATTGCAAAAAATGTCCCACCGGGCTACATGATCTCCGGGTAAGACAGACTTCACAAGCCCTGAAGTGAAATATCCACCTTCCACAAGAACACCATCAGCTGCAACACAACAACAGACACGTCATCCTCCAACATGGAACACCTGTCATTCAAGCTCCACGTCAGAACCAACTTCACCCTTAGTGGCGCTCTCATCTACAGGCCACCAGGACTGCGCAGCAACCTCACTGACACTATCACAGACTTTTTCGCACCACAAGCCCTCGATGCTAGTAATTACATCCTACTCTGAGACCTGAACTTCCATCTGGAAGACCATGCTGAACCCAACTCAGTGTCTGTGTCATATTAGCTCTAGAAGATATTCATACCAGAATATCAAAGTCAGAATAATGTCTGGAATAAATAGCATTTCCTAGCTAACGTCAACATTATTATCACCCCTTAAAGTTAATAATAGAAAATCTACACTTGATGGGATGGTATTTTTGTAAACAATATTTAAGACACAATATTTATGTCAGACGATACTTTTTCTATGATATTCGGACACATAATACCTAGAGGATCCCCCTGCAGCTCCAGAGATGAAGTGGAGAAAGGTTTGCAGAATGCACAGTGAATATTTCCAACCGATCCACTACTCAACAAACTAGCTCGAAAGCTCAGGTTCCTCCTTCCATTACCCTATGTTTTTGGAAAAATTCTACTTCACTGCCCTGTTGAGTTCTACAGGACAGCTACAACCCCATGCCAATCAAGTTCTCACCACGAGCTGATTGTGCCCAAATAAGGAGAATGCAGGCTCCAGAACACGCTTTCTCATCTGTCGCCAAGGTGCTGAAAAGCTTCAAATCCTTCAAATGAAGAATTACTATTTCCAGATCTTCTGACTCTGGGATGGTCTTGAGGTGGTGGCAATGGCAAATGCTCAGAACACCCTGAAAGCTCCAGCTTTGTAGTTATTCCCAAAGGCTTGGCATAGTCATTCCCACCATGGAAATACATGTAAACAAGCACAGGTAAATGCATTTTTAGGGAGGGAAAGAGTGCGTAACACGTGTGTATTGAAGTGAGTTGTAGATGCATGGTTATCACAATCTGGAAAAATAATTTCGAGGTAAAACAAAACAGAGGAAAACATTGTTATGTGTTGTCATCTGTGTGAGGAATTCACAGGAGTGGGTGGGTGCGGAGGAGGAGGTGTAGTATGAATTTTAAAAAAGCTGTAATTTGCATATATTTGTACACAAAGCACTGGAAGAATACCTTAAAATCAGAAATCTGGGTCAGTGTTGGGAGAGACCTACAATGGGATATCTAACTTTTCTCAAATTATCTTTGAACAGGGGCCACAGAGTGTATGAAATAAAGACTTTAAAGGCATTTTAACACAGACATCATTGTTTAACAACTCACCTATGCAATGTGGCCAAAAATATACAGAAAGTAATGAAAAGGGTCAGCATGGAGACGAGCGTTTCTTATATTTAGAATCAAGTCAAATTAAAAAGATAAACACGAATGTGATTCATTCTTTCTACTTTAAGCCTACTGTGCAATTTGGGGATCAGAAAAATGTGCAGTCAAGCAAAGCTAATTAATATGTCTCTTCTTGAAAAAATATATGGTCAACAAATGACAGCAAAGAATACTTATATGAACAACCCACTTTTATGAATCCCCTGAAGATATGCATTGGAAGTACTTACTGGTTTAGCGTTACATCGAGTATGAACGAAGACCCAAAAGCGTCGACCTGGAAACTGGCCATGGCAACGTGCGTGGACTGCAATGGGGAAAAAAAATAGAGCTATTTAGTATTCATCTACAGTACCGCCATGCCGTGCGCATTGCCCAAGGGTAGCGTGTGCTTCTCGCCCTACTGCTAAGTTTCACAGGCTCGGGTAATCAAACTGAAACAGTCCCGCTGTTTCTAAAACCTACAGAGTTTAAATGCTGCATAATAGCCCATTACAGAAGGAAATAATGAAGGCAGTCCTCAGTGAGTTATCAATGGGTGACACTCCTCTGGTGCAGTCCCAGTGAGCAGGGAACCTGCCCTCCAGCCTTAAACCGAGCCTGTAAAGAATTCGAGTGCTGTGTTTTATTCAAGCGTGGCCGCGAGGACAAAGGCGGTCTGGAACCTTCCATGGTGTAATTATGAGAGGATACAATGGAACTCTAAAATGCTGGCATTTCGTGTATCTCGAGCTAATTTGACTCCATGGCAGACATGTAAACTTAACTGAATACGGACGAAACGCACACAAACAGTAAATTACAAATGTGGAACATTGAAAGAATGAAAGAAGTAATTCGAACACGGCCTCATACCAGCTCCAGTGTCCCACTTACATTTGTAAGCCCTGGCATGTGGGAAACAGGAGCCTGGTGAAGGTAGAGCTACTGCACTGTGCAGCCAGACTTCCCCCTTTAAAGGATTCGCAGACATTACATGAGTGGCCGCCTCTAAAGCTCCTGAATACTCCTCTTGCTAGCTTTCTAGCCATCCTTTTCAGTTTTCTGGTACTCCCTGCTCCCCTTGCCCACTGATCTACCAGTTCCATTGCCCCAGTGATGAGTATGGAGCCCTCGCCAGTGTTTCCCCTGTTGGCTTGTCCTATACTCTCTTTAACGATGGAATATTCTTCCCTCTTATTTCGCACCCAAAAACGTAATCCGTACAGCTACTAGACTCTAGATTCATTCCCCTTTAAAACTCTTTTAAAACGTAATTCTCTGCTTCCCTCACTCCTCTGCTCCATATATGAAACTACACCCCCTTCTCCCCCCTAAAAAAGACATCCTCAGCCTCTGTCCCACAGCCGGAAACGTAGGAGCACTATTTGACTCCAGTATGAGTTTGGAGTCATTTCTCACCACACTCCTTTTCAACTCAACAGAAGACACCTCCCATTGGGGAGAGGCAAATCTCTAATCAATGCATTAGATGTCAGCAAGCTGAATTACAGCCCGTTGATGGAACTACCCATGACAAAATCTAGTTGACATTTCAGAGGTGAAGTAGTCCTCTAAGCTATAGCTTGGCTCATCTTTCTGAACTAGATCCGGTTCCATTCGCTAGAGCTGCAGGTTTGAATTTCTGATGCCCTGGCACTAAGGACTCAGTCAATGTAGAAACTCGAATCAGAACACCAATTGCTCTGCAACCCATACATAACCCATTGAGCAATGTTTTGTTAAATGTAGTTCACGTAACATGCAGTCCCATGAGATAGACATGGACAATTAGTGTAAGACCAAATCCTCTTACAACGCACTCAAGTGTCACTAGAAAATGGAATACATGTTTTAAAATCTTTATTTTAAAACTAAGCCGACGCCAAGTGCACAGAAAATGAACTGCTACCACAATTAATATGACAGTAAATAAGTTTATGGGTAGTGTAAACAACAAGAAATACTCCAGCATTATTGCTTTGGAAGCTGGAAGACCTGGCATGTTTTGGTGTGATTCCCCCTTTTTGCTTCTGACCTCCTGTTTTTGACTGTGTGCTTGATTTCGTTTTTATTGACTTTAGGACTCTGGGCACTTTACCACTGCTGACCAGTGCTAAGGTGCAAGTGCTCTGATGTAATTGGTTTCTCCATGATTGGCGTATTTGATTTACTAGTAAGTCCCTAGTACAGTGCACCATGTGTGCCTAGGACCTGTAACACGAATGCTACTAGTGGGTTGCAGCACTGATTGTGCCACCCACATAAGTAACCTAGCAAACCTGTCTCAGACCTGCCACTGCAGTGCCTGTGTGTGAAGTTTTAAACAGCCATTTCAACATTGCAAGTGCGCTCACTCACCAGGCCCAAACCTTCCCTTTTTAGGTCTCGCCTACGCAGCGCGCATGCGCTGCATAGGAAAGAGACCTTTAGAAATCGCTCCAGGTTTGCTTTCAAAACGTGCACGCGTTGCATTGCTTTAAATGGCAACGCGTGCACGTCTGGCGATTCCCTTGCGGGAGCGAGCGGCGCCATGTGTTAGTAATTATCGCAAACACATGGTGCCCCTGGCTCGCTCCCGCAAGGGAAACGCTTTGGTTGCTCTCGGCCGCACTCCCCTCAACGCCCCCACCCCTTTAGCGCGAGGCGCGCGCTTGTTACTAATAAAGATTGGAAGCTCTCCGGTTACAGGAAAGAACATTTGAAGGCTATTCAATTGGTAGCTTACAGGCTTCAAGCAATTATCACTAGCATTTAGCAAGCAAAAGTTTCATTTGAGGTTTTCGGCTTTTTTGTTAGGAAAAACAGTGCTATGTGTGCTTACTGTTGTGACTGTCCAATGGTATTTTACTTCATCACTTCCAATGTTTATGAACAGTTTAGTAGTTAGTATTCTCTACCATCTGTGAATTGCAGCAGGCTTTTTAACATTCATCTGATGTTGTTTGTAACATGCAGATTTTTTTCACGATATCGGGAGAAAAATCAACAAACGAACGTTGCGGTTTGTGGTGAATGACGGTAAAGAAAACAGACTAAAATCGGAGCTGCGTTGTCATATAGAGCAAAATAAAAGTAGATTGCTATTGCTGTAGGTGTCACTGCCCCCATGCCCTGCCTCCGCCCCAGAACCAGTGAGCGCACAGGGTCAGAGATGACACTCATTTCAGAGGAGAAGAGACACCCCCACCCCTCCATTGTGCTTAACTTCAAATACCGGGAGCCGGAAAGAAAATGCAGATAATAAAACCTAACTTAAAACGGATAACACTGGCGAGTTATCCTCGCGGGTCTAATGCGCTTTACACACACTGTAACGAAATATAACATAACATGATAGACAACCCAACTACAAGAATCGATTCAGCATCGGGGAGATGGGAGCTGGATTTGGACGAAGAATAGAAAACAGATTCAAGCAAAAAGTGACATACCCAGCTGTGGAGAGCGACGTTTATAAACCGGTGCGGAGTTCTGTACTTGATGAAAATGTCACGAATCACGTTCATTAAATATGTCACCCACACCGAGAACGAAATATTGCACTTTTAAAACGCTTCAGACGTTATTTGCGTACCTTGCAAAAATATGTTATTGCACGAGAAAAATGTAATGAAGATAGGTAAAATCGTGCCCAAATAACATCGCAAGAGGTTGTTCCTGTTCATCCTGCGATCGCGACAGATTACGAAGATACCTATTTGTGCAGCAGCTATTTGAGGCCCTGAAAGTGATACATAAACATTAAGAGGTAATTGAAGTCTTTGCTCGTGTATTTTATTTCCCTGTCCTTTCTGTCTGTAAGAGCCCCGAAGCCGGCGGGTCTTTAGACGCCTGATACAAACCTCGAACTGGATTCGATTATTTTGCAGAAAGCAGGCGGACACTTCAGGTCCTGTGTCTGAAGTGCGAGGTTACAAGTGGCGATACGGGCTGAAATCCAGGCTTCCTCTTACTTCACACGCTGTTTGATCCTCCGCAGATCTCTCCTGTTTATCCTCTTCTCACCCTCCTCGAGCTCACATTGTCAGCGCTTACAAACAAGCCGAGTCCCAAGAGTAAAGCACTATTTAGAACATCCGAAATTTGCAATATCAGAATCAAACTCGCTACTGCAGCACCGCGAGCCGAGGACAATACGTCAGCTTGTAATTAAACAAATGATAGCCGGTACAGGACACAAGGTAAAACTGTCCATAGTAAACTGAATTGTTTACATTAAAAACAAGCATTGGCATAGCCAATAGGTCTCGCTTTTGGGACCTTATAAGTATTTAGTTATGCAGCACAATATTCTTGGTGCAACAACATCAACTGTTGCATGGCTAAACACTTATAAGGTCCCAAAGGCGAGACCTATTGGCTATGCCAATGCTTGTCTTATATGTTAGGCACCCCTGCGGTAGGCCCTCGAATGCCTCATGGGAAGAGTGCAGTGCATTTAAGAGGTAGGACATGTACCTGTGAGTTTTACATGTTCTGGTAGTGAAAAACTGCAAATTTCGTTTTTCACTACAGCAAGGTCTATCCCTATCATTGGTTAGCATTGGAGCTGCCTGGTAACATCGTACAAGTGTATCTTCCAAATGGGAGTAGACAGAAAATTGGAGTTTGGTGTCTCTGGACTCACAATTAAAAACACATCTTTTAGAAAGTTGATATTTTCTTACTTTAACCATTCTGTGCCTCTGCCTGTCCCTAGTATACACATTTGGGTTGGATGACAGTTGGCTTTGGGAATTCACTCTAGACAGTCACACACAAAGGGAGCAGAGGTGTGCCGTGCATACCTTGATGCCCATCACCAGGCTAGAGTGGTAGGGAGGAGTTGACAATTGCACCTGAATAGGGCTGTGCCTGTCCCCACACAAAGAGATGCCTACCCTCTTGTAGTGTATCTGGAGCCAGGGCCAGGAAGGGCAGGATTGTGGGCACTACAAAGACCTTTCTTTGAAGTCTCCCCAATTCAAAGGCTAAAATGGGTATAAGTACTGAACCTCTGACACCATATACTCAGAACAGTCCTGTCCTGATGACATTCTACCAGGAAGAAAAGCTGTTGTGCTGCCATGAGGGTCTGCCACTTTGCTGCTTGCTTTGCTGTTTTGGCATGTTGCCTGCTGCTTCTGTCCTGGGAGTTAGAGGACTGGACTTTGCTCTCTGCATTCTGCTGTCTAAAGTTTCTCCAAGGGCTTCAGTTGAGCTTGCCTCCTGTTGGAAGTCTCAGGGCCATCAAAGACTTCACCTGCAGTAGCTGGGCTCCTCTGCTGAGAGCCCTGCTCTGCCAAGTGGTGCCAAATCCAGTTCCTGGGCCCTTGGAAGTGAGTTTGCTGTGACAAAAATAAGAAACCAACCCATCAACTCCGAGCGTCACTTTGGAACCGGTGCCGCTCTTCGACACCGCGCTGATGCCTTCCCCGGAGCCACGGTCCCCGCTCAATGCAACGACCGTGACTTACAACGCAGGCCCCGCTGCAGCGCCATCGAAATGTATCTGGAGCTGCTGGGATTGCCCCAAAAAACTTACATTGGCAAAGCCAAATAAAAGCATTGTTAAGGCCAACATATAGTAGACAAAAACTAAAGAAAATGAAAGTGGACATTGGGTCAAGAGCACTGGAACTGAAGTGCACTTCTTTGCTGGCAGAGATGCACATGTGCACAGGCAAAATACTGTCATGCACCAAGTGTAAAGACAATGGCTGAAATGGCCTGGGCCATTACCCCATGCTGTGGTGAGTTGAAGCAAAATGTTAATAACAGCTAATGGATGAAGACTGATGTCCCAGAGTCTATATATCTAAGTATTTTTATCAATGAATTTTCAGAAAACATGGATCTGGCAGACTCTAGATGAGACCTAGCAAAGAAACAAGTTTTGGTAAAAGCAGTATCTCTGGCAGCCAGCCTTTTGGCTTTGTCAATGCCTCTTTTGTTTTGCATGGCTTTTGTAAAACTTCATTGTTGGGGGAGCAACTAGGCCTTAGCCAATGTAAGAAAAGCATTGGCTAAAGTGGGTTGACCCATTGCCCAAGGCAGAATTCTGGAATGGGAGAAAGAAAAATCTTAATGACAACTACAAACCAATGGATGAAGAGGACTGGATGAATGCCCCTATAAGTAAGTATATTATATCTAAAAGTTTAGCAAACTCAAATGTTCTTGGCTAACGCCACACCTAAAATTAAATAAATACATAAATAGGTGCAGGGGCCCAACGTTTTCATTAGGAGCCTGCTGATGGCGCTAAAGGACACCTAGTCTTGTTTCACCTCATGCCTCTTTCTTTCAACACCCACAACTTCCAGTCTCTTTTTCTCATTCTTGCAGCCCCTACACATCCCAGATTTCACCTATTGTTACTCTTTTCCAGTAGCAGCCCGTAACATGCAGCAGGGGTGGGACGGACGCACACATGCACTCTCTCTCTAACCCACATACTCACATCCAGCACATACAAACGTACACAGCCACTCAACGCATGCGTGCACAAACACACAAATATTCATACATACATGCATGCACACAACATTTGAAAAGAAAACACTTACTGGGCTGCATTTCCGGTGGTGGAAGGGAAACCTCTGTGATTCTTGGAGCATTGGTACTGCCATTTCCTCCTATTGATTGACCTTCAGCCAATGAGAGTAGGCAGCAGTCCCTTACTTGTCACAGAGCGGAATGGGGTTCATGAGACTTGCTGACGCCACCTCACTCTGTGACAAGCGTCACTCATGAACATTCGGCCCTGGGCACTTCAGGGCTTAAAACTGAAGGGCCCAGGTCCGGGTCTAAGAGTGACGCTCTCACTCGTTATGAGGGGGAGGCTAACAGAAAACTTTCCTGGACTGAAGAGGTCTCGCCCATCAGGCTATGAAAACTTCAGCCCGGCAAATTTCAGCTCAGGCAGGCACCTGCGCATTTAGTGCATGTACAGCTTCTGGATGCCTGACCAGAACACGAAGAGTGTCCGTCAGGCTGACCTTCTGCCTTTAACGACGGACCGCTGCTGCACTTTTCCTCTCTTTCTCTTCCTCCTCTCTTCTCCTTTTTCTGCCTTTCCCTCTCTTCTTCTGGGTCAAAGTCTGACGATGAAAAATATGTGCAGATCCCATAATGAGGGTCAGTGCCGACCACCTCCAACCACTAACACACATTAAGTACTGGGGTAAAAGCATCACTTTAATTATAAACAGTTGACATACAAGGGTGCTTACATTACTTTGTAACATATGTCATGTTAGGCATATTTTTGCGATGCACCTGCAAATAGTCTAAAAACGTACAACATCTGTTTTATTTATATGCATTATTTATAGATGAGAGTTTTAATGAGGTCTTTTAATAGATCAAAATTCAACCTTTTACATTAAACTGAAGCAATTACCTGCTTTGAATATTAATGAGTTAGTCACATATTCACTTTTTATACAAGCTTGACGAGAAATTATATTTTGGGGTGCAAGTCACTCAACAGAGTTCGGCTGTCTCTTTTACATTTGTCAATAGTTATAAAAATCAATTATTAGCAATGAAATAAGATGAAAGAAAATCTCAGTGCTAGACACAGGAACACAAACTTTTGAGGTAACTTCCCCACGAATCCTCTGTAGGGGGTTGCTAGATTAACAGAAAGAAGCATGCATTTCAAAGTCAAAATATATTTTGACAGATGCAAATCATGCGTAGGGTGGATCTTACGTCTTGTGGTTGCATTCTTTACAAGTATAATAAGTGTTTCCCATCTGCTGAGTGACACACACTACCCATGCAAAGGATGGCCATCTTTAATAAGTCGCTGCCACAGCGAATGCCTTACACTGAAGAAGGGTCCTTCAGTAGTGCAAGGTAAGGTTTTTGTGAGAAAACAGCCAACTGGATCTGTCAGAAACGTCTGTATTGTGAAACTGAAATCTAATGAATATTGACAAAGATATTCAGATTTTTTTTAAATAGTCTATGATCACAGAGGCACACGTAAACAAATGTATTCATTTGGATTTATAAAGTACATTGTGCAGCTGGTAGCCACCTCAGACAACTTTTGGGATAACAATGAAGGAGGGGGAATCATGATGAGGAACGGTGGTCATCTGTACTTCATATGTCTTTGTAATATAAAGAATGATGAGGCTAAGACTGAAGAATCCTTGGGTAGGACCTAGCATGATGAGCACTATAATGATGAAGTCTGATCTTTGGCATCTGCTCGAATTGAGGCACCGATCCTTGGCATAGCGGCACATACATGACCACATGTACACTTTAAAAACGTAACCAAACTTTTACTGGCAACTATGTGCACTGACAGACATAGGGGACTCATGAACTCAGACCAACAAACATGCCAGTATCATTGCACAAAGACCAACAGATAAACAGACATCCATGCCACCCATTCAGACATATCAACAGATAGGCAAGCCACCACACATGAGGGTACCTAAATATGGAGTTACCAAAAGAAGCATTTCCTAGATTTTAAACATTTGTACTGCAGTGCAAGCAGTGTTTCAACCCGAAGTAAAGAATAGAATGATCATCAAGATGTAAGATCAGTTAATGCATTTTGTCACCATTCTATTTCTAAACAAGTAATGGCAAAGCCACTAGATCTGTATCTGTAGTTGGCTACTAGGCTTTTGAATTTGCCAATGCTTGTATTATTTTGTCAGTGCTCTTTAAAACATTATTGTTGTGGGCGCTGCCGGGCCCTCGCCAATATAAAAATAAATTGCCTAAAAACAATATTTTTCTTAGTCTCAAAAAGCACACGTTGCCATTTTAGTCTATAGCATAAAGGGAATTACTTTGAGTGGCAATGTGCCCCTTGCGTAAGAGCAAAACGGCATCCCTCACAGTAAAATGAACCAATGGTTGAAGTGGGCTGACCAGTTTCCCCACGCTGCATACTATATAACAGATGGAAGATAAATGTGAAGGACAAAACAACAGACAAACGAATGTCAGCCCCCATAAGTACATTGCAAAGATAATTTCTGTAAAATCAAAGGTCTAGCCTGATGCCAGACTTAACAAGCATTGGCATAGCCAATAGGTCTCGCCTTTGGGGCCTTATAAGTGTTTAGCCAGAGCTATTGACTTTGCCAATGTCTTCAAGCTGTGCTGTAGAGAAGTGTGGCTGCTGTGCAGCATGCTGAAAAGTTATAATAAAAAAGTGTCAGAAGCATTTTTGTTACTTTATATATGTCCAAGAAGGCATTATGTAAAACTGAACGACCATATTAAAAAAAGTATTTACAATAAAAAATGTCCTCAGTTTTCTTTTGTTCTTGCAATGCTGGCAACTTGTTTCTTCCTATTGCAATGGTTGTTTGTTAAAGCTTTTTTTTTGAGGGGGCATAAACAATCGGAGGGTGAAGGTTGGGAACTAGTACCTGTATTATAACACTAGCAGCGGCCAGACGCTAGGGGAGAATCAACAGATGCCAGATTCCGAGAGCAGGCTGAGGTGGTGCTGAGTGATGCTGAGGTGCTAGTGGTGGTGGTGGTGACTGTTGCAGAGACGATGCTGAGGTGATGCTGAATGATACTCAGGTCTTGCTGAGTGATACTGCTGTGGTGCTGAGTGATGCTGTGGTGGTGCTGAGTGATATTGTCTTGGCGCTGAGTGATGCTGTGGTGGTGCTGAGTGATATTGTATTGGCGCTGAGTGATGCTGTGGTGGCGCTGAGTGATGCTGTGGTGGCGCTGAGTGATGCTGTGGTGGCCCTGAGTGATGCTGTGGTGGACCTGAGTGATGCTGTGGTGGCCCTGAGTGATGCTGTGGTAGCCCTGAGTGATGCTGTTGTGGCGCTGAATGATGCTGTGGTGGTGCTGAGCGATGCTGTGGTGGTGCTGAGCGATGCTGTGGTGGCCCTGAATGATGCTGTGGCGGTGCTGAGTGATGCTGTGGTGGCGCTGAGTGATGCTGTGGCGGCGCTGATTGATGCTGTGGCGGCGCTGATTGATGCTGTGGGGGCGCTGAGTGATGCTGTGGCGGCGCTGAGTGATGTTGTGGCGGCGCTGAGTGATGCTGTGGTGGTGCTGAGTGATGCTGTGGTGGCGCTGAGTGATGCTGTGGTGGCGCTGAGTGATGCTGTGGTGGCGCTGAGTGATGCTGTGGTGGTGCTGAGTGATATTGTTGTGGCACTGAGTGATGCTGTGGTGATGCTGTGGTAGTTCTCAGTGATGCTGTGGTGGTGCTGAGTGATGCTGTGGTGGCGCTGAGTGATGCTGTGGTGGCGCTGAGCGATGCAGTGGCGGCGCTGAGCGATGCAGTGGCGGTGCTGAGCGATGCTGTGGCGGCGCTGAGCGATGCTGTGGCGGCGCTGAGCGATGCAGTGGCGGCGCTGAGCGATGCAGTGGTGGTGCTGAGCGATGCTGTGGCGGCACTGAGCGATGCTGTGGTGGTACTGAGTGATGCTGTGGTGGTGCTGAGTGATGCTGTGGTGGCACTGAGTGATGCTGTGGTGGCGCTGAGTGATGCTGTGGTGGCGCTGAGTGATGCTGTAGTGGTGCTGAGTGATATTGTTGTGGCACTGAGTGATGCTGTGGTGATGCTGTGGTAGTTCTCAGTGATGCTGTGGTGGTGCTGAGTGATGCTGTGGTGGCGCTGAGTGATGCTGTGGTGGCGCTGAGTGATGCTGTGGTGGCGCTGAGTGATGCTGTGGTGGCGCTGAGTGATGCTGGGGCGGCGCTGAGCGATGCAGTGGCGGTGCTGAGCGATGCAGTGGCGGTGCTGAGCGATGCTGTGGCGGCGCTGAGCGATGCAGTGGCGGCGCTGAGCGATGCAGTGGTGGTGCTGAGCGATGCTGTGGCGGCGCTGAGCGATGCTGTGGCGGCGCTGAGTGATGCTGTCGTGGCGCTGAGTGATGCTGTGGTGATGCTGTGGTAGTTCTCAGTGATGCTGTGGTGCTGCTGAGTGATGCTGTGGTGGCGCTGAGTGATGCTGTGGTGGCGCTGAGTGATGCTGTGGTGGCGCTGAGTGATGCTGGGGCGGCGCTGAGCGATGCAGTGGCGGTGCTGAGCGATGCAGTGGCGGTGCTGAGCGATGCTGTGGCGGCGCTGAGCGATGCAGTGGCGGCGCTGAGCGATGCAGTGGTGGTGCTGAGCGATGCTGTTGCGGCGCTGAGCGATGCTGTGGCGGCGCTGAGCGATGCTGTGGTGGCGCTGAGTGATGCTGTGGTGGCGCTGAGTGATGCTGTGGTGGCGCTGAGTGATGCTGTGGTGGTGCCGAGTGATGCTGTGGTGGTGCCGAGTGATGCTGTGGTGGCGCCGAGTGATGCTGTGGTGGCGCCGAGTGATGCTGTGGTGGCGCCGAGTGATGCTGTGGTGGCGCCGAGTGATGCTGTGGTGGCGCCGAGTGATGCTGTGGTGCGCCGAGTGATATTGTTGTGGCGCCTAGTGATGCTGTGGTGACCCTGAGTGATGCTGTGGTGACCCTGAGTGATGCTGTGGTGGTGCTGAGTGATGCTGTGGTGGTGCTGAGTGATGCTCTAGTGGCCCTGAGTGATGCTGTGGTGGCCCTGAGTGATGCTGTGGTGGCCCTGAGTGATGCTGTGGTGGCCCTGAGTGATGCTGTGGTGGCGCTGAGTGATGCTGTGATGGCGCTGAGTGATGCTGTGGTGGTGCTGAGCGATGCTGTGGTGGTGCTGAGCAATGCTGTGGTGGTGCTGAGCGATGCTGTGGTGGTGCTGAGCGATGCTGTGGTGGTGCTGAGCGATGCTGTGGTGGTGCTGAGTCATCCTGTGGTGGTGCTGAGTCATCCTGTGGTGGTGCTGAGTGATGCAGTGTTGGCCCTGAGTGATGATGTGGTGTCGCTGAGTGAAGCTATGGTGGTGCTGAGTGATGCTGTGGTGGCGCGGAGTGATGTTGTGGTGCTGCTGAGTAATGCTGTGGTGGCGCTGAGTGATGCTGTTGTGGCGCTAAGTGATGCTGTGGTTGTGCTGAGTAATGCTGTGGTTACACTGAGTGATGCTGTGGTTGCACTGAGTGATGCTGTGATGGCGTTGAGTGATGCTGTGATGGCGTTGAGAGATGTTGTGTTGGTGCTGAGTGATGCTGTGCTGGCTCTGATTGATGCTGTGCTGGCTCTGATTGATGCTGTGGTTGCGCTGAGTGATGCTGTGGTGATGCTGAGTGATGCTATGGTGTTGCCGAGTGAGAGATAGAGTGAAGATATAATGCCCAATTAGAGAGGGTGGTGAGAGAGAAAGGGTGTACATAGAATAAAGAGTGGAGCGGGATAGAGAGAGAGAAAGAAGGGGCGAGAGAGTGAATGAAGGAGTTTGAAAGAGAAACAGATAAAGGGGTGAGAGAGAATGAAAGGCTAAAAAAGATAGAGAGGGGAGAGTTAATTAAGTAGAGAGAGAATTAGAGAGGGGAGAGATAGAGAAGGAGAGAGACAATAAGAGTGGGGGGTGTGGAGTTTAAATAGAGTGAAGAAGTGACGCAGAAAAAGTAACCTTAAATATAGCTTTGTGCTTTGCGCGAATAAATATTAAAAAAAAAATAGAGTGAGACAAAAATACTGGTAATTAGGCTGTGACTCCCAATATAAAACAAATAGCGATATAAGGTGAAATCAACCCACCGAAGCAATATTTCTAACTAGACAAAAAAAGCTTGCATTTCAATGCTAATCGCTGTTGTTTTTCATGTGACTGTAGTCCAGGGCCGTCAGTTGGTAATGTGAGCTGCTGCTGCGATTGAAACATCAGAGTCCAGAGAGTTAATGAGCCATGACGAGGAAATGAGGAAGAGATAGGAAACCCAGATGGCAGCTGCGCACGTGCACGCCTTCGTGAACTCAAGCTGGTCGCCAGCCGAAAGCCAGTGTTTGCACTTCCAAAACCCGCTTACTAAAACTCTCGGCCAGACCAGCGCAAGCGCTGGTGCAGGCCGAGACCTAAAAACTGAAAGAAACTGGCCAGATTTGAAAAAACACTTAAGCTATACAAGAAAAAGTGTGTATGAGTGCAGTACTAAAACTGAGTTATGCATGCCACCTTATACATATACATGGTAGGTGTATAATAGACAAGTTCAGATATGCAAAGTCACCAAACGTAAAGAGACTTAAGAGGGTCGAACACGTAAACAAATCCATACAAGCAAGCATTGCAACACCTCTATTGGGCATTATGATGGGCATTTGTTGCTCATATTCAAGTGCCACAACACATGGAATTTCTGCATTTCTGTCAACTTGGACTTGTAACGCGTACCTGCAAGCTGAAAAACGTTTGTTAAAAGCCCACCAATGTACTAATTATTTTCATTCTGAAAACACTTTTGAGGAGGACCTGGTTCCTTTTCGGAAAGCGCTTAAAACATTGCTTTATAGCCTATAGACTTCTGCTGCTTACGTCAGCTCAGAATGTCCTCTCTTCTCCTCTTTTGTCTCTTCTCTAACTGGTCCTAGCGCCTAGACGCCTCTGGGCATGAGTGCGCTTTATAAATTTAATTTTCATTTTAGTAAAGATTCCTGCCTGATTCTCAAACGCAACACCTTTCCATCACTGAAAAAACGATATAGTCTGATTAAAAAGCCTGCAAAAGTGCCAGAAGACACGTCACCGCGTGAGTCCACCCAGTAGGTTAACTGGAAGCTCCTTGATAATGGAAATGATTAGTCACTGAATCACGGGGAGTGATCAGAAATGCTGGACTGTCATTGTTTGCAGTAATTAAGGTCATACTTTCAGTTGTTTTTGCTTGGTTGAGCACTTGATATGGATACTTGAAAGCAAATCATTGAAATCAATGTAGATTATATCTGATCCTCTACCTTTGAAACAATGCACTTTTTTGTTTACTACCCGGTCCTTTTCCCCTAATCTGCATTCTGAACATGTGCAGCTCCTGTGACAGCACATTCTTCTTCCCAGATCCCTTGGCCATTACTCATGCTTCTAGTATCTCATTTAAATGCATACACTGAGAATAGTTAGCAGTGCTCTCTGAACCATCAAAGTGTGATTCTTACATTTGCTTCCCCTGCTCCTCACATTTATGTTATCCTTCCAAGCTGAGGACCTTTGGATGGAGGTTTGGCCTCCAACCCCATGTTTACCCCATGCCACGGCGCGCAGAGTCTGATTTCCCACATTTTTCTGCATGAGTTGCGGCAGGTTTTACCCGGCGCAAAATATGTGGGCAGACGCCTGCAGGATGTGCAATTAGTGGCCACATTATAATCCCGATTCAGGTTTAAAAGAGAGCTTGGGCCCAAATTAGGATTTGCATATGCGTTACATTGAGGGTGAGAGAGCGCAGATTTTGCTCTTTCATTTGTAGGGGTGCATCATACTCAAGGGTAGTTCGCGCCCGCATATAATCCTTTGTGGTGTTAACATTGGGTCAGTAGAATGTGTACTGTAATAACGTGCAAAGTGAAGTGTTAGGGATATTTCAATGTAAAACGGGAAGAAATTAACATAGCAATTTTACATGATTAGATGAAATCATTAACGTGTAGAATTTGTACATGTAGCTAACGAGAATTTACACAATTGATGTGCTCATGCAACGCGTTAACCTAGGAGTGCTCAGTAATAATGTTCAATTTATGTGTGTGATTTCATGAGGCTATGTGCCATTTCTTATGTTGACCAATTTCTGTAAGCCTGAATTGTATTTTCCCCTGGAAGCTCTCGCATTAGACCCGTTAGTGGATTTAATGTGCATGTGGAATTTGTTCTTTCTCATGTTTCTGTTGTAGGTGGAAGAATCCATCTTTGTTAGCTAGAATAATGTCTTTGTTTTAGGAGTTAGGCTTAGGGAGGAGAGGATACATTGAATGGTAACGCTGATAATAAAGGACTGCTGTACTTTAACTCATCGGCGTGAGCCTGGGAATCAAGGTCATCTAGCCAAGGCCTGAGAGCATCGCTGCAGCGTGGGAAGTTACCTACAAGGAGGTGTCTTGCTTGGATGGGGTTACAAGGAGGTGGCTTGCTTGGATGGGGTTACAAGGAGGTGGCTTGCTTGGATGGGGTTATGTCGAAATGCATTTTTTTGATACTACTAGCAAGTTCATATGTTGAAGTTAGGGACAGAGTCCGGGGGACTTCTGCTTTGCCTTGAGAGAGAGAGCATCTTAGAACGAGCTCCGTAGCTTTATGCTACTTGACCCATTCAACGTGAGTGAGCTTCATAGGAAGCCTTCACGTGCTAACACCTTTACAGAACTTGCCTTTGGGGGAATGCTAAGTAGAGATGTCACGTTAGTGGTAGTGTAGGGACAGACTAGATGCTTTTCACCTACGAACCTCCAATGAAGGGGAATCTAGACGTTGGAGCCATCATTTTCTGTATCCTGATTCTGGAACTGATTATCCTGTGCATGTTGCACCGCCTTAATGTCACTCGTAGGTTTGGCTTTGTACTAGTTCCAATGTACTTCTACATCTTCATCTTGAGGTGCTTGTATGTCCAACTGTTCTTGGTTTTGTAATAAATTAACAAAATCTATTCGGGAGTCTGTGATTCTTCGGAGTCATAGTTCATTGTAATTGTAATTATTGATTGACTAAAGATTTTCCTCCCCTCCGCACTTTCATGCTGAGAAAAAGAGACATCGGCCTGGGGTTCCAGAGTAAATCTAGAACGTGGAACCCGGTTCCTTCAAGGGCCTTAGACTTGTCATCGCAACCACGTTCTTCTAAGACCTACAGTGTTGAAACAAGAGTCCCAACTTCGTTAGAAGAGGTAACTAGACACTTAGGTACAAAGAGGTGTTCTTTGAGGAACAAAGAGACAATGTGGAAGGGAGGATAGTCCAAAAATAATTGCGAACTGGGATGAACAGAGTCAAAGACGTCATCAAGATACATGAGCAAACATTAACAAGCATTTGGTTACTGGTGGCTATTAGGGTTTGGAGGACCTACAAGGTATACAAATGTACGTTGACTTTTGACTAATGTGTGAATACAGGGTCCGCCCATCGCTAAAATCCCTATGGGACAGAGAACTCCTGAGTGCTAGAGAATGAATGGGCCAAAGCACCCTATTGGTTTGTAAGTTTGGCATGCATGAATGTATGTGATGCTGAAGGGTTATTTAACCCATACTAGTTACAAAGATGAGGGGAATTATCTTAAAGAAACAAGGGGACCTGATTTTGTCCCGTAGAAAGCCACGATACCCATTGAGCTGAGATAGATGGCTAAAACTTGTGGACCTATTTTAGATGCAAGGGGACATTTATTTTCCTTCCGACCATCAACCATGTGTTTAACATTGCCCAAACACCCTACAAAATTTTAAAATTCAGGTGAGAGAGCACAAGGCAATTTTAAAGTTTCTTAGATACCACTATCAACAATCCTAAAAGAACTCCCTTCATTACAAGGACTCGATGATAAAGCATGCCACTCGGATCTTCTAGTGGGCGAGAGTCCTTTTCAGATTCCCCTCTGGAAGGGTTGTTTGAGATCAGCAACTCAACGAACCAGTGGGTTCTCTCTATTGATTTGATTTGTGGTTATTGGGATTAGTCTTGTGGGGGGCGTGGCCTGCAAGGGCAACATGGCGGACGCGATTTGAGCTCGCTCCGCTACTAATCCCCATTATCCGTCGTAATTATCCGGGATAGATACAACATCTGTGGTGCGCAGCTGAAGGCAGCTGCTGTGCGGACCCCCCGCTGCTAGTCTGCGGGAAAACATCGGAGGAAGGAGTCGACCTGGGGATCGCGACCAGCTCTGGCTCCCGACCGCATGTGTGACGCCTGAGGGGAGTTGGTTGCATCGCACGGGAGAGGCTCGTGGCCGCTGGGGGCCTGGAGCCGGAAGACGGCGGTGCCTGTGACTGCCGCACCCACCGGCTGGGCGACGTGACTTGGGGGGGTCGCCCTATGAGTGGCCCACCCTTTGTTTGGAAGGGGCCTGTGGCGCTACTCGTTGCGGCCTGGAGGGTGCCCGAGGACAAGGGCCCAGCTGGCCGGGCTCGATATCAGCGCCGATGTGGCTTGCCTGCGCCGTAAAGACTATATGACAAGCGATGGCAGCAGGACTGATGCCCGGCCCGGAAGTGTGAAGTGAGTGTAAGTGGGCACCTGGCTGGCTCGGACTGCGGGCCAGGCACCCGGAGGGCTGGATCGACAGCGGAGGCTGTGGAGCCCATTGCGGTACACCAGGCGTACCGCGGAGGAGTATCAGGCAGCTCGGTGTGGACCCCGGCTGACGAGGGATCCCGCTGCGCCAGATCAACGAGTATGTAGTGAGCTGGCCTGCGGCGACGGAGCTGCTCACTGTGGGAGTTGACTTGAGCAGGCCCGACCTTTGGTGACGAGGCGGAGGTCGGGGATTACCTGCGAGGAGTTCCTGGCATGTGGGTGGAAGGGACAGAGTCGGCGCCATATGCTGGAGTGTGGGGCAGCCTGGAGGCACTCAGGAGAGAAGGTGGTGAGGTTGTCCCACCTGAATATAAGATGTGTTGTGTCCTGGGCCACAGTGGCATAACAGAGTGGTGCACGGCAGGTATTGTGGTGTTTATTGCTCCCCCTCTGCCTAGCATTTCACTGAGGGATTGGAGGCACAGAAGGGGTGGCTAAAATTGGGCCCTACTTGGAGTGCCCTTACCACGGGCTGCGTGGTGATGCCGTGTGGAAGACGCGATGAGCAGTCTGTCGAAGTAAAGGTCGGCGAGTCCCGGCCCCAAGCCTACAACTGTCGCAGCCGCAGGAAAACACTGAGGCATTCAGCGAGGAGCCAGGTCAGCAAGGCTGCGGGCGGCTGGGGGAGTGAATGCGGGGGAGGACACTGTGCAAGAGAGCTACGCTTTGAATGCGGAGTTTGCCTCGGGGAGTGGAGCGTTGGTACACTGACTGACATCATGGGTCGCACCAGGGGCACCGGGTCAAGGGCCTCCTCCCAGGTTGCGAGCTCTGCGGATATGGACACAACGCAGCCACCTGCTCAACAGGACCTTCCAAATGACTGGCTGGACACGATCTTGCATGCCATAGAACGCACTAGGGAATCGATGGAGTCTAAGATAGACAAGGTAGCACCGGACCTTACATTATTGCATTGAGACCACCGGAAGTTAGGGGATCGAGTCACGGCAGTGGAGCAGGAGGTCTCTGAGTTAAAACCGGTTGCTGATTTCTTGGAAAAGCAACAGAATGCGCACGAAGCCTATATCCGATATCTCGAGGACAGGGTGGAGGACGCCAAAGGCCGCTCTAGGCGGAATAATATACACCTGATTGGGCTACCCGAGGGGGCGGAGGGCCAGGACGCCGTGGCTTTCCTAGAACAATGGCTCAAAGATGCTCTTACCTCCTCCTCCTTCTCTCCCTTCTTCACCATAGAGAAGGCACACCGCATTCCGGGCAGAAAACCACCCCCGGGGCTCTGGGGCGGGCACGCTTATCTTCAAGCTATTACATTTTAAAGACAGAGACTTGATTCTGCGTGAAACCAGGAAGTTAGCCGAAGTTAAATTTGACAATGCTAGGATCTTCTTCTTTCCGGATTACACTCTTAGGGTCCAGCGTCAACGAGGGTCTTTCCTCCCGGTCAAGCAGAAACTTCATCAGTTAAATGTGGCATATTCCCTGCTCTATCCAGCAAAGCTCAGAGTGGTTGCAGATGGGAAGGTACACTTCTTTGAGACACCACAGGATACCTGGGATTGGTTGGAAACCACAGGTCAGTTCTCGGGGCCCAGACCAACTGGCACAGCGGACACCTGGCGGAGGGAGGCAAACAACATGAAAGCTCATCGGCGACAATCTAAGAGGCGGTATCCGGGTTTGTTGGCAGCTCCTGGACAGGACCAGATTCGGCAAGAGAGACAGGCAGCGGTCTGGGAGGTGGAGCGACTGGCGGAGTCTGCGGAGGTGGTCAGTGTGGAGGGTACGCCGCCCCACTCGTCGGAGGATGAGGGATCGTTGGCAGTTGAACTCTCGGATGTGGTATCGCTGTGAATGGCAGATGTCACACGTCAGACTTCTGATGGTATCGTATAAGGGCTGGGACTCAGGTGTTTCCACTACAAACTATTGACAATTTTGCAGCCCTGAGGTGCGCGGTACTGCTGCCCTTGCCTCACTGGGTGGAGGGCTGGGGGGTCTGCATTAATGACTTTGCATGTGTTTTAATGTATGGCTATTCAGATCTTTTTGGTTATCTGTACTCTCACGATTACATGTGTGACACATGGGGATTACGCTATGGAGTGCTCTGTTAGGCCGTTCACCCCCTATATTCATCCCTATTACAGGGCATCAGTTGGTTTTATGGATAGTTTGTATCCTAGATAGGTTTGGGCAGCATCTCTAGTTTATGGGAGCCGCTCTGATACGGTTTACTTACCGCCATGATGGCGCTTTTTCCTTCTTTCCTATCCTTACAGTCTTCCTAGGGGGGAGTGAGCGACGACACAGTTATTTGTTATTCCACACTGATGTCAGATGGGGGTTGGGTCACGAGTGGTTGCTATATGATGCAGTGACATGACTGATTACACAATACTTACATGGAATGTGAGGGGTCTCCGAATACCATCTCGCAGATATGAGGTCTATTCTTATCTTAAAAGACATCAGGTGAGCATAGCCCTACTGCAAGAGATGCATCTAGATGGTGTGGAAGCGGCTAAGTTACAAAGGAAATGGAGGGGTAAGGTGTACGCTACCAATTATTTACTATTTGCACGTGGGGCGCTGATATGGGTTCGCCCAGGCACACATTTCATGGCGGAGGAGGTAAGGCTTGACAAAGAGGGCAGATATGTATTTTTACGGGGTAGGTTGGATGGTCGCTATGTGTTGCTCGGTAATGTTTACGCCCCTAACACGGACTTAAACCCATTTCTTGGATCACTCTCCCTAATTCTTGCTAAATGGTGTGAAACTCCATGGCTGATTGGAGGGGATTTCAATAGTGTTTTGGATGTTGGGTTGGATAGATCATTCCCCCCCTTACACATACAGCAGCCACAGTCAATTTGGCTGCCTTGAGTGGGTGGGCTCGGGGATTGGAGATAGTGGACATTTGGAGGCACCGAAACGCTAGAGTGCGGGTGTATTCCTTTTACTCGGTGCCACATAATCTACACGACCAATTAGACAGGTTCCTTGGTTCTCCCTCCCTACTCCCATATGTCTCAGGTTCGAAATATCAGGGCCGCACCCATTCGGACCACAACCCACACTAGGTGTCATTAGCATGGGAAACTGGTCCTCCTGCCATTCCTACATGGGGGTACAGCCATCGACGCTAGAGGATCCACTGTTCAGGGATGGGGCGGGGGAGGCCCTCAGTGAGTACTTTGCACACAATACGGGAATGGCCTCATCGAGCATGTTGGAATGGGCTGCCATGAAGGTCACAATACGAGGGAAGTGTCTGGGGCTGGGCTGTACATGAGGAGGCAGGTGGAATCGGAGTTGCTCGAAGTGGAACGGGGTCTTTTAAGGATTGAATCCGAAACAGTGGGGACCGCTCCGGATCGGGCTCCGCTTTTGGCGGCGCGTAAAAAACACACGTAACTATTGGAACGCCAGAGATGCCTAAACTACGCTGCGCTCTCAGTAATGGCTCACGCGCAGAGGGATCGCACTGGTGCTTTATTAGCCTGGTTAATCAAGCGGGATCAGGCCACGAGTCTCATCACCGCACTCCGATCACAGGATGGCGGGCTTAAATATACACAACATGAGATCCATAGGGAACTGACTTCGCACTTTGCACAGTTGTATAGACCCGCCCAGACTGCTTCTGATGGGGACATTCATTCCTTTCTGGATGGTATCACTTTCCCTACGCTCACACCAGAACAGCGCCGGGAACTAGATGCACCTCTTACCCTGGAGGAAATAAAAGGAATGATGTGTGCATTGCCTAATGGCAAGGCCCCAGGACCGGATGGTCTTCCTCATGAGTTTTATAAGACTTATGCGGATCAGCTGGGTCCACCACTTTTGGGAGTCTATATAGAGGCACTGGAGGGGGTTGCTCTTCCAGCCCTGATGACAGAAGCCACTTTGGTTACCCTTCCTAAGCCAGATCGGGATCCCACGAGCGCCTTTCGACCTTTGGCACTGTTAAATGGAGACTACAAGATACTGGCGGGGGTTCTCGCGAGCCGACTGGCCCTGGTCACCCCACAACTGGTCCATCAGAATGGTTTTGTCCCGGCTCGCCACACCTCCTTAAAAATTTGTAGGTTATTTAGGGCTGTGCGCGAGGCTGTGGCGGACTGGCCTGCAGCAGGCTGCCTGGTCTTAGACCTGGAGAAGTCCTGTGATACAGTGGAGTGGCAGTATCTGTTTGCGGTGTTGGGTCGATTTGGGTTTCGGCCCTACTTCCTAAATCTAGTGAAGCTGTTGTATGACACCCCCACCATCCGGGTTCGCTCGGCATCCTTGTTCTCTAAACCTCCGTCAATAGGTAGGGGAACCAGACAGGGGTGTCCCCTCTCTCTGCTAATTTTCTCTCTGGCGATAGAACCTCTGGCCATAGCTCTGCGCCAACTGGCGGACCAATGGGGAATACGATTGGGGAAAGAGACTCATGCAGTTTCATTATATGCGGACGATATTTTACTCTTCGTTAAGAACATACAGATGATTCCTCCAATAGTACCCAAAACGCTGCAGCTGTTTGCTACAGTGTCGGGCTGAAGGTGAACTGGGGGAAATCATGTTTATTTCCCTTTATTCCTGGTGTTGAGGATCCTCAGTAGATGGTGGAAGGAGCAGTAGTGGCCTGGCAGCCGGCGGTGTTTCGGTATTTGTGTGTCCGTATCTATCTATCATACGGACCGGGATCTACTTGAAGGCAACCTATCCAGAGCAATCACTGCGCTGCTCCAACAGGTAGATTTCTGGAAAACATTTAACCTTTATGTCACGGGCAAGGTGTCAATCGTTAAAATGGTGGTGAGGCCCAGATTATTATATTACTTCGCGAATCTTCCATTATTTCTACCAGCTTCATTTTTCCGTCCATTGGAAAGTTTGATGAGGGACTTTATATGGTGTAATACTCGCTGTAGGGTTGCGCTTGCTAAATTATATCTGCCTGTGACACAGGGCGGAATAGGTCTACCCAATCTGGAACATTATTATTTGGCGTCTCAGATACAGTGGGTGGCGAGGTGGCTGGTTGAGCTCAATCTCGAAGATACGGCGGAAGGCGGCCCGCCGTGTACGTTAGATAAGCTTCTCTTCATTTTCCATCCGTACGCTAAACCACGTATGGCTTTACCCTTCCTGGTATAGATAGCCCATAAATGTTTCCGTAGAGCCTTATATCTCACTAGGCACGTGGCACCATATGCACCCACGATACCACTCCTGGGAATGCCGAGAGAAAGGGGCAGAGTCCGTACCGCTGAACTGGCAGTTTGGTGTGAGGCTGAGGTGCACACCCTGGGGGACCAGTATGTAGAGGGCACATTAAAGCTGTTCCAATCTCTGGTGGATGAGGAAGGCGTTCTGCCGGGACAGTTCCTAAAAAACGCCTCCTGGATAGCTATGATGAGACGCCACTGGGGGGATATTTCGCAAGAGCTCCCGACACACCTACTGCTACAATATATCCACGTACTGGGCACGGGGAGACACCTCATCAAATGGTTTGCGGAGTCCATTAGAGAATACACCTTTACAGACTTAACACACTTGCGTATTAAGTGGGAAACGGATTTTGCACGACCATTCACACCCAGGGAGCGGGGAGCGTTGCTGGAAAGTCCCAGACAGATCCCTAGGAATGCAAGATTTAGGCTAATTCAATTCTACATAGTACATAGGGCCTACCTATCCCCAGACAAAATGATACGTTTTTCAATAAGACAGATGCTTGTTGCCTGCGATGACAATTGGTGGACGCTGATCTATTGCATAGGATATGGTCATGCCCCAGACTGCAGATCTATTGGCTCGAAGTGATTCGTTTATTAACCACCAGCACAGATAGAGCTCTACCAAATACATGGGGGGCTTGCATCACGGGTATATTTCATAGAGATTGAAAATACAAGGCCACCTTTCGTTTTCTTGACTTGGGGCTGCCGGTGGCCAAGCGATTGGTCACCCGCCGATGGAAGTCAATTGACCCCCCCTTCGCTCACAGCCTGGGTTCACTCGAGGTTATATTGGGCTAAAGCAGAGGCAACCTTATTGCTAAGAGAGGACACGCTGGGACTCCGCAAGTATCCCATCTCGGCAGTATGGGGAGTGATGCTGACGGCATTACAAGTGGCATCAACCCCAGAAGGCTCTTCTACTGCATCTGACACCGATCAGGTTAATCCACACACTAGGCATGGTGAGCCCAGTCATTAACGAGTTTTTTCACCTAATACAGCTCTTCACTCCGGATGATATAGTTTCTTGAAAAGTGCTACTGAGACTGATATGCCTTGGACTGAGTGTGGGATGCTATGGTCTTAGAAAACGGATCATTCTCATACACCAACCCCCCCCCTCCTTCCTTCCTCTATTACCCACACTGTTTTTCCCAGTTGATTTTTTCTGAATGGTTATATACAGTTTTTGTTATATAATGAATCTGATTACTTACATAATGATCGTGACTCTATGGCTCCGCTGAAAGGAGTTGCTAGAAATGTGCAGTCCTAATTTTGTGGAGAGCAATTTGTGCTTTCCCATGGTGCTTGGATATTGCTTTAATGACAGGATGTGAAGGTTGATATAAAATGACGGAAGTACGAAGTATAATTGCTTAGTGACTGTATATTTCTAAGATAAGATACTTTCGCTGTTGGTTTTTTTTCTATCTTTGTAAGGATTTTATGCACCTTTCAATAATATAAACTGTCGCTCCAACTGGTACTCGTTGCTTTTATGCATGTCTGTATCATGTTTTCATATAACTACAACATTTCAATAAACAGGTTAAACAAAAAAATTGGGATTAGTCTTGTGCTCTCAGAGATTATTCCATGTATTTACCCCCAGTGTCTTTGTTGTGGATTAATAGGAGTTAAATGTTTAATAATGAATTAAGAGTTAGATGTGATTATTAGTGGGGGATGTGTGAGTTTATTAGGATATTAGGTTTTGCTAGGTTACAGGGTATGACTTTCAAAGAAGGGGAGGTTGTGACCTTTGAGATGAGCTGTAGGCAATTTGCATAAATACAATAACAGATATTAAGGCAAACATACACATCACTTAGAGTAGGCCGTACTGGAAGAGAGGAGTAATACAATGGATTAACAGTAAGAAGAAAGTAATTCAAAACAAAAAGAAGGAGTGCAGCAAACAGCAGCTCTTAAGTCAAGGTTTACAATATTTTATACAGGGTTTAAGGAAGATAGATTAGACTTCTGAGAAAGCATGCACTCGGAAGAAGGAAAGCTATAGAGAGAAACATCAATATTTGCATGTGAGAAAGAGCTGTATTATGCCTTAGAATCAGGCAAACAGTCTGTCCGCTACTGTTAGACCACTGCTTAAACTAGGACATCTGATCAGCTCAGGCGTTGGAGTGTAAAGTAATGGGAGGATGAATATATCGGGACATTTTGAGATCTTTAGGTTGCACCTGAATAAAGCAGTAACCTCATGATCAAAGCACAGTTCGAGACTATACAGGTTAAATAATGCAAACATCTAATACAAAGGCTGTATTAGGGCAGCTTGAGAATGAAGGGGGGAGAAGGTTGAGAGTCAAAAACACCTTGAGGCCACTTTGCAATAGTATGTAATAAGAAGCAATGAACACTCCTGCTGTGCCACCATTGTGTGAACGGTTTCAAAGACAAATTTCAACAAGTCAGTAAAAGGTGATACAAGATGTTACACATTTCAGAAATAGGTATCTTAGTTTTTTTCCTAGCATGAATTGTATTTGTAGTGTTGTGAGTCTATGTGTGCTAGGACCCTCATAGTTCTTGGCAGACTCAACATAGGAAGTATGTAACTTGCTGGGAGGTGTTAAGGTGTTATTAACGGTTAAGACGTAATGAGAGTTCAGGGTGTGATCATATGCTGAGGAATAAAGATGTCTGTTACAGAGCTCTGTGTGTGGCATAATCATTTGCATGCTCCCGGGCTGGGGAGGAGCTACATCTTGCGATGAAGGTGGGATACGTGCCCTGAAGAAAAGAGACTGCTCTCCCTGAGAGTTTTCAATGGTACAGCAAACTGCTCGTGTGTGCCACTTGCGTTCTATGTTGATGCAAAGCAGTCTGAAGTTGGTGCATGTGGAGTCGAAGCCCTGCTCCAGCCCAGACACAGCTGTTGAAGAAGTTGAAGGCCCTACACAGGAGCGCATTCGAAGATCCCGCCAGAATCTGCTGGTAAGGCTGGAAGAAGAGATATTGTGCTGTGCCATAACACAGTCATCATCAACACAAAGTGAAAAGCTAAAGGCACCCACAACCAGGTGCGACGCAAAAAGCTAAAGGCAGCGACAACCGAGTGTGATAGACGAAACCATTACTTACCGTCAAGAAAGAAGATGCCGCTTTATGACCTACGATCTGGTGTGGCAATCCAAGTGCAAGCACACAACCAGTGCTTGCAGAAGTGACAGGCATGGGTGAACAGTGACAGTCTGAACAGCATATGCTCTCAACTGCAGCAGAAAAGAGCACAAAATACACAGCAGCCACGTTCCTGAAACCACCACCGCCATTTGACACTGTCAAGAAGCAGAATATTGGATCCAGGTGGACTGCATGGATCAAGACGTTTGATGATTTCATGGATGCCCTGGAACAAGTAGATGATAAGAAAATCATTAAATACTTGAAGAACCTCACAGGTGTAAAAAAAGTGCTGAAGAAAATCTCACAGATTGATGAAATATCATACAGTGAGAACAAAGAAGCATTAAGAACCGAGCTCAATCCAATGCCGAATGTCGACTATGAAAGGTACATTTTCAATCAAGTGGGACAGCAAGATGATGAAACGATGGATGAGTCTGTTGAGAGACTTGACATTCTTATTAAACACTGCAAGTTTAATGACGAAGAAACCATATGCCTCATAGTCATTGATGGCTGTCTTTCAGACTCATTCAGAAGATGCATGTTGAGAGAAAGGCTCAGTTTGGAGAAAGTACTAATGGCTGCAAGGGGCGATGAAAGAGCGGATCAACAAGCTGCTGATATGGAAGCTGGAACAGTGAAAAGTGAATCTGCGTTGGTCATGAAAAGCAAGCACAATTACAAGGTAGATACAAACAAATTGACATCACCAAAGAAGAAAAAGGTGTGTTTCCGATGTGGGTTTTCGTTTCCCCATAAAGGTAAATGTCCAGTCATAGGACAGACATGCAAAGGTGGCAGAAAAGAAAACCACTTCATAATAGTTTGCTTGGCAAAAAAAAAACAACTGTGTCACAGCAAGAAGAGAAATGGACGCCAGAATTTTCCAGAAGCGTTCTAGCCACACCCACATGGCCAAAAATCAACATCAGTTATGACAAGTAGAAACCAGACACAGTCAATTGACATCAAGTTCATCCTACAAAGGCTCTTCAATGTTAATATAAAGTGCCAGAGAAGAAGATGGATGTGTGATGATGATATGGACCACAAAACGACATGCACATGTAGGTTTGGCTGCTTGCAGAAAAGGACAAAGGCAAACCAACCAACGAAACAACAGAATTCAGTTGGACAAGATTACAATAAAGGTCAACGGTTGCCCAATGACCTTTATTATAGACAGTGGTTCTTCAATTAACATCATGCCAGTCGAAAAGTTTATCAGCCTGTCTCCTGTTCCACGCCTCAACCTGTCAAACACAAAGGTATACACGTGGGCTCCCACCAAATCATTGCAGAGTCAAAAGTCATTCATAGGAACCATACAAATAAAACAATGGCAGTACAAGCGCCAATTCACATTCTTCAAGGAACTTTATCCAGTGCGTGCCTACTCAGTTATGCCACTGCTGCTGACATGGGGCTGTGATCCCTCAACTATAACCTCCAACTTCAAGTTGAAATTGTGAGTCATTTCCCGTTGTTGTTTCATGGCCTGGGAAGGCTTAAAAAAAATGAAAGTGCAACTTCATATTAATGTGGACATTCGCCCTGTTGCCAAGTGGCATCGCAGAGTCGCTTTTCACTCGCAAGACAGCATTAAGAAAGAACTAGAAACGCTGTTGAAAAATGACATAATTTAGCGCTCCACCGGTACTATGCCCTGAGTCTCGCCGATAGTGGGGGTGCCAAAAAGGACAATGGAGATGCGGTGCACATCTGTGTTGATATGCAACAGGCCAGTAAAGCAATTGAGAGAGAGAAAGACGTCCTGGTCCACACATAGCGGACATGATCATGCAGCTGAACAGAGCCAAAGTATTCTCCTGTCTTGACCTGAATAAAGGATACCATCAACTCGACCTGGAAGAGAACTGTAAGTACATTACTATTTTTTCGACTCATGTTGGTTTGTTCAGATACAAAAGGTTGAGTTTTGGAGTGTCATCGACTGCAGAAATATTTCAGGATGTTATACGTCGAATAATTCAACTTGTTGCACATGCTTTTAACTACAGTGATGACATACTGGTATTTGGAACAACACAAAAGGAGAATGACAAGACAAGTGTGCCAGCTACTTGTGGATGTAGGTCGCACTCTGAATACAACAAAGTGTGAATTTCAGAAGACCAAGCTTAAGTTCTTTGGGGTCATTTTCTCTGATGGGGGAATGACTCCTGACCCAGATAAAGTGCAAGTATTGTCAGCTACTTGCCCACTAAAAGATATCACCATGCTGCGATCTTTCTTAGGCATGGCCAGTTGTTGCTCAGGGTACAATCGTGACTTTGCTACTGTGAGAGCCCCATTGAGAGACTTGACAAAACGAGATGTCCCTTTCCAGTGGTCTCCTGAATTTGATCAAAGTTTCAAAAAAATAAAACATGCGATTGAGAATGCAATCGAGATGGCCTATTTTGACCCTAAGTTCCATACTGAGATCACAGTAGATGCGAGCCCGGTGGGGCTGAGGCAATCCTTGCTCCAAATAATGGTAATCCGAAAGCTCAGAGACACATTGTGGCCTATGCCAGTCAAAGCCTGTCTGACACAGAATGTGGCTATTTTTATCATGGGGAAGGAGAGTCTGGCTGTAGTGTGGGCCTGAGAGCATTTTTATGTGTTTCTATATGCAAACACATTCACTATCGGTACAGACCACCAAGCATTGCTCACTATTTTTGGAAACCCGAAAGCCAAGATGTCCCCTCGCATTGAGAGGTGGGGGTTGCAACTGCAAGAGTACAACTATGCAATTGCACACAAGCCCGGTAAAGATCAGAACCCTGCTCATTACTTTTCATGAGTACTGCTACATTGTCACAGTTCGACAACCAAAATAACTGAGGAGTATATCAACTTCATTGTGAGGACCATCACGCCAGCAGCTCTATCCGTTGAACAGATTATTGCTGCTACTAATGCTGACAACAACATGCTTATACACAAAGACATTATTTCAACTCAATCATGGAAGAAGAGTACTTTACCTTTTGCTGACGATATTGAATTGAAAAAATGTACAGGATGAATTGTCCCTTACCAGGGAAGGTGTTGTATTGAGTGGCTCAAGAATCGTCATACCTCAGAGCCTAAGACAGCAAGTAATTGTACTAGCCCATGAAGGACATTGTGGCATTGTAGCCACCAAAAGAGCCCTAAGAGACTGAGTGTGGTTCCCGCACTTAGATGAGTTAGTTGAGAGGGAACCAAAAGAGTGCCATCTTTGCAACTGCCTTTCCTCCAAAGTGATGCAGCATCCATTGACAATGTCTGACCTTCCTGCACATGCCTGGGAAAGTTGCAGTTGATTTCTTTGGGCCCTTAGGAAATGGGCATCATCTCATGGTAGTCATTTAGTAGAGGAGTTATCATCAACAACCCATGGCAAGTTCATCGAGCGGCTGGGCGACATCTTTACAGCTTGGGGTATCTCCACCCTTCTCAAATCTGACAGTGGTCCACCATTCAATACCAAAGAATTCAAGGAGTTTCTAGTCAGACTCTCTGTCAAGCATCAAAAGAGTACACCTCTGTAGCCCTAAGCCAATGGAGTTATGGAAAAATTCATACCCTCAAAAGGGTAGTTCAACGAGCATCAATGGAGGGAATCAAGTTAAACCAAGCCCTGTGTCAAGCCCTCCGTGCTTATCGTTCGACTCCTCACTCCACAACTGATGAGAGTCCTGCCACCTTGCTATTTGGGAGAGCTATTGGAACCAAACTGCCACAGTGGACAGCCGAACGATCCATGAATGCTGATAAGGTTCCTGTCAAAGACACTTCTCGAAAGTGCAAAATGAAAACATATGCTGATCAGTATGGCGGGCTCAGGAAACAGCCTTCAATGACAGTGACAGGGTCCTGGTCAAGAAGAAATGAAAGCGGAAAACAGACACTTCATTAGCTGTTGATCCTCTAAGAGTTGGGATGTGCAAAGGACACATGGTGACGGCACATTGTCCTGGAAAGTCCATCACACGGGAATCATCACACTTTAAGCACCTACCTCAACGTTCGTCAGCTCCTGCAATCATAAATGAGGTGACCCCGCCTAATAGTCCAGATCAAGCATCAGAACCTGTGCCATCGGAGGACAATCATAGTGTATCTCAACTACCTCATGTCACTCAATCTGGCCAACTAGTGCGAGCGCCTCGACGACTTATTTTAGAACTATGATGCAACTGTTTATATTTTTATTTGAAAAATGGGGAGATGTAGTGTCGTGAGACTATGTGCGCTAGGACACTCGTGGTTCTGGGCGGACTCAGAGGAAGTATGCAACTTGCTGGGAGTTGTTAAGGTGTGGTTATTAATGGTTATGACGTAATGAGAGTGCAGTGTTTGATCGTATGCTGAGGAATAAAGACGTCTGTTATAGAGCTCCATGTGTGGCATATTCATTTGCATGCTCCCGGGCTGGGGAGGACGCTACAGTATGGGTTTTACAAATTTATTTCTGAAAGAAATAGGTTGTGTTTCTGCCAGACGTTGGCTCAATTCTCAGTTTTTATTACTGCATGAGACTAGCGACCTGCAAAATGCTGCGCAAACTAGCCGCATGCCCTGTTTTCTTGTCAGGGTGGTTGGTGTGAGGAACAATTACTATTACCACATATTCTGCAACCTCCAACCACAAACATGAATATTTTATCAGCATAAGGATTATGTTACTTACCCTGTAAGCATCTGTTCTTGGCATTTAGTGCTGTAGATTCACATGCTCTGCATACTCCTGCCGTGTACTGTTGGTTCTGGATGTGTACAAGTTGCTTTTCTTTGAAGAAGTCTCTTGAGTCACGAGGCAAAGTGCCTCCTTCTCTTTGTGATATTGAGCATGGGCATCAACTTCGTTGTTAGATTGTTTTCCCACAGTTGGGTGAGAATGGAGTATGAGTATTTGTTAGTAAAGAGATAACCATTCATATGATATTATAAGTAGATGCTGCAAAGGTCACAGGTGTCCGGGGAGGAGGGCGAGCGCATGTGAATCTACAGCACTACATGCCATGAACAGAGACTTACAAAGTAACATAAGCTGTTCGATGGCATGAGTGGCTGTAGATACACATGCTCTGCATAGACTATAAAGCAGTGCCCTCCGGAAAGCGGTGGCTAACCTGTGGGTGTTGCAGTTGTTTGGAAAAGGGTATGTAGCATTGCCTGTCATACATTTGCTTGTTGGGGTGCTAACACATCGACACAGTAACATTTAGTGAAAGTGTGTGGAGTTGGCCATGTAGCTGCTTTACAAATCTCAGCTATTGGTATATTGCCTAGGAAAGCCATAGATGTTCCTATTTTGCAAGTAGAGTGTGCTCTAGGAGGGGTGGGCAAAGTTCTTTTAGCTTTGATGTAACAATTCTGAATGCATTTAATTATCCATCTAGAAACACCTGATTTTGAAATGGACTTTCATATGTGAGAGGGTGAAAAAGCCACAAAGAGTTGCTTGGTTTTACGAAACTCTTTAGTTCTGTCAATATAGTACAATAGAGCTCTTTTAACATCCAGTGTATGAAGAGCTTTTTCTACAACCGAATCGGGTTGTGGAAAGGAGACAGGTAATTCAACTGACTGATTTAGGTGAAAAGTAGAAACTAGCTTTGGAAGGAATTTTGGGCTAATTCAAAGGACCACCCTAACTCTGTGTGATTGGAAGAAAGGTTCTTCCAAGGTTAGTGCCAGAACTCACAGACACGTCTAAGAGAAGTGATGGCTACTAAAAAAGCTACCTTCCAAGATAGGAATTGGAGAGGGGCAATTATGCAATGGTTCAAATGGTGGGCTTATACATCTGGTGAGTACAATGTTGAGATTCCAAACAAGTGCAGGAGGAATCCTGGGTGAAATTACTCTTTTAACGCCTTCCATGACTGTTTTAAAAACTGGTATTTTGAACGGTGATAAATGCTGTCTGTTTTGCAGGAAAGCAGCTACTGCCTCTAGATGCAAGCATATTGAAGTGCACGCTGATCCCGAAGTTTGCAATTGCAGTAGATAGCAAGTGTTTAAATTATATTTAAAGGGTTTTTAGTGACTCAGGAAAAAAGGCGCCCAGCTCAATAAACGGTAGTGTGTAAACTGAATCTAGAGTGTACGGTGATACCAGGTAAGGGGATAATTCCCTAAAACCCCTCAATGTGTGTAAGGTCAACCCTACACAATGTCAATACAATATAAGTCCCGGGCACACATAAACCAGGTGTTAAACCACTAATGGTTTTAAAATTACGAAAAAAGTCTCAATATTCAATCTCCAGTGTATTCATTCTTGTTTAATTGCTCAATGGAACACACGAAAACCAGCCGACACGTGTTTCGTCGCCAATGGGAGTTAACCCGCGACTTCCTCAGGGCTTGAGACAAGTAGTGTGACTCTTGGTACGAATGCTCTGCCGGCCTAATCCTGTAGATTACTCGTAAACGTGCTGCAAACTTCTGGAGACCCGGCAAATCACTTGGCACAGACCGGCAGTTTAACTCTACAGCGCACCCGCTTGTAGACACGGAATACTCTCCGTACCTTCAGAAGTTTGCAGCACGTTTACGAGTAATCTACAGGATTAGGCCTGTCACGACTTCAGCATTCTGCTGAAGCTAAATACGAAGATTGCATCACTCCTTGCAAGACATCACTTGTGTTCAGACATTTTCTTTTTCATGTTGGATACATCGTGACTAGCCGGGTTGGAATTATCACCGGCAGAGCATTCGTACCAAGAGTCACACTACTTGTCTCAAGCCCTGAGGAAGTCGCGGGTTAACTCCCATTGGCGACGAAACACGTGTCGGCTGGTTTTCGTGTGTTCCATTGAGCAATTAAACAAGAATGAATACACTGGAGATTGAATATTGAGACTTTTTTCGTAATTTTAAAACCATTAGTGGTTTAACACCTGGTTTATGTGTGCCCGGGACTTATATTGTATTGCAGTAGATAGCATGCAATGTTTTGCACAGTTGTATCAAAGGGTTCAATGTGTTTACCATGGCAGTAGAAAACAAATCTTTTCCACTTCACAGCATAACACGCCCTAGCTGTGGGTTTAAGGGCTTGTTTGAGAATGGTCATTCATTCTGGATGGCGATTCAGGTAACCGAATTCTATGACCTCAGGAGCCAAATCTCAAGGTTGAGTTCCTTTGGATTTGGGTGCCTGACTTCTGCATGATTCTGAGTGAGAAGATCCGGGTTGAGGGGAAGCTTTTCGTGCGACACTAATGAAAGCTTGAGTAGTCTGGTGAACCAAGGTTATCAAGCCCAAGTAGGAGCTATCAGAATGAGGGTGAGAGATGTTTGTCTGAGCTTCCGAACCACAAACGGAAGAAGAGGGAGAGGTGGAAAAGCATAGGCAAATATCCCTGACCTGTTCATCCATCGACATTGCCCTTGGATAGTGAGCGTGAGAGCCTGGGGGCAAAGTTTGTGCAGTTTGTGCTGTCTTCGGTTGCGAAGAGGTCTATCTGTGGAAATCCCCACCTGTGGAAGTATGGGAGGAGGACTCTGGGGTAAAGTTCCCACTCGTGTACTTGTTGCCGCATCCTGCTGAGGAGGTCACCAAAGTCATTGTCTGTCCCTGGGAGATGTTCCGCTGACAGGTGAATGTTGTGACGTATTGCCGATTGCCAAATCATCTGAGATAGGCGTGATAACTATAGAGTGTGTGTCCCCTCCTGTTTTGTAAATAGAACATGGCTGTTGTGTTGTCCATCTGGACCAAGACAACTTTGCGTTTGAGGTGAAGTAGAAATGCTTTCAATGCTAGATGAACTGCTTGAAGCTCTAGGTAGTTGATGTGTAGACTCTGGTGTTTGGTGCCCCAGAGACCCTGAACTGTGAGATCCTGTATATGTGTACCCCATCCTATAAGAGATGCGTCCGCTGTGAGAATGATCTGGGAAACAGGGTCAAGGATCAGCCGCCCTTTTGATAGGTTTTATGTATTCCACCACTGCAGACAGTGATGTGTGCAGCTGTCTATCAACCCTAGATCTTGTAATTGAGCCTGTGATTGAGACCATTGACTCGCCAGACATTCCTGCAACGGACGCATATATATTCTCACATGTGGCACTATTGAAATACAAGAGGCCATCATGCCTAAAAGTCGGTAAACTATTTTGACTGTTATGTGTTGATTGGGGTGAAATTGATGTAGCAGCATTGTGAAGTTGTGAAACCTGACTGCATTTGGGTAGGCTAATCCCAACTGTGTGTTGAGAATAGCCCCTAGGAAAGGCTGAATCTGTGAAGGCTGAAGGTCTGATTTCTGTATGATGATTGTAAACCCCAATTGATGAAGAAGTTGCATATTGGTCTGAGTGTGTTGTAGGCACAACTGAAGCGCACTGCCTTTGACAAGCCAATGGTCCAGGTACGGGAAGACATGAATACTCTGTCTGCGTAGATGTGCTGCAACTACCCCAAGACATTTGGTGGACACCCGGTGTGTAGTAGTGACTCCGAATGGAAGCACTTTGAATTGATAATGTGTTCCTGCTATGACAAACCTGATGTATTTTCGGTGAGCTGGATGTATTGGGATGTGAAAGTAAGCGTCCTTTAAGTCTAGTGCATACATAAAGTCGCCTTGTTGTAATTGAGGAATTACATCTTGAAGAGTCACCATGTGGAAGCTCTCCGAGAGGATGTGATGTGATGAGTTCCACTATGGGCCGAAGTGAACTGTCTTTTTTATTGGAATGAGGAAGTATAGAGAGTATACTCCTGAACTATGTTGTGCTAGAGGAACAGACTCTGTTTCTCCTTTTTTGCAATAGAGCCTGTACTTCTTGTTTGTGCAAGGTTTGGTGCTGTTTGGAAAGTTTGTGCCTGTGAGGTGGGATGTTTGGAGGTGATGAGGTTCAGACAATAACTATGTTGGGTAATATCCAACACCCACTGGTCTGTTGTTATGGTTTTCTAATTGGGGAAAAAAAGTTGTTGTTGTCTCCAAACAGGTGTTAAATGGTCGGGGGATGAAAAGTGAGTCACTGTTTGGAAGTAGAGGGTATGGTATGAGTGGAGCCACCGCTTCCATACCCTTTGGAATTATTCCCTCCAAATGTGCTCTGTAATATCCTCTTGGTGGGGAGGTGGGATACTGTTGCCTATAAGAAGAGGTGGAGGCATCTGATGATGTTGTTTTATTACCCTGTTTGTATGTGGGGCGTTGTAAGGCACCACGAGGAGTGGGGGTCTGAAGCGCCCCCATTGATTTGGCAACCTCTGTGTCCTTAATTTTGTCTAATGTTTGGTCCACTTGGGACCAAACAGATGTTGTTTGTCAAAAGGGACATTAAGGAGTGTCTGCTGAACTTCTGGCTTAAAGCCAGATATACGTAGCCAAGCATGTCTGCGTAGCAGTATACTTGTATTTATGCCCCTGGCAGCTGTGTCCGCTGAATCAAGGTCACATCTGATGGAGTTGTTTGAAATTAATGTACCATTCAGGACAATTTAATGGCCTCTTTTTTGTACTCCTCAGGAAGATTTTGGAGGAGTTCCTCCATCTTATCCCAATGGGCCCTGCCGTACCTTGCTAGTAACCCCTGAGTATTGGCAATTAGCCAATGGTTGGCTGCCTGTGCTGCCACCCTTTTTCCAGAAGCAACAATGAGTTTAGACTCTTTGTTGGGTGGAGGGAAATCTGCTGATCTCTGAGTTAGCCCTTTTGCAGGCATTAGATACCACCAGAGAGTCTGGGGGAAGTTGGCCCTTAATGTAAGTAGGATCTGAGGGTGCAGCTTTGCATTTTTGTCTATGCGTGGTGTAATGATGCATGCCCGTACTAGATCTTTAAAATGTCATCTGAGTGACAGACCATCCCCTTTACCATGGGCAGATATTGACATGCCCTAGTAGAAGAGGAGGGTGTTTCAAAGAGGAAGTCATCCTCTATGGGGTCTTTGTGCAAGGGGACCTGGTGATACGCAGCTGCCCTAGCTATAAGTTCCTGGAAGGATGTTGCATCATCCAGGTTGATGGCTTAGTTGGGTAAAGGTCTGGGTTATTATCCCAGGGGGGGACGGATTCTATGTCATAGCTGTCCCATGGATCTGTTGGCTGCTGATCATCGTCATCTCCTCCCCCTGATCCCCAGTATCAGACTGTAGAGACCCCTGTGGAGTAATGGCTCCTGTGTCACAAAGAGAATGATGTGATGAAGGAGGTGGTGGTGGTGAGGGAGGTGGGGGAGATGGTGGAGGCGGAGAAGAAGCAGGCAAGGGTGGGTGTAAAGAACTAGTTGCAATGCCCATTTTCTGTTTCTTAGGAGGTACAGGTAGATCAATAGCCTCCTCAAAAGAAAGCTGACATTTCAATGAAACAGGTGCTGATTGTACTGCTTTTGCCAAAATCCGACCAGTAGCAGGCTGAATATGTATCTTCTTCTGCTTTCGATTGAGCCTCTCTTTCATAGTCTCGAGGAACAGTTCTGGTGCCAAAATAGATGTTTTGGTGACGCACTTGGTTTTTGTTTAGGTGCTGGAGTCGTGGGAGATGAAGCGGTAAAGGACTGGATGCTCGGAGCCTATGCGGCAGATGGTTTGCTTGGCACCGAGATTGGTCGCCTCGTAGCAGAAAGTTTCGGCTTGGCTTTTTGTGCCGGGCCTGAGGGCATATTCGGTGTCTATCATGGCCTGATGGCAATGGCAGCCCATGAGCCGTAATTTCAGTCGAAACTGAAAGTCTCTTAGTGAGTTGGGCAGGAACATGGGTACTCAATGCGCTTTGTCCCGAAGGCAAGTCCTGCATCTGTAGGCCAAACTCTATTTCAGGTTTGTATGTTGAGTCTGAAATGAAAAGGGCCTCTTCCTCTGTTGTCCAAACCTCGTGCAGCTCCTCTTCCGTCTGTTCGACATCGTGTTGGCCAAAGATGATGGGTGTCTCTTCCAAATCTCAGCGCTGCATCTCTTTCTGATGCACACGACAGTCCCGCAACGTTTTCTTTGATCGAAAAGATCAACAAGCCTCACAGTTTTTCTCGTTGTGGTCAGGAGAGAGACACAGGTTGAAAAGCTGATGGAGGCCTGTATGCAGGTATTTTGCGTGGCAGTTGGGACAGAATCAAAATGGAGTTTGGTCCATCAGCAAAGCAGTGTTGGTTGAATCCGATGAGACAGGAAACAAGGCCCAAATAGGGGAGGCCCGAAGGCCACGACTGGAGAAGGTCAAATCGACGATCGAGGGATTGCTTCTGTTTTTGAAAGACAACGGTGTAACACAAATGATAACAATCCCGACGAGTAAAGAGGTGAACAACGGACTGAAGGGAGCCCAAAAGCGGTCTCGAACCAGAGCACTGAAAAATAGTCTGAACCCGATGGCGGAAAGAAAACAATTAAACAATGGAATTGATGCCCATGTGCAATATCCCCGAGAGGAGGAGTCACTTTACCTCGTGGCTTGAGACTTCTTCGAAGAAAAACAACTTGTACACGCCTGGACCTAACACTAAATGGCAGAAGTATGCAGAGCATTGTATCAACAGCCACACATGCCATCGAACATATATTTTACACGAGGTACGATTTTTTACACCTTTGAGCAAAAAGCATCTTTGAACCAATGTGCTACCCACTACTAAACAAACCCTGCATGAGCAACCTTCATGCATTGTGTAACTTAAACTCATTTGATTTAGCCCGTGGGGCACATCCAGCCGTGAATCTCCCAAGCCAGGCACAGTGATACAAATAAATAGAATGAAGGGCTCAAAAACAGTTAAATGTGGTAGCAGCATGGAGAAAAGAGAGCAGAACCTCATCACTGGATAAAAAATTAACTACCAAGACAATAATAAATGATACACAAATAGTGGAAGAAAAAGAACAGCAACACACACAGGTTAGAAGGGGCATAGACTATAGAGCAAGAAGAGAGAGGATGAGCAACTAAAGAAATGTGATATCAAGGTAGCAACTAAAATGGCTAGATAAGTTTTTACGGAAAACAAGTACTGCACATAATAATAAAGCTTTACTTGTAAGGCTCTTCAACTGTGAGTGGGCGATCAATGGTTACAGAACAACAAAAAGTCTACAAATATTTATGTCAAGGAAGTTCCAGCGAGAATTGTGATAAATTACTTCATTTCCATAGAGAACTGTTTCAAATGATACAGCTGTACACCTTAATTTAAAAGGAATCACGAACCACAGGTTATCTAAACATTTACAGATTACCTTGAACACGTTTCGTTTACAATTGGCTGCAGGCAATTAGCAAACAATAAAAGTATAAAAGAAAAAATGGCTGCATTTTTGGGGAATGTAATCTCCCATCTTTAGATGAGGGGCAGGAAGTGCGGTTACAATGAAGACAAATTAAAGGTAATTAAATTAAATGAAATGCCCTTTAACACTCGAATAGCGCTTATGTCCACTTGCAAAAATATATCATTAGAGACAGATTACAATTGTTAATAAAGTCACTGCCATGCAACGAAGAATAATATTGTAGAAGCAGCCATGCTTCCATGATGATCCACTCTATCTGAGTAAGTATCCATACATGTGACTCATAGAATGCAAACATAACTACAAAGTAACAGATCATTGTACATGAACAGTAAATTATTCAAACGAACATAGAAGAAACTATTTGAGGAAAAAGAACTAAAGGTCGTTTTAAAAAAACTATAAAAGTTTAAAAGGAAGCAGAACCCTGAACATTGGTGGACTTCAAGGAAATCGAAAAAAATAAAGAGCTCCAGTACATAAAATGGTGGCAGCCTCTGCCCAGTAGAAAGGCCAATGATAGACAACTTGTTCACTAGGGAGATTTTACTAGATTCTCTCTCTTTGGATAATGTAGCAGCCACTCTCTGGCTCGGCTACGTAAAATCTGTTTTAATTTGCTGGGTATCCCGGAGTTATTTTCAAACCCTTATAGCATAAAATCAGATGCGAAAAGCCTGACCAAAGCCTTATCTTTTAACTGGCGAGCTCAACTACGCCATAGGGAATTCCAGGCTCTTCAGGCTAGTGAAAGCTATCTTTGAAAACAGCTTCCGGCCCAGAGTTTGATTCATATAACATTCTTAACTCTGAGTTCAGATTTTATTTGAATACATTTCGATTCAGTCCATTTCATTTTTTGGTGCCATTCCCAAAGCAGGGATCCTGATGGCCTTCATTGCCGAACTGTCTCTGTGATAATGTTTCTAAGCAAACTACAGTGTGTTTTACACAATTTTGTTCTCTTTACGGTTATCCTAGGAAACCTTTCCTACTCCCAATTTTGCTGGGAAGTCAGTATTAGGCAACATAAGCCACCTTTGTTATTTCTGCAAAACCTTGGCTCAGGGTGCATTGCCTATGCTGTTATTCATTTTTAGGACGAGCCTGAGCAGCGCATGCACTGCTCTGCGAGGCATGCTGTATTGAGGTATGGCATAGAAGCTCCGCCCATTTCCCGCCCATCTTTTCAATTGGCTCCCGTTACTGTCCTTGCAAAATCGTTGCTTTTCATTTGTGAATAGGCTTAGTAGCCCCTCCTTGGTACCACCTTGTCTGCAGTTGTAACCTCCCATAATGACTGGACTTTTTACTTGTGTTGTTACACGGTCTGCTTTATAAGTCGGTGAGCACTATTTTCTTTAATGAATGCTTCTTTCTGCCCTAGTGATTTAAACACCCTGCTGGGGTGCCGCGCACTTTGCACGAGGCCTGTGCTGGTTTGGTCACGGCTCATTTTGCTCTGTTTAGTTATTATCACTTCATGCTATCCGTGTTTCTTGGTGACCCCGGTGGCCAGAGACTACAGTGGTTATTGATTAATAATATATAACTGCCTTGCTAGGTTTTGTATTGAGTGAGGAAGGCGAGGAAGAGTCCAGCAGGAGAGAGACAGACACATGCAGTGTGCTTGTTTGGAATGAGTGCACATGCTGCTCTCGTGCTGTGACCGACGTAAGCACAGTGCTGACATTGGTGCAACAGGACAATGGGTTTTTGTGGACAGGGTGGTGGAAATCAGGTGTGTGGCTCCTCGAGATGTTTACTCAGCGCGTACCAGGGCCTCGCCCTTTCCTAAAGCCCACGACTTGCGCAGGCCGGTATATGCGCCCCTCACTGGCAGCGCGACGCATCGCCGCAGAAGCCCTGGAGTACCTAGTGGCCGGGGCAGTGCTGCCCTCCCCCATTGTCTCTGCGGTAGAGGTGGCTCGGGTCAGGGCATGGAGGCAGAAGCAGGGCACACACCTCAAGTGGCTGCGATTCTTGAGTCCCCTCAGTCCATAAACTGGCAGCAGGCTAGAGTCCCTCTGCCACTCAGAATCAGAGGTGGGCGAGCCAACAGAATTCCAGGGAGAGCGAGCCAAGGGTCTGGCTCGGATCTTAGAGCCTGTGCACGAGCTGAGCCCTGAAAATGTTTGCTGTGCAAATCACGCAACAACCATGGCGTAAAATGTGATAAAACTGCTTCAAGATTCAAGAAAGTGTATTTCTTTAATATGTGAACCTTTGACATTAATAAATCTCATTAGAGACATACTTATTAACTAATAGTTTCTAAATATGAACCGTTAGTAGACTAATTGGCAAGACTATTGTGATGTATACACTGTAGGTGTCCCAGATTATTATAGAGTAACATTACAGTCTATTAAATAAAGCACAGTAGGTTTTTGTACAGCTGGTATTCTGAACTCACATAGTTGAAAGGGCTTTCATACGTAATAACGAAGAAAAAAATGTTTTGGTGAAATTAAATATTTGCCTCAGATCATATAATTTAGTCAGGGAAGTCGCGATTCATCCAAGTTTCTGGTGTCACTTTGTACAAATCAACCAGTTTGTCTTTCCGTAGGTTAAGGCTTTACTTTATTTTTACTTCCTTGTGCATGGTTATACATTTTTATATGGCGGGAACTTTAGCTTTACATGAGCATTAGTTACATTACACTTTCACGTTCATTTTCTATAGGCAGGGGGATAGGTGAATTGCCCATCAACACAGGGTGTTGAGCTGACGCCCAGACTCAAACCTGGTCGGCAGCGCTGTCCGTAACGCCAAATCCTGGGTGGAGTGAGGGATGCAGGCAGAAGTCACACGAAAGCTCAGCTGGTTAGGAGCTCGAGCTGCATCACAGCCAGGGTTCAGACTCGAGCCTGGCTCAAGCTAACTGGCTCGCCACCTCGACTCAGAAAGAAGACTCTCAGGCAGCGGGAGGAGAGACCAGAGCACCTCTGAGGGATCCCAGACACTAGAAGCAGCGTAGAGAATCCCACTCCCCCCCCCCCCCCACCCCGAGAATTAGGACCCTCAGGGAGCGGGAGGAGACCTAAACCCCTCTGTAACAGAGGAACAGAGGGAGCAGGCCAGTGGTCCTTTCTGACAGGGAAAAAACAACCATTTTCAATGCAATAGATCTCGCATTTTCAAAACCTTGACCTATTGGTATTGTAAATGACAATGCCTTTTATTATTGCATGTTTTTTAAACACATAAATAAAAGGCATTTTCATTTACAATGCCTATAGCTCAAAATCTCGCAAATGCGAGACCTATTTCATTACATATGCTTGTTTAATATGCCCTCTGGCCAATAGGAAGAGATATGGTTACTCTGTGGGATGAATTAGTCTGTTTTTATTTTCATTGTCTTAACTTATGGACGATAGTGGGACATTATCTTACACGTTGAGCACACTGCACTTTAACACCTTTTACATTTTTTTAATGTTTTTATTGTATATTGATCTGATTATCAAATCCTCATTGTATTAAGATTTGTATGGATTTTTTCTTCTTGAGATGTTTAGGAGGAATATTATTATATTTTTTGTTTTGCTTTTATTGCTATATATAGCCAAATAAAGATGGACTGACTAACTGACATCTTGTGCTGTATGACCAACTTTGGTCCTAAGAAGACTGATATCTTGTGGAGAAGTGTGGCTCAATGGTTAGAGAGGCAGACCCTGATGCAGAGGTCTAGCCCGGGACCAGGGTTCAATTCCTGCCTCGGCGGGTCTTGGGCTCAATTTCCTCGGACCTGATAATTCTCGCCTCAGGTGCCTATTCTGATCATGGGTCCCACTCTGCAACTCTGGGCAATAGCTTGCTTAATCTCCACAACGGCCCCCACAACGCTAGGATGCCTGGCTTCACCTTGGGGGTGCCCAGGAGTGGGCATCTCACAGGGAAAGGCCAGGAAGGGTTCCACAGCGGTATGCGTACAAGCGCCTGAGATACCCCTTCGGGGGTCGATTCGGGCGCTATACAAATACTACTACATTTACATATCGGGAGACATATTTCACATATTTTGGAAGCAAATGGTATAGATGTGTGCAAACTGAATTTTGAAATAAGACGTAACAGAAATCTTAAGGACATTAGCCAATGCAACGTAATCTGGGACAACTGTGACTCAATGTCATGTAGGGACTTCCACTATTATAGGGCAATATAGCTATGGACATTGCATAATATTTGCTTTTACACGCAATAGCAAACCATTTGCACATAATAGTAATATTGATTTAGTTGAAAACATTCTCAAACTACAACACAAGTTAAATGGTTGCCCTCATCAGGCTTCCTTGAAAAATTCTTTACATCAGCAAGATTCCTAAGAAAGTAAAAACAGCATACGTTCAATCAAGAATGTCCCTATGCTAGACCATTACAGAACTACTGGGGAATCTGATCCAAATTAGTTTAAGACCTTGCTGGAGGTGTGGCGAATTGAATCGCAAACCCCTAAATGTAAATTTGCATTGCCTCAAGGTAGCACCCAATGCATCTCAATGGCTTGACGGTAAATCCTGACTGTGTGAATATAATATGTGATAATATATGATACAGAGACAACATTTGAATCCAAGTACATATAGACATGTGATACATTTTAAAGACTTAACTGTATCTCCTGGGCCAAATCGAAGTTCAGGCCAGAAATTAACCCTAGATTTCCATTTAGGTTTGAGTACGGTTTTCAGGCAGACACTTGGAAAAGGTTTGTGAAATTCTATTAATTTGGCAACAAGAAGCATGCCATTTCTTTGTCATTGTCCTTACTTTATGTAAGGACAATGACAGTATACAGCTATGTAGCCATCATGGAATACCTACACAGGAGCGGTCATAGAGGTTTTAAACAAAGAAGCTGTTTTCAATGAAAAGATGTCATCACCAAATGAGAGAAGACAACAATATGACAAGTATGCATATTATAGTAGCATGATTTGACACGCTGGGCACCATGAATTGTTATTTGTTTCCAGTCTCATCAGATGGCATTTCAGGGTAGTTGTATATGTTAGTGAGCATGCAATGGGCTCGGATCTCAGGAGACTGTGAGAATCAACGATGAAGACAGAGAAGGTAGAGAGATCGGGGTCTGAATGCTGCAAAAGGTGGCTTAGATGTTACATTGGGCCTGATTTAAAATCTGGTGGATGGAGGTACATCCATCGGCATGGCAGAGTACTTTACTCCCGCCATACCAAGGGTGCTCATCCTCAAAATTTAGATATGTCCGCCAGACATTTAATAACACAACGTTATTCCTGTCAATGTATTAAAAGTTTGACGGAAAGTACCTTCAAAATGATGGTACTATTCGCAAAACTTTTAACATGTTATTGTATTTTCAAAAACAAAAATCCCAAAATGGGATTTTGTTTTCAAAAATACAAAAACTAAGGATCCCCACCACTCCATGGGAGCGGTCTTCCACAGTGTGATGGTCATTTTGCAGTTATCAATGCCCCTTACCCCCAGGTTTTACCCTGCGATAAGCGACAGTGAAAACTGGCCATTCAACTGCCCGCTCTATATCACGTGAGTGCTCAAATCAAATCATCAAACCTCGAACGGATCACCAGAGTAGTCTCCGTCACTGACATACTTAAGGTCTGCTCATTTGTAAAGCAAGAAGGCGGACCTTCAGTTAGGTGGAGAGGGTACTTCATTGCCATTGCGATGGAATGCCCTCTCCGACAAACTCTAATTCGACCCCTGTAAGTTCTGTTTGACAGATTGTACGCTTCTTACGAGTGGGTAGGGGGTGAGCATGTTGGCAGGGTAGTAGGGAGAGGTGCCATAAACCATGTTGTATACCACTATCATCAATTTGTAGAGGTCCCTGTTTTGAATTGAGAGCCATCCAGCTTTGTGATGAAAAGAAGTGATAGGTGTATGCATGGGAAGGTAGAATAGGGTCCAGGCGGCAAAATGAGAACCCTGTTCATTTGGGAGAAGTAATATTAAGGTAGGCCCATGAGCGACCTGTAGTAGTAATTTTATTTACCATTAAATTATTAGTGTCTTTTTTCATTTTTTCAGAATCCGCACAATTTTATGTCACTGCTTCCACTAAGTTCATTAGCATAGTCTTGGTAATATGAAACCTGCCCCATACCCTTGCCATTTTCCTGCACGTTCATAAGGAACTCGAAGGCGCTTGTTGCTTTTCTCTAACCCAGGGGCTTTGTGTGTACTGATAAGTTCATTAGATACTTCTATATACATTATAATTGTAAACTAATTTTCAATGTATTATGTAATAGCTGAATTTCTCTTGAAGAAGTAGACTAATCCTGCCCCACAGTGGACAAGTATAGCTGTTTTGAACCCAATTGTTTCTGATCAATATAATTGCAAAATATGTGTATCTGTTATAATTACATAAATACCTGCAAATGTATTGCTGCCATGTACTAGCTTTTTAATTTTGATGATTTTCCTCTCTGATTTTACATTCAACATTGAACTCATGCTGGGTTACACTACTGAACTAGTCGTGCTTTATTTAGCTTCTTACTTATTGATTTTTTTTCTGTCATTTTAGTTTCAACATAAATATTGAACAATTTACATTGAGCCACACATATTTTGAGGTCTGAGCCATAACTGTTAGTTTCATATAAAATTGCATTTCCATAAGGTATGAATAGAGCTTAGCTTTTATTTCTATTTTAGAATTTAGACTATCAAGCTATGACTTCTTTGCAGATTATTTTGATAAAAAATCAGTACAGTAATATACAATTGACATTTTGGCTAGGGTGGTCATCATTGTTCCTGTCCCTTACACTTTCCCTTGTCTTCTAGGCTTATTAATTGGTGTTCTAAATCAGCAAAACCAAACTCTGACCATTGTTATTAAATTTCAGTGGCAAGTTATCTTTGTGGATCCCCTTATATAAAATACACTTCCCAGAGTCTCCCTACGTGACCCGAACATGTCAACACGTTCAACAATTAGCACGTTTTGGATCTGTCTACAAACAGCTGAACAATGTACTTGTGTGGAATAAATGATATGACACTGCCTGGTCTATGGATATAGGAGAATAAATAAATAGCTGCAATGAAGACATGCTTGATATTGGCTAGCCATAAAAATACACTTGCTTACATTCAAAATTAAAAAACATTCTAGCACAACTTGGGATTCAATACATGTATAGTTGTGATTGCCACCTGTGCCCTGTAGGGACAATACTTTCAATGCAGAGCACCAAAGTTAAAATTGAACCAAATCTAGAGCAAAATCTAGCCTAAGTTACAACCACAAACATGTCACTGCTTTTTCTGGCATTACCTCTGGTAAGTCTCTCACTGGCAAATGAAGTAGATCGATGGATTGAGTTTGACCCTCACAAGTACATGTGTGGTTATGAGAAAAAAACTACCCTAGCGTTGACCAATTTCCTTATTATACACCCATTTTACAAGAATCTACAGTAAAGGCAGCAAAACACCTGTTAAAAGCGTGTGGGGTAAGAGTTGAATGCTCCCTATTTGCCTTGATTAAATCTACAATTCTGGAGACTTTTATTTCGTTTCCTCTAGATACATATAGAGGACCTCGGGCCATAGTAAGAATCTGACCAGTCAGCTTCTACTTATGATGCTGTGTTAGGCGGATAGCTCAGTGAGTTAAGCTCTTCATGCAGACAGCTGGTGTGATATATAGATGGTGAGTTTCATTCCTAAATTACAAGAAGCAGAGCGCTGGCAGAAGGTGCTTGTTGGTTGGAAACCTGAATGCTCCGGATGCACAGGTGTGAAAGCAACACACCACATAAATGTGGGAGCAATGCACATTTATTGTCTCCTGCCTGGTGAGTTTGTGTCAGAGGCCTGAGGTCCACCTCCTAAAGGAAATATGGGTCTTAAAAAAAAAAAACAGGATGACTGTATAACAGCAATTCTAGTCCAGTAGCATGTCTTTGGCAATATCCAGTGTCTGCTTGTTGACTTAAATGTACTTGTAAGGCTTCGGTAAAGCGTGTCTTTTTTTTTTTTAATGACTTTATTGGCTATTTTACTATGCTTCTAGGCTCTGTACTTGTTAGTTTTTAATTTGTTTAACTGTGTACCATTTTTTGTCTACTGTTCTCAACTATTATTCATATGTTTCTAATGCCAAAACTACATATAGAAAATGAAATGCAATAAAATGAAGAGTATTGATTTTTTTTACATAAAATATTAATGAACATATATATATATATATGCAAAGTGATACGAGTATGCCGCGTGCATTGATAGCTAAAAAGGACTATTCCGTTGCAGGAGGAGGATCAGCCTCCGTTGAGGAAAAATAGACGATTTTAACATGTGCTGTGTCATCCTTTCTTAAAATGCACACATGCTCAATACTTAAGGAGCAGTGGAAATCGCTGCATCATCAATCACGCTACAAAGTCTTTCAGCGTTTTTATCCGCTCTTCCGGCTCCCAGGCAAGAAATCAATAACCACTGCTTAGACTCTTGGTGTCCTAAAAACACTTCAGAGGGAAATATATGAAAGGGCAGAGAGAAGTTGTACAGGCCCGGCGCTTGAGTGCTTTTCCTGGGGCCGCCTTGCGCAGCGTGCTCCGCCACACAACAGACGAGCTCTAGCCTCAATCAAATTGTCATCAACGCATCTAAAACGGAAGTGCACTCAGGCCTTGCATTCAGAAAGCTCAACAATTAAAATAACAACCGAAGCGACTAGAAATATTCGTGCTGTAAATGTATTCCACGTTCCTCAAAAGGCCTGGTTTTATTTACCCTAGGCGCTGGGAGTAGGGCTCCAGCACCCCCAGAAATAACCATGCTGGAGTTCAGAAGGTGAACGAGCACTAAAGATGCTTGGAATGTTGCTTTTATCTTTTGATGTGCCGTCAAAGCCAAAGGTCAAGCTATCTCCTGACAAAATGTTTCCTAATCGTTTTGCAGGGAGATTGGTGTTTACTTTCCGTTTTCTGACTACAAAGGGAGAGAGGATTTTGTAAAGTGAACTATATAGCTATCTTACTGGAGTACAGGCACTGTGTAAAGAAAGGCTGTAGTATGTAATTAGGAGTACAGGCACTGTGTAAAGAAAGGCTGTAGTATGTAATTAGGAGTACAGGCACTGTGTAAAGAAAGGCTGTAGTATGTAATTAGGAGTACAGGCACTGTGTAAAGAAAGGCTGTAGTATGTAATTAGGAGTACAGGCACTGTGTAAAGAAAGGCTGTAGTATGTAATTAGGAGTACAGGCACTGTGTAAAGAAAGGCTGTAGTATGTAATTAGGAGTACAGGCACTGTGTAAAGAAAGGCTGTAGTATGTAATTAGGAGTACAGGCACTGTGTTAAGAAAGGCTGTAGTATGTAATTAGGAGTACAGGCACTGTGTAAAGAAAGGCTGTAGTATGTAATTAGGAGTACAGGCACTGTGTAAAGATAGGCTGTAGTATGTAATTAGGAGTACAGGCACTGTGTAAAGAAAGGCTGTAGTATAATTATTTTTTAACACAATTTAAATACATGTAAATGTAATGTACAAATATTTAAAATATATCAGCAGTTAAGAAAGCACAAATGAAGCGATTTTTTTTGTAATTCTAAGTGTGATGAAAACAAAGATTTAATAGGATCAAAACAAATCAAGACATATAGTGATGTGCAAATGAAAAATATTTGCTAAAGCCTGATTTCTACACATTATTATTTATGATTTCTACACATTATTATTTATCAGTAAAACTGCATGTCTCTGAAAATGTAGTGGCCATTTCAATGGAAACTATGATGTCTGTAAATGATAGTGTGCTACCGCACAATGCTGTTGCTGTAGTAATATATTTGTGACAGTGTACTCCTAAATACACCATCGGCTACATACAACACCCATACCACTTTCCGACTGAAGGGCCTTGGCTTGTTTGTTACACTCGTTCTTTGTGTGATGTTTGGATTTTTCACTGTTCCCATTACTTCAGTGGTGTAACATTGATGGCAGCACCCCCACTTTGAAAATTGTTCCTGCACGACTGGATTTTTCCATCTTATTGTATAATTAAATCTGGTACAAATTGCACACATGGTTGTACATTGTGCAGACGTCACACTTGAGTAAAGGCATCTCACTCAAAAGTTGTCCAAGAGGGAGCATGTAGATCTTAAGAAACCTACAGATTAATGTATTTAGAAGTAAGCATTATGATGTATTAGGTTTGACCTACTACCGTTACTATTAAACAACTGAAAGCGCAATGAAGCAAGACGAGAAGACATATCTGCACACGGGGCAAATGAACTACAAAAAACAACAAGCACTTTCTATTCTTATGCAGTCACTAGGAAACATAATGCAATACCATAAACAGCAATTTAATATACTGAGGAGAAGATAATGAAATTAGCAATTTCCACCATACCCTCTTTGATTATCTGAGACTGTGTTTCTTTTATGGACAGGTTCTCATAAAAGTGTTAAGAGACCAGAGAAACACGATGAAGATGTAGAATCCCTCTCTGCCTTGAGATGTAGTAGGCATTAGCCCTTTAGCAATATTTGATGCATGAGCTAGATAAATTAAGTTTTCTTTTATATTTCTTTATGTATTTTAGATATTTCTACTCAGGTTTTTATTGATGTGTATGTAATGAGCGCATGGTTGGCACAAATAATCAAAAATGTATCCCTTTCTCACTTTGAATCAACACTGAAACTTAAACCAAAGAGTACTCTTTACAAAATGCAACAAGACCGCCGTATCCTCCTCCAGAACATTTTATATTTGGAATGTACTACATATATATAGTGGTTACATGACAGGAAACCATGTAATATGGTCCAATATTGCCATAAAGTGGTTCTGGTCACATCATGAACCACAAGGCGTAGAGGTCTGTCAATGTCACCAGAACCCTGAAATGGCAACACAGGGGCCATAATATACAATACCTGTTATGTACTTTGTATGTTATATGTTTATTTAGAGATGCTTAGCTTGAAAAAAGTGTGTTTTTCATTCAATGAAATGTTAACTGAATATAGTCAGTGAAATATTGCACTTTACTGCAGTAAAAATAAGAGAACAACACTTAATTACGTAGATAAGAATGTATAGTTTTAGAAACAACACCCTTTCCATTGTTAAAAGTCACATTCTGTCTGTAGAAGGTGGGGTGGGTAGTTGACGCTGTTCTCAGTACGGTGTAGCTAACAATGGGCTCTGAATGGAATTAGAATGTGTGGTTTTCTTTATGTTTCATGAATAGAACGATGACTACACAAAGGACAATGTCAAAGATCTGCCTTCAATGGCCGGCCAAAATGTCATGAACACTTGAAGCAGTGCCACCACTCCTCCTTCTTCCTGCAGCTGCGTCGTGTCAGAATGAACAGCCCCGCCCGCCCTCAGCTTGGCTGCAGGAAGTGAGCGAGGAGAAATAAAATGATAATAACCTTTGTTCTTATTTTATTTTTCATTTTTTACTGCTGAAAAGCAGTTGGGCGACGCTCCTCTGCATTAGCGGAGGAGCCACCACTGAATAACTCCGCTCCCAGTGGGCGGCGGCAGGAAAACTGCTCCCACCCACTGGGAGCAGAGTTTTCATCTGTTCAGCGGGCAGGAAAGCAGATGAAAAGTTTTTTCCCACATGCAGGGAGCAGCATATGTTGCTCCTCCCTACCTGTGGGAGCAATGCCAGCTCCCGCTGGAGGCAGGGAGTTGGCAGGAATCACTGGGGCTCCCCCGCAGTCCCAACGTAGCACACTGGATGCCCTGGATGGGCTCCAAGGCACAGAGGAGCAAGAGACCGGGCCCTGGGGGGCCTCCCTCCCCTTACAATAAGTGGCCGGGGTCCTTGGGACTAAAATCGGTCTGGGAAGGGTGGCTGTGCGGCCCCCTCCCACATTAATTCTTGGCCAGGCCCCAGGGGATGGGGCCCCCAGGGCGTTTTCCCGGTAATTCCACATTGAAAGACGATCTGAAATACTTTGTGGAGGTGACTGAATCTATTGGAGTACAATCTGTAGTAACTGTGACGAGTGGGTTCTTTCTTGTCCTTCCTTACCTGGAGACAGCAGAGTCCATGGATCTCCCTTAAATTACTAAGAGTAAGTGTTGGACTTGGCCCTGCTTGCAGGGTCATCCCGAAACTTTTTTTGCCTTCCCCCTAGCCTTTTTGCTGTGATGGAATTGGTGGGTTCAGGATGTTGGACACTTTAGCGCTGGTTAGCAGTGCAAAGTGTGTGTGCTGTCTGCCTCCCATGGGCTTACATTAGGAACACCCCCCCATGGGAGAGAAAAGGTATGCCATGTTTGGCATGTGGGTGAAATGCGAATATTAAATGCTGCGCAATGGGGTACGCAGGTTTATTTTAACCATTGTAAGAAATGTCACTTTTAAAATGTCACCCTGTCTGTGTGCTTTGGGCCCGCTGCCTCAAGTGGGTTGCAGGTCTTGTGTTCGGAGTGACCAAGGCTGACTCCGCCCCCTGGGGTGGGTCTGTCGCCCACACCCCCAGCTTTTGGAGGGAAACCCGGCAGACAGGGTGCTCTACACCTCCCCCAAAACCAGTTGGGACCGGATTACCAGAGAGCCTTCTAGAAGGTTCTAGCCCTTTCTGGTAGGTGGGGTGAGGGGGGTATATATAGGGGGGCTGGGCCTCCATGTGACAGACTGTGCGTGGACTTGATTGAGAGGGGACACTCTGCCAGGAGGTACCGCCGCAAGGGCCTGTGTGCTGGCCCCTGTGCCCATCTGTACCCCTCCGCTGTCCACAGGGCCAGGGAGAGCCCTTTACTGGAGTGAAGACTGCTGTGCCAGGAGGAGTGCCACGTTACGGGGGTTGACTGTTCCTAGGAACTGCTGTCCTGTCTTGATGAGTGCCCACTGCCTGCGGATCTTGCCCAGTATTGCCGCCTGCTCTCCTGCCTTCCTAAGCCCAGCACCTGGTGAGCGCTATACCTTACTTCCAGCTGCCTGCTGTCTAGCGCCCTGTGAGCACGTGGTCTGCCCAGGAGAAGAGAGGAGCTGACGCCTGCAGCGCTGTGCTGCTAAAGCGCTATAACTGCGCCACAGGGGGAAGAGAAAGGAGCTGGTGACCTACAGCGTGCTGTTGTTGAAGCGCTACAAGGGAATCCCGGAGGGGGAAACCCCCCCTTGCCTGCTTGAGTAACAGCGGGTGTCCACCCCGCATTTGCCGTTATTTGGGAAGTGCTGGTAGCCGGTAATCACCGCCGCCGCCCGGGACAGGAAAGCGCTGTGTGGGGACTGAAGCGCTGTCACCGCCAGGAATCATCGCCGCTGGTCGGGATCTACGCGCGCTGTGTAGCGCTAAGAAGTGGAGCGCTGCTTGCCGCGAATCCCCGCGTGCTGCCGGTGAGAGCTGCCTACTTAGAAATATACCAGGAGCCTACCCCGGGGGTTGCTGACCTTCGCGGGTGCCCACCCCGCATTGCCGCATGTATGTTATTTAATCGGCGGGAGCCCACCCCGCCGTCTACTTCAAAATTGCAGCGGGAGCCTACCCCGTATTGTCGTCCGTTGCGGGTGCCCACCCTGCATGTATGCTGCGTGGCGGGAGCCCACCCCGCACGCTGGAATTGCCGGAAATCACCGCCGCGACCCGAGGGTCCGTCGAGGGCCGCTGCGCTGCCTGCGGCGACCCGGAAGGGAAAGGATCGACCCCGAAGCCAGCAGGAAGCCGTCCGGAGCCTCGCGGGCTCCCCATCTAAGTCCCGGGTCCCAGGAGGGGGCCCGGGTGAAGTCAGGAGAGGCGCCAGAGGTGCTGCTGACGGCGGGGCTCCCATGAGCTGAGGAGAGCCCCGCGACGTCAGCAAAGGAGAGGAGGAAGCCGGCCTGCAAACCGGAGCCTCCCTGAGGAGAAGAGCAGAGTCTCGGGACTGCCGGTGAGTGGGGCTGCGTGTCGGGCCTGGGGGGGGTTGGTCGAGGCATGGTGTCGGTGCCTTTCCCCCAGTGGCCCCAAGCCCTCGAGGAGGGGGCTCCCCCGGGGTCAGGGCTGTGCATGCCTTGTTTCTTCCAGCTGCCCCGCTGGACAGTGGGCAGCTGCAACGTTCCGCCACATTTGTTTTTGAAGCCCCCGTGGGGCTCCAGGCCGGATCGGGCCACAGTGCCCCTGGGGCTACCCAGCGACGCCGCAGTTGCGGGTCGCTGCATCGAAGGGGCATTTGTGTTTTTAGAGTCCCAGAAGAGGGGCTCCAACGTGCCAGTGTTCTTGTGGGCAGATTCCTGTTAGAGCCCGGAGTGGGGCTCCCATCGCCGCATTGTTGTCGCCAGTGCTTTTGGGTTTACCCAGCTGCCCCGCTGGGCAGTGGGCAGCTGCAACGTTGGGCACATTTGGGTTTAGGAGCCCCCGAGTAGGGGCTCCCCAGGCGCCGTGGCACCAAGGACTAATCTTTGCAACGCTTGGGCATGTATAAGGTGTGCCCTGCATTACTGGTGATGACAATCAGGAAATGCTGAGTACTACTGACTCTATGAATGATATGTTTACGCCTACTCTGATTTATGCTAATGAGGCCTCTATGCTCCCAAGGGTACGCCTAATGACATGCCATGATGTTTTCATTTCATGCTTGAGGCTAATGCGTTCCATGCTCACAGGTTTATGCCTACTGCATATGTTTGTACCTAACGTTAAGCATGATGTTTCGTTTATGCCCCTAATGATGTCTAGCGCATATGTTTACTCCTAATGCAGGAGGTGATTCATGCTCATGACTTATGTCCCATGCCTAGGGTCATGTTATGATGTGCAAAGGTTATGCCTGCGCCAACGTGTTCATGTTATAGTGGGATTTATGCGAATGTGAGGTGCTAGGCTCATGCCAGATTATGTTATGCATACCCTGATTTATGCAAATGTTATTGATGCCACTGAGGTGCGGACTGAATGCACACTATGTTTTACACTTCCTCCTCATGTGCCTATTGAAATGCCTCAGGTGTTATGTTCATGCTGATAATGCTTTTCTTTCCCTAAGGCCTGCACCGCTGGTTGTATGTATACTGGGCCTAGGATTCATGCATCATGCATTTATGCTCATGACGATGCCTCATGGGATGTTTTATGTTTATGCCTAAGGCTTATTGCACTATGACGACAAGCTCATGATCTTGCCAGGAGTTACTGGCTGCGACACATTTATTGCTGGTCTTACAATTATCCTAGTTGTGCTGTGATGGTTCTGGCAGCGGCCCGATTGGCCCTGCCCTGTAAATAGTGCCCCTGTAAATGACTACCTGGTGCCAGTTGGCACAGTGCTTTTACAACTGTGATTGCCTACTGACGTGTTTTGCATAATACACAAGTTATGTTCATGCAACCTGGTGTGAAGTCTCTTTTTGTAGTGTGCCTAGTGTGTCGCTTGTGAGTGGCTGCGCGGATGCTTTACACAATGCTCCTGGTTTAGCCTACCCGCTCCGCACCACGCTACCCCATTTCTAACAGTAAGCAAATGTGCAAATCACTTGGAGGTTTCACCCGTTTGGCCCCCGCCCACCTTAGTAGTTTGCATTGGTCTTCCCGCCTTTTGTCAGGATGATGGACAGCTTAAGAAGAGGCCTTCCAGCCCATTTCCACCAATTTTGGTGAGGCGTTCTTGACGCAGAGGAATATGAGCACATCTCCACCAAACAAAGAAGCACTTACTTCATATAGTTAAGAAGAAGGACCCTTGTTTGGTGGAGATTTAACTCTCTGTAGTCTTGTTGTCTTCTCTATAGGAATATTCATGTTATCACAGATTTCTGGATAATGGCACACGAGGAACAATCACATTGCCAAAACACACGCAATTCACTAGTGACATTTCCTCATGGTCCATTACGCAGCTGTAGAGTAGAATACCTATTGGACATTTACCCAATGTGGTAGCACTAATTAGCCAGTAGAAAGTACTCCACTTGGGTAGATATTTTGTGCAAAACTGTGGAATCTTGTTGGATAAGAGGGCAGGTGCGGTTCTGTTGTGGCCCAGTCACTTAAGCTGCTACTGACACACCCACACAGACACTTAAACACCCACTCACACACTCACATACTCAGGTACTCACACACCCACTCCTAGACCCATTCAGACACCCACTGACATACCCTTTGAGACACTCGCACACTCACTGAGACACTCATGCACTCACACGCCCACTGAGACACTGTCATCTACTCACACACCCACTGAGACACTCACACACCCACTCACACACTTGTTCAGCCACTCATGCATACACTCACAGATCCACTCAGACACTCACGTACCCACTCACTGACCCACACAGAGACTCTCACACCCACTCACCAACCTATACAGCCACTCACACAAAGGTTATAGGTTACAGTTAGGAAATAAAATGTAAAAAACCTTAGAAATTCACACAAAAAAACAAAGGTTACAGGGACGCTAGAGCTAGGAAATAACATTAAAAAACCATAGAAATTCACTGAAAAAAATGAAAGGTTACAGGGACGTTATATTTAGGAATTCGAATTTTTTAAAAACTTAGAAATTCACTAAAAAAACAAAGGTTACAAGGACTTTATTGTTAGGCTCAGATTTCACTCGAACAAAACCAGTGAAATTCAGCAGTTATAGTTACCTGAGCTAACAACTTACACTACCCGCAATGCACTGCTTATGACCTCACATATTACATCACTAATGGCATGATCAGTGACACCACTGATGACATCTCAAGTGACATCACTGATGACATCACTGATGGAATCATCCATAGACCCACTCACACACCCATACAACCACTCACATACCCACTCACTCACCCACACAACTACTCATCCATAGACATACTCACACACCCAGTACTCACACATACAGCTACTCAACCACTTACATACCCATTCACGCATCCATACAAGAACTCACAGGTCTACTTACTCATCCATACAGCCACTCACACAGACAGTTAGTCTCCATTACAGTCACTCACACACCCACTCAATTAACCAAACACCCACTCCAACAGCCACTCACTCACCTAAACAGCCACTCACTCACCCATACAGCCACTCACACACCCACTCACCAATACAGCTACTCACTCACACATACAGCCACTCAAACGCCCACTAATTTACCAAAAGAACTACTTACACACCCAATTGTTCACCCATACATCCACTCACACAGCCACTCACTAACCCATACAGCTAATGACACACTCACTCACTCACAGACCTGAAAAGCTACTCACACACCCACTTATTCACCATACAGTTTCCCACGCACCCACTTAATCACCCATACAGCCACTCGCACAGCCACTCTCACACCCAGTCAATCACACATCCACTCACACACAGTCATGCAGCCACTCACATAATATATGTTAAAAAAATGGAATCACTCATTAGTAGTACACAAAGTATACTCATTTAACTTTTCTTGTACCTTAGTATATATGTTTAACACTCAGCAATGTTTAGAAAACACTCTCAATCACTGGATGAGGTCATCAGTGATGTCATCAGTGATGTCACTCACCATGTCATGAGTGATGTAATATGTGAAGTCATAAGCAGTGCATTGCAGGGGGCAAATATATAGTTAGCTCAGGTAACTATAACTTTTGAATTTCACTGGTTTTGTACGAGTGAAATCTGAGCCTAACTATAATGTCCCTGTAACCTTTGTTTTTTTCCAGTGAATATATATATGTATGTGTGTAGAAATGACATGAGAACTTACATTTAAAAAACTGGAAAAACACTGAAATTCATAGCTCACTGAGCTAATTATAACTTCCGGCCTCACATATTACATCACTTAAAATCTCAATATATGTTCAATGACATCATGGAGTACATCACTGATAATATCTCAAATGGTAATGATGGAGCAAGGTTTCAAAAATGAAACTTGCTTGTACGCAATCCTCCTCATAGTATTAACTTATTAAATTTGTATTGTCAATACTAACCTTTGCATTCACAAACACAAGAGGGACAGAAGCTTGCCTATGTGTTTTACTAATGAATAACGCTTGTCTGTAATCCAAAATGTCCGCTAAAGCGCGGGAACTTCATTGCGCATGTCGCAACCTGATCACATGGTGTGACATCTTTCTTTGCTTGGTGGGAAACTTCTGCTTCTGCGCAGTGTGCACTAAAATGGCCGCTAAATGTTTTCACATGCTTCAGCTTGCTCTCATGTCATTATTAAATTGTCGTTTTCTTAATGCTACTAATGCAGGATAGTATTATAATTAATTGGGAATAGAGTAGGGAAAGTGGGCATACAGTGAAACATTTTATTTGTGATTTTAATATTTTCTTCTTGCACTTTTAGTAATTCGTAAACTTGGGCCTGGGTTGGTGACTTGAAACTCGAGAGACAGATGGTTCTGCGCATGTGTCCTGTGTGCCTGCCAAGTGAAGTCAACTTGGACGTCTCCCAAGGCCATGACCCATTGGCCGAAGATGCTGTACTTTATGTTTCCGGTGGACAAAATGATACTTTTCCCCTGTAAAATGTATAACATTTGTCGTGAGACGGGTGGGAAATAAAGCGAATGTATTAATTTGAAGGGGTGGGAACGTAAAGACAATAGGCTTCACAATTTAGGCCAAATCGATATGGTGCGAGAATCCACCCCCTGTCCCTGTCCAATCAGAAGTAGTGGTCCCATATTTTAGCAACATTAAGGGGAGGTACATGGGCGTAGAAGGGTATAATAGAATATAGCATTAGTTAATTAGTCAGAGCATGCTTTCACGAAGAACAGGCGTCCATGCTGCGAGAGAGCTCTTAGCTCCAGACTGCCATGCTGATCGGTTGCTGACTGAATCCCTGTCCAGAAGAGGTCCTGAGGAGGGGGCGGCGGAGTCCATTAGAACGGGAGAATCGAGGAGAAGTCGAGTATCAGAGAGGGGAATGGCGCAGGCGTCGTTGTAGAGAGGTCACTGGTCCTGTCCTGATCCTGGAAGAAGTCTTTGCTCTTCATCCTTCCTGGGTCCTATCTTTTCCAACTCCTTGGCCAAGGGGCTTGGTTCTCGCATTTAGGTAACTATACTGCAACCTTTAGTTGCGCTGCTGTCTCTATCTTCTCCTCTTCCTTAAACACCGTCATTGATTAGCAAAATCATTTCTATGCTTTTTCTTGGGTATTTCAATCAAGTACCGTGTTTTCTGTATTTTACTCTGCTAAAACTTTAGATAAACATTTTAAAACTTCCTGACTCAGTGGTTATTTTAGGATTATGAACTATATTGAATGTCACTCATTTTAAATTTCCCAATTGGCAAAGGATCCATTGGTAAATTATTACTCTTCAATCAGAAGATAATCCGTAGCAGGGACTTTGATAAAAGAGTACATCTGACACCCAGCGTAAGTATTAGTGTAGAATGAATGTATGGGCCCAAGTGAGTATATGGTGTATGAATGCTGTTGGCTAATATTGCGCTGGATCAGTTTTCTGGTAAGCAGAGGACGGTTATGGTTACTCTTTGTTAATTGGGTAATGAGAATTTTTATTTGTATTTGTATGAACTAACATTCGCTTAAAATTTTGAGTTTGTTATATGTTGTCCAGAATACCCCGGGGTAAAAAGAATAGTGGGTGGCAAGTGGAAGCCATACTGCAGTGAGGTTATCTGTCAGGCAGAATTAGTACTGAGAAGTTAAGCAGGACTTTCAGTACTCGTTAGGGACTCTATGCGTGTGAGTAATAGCAAAAAGGGTACGCTGATAAAAATTTGATGTTATATCACCTAGTAAGGGTAACATTGGAGAAGTAACAGGTACTTCTGGAGCTTGTGTGAAGAGTAGACGGAAGTGTTTTACTCGTAGTATATGTTTTAGTAAACGGAAAAGTTTTACTAAGTGTGAGAAGAAACTATCTTTTTCGAATTTAGAAGAAACTGGCACGATAGCGAATGTTTTATGTTGTTACTGAAATTTAATTAAGATTTATAGAGAAAATAAGTTTGCGTAAATTTTTGTAAAGGGAGGGTAAGTTGCCGGAGAGGGAGCTGACGTCACAAAACGCCGCGCTGTGGTAGGTTGAAACAGCGGGTGTGGAGAGACACTTGTAAAGGAGGGGTCAGTAGTCAGGAGTAGTACTGACGTCACAGGTGCCGCGCTGGGATTGGTTAAACCAGCGAGGACAGAAAAGAGCAGATTGTAAAGGAGGGATTGACAGAGAAACGTCATCAAAAGGCCGCGCAAGGATTGGCTCGGAAATAAAAGATAGCAGACATTTGATTGGTCGAAATTATAGAAGCAAAATTCTTAGTGTATAAGGATTGCATGTTAAAACGCAATCCGACTTTAACAGGAACTCGTTCGGATAGGAGATTCCTAGGTTTTGCAAAATATAATTTTGTACACAGAAGATTAGATAGAATGTACGGAGAAAGGAGAAAAATGTCATTCTTACAAAAGATTAAGAATTATTTTAAAAAGGACAAACCAATCAAAACTAGAGAAGGAATTATTATTCCACCAGCTAAAACGCCAGCATCATTTATGATGATGGAGAGAGGTTATCATACTTGTGTATGGATGGAGAATTGGATAGAATACACCAAAAATGATGGAATATTAGCATTTCCCCAGAATGGCACGTTCAATGGGCGAATTCTTCAGAACTTGAGATTGAGGATGAATGACTTAGAACCCAGACCTAGATTAACTCAGTACGAAGCTCTAGAAGAATGGGAAACCGAGGCATTTGAGCGGGATAGATCTAGAAGTAATAGGAGTTACCCAGGATTTTTCCCCAGATATTTACGTGAGTCGAGAGAGGGTCAGATGAAACAATGGAGAAGGGCAATGATTACAGAAGGACTGTATCCATTATTCACAGAAGGAGAGAAATCAGGAGGCAAATGTACAGAAAAGACAAAACATTTAATGAGAAATGAGGAGTCTGAAGACGAATTTATGGAGGAAATGTTAAGAAATCCCCCACCATATCAGGAAGGGACAAGTGGATGCACCCCAAGTGCACCACCAAAAACTCCATTAGTGCCACAGGTAATGCATGAATTCACCCCGAATAGAATGCTACATGATAAAGAAAAAGAAGCCCTAGAAAAGACCAGAGCAGAATTAATACAGAAAATAACTCAGATAAAAGTACATCCTGATTCGTTGACCATACCTGTAACAATTGGTCCAGTAGTTCCATTATATGGTACTCAGGGAAATTGTCCTCCACCCATACTTGCACCTACTCCTGTGAGTAATCCCAGACCTGAAGCTCCAGTTATAATTGAGGATCAATTTAGTGACTGTGAATCCACAATATCACTTATGGACTTGCCTATTCGAGGTTCTGTAAATAGTACTCCAAGAAAAGATGTACCTGGAGGTTCAAAAGATGTAAGTTTAGTAACTTCATCGGGAGCAAAAAGTGCTACCATAGTAACACCTGAAGATCTAGAAAGATGGGTGCAAGGGTCAGTTAAACAGTGCACACCTCCGAAAATAATGGACATTCATAAATTAAAAGTCGAATTAGAAGAAATAATAGCAGGAAATGTAGGACTAGAACGCTTAAATACCTATGATGAAGAAGAATTATTGTTCCTATGCAGGAGTATCACCAGAAATGTAAGGTTATTTCATGAAAAATTGTCCAATTTAGCATTACAGATGGGAATAGAAATAGGGAGATCAAAGGTACTACAGAAACCCTATAGAGCAGAATTTTCAGACAAAGATTTAGAAAATATGAATGCCTCTGGAAGAAGATTACAAATAAGAGAATTAATGTTAGTTTTGCAAAAATGGGGAGACCTAGATAAATGGAAAACTAGGTGGGCCAAGAAAAAGGAAGAAGCACGAACAAGTAGAACAGCATCAGAATATGTGATGAAGGAAGCAGGAAAAGCAGATCAAATGTATCCAATGCGAGAAGTTGCGGGAGGAGGATATGTACATGTCCCATGGAGCAGACAGGATATTTTATCATTTACGAATGATTTTCCAAAGCTGAGGGAAAAGCCAATTGAATGGTACAAGCAGGTTGAAAGGTTTGTGAAGGTGTCAAAGGTATTGTTGAAGGATTTAGATGGTTTGTTTGACATAGTGGTACCTGCCGATTTGTGGACAGATTGTAAAATTACAGTCGATTGGCCTAGTGATGAATATCCTAGAGATCCGAAGACAGGTGCCCCGTCAAATGATGTAATGAAAAAGTATCAGCAGGTGATAACATACCTGAAAGGGAAAATACCCCCGAAAGAAACAGATTGGGTGAAAATAGATCGAACCACCCAAGAAGCCAGTGAATCAGTACATTCCTATTATGAGCGTCTATTGCAGGTGTTTAAACAGTATAGTGGATTTGAGGACATTGGAGACAAAAACATGAGTCAGTTTGTGTATCGATTTGTTTATGGTCTGAAGCCAGAGATTTGCCAGATGATTAAACAACACATGCTGTGTTGGCAGGGAAAGCCCATAGATGAAATTCTGAAATATGCGAAATATTGTGGAGACGATATTGAGGATAGACACAAGAAATTACAAGAAAAGGTGATGTGGGCACAGGTGAAAATGGCAGAGAAGCAGGGAATTAATTTGGAAAATCCGAGTGAAAATCAAGGAAAAGATTCTGGAACGAGTGGTGATACGGGAAATGGTGGAAAATTTAGAGGACGAATGAGTAGAGAAGAAGCTAAAAAGAAATTTCCTTGTCATGGATGCGGAAAATTGGGGCATTGGAAGGACGAATGTAAAAAGATTCGGAATAATAATGGCCCAAATCAAAACTTAAATCCACAGACGCAGAATGACTCACAGCAGGGTGTAAATCCCCAGAGTCAATTACCACCTCCACCTGTTCAGGGTAATGTAAGCAGAGCAAAGCACGGTACAGACATTGGATACCCAGGAGGGAGTGGTAAGAATGATTATATGACATCACAATTTCTTTTGCAGGACAATTACTGTGAATTCAACTCATGACGGTGCCTAGGAGAGGGGAAGAAGGAGTGCGTACTTGGCGCATCCTTACAGGTAGATCAGTCTGGTCCATATGTTGAAGGAAATGTGAAAGGTAATGATATTACTTTCCTTTTGGACACTGGTGCTACCAGGTCTACGGTGAGATCAGCAGATATCCCAGACCTTCCTCTCTCTGGTGAAGATATCCAAGTAGTAGGGGTAGCTAATCAAAGAATTAGAACGCCTCTTACAGAACCAATGGAAGTCAAAATAGGAAACTTCAGAGAAATGCACCAATTTGTAGTGTGCGATTCTAGCCCAGTGAATTTATTAGGTAGGGATTTATTGTGCAAAATGAACTGTACAATTTTCTGCACGCCAGATGGTGTGGCAGTTCAGACACCAGATGAGGACCATGTATATAAAATTATGGTTGCAAAACAAGGTACAGAAATAGACGAAATGTTTTCGTTAATAACAAGAGATGAGTTGCCAGAAGAAATAAAAGGTACAGTAAACCCCATGGTATGGGATTTCACCGGAAAAGAAGTAGGACTTATGGCAAAAATAGATCCAGTTCAAATTACGGTAAAAGAAGGTGCAATTTTCCCAAATACCAGACAGTACAAAATGAGTGCAGAAGTAAAAGCAGGAGTCATTGAAGAAATAAATCGAATGGTAGAACAAAACATCCTAAAAGAAGTAATGAGTAGCCCATGTAATTCACCAATCATGGGACTAAAGAAACCTAGTGGAAAATATAGGATTGTTCAGGACCTGCGTAAAATAAACAAGATTGTGGAACCATGTTGTCCCATAGTACCAAATCCTGCAGTAATTCTATACCAGATCCCTTGGAATGCAGGATGGTTCACAGTAATTGATTTATGTCAAGCATTCTTTTCAATACCATTGCATCCAGACAGCCAGTATCTTTTCTCATTTAAATTTGAGAACAAGGTCTATGTGTGGAATCGTGTTCCTCAGGGGTACACAGAAAGTCCTTCCATCTTCAACCAGATACTGAAAAAGTGCCTGGAAAAACTAGTGATGCCAGGAAGCTCAGTCTTAGTCCAATATATCGACGACTTATTGGTGGCGTCAACCACCAGAGAAGACTGTGTTGTTGATTCCATAGCATTATTAAATCTCTTGGCTGAGGAAGGGCATAAAGTCTCACCTGAAAAGTTACAGTTTTGCAGGACAGCTGTTAAATATCTGGGACATCAAATTGAGAGGGGAAAAAGAAGAATAACCTCTGAAAGAGTAGAATTAATAAAGAGAATGCAAATGCCTGTAACCCAAAGACAAGTGCGGATGTTCCTAGGAATAGTAGGCTACTGTCGACAATGGATACCAAATTTTTCCATGTTAGCTAAGCCCTTAATTAACATGACGAAAAAGAAAGCAAAGGACCCTGTTGAGTGGGAGGATGAAAGTGTAGAAGCTTTTGTAAAATTGAGAAACGCACTTTGTTCAGCACCTGCCCTAGGCATGCCTGATTATAAAAGAGAATTCGCATTATTCTGTCAAGAGAGAGAAAATTGTGCACTTTCTGTCCTAACTCAGAGACATGGACTAGACAGACGTCCTATAGCGTACTTTTCTGCTACATTGGACCCAGTAGCAGCCGCGTTGCCAGGATGCTTAAAAGCAGTGGCAGCAACTTGTTTGAGCATTGAACAAAGCGAGTCAATTGTGATGGGACATCCTGTAAAAGTGTATGTTCCACATGCAGTTGTGATTCTATTGACAAGAACCCGAACTCAGCATCTTACTCCTAGTCGGCTGACTAAATATGAGAGGATAATAATGGGTGCTGAAAATGTGACCATGGTAAGGTGTACAATAATAAATCCAGCAACTTTATTGCCGGACCCATATCATGAAACAAATAAAGATGACGAAGAAGATGAACATGATTGTGTACAAATTACAGAATTATGTACAAAACCACGCCCAGACATAGAGGAACAGCCTCTTAAAAAGCCAGACAGGGAGCTATTTGTCGATGGTTCATGTCAAAGACATGAAGATGGTAAACTAACTGCTGCCTATGCGGTATGTGAATTAACTGGAATAGTCGAAGCATCCTATTTACCAGGAGTAAAATCTGCACAAGTAGCTGAATTGATTGCTTTGATAAAAGCTTGCAAAATTGGGAGGAATCAGAGAGTGACCATATTTACAGATAGTCAATATGGTTACGGGGTTGTGCATGATTTTGGCCAACTGTGGATGCAGAGGGATTTCATGACTTCTTCAGGATCCCCCATTAAAAATGGACAATTTGTAAGGGAATTGCTAGAAGCAATACAATCACCAAAAGAATTGGCTGTGGTGAAATGTGCCGCACACCAGTCAGGAGATGACTGGGTGGTAGTCGGCAACAGATATGCAGACCTGGTGGCTCAACATTGTGCCAAAACCAGAACGTCAGTCAATAAGAGGGTGGAAAGAATGGGAATCAGCTGCCAACTTATGCTGTATATGCCACCTGAAACATGGAATGAGGTGAAGAAATTGCAAGATGAGGTTGATGAAAGTGAGAAAAATTTGTGGATTAAAGTGGGTTGCTCCCAAAGAGGAGAAGATGAAGTGTGGATCAGTGCAGATGGCAGACCAGTCATGCCAGACTGTTTACTCTCACAAATGGCCAGAATGCATCATGGAGACACACACATAGGGAGAGATGCAATGATTAGGCTGTTCAGACAAAATTGGTACAATCCCAAATTCAGGGCTGTTGCAGAGAGTCTTTGCCAGAGATGTCTAACTTGCCAAATGCATAATCCAGGCAGGAAAACGATAATTGGGTTTGGAAAGATTGGAAAGGCAGAGGGCCCATTTATAAGACTCCAGTTCGACTTCATACAGTTACCACCATGCAGAGGACTAAAATATGTACTAGTCATAGTGTGTCTGTTTTCAAAGTGGGTGGAGGCTTACCCTACTAGGAGAAATGACAGTATTACAGTTGCAAAACTGTTGTTACGTGAGCTCATACCTAGGTTTGGTTTCCCAGTATCTTTGGAATCAGATAGAGGAAAACACTTTAATAGCGAAGTGATCCAGATAATCTGTGAAGCATTTCAAATCAAACAGAAATTGCACTGTGCATATCGCCCAGAGGCTTCTGGAGTGGTTGAACAATTAAATGGCACTATAAAGTCAAGATTGGGAAAAATGTGTGCATCAACATCATTAGAGTGGCCAGACGCATTGCCACTTGTCTTGATGGGACTCAGAAGTATACCTGACAGAACGACAGGATTAAGCCCTCATGAAATAATGATGGGAAGAGCAATGAGACAAACACATGTTCCCACAAACAAATTAGTAAATATATCTGATGATATGGTTCTGGATTATTGCAAAGGATTGGCTGACCTAGTGCGTTCTGTCTCTCATCAGGTTGGAGAAGACGCAGTTTCCAGGCAGCCTGAACTAGAACATGATCTGAATCCTGGTGATTGGGTGGTAGTGAAGAATCACACCAGAGAAACGTGTCTATCACCCAGGTGGAGCAGACCTTGTCAAGTTATATTGACCACCAAAACAGCAGTGAAGTGTGCAAGATTTCCTAATTGGATTCACGTAAGCCACACAAAGAGAGTACCAGACCCTGAAGAGGAGAATTCACAGACAACACCAATCACTGAAGAAGCTGAAGGTTGCCCAGCAGAGGAATCTCAGGATCGAGGTTCGAGAGAAGCTGACGGAGAACAACCGAGCACAAGTCAGGATTGGATACCAGTGGTAGAAGTTCCTGAAGTATACCACAGAACGAGAAATCAAACTAAATTGGAAGAAATTGAAGAAGATCAGATAGGTGAAGAAGAAGCAGTTCAGGATCAAGAAGAAAAGACAGTAAAAGATCCTGAACAAAATAAGATAGGGAAAGAAAATTGGACACAAAACAGTGAAGATTTAATAGACTTTACACAGGAACAGACAGGTTTAGAAGAATCCGGTCAGGCTGCAGAAGTTCACAGTGCAATAAGCCCTGATCAGAAGCAGTTAGATCAAGAAGAATTCACTAAAGAAAAAGGGGTTGATACAAATGAACATAAAGAAATAAAAAAAGAACAAGGTCAACATCTTGAAAGACATTGTGGAGCTACTGAAGAAAAACAAATTAGACCTGAAAAGGAGCAAACAAGAAACACAGTAATTGAAGAAAATGAAACAGTGCTAAGAAGTGAAATTAACGAGATCCCTGAAGACGAAAGCAAAGAAACAGTGCCAACAAAGAAAACAAGAAAAGGAGATCATTGGCCAAGTGTCATTAAAAGAGTAAAGTACCACATAACAACCAGAAGTGAAGATCCAGAACAAGTACCTGAAGTGACAAGTCAAACTGAACAAGAGAAAAAGTCAGGAAAAAGAAAAAGTAAAAGACTGAGACCTGTGAATAACAAATTCAAGGGTCCTGACTGGACTTATATTATTCTTGAAGATTTTGAAAGCTCAGAGTCAAGTGACAGTGGTGGCGAAGGAACAAGTGCAGAACTAACATACGAAGAAGAAACAAGACCACCCTGACTAAACAAAAGAATCCTCTAAAGAAAAGAAGAAGAGATAAGAAGAGCAATCTTCCTTGTCGAAAAATGCCTGACGATAGAGTTACTGGGAGACCAAAACGAAATTGTTGTAGGAGATGCTGTGCAATCTGCATATGTAGTCTAGTATTGGTGCTTATAGTATGGTTAGTCCTGATTGTAGCAGTTCCTTACCTTATGATAATAGATAAGAAGATTAATAATGAAACTAAAGGGAGGACAGCAAACATGAAGGGCAATAGAGTAGAATTAATGGCAGAAGATGAGGCAGAAATTCATCATGAAATAGCTGATAACGACACTAGTTTAAATGTTTTCACAAAGTTATTGTTTCAGTATGTAGACACAATGGAAGTTAGTAATTGTTATGTCTGTATGAAGTTACCTGAATCAGTAGCGGAAGGATTAACATACCATCATTTACCACTGACATATGGCATCTCATGTAGTGTATTAACAAGTTTATTTTATAGAACAGGTAGGCTACAGTATTATTATTCAAACTTAGATGTGATATTTTCTGAGGTTCCGATTCGCAAGAGTATGAACCCAGTGCTTAGTAGTCAAGACGCACAGTTTATGGGAGAGTTTTTCTTAACAATGAAATCGATAGACATAACACATGCACATAGACACAATCTAACATGTTCTTTACTAGAAGAAGAAAAGATATTTTTGAATTTAGTAGAAGATAGAAGACATGATTTTCAAAAGAAAGCTTCAGAGCATAAGGCTCAGTTGCCACCTTGGGCGGAGAAAGAAGGGAGTTATACACCTGGCAAAGCTCAAGCTGCTATGGCTCTGGATTTCGTAAAGACAGGGAAAATTTGTCTTCATAGGTTAAAGACTGATTATAACAATGTTTTCATCGGTACCAGTGAATGTGAACACAATTTTTTAATTCTTGGAGGTTGGGGACTAAAAGGAGGAACAGATTCAGTTTTTCCTGGAATTTATTATGTATGTGGGAATAAGGCTTACTTTAGGCTTCCTGCACGATGGTATGGAAGTTGTTATTTTGGAATAGTATTTCCAAAGATATACCACGTAAAAAGAAACACTGAGAAGCAATGAAAACAATAGCAAATTAATACGTAGTAAAAGAGCTAGTTTTTCAGAAATTGTAGGTGATATATTTGGTGCATTGATACCTTCAGTGGGAATAATTCTGAACTCAAGGAAAATATGTAAATTGTCTACAGTGGTTGATCGTTTATCAACGGATACTGCTGGAGGTTTTCTAATGATTAATACGGAGATGGTTGCGATTAGATCTATGGTGATGCAAAATCGACTTGCTCTTGACATTCTATTGGCAAAAGAGGGAGGAGTCTGTAAATTATTGAAGACGAAACATTGTTGCACTTATATTCCTGATAAGAGTACAGAAATTGGAACGTATATTCAGAACATAACTAAACTTGAGAAAGAACTTAAACCACTGGAAGTTGATAGTGTATGGGAAAGTTTGACAAATAGTATCTCGTCAATTGGAACCTGGTTTGCTAATATAGGAAAAGGACTTATAGGTCAAATATTAGTACCCCTAGCAGGGATAGCAATAATAATATTGGCAATAACAATATGGTGCAAATGCTGTAGAAAGAATGGAACATATAAAGTGACAGGAAAAGGAAAGAAGAGAAAACTAGATGAAATAGAACTTGAAGAATGGAGAAGTGATTTATACAAAAAATTGAAAGGGGATGTGAAAAACAGAAAATGTAAAAATGAGAATGAAACGAATTGCTAGAAGTTGGCATCTGATTGAGGGTAGTATTTTTTGATGGCTCAGAAACGCCATCAGAGAGGGGATTGATGGAGCAAGGTTTCAAAAATGAAACTTGCTTGTACGCAATCCTCCTCATAGTATTAACTTATTAAATTTGTATTGTCAATACTAACCTTTGCATTCACAAACACAAGAGGGACAGAAGCTTGCCTATGTGTTTTACTAATGAATAACGCTTGTCTGTAATCCAAAATGTCCGCTAAAGCGCGGGAACTTCATTGCGCATGTCGCAACCTGATCACATGGTGTGACGTCTTTCTTTGCTTGGTGGGAAACTTCTGCTTCTGCGCAGTGTGCACTAAAATGGCCGCTAAATGTTTTCACATGCTTCAGCTTGCTCTCATGTCATTATTAAATTGTCGTTTTCTTAATGCTACTAATGCAGGATAGTATTATAATTAATTGGGAATAGAGTAGGGAAAGTGGGCATACAGTGAAACATTTTATTTGTGATTTTAATATTTTCTTCTTGCACTTTTAGTAATTCGTAAACTTGGGCCTGGGTTGGTGACTTGAAACTCGAGAGACAGATGGTTCTGCGCATGTGTCCTGTGTGCCTGCCAAGTGAAGTCAACTTGGACGTCTCCCAAGGCCATGACCCATTGGCCGAAGATGCTGTACTTTATGTTTCCGGTGGACAAAATGATACTTTTCCCCTGTAAAATGTATAACATTTGTCGTGAGACGGGTGGGAAATAAAGCGAATGTATTAATTTGAAGGGGTGGGAACGTAAAGACAATAGGCTTTACAATTTAGGCCAAATCGATATGGTGCGAGAATCCACCCCTGTCCCTGTCCAATCAGAAGTAGTGGTCCCATATTTTAGCAACATTAAGGGGAGGTACATGGGCGTAGAAGGGTATAATAGAATATAGCATTAGTTAATTAGTCAGAGCATGCTTTCACGAAAAACAGGCATCCATGCTGCGAGAGAGCTCTTAGCTCCAGACTGCCATGCTGATCGGTTGCTGACTGAATCCCTGTCCAGAAGAGGTCCTGAGGAGGGGGCGGCGGAGTCCATTAGAACGGGAGAATCGAGGAGAAGTCGAGTATCAGAGAGGGGAACGGCGCAGGCGTCGTTGTAGAGAGGTCACTGGTCCTGTCCTGATCCTGGAAGAAGTCTTTGCTCTTCATCCTTCCTGGGTCCTATCTTTTCCAACTCCTTGGCCAAGGGGCTTGGTTCTCGCATTTAGGTAACTATACTGCAACCTTTAGTTGCGCTGCTGTCTCTATCTTCTCCTCTTCCTTAAACACCGTCATTGATTAGCAAAATCATTTCTATGCTTTTTCTTGGGTATTTCAATCAAGTACCGTGTTTTCTGTATTTTACTCTGCTAAAACTTTAGATAAACATTTTAAAACTTCCTGACTCAGTGGTTATTTTAGGATTATGAACTATATTGAATGTCACTCATTTTAAATTTCCCAATTGGCAAAGGATCCATTGGTAAGTTATTACTCTTCAATCAGAAGATAATCCGTAGCAGGGACTTTGATAAAAGAGTACATCTGACACCCAGCGTAAGTATTAGTGTAGTATGAATGTATGGGCCCAAGTGAGTATATGGTGTATGAATGCTGTTGGCTAATATTGCGCTGGATCAGTAATATTAATGGCAACATTGATTACATCACTGATTGTATCATCCACAATACTGGTATTCACTTTACTCCATAAATGCTTACATCATTTAAAAAAAGAAAGTTTGTTGAAAGGGCCTTCAATCATATACAGCATAGAATTACTGTGTACACGTGTGTGTGTGTGTATAGAATAGAAAAAGCATAACCCAGGAGTCAAGTCTGGCTGTGCATTCCAAAGGATATATGGTGCACTGTCTACCTACCAGAAAAACTTTGGGGGCAAGCAGTGCTCCATTTTAAACAAGGTAATGACTGAGTGCACATAGTATGGGTTGAGGAGGCACATTTCACATATGTTGTGACTTAAAACTAAGCCTGTTGCCAAATATGTATGAGAAAAGTCTAAGCTTCGACTCACAATAGTTTATCCACCAGTGGATGTCTCAGCACGTGCCCATGTTAAATATATGTCCATATTCTATATAAAGTGTAGGTTTATATGGTGTGGATAATTATTTGCATAACTTGCCTGAAGATTTTGATACACTGTACATTTTGCAGAACTTCCCTGAAGATGTCAAGACATTATACATTGTTGAAGAATGTACAATGTATGGGTGGCCTGCTTAGAGATGGTCTAATTCACACTGTGGTTGTAAGCATGGTTTTACGGCTGTACACCATACTGCTTATCTCAGGTATGTGTGTAGTGTATTTAACAAACTATGGAGGGTCATCCATAGGGCCTAGCTCAAAGTGCCTTATCAGTAGCTAATGCTCTCAATTTCACCAGTTCGATGATGGGGCCTGCAGCCAAACCCCCGCTGCACACAGCCGTTGCCTGTGTGTAGTGGAGGTTTGCCACCGGGCCTGCCCCCACATGGGGGTGGGTGTCAGGGTGCACTCACCCTGTCCCCTTATATGCCCTTTCCTTCAGGCCTCTAATGGCAGCTGCAACATTTTGTCACAGTGTTGCAGTCAGCCAATCAGAAAGCTTCTGTACCTCAACTCCTTTTTAGGACCTAATTGGCTGATGGGAGAAACAACTCCCTCGACAAAACAGATTTCGATACTTTTTGAATTTTGAAAGCAAGGGTGTCCCACAGTACTCTTACAAATGAACAGTCCAGATATCTATAACTTTTTTTGAAGGTTAACCCCTTCATATCCAACCTAAGCCCCTCTTTAAATGCGAATTACTCAACAATGACTGAACGTATTTACACCAATTTACACTTCCTGTGTTAAGTTCTAACTTTGTGACAAATTTGGTGTACTTCCATTGACAGTGAACAAACTTTCCTACAAGAATTAAAATGGTAAATCACACTTTTGCCCTTCCCCTTTTTTTTGGGGACTCCACTTGACAGACCAGTGCAAAACTCTCCATGTAGCAGCCAAAGTTGATGTCCTTTTAAAAAAAATTGTGCAGATTTGTCAAATAGCACAAAAGTTATCACTTCTGGAAAGTCTGACCTGACTATAACGAATATACATATCTATATATATATCTATATATCTAGATAGATATCTAGATATATAGATAGATATCTAGATAGATAGATAGATAGATAGATAGATAGATAGATAGATAGATAGATAGATAGATAGATAGATAGATAGATAGATAGATAGATAGATAGATAGATAGATAGATATCCTACTGGTGGTTGCCAGTAGGTAGTTACAGTTAAGATGTAGTTTCCATAGGAAGAGCGTTTTTTAATTTGTCAATAACTTTGGCGTCGTTTGACGAATCCTCGCCAAATTTTCAAAACTAATTTGCCAGTCACTTCAGCTGTTGTCTTGTAAATTTTGTGGTGATCCGTCAAGCGGGAGCTGACAAAAAGGGGGGGGGGGTGCCCAAAACACTTTTTCTCCATGTCGATTTCCATAAGAAACTTTAGACATGGCTGCAGCCCGAACTGCTGAATGGAATTACACCAAATTTGGCAGAAAGGTAGCTCTTGGTCCAGAAAGCACTCTTTTTGTCAAATGATGTAAATCCGTTCAGTAGTTGCTGATAAATGTAAAGAAATTTCCAGTTGTATATATAGGGAAGGGATGGATCCGCTACCCTCCCGATCTTGTGTTGGTATCTGATTGGCTACCAACACTTCAAACCAGGATGTGTTGGCAGACATCTTGTGACTCGGTTGGCCCATACCCATTTTTTATTGTTTTTGGCCCAGAGGATCGGGTCTGTGGAGCCTGATAAGGCAAAAGGAGGGGGACCGTGCTGCCCCTTGCCCCTTTTTATTGTATTTGGCACAGGGGGATGGTGTCCCCAGAGCCTATTAAAGCTCGGGGAGGGGGGCTGCATGCCCCCTTCCCTTAGATTTTATCCACAGGTATGAGGTGCCCGGGGCCCAAGAAGGCTCGGGGAGGGGGATGCACAGCCCCCCTGCCCATTTTGTGTTGTATTTGGCCCCAAGGGATGGGGTCCCCAAGGCCTTTTAAGGCTTGGGGAGGGGGGACCATGCAGCACAAATCCCTGTTCTTATGATCCAATGGTGAGAAGTAAGCATAAAATAAACGGAACTCACGGCATACAAAGAGACACAGTTACTCAACAGCGAACACGGCTAACGCCCACATCAAAATTTAAAATTAAAATAGCCGCCTTCTTTTTCAAAATAATACGAATCAGTAGAACACACTACAAAGTTCAGATTACACCGTGTCATTGCCCTGATGAAAATCCCAAGACTAATACAGGGATTTGAAACGCGTCGGCACCGTTCCACATGCAATTCATGAGGGAATCTGATTAAATATTGCCCATAAGTCTCGAAAGGGATATTCAACAAGGTTTCCATCCCCGCTGACTTTAAGCTTTATCCCCATGGCCAGTAACTCTCAAAAAAGAGAAAGAAATAGTTGTGTTATGAGAGTTCTGTGAGGTTATTTTTCAGCAAAACTTAAGACTGGTGTAACATGTTTAATGATTAATGTGATTTTATTTGCACTATTCTGAATGTCCGATTTATTATTGATTGTCTTTTTATTGTTTTTCTATTGTTATGATTCATTGAAAATGTATTGTGTATCGCCTCATTTTCAGGCTTGCATGAAAATAATGTAATTGTGTTTATGTGTTAAATATTGGCAAAGCAATTGAGCCAGAACCAAGAAAATATATATATATTGGTTCCAATGCCTGCTTGAATAAACAGCAGGACATTATAAAATAAGTTGGCCGGATTCTCTTTTTTTCTTGAAACTTTCTAAAAGTGGCATTTTAAGAACTGCAATTTAAAATCTGACTTTACATATAATAATAATTTATATATATATATCCTTCTGGCAGTCGCCAGTAGGTAGTTATAGTTAGAACCTAGTTTCCATAGGAAAAGCATTATTTGAGTTGTTTATAATTTTGCCGCCATTTGACGGATCTTCATGAAAGTTTCCAAAAAAAGTGCCGTACTCTGGTTGTGCATGAAAAATGTGGGTCTGATCCGTCAAGTGGGAGCCAAGTAAAGGGGGGGGGGTCAACAAAAGTGTGTTTCCTAGGTTAATTTCCATAGAGGTTTTAGACACAACTACATCCCGAACTGCTGATAGGAATTGCACCAAATTTGGCACAAAGGTAGATCTTGGTCCAGAAAGTGACCTTGTTGTGATTTAGTGTAAATTAGTTCAGTAGCTTTCGATGTATTAAAGAAAAACCAAATTTGTATATCTAGAGGCGCAAACCCTCCACAAATCCTCCTAATCTCGTGCAGAGATCTGATTGGCTGCCAACACTTCAACCAGAAAGTGTTGGCAGCCATCTTGGGACTCAGACTAAGCCGAGTACCAAACAACAACGTAAAAAAAAAAAGAGAGAGAAGAGGGCAGAGTAGGAATACCCTGACCTCCTTGGCCTCTTGCTGGGGTCCCCTAGGGACCCCGTCACGGCCAAGAAGCATTTTATTCAATTTTGCCACGATTTCACAGAGGATTTGCAAATTTGCAGCAAAATTGGAAAAAAACAAGCGGGGCCTCACGCACTAGTTTTGTATGTGCCGTTCCAGCATACTCGTTAGCTTGAACACTAAACCCAGAAACTTCACATCACTCATGAGTGACACTTTCCCAGAGATCTCAAACCATACAATGGCAAGTTTTGAGTGAGTGTTTTTCTCTACATTCTGATGCTTTCTGTTTTGATTTTCATGGCTGGTGGACAACAAGAGCAAGCTTACAAACTGTTACCAAAAAAAACAGACTGGCGAGCTACATCCTGATCCAGGTGGCATAGGACAACTTGGTGTCTCAGTCTGCCCTCTCATCCCGCAGGTGGGAATTCTATTCCCTGCTTCCACTAATGACCAGATGAATCATGTGATTCGGGGCAACTGGTGATCTCCCTGGGCCACAGCCCCCGTAACTGCAAACATTGCTTAGAAATAATTTGCTTACATGCTGTGCTATAAGCCAGTACACCGCTCACCCAAAAGTTCATGACTACACACGTCACTGCACATATATATAGGGGTGCTCACAGCCTCACATTTAGAAAAACCTGGTGCATAGGAGCAGATGCTGCCTGTGCACTCTTTAAGAACAACATATATATTATTGTGTTCAGGTGTTTCTGTGTATCGCCTTGTTGCAGATTTGTTGCTCTGTAAATATATCAGAGCCTTATATTAAATAAATGTATGGTACTCAGTTTATCAAACTCGGAATTATACAAAGTTGGCTCGATTTGAAAGTTTAAACATCAGGACATGCACAAACTCTGCAGCTGGTACATAGCCTGCTGAGCCTTCTGTTCTCTGTTGGTCTTATTGACACAGTTTACAGAGTTCCAGGAAAATTGTCATGGGCCCGAGTGCAAGCAGGGGAAATCGACTTTCTTGCCCACCCGATATTTAGTGAAACATGGCCGTAATTGGAGTGTAAGTGAAAATGTAAATGCCTGGGCCCTGCTGCAATTACACCTGCTGCACCTATAGCAAACACAAGATGATAGACGGAGTGCTGAAACTTTTCAACCACTCACCCCCAGTCAAGAGATCTGGGTTTAATCCACCGTTATTTTGCTCACTATGCCACCCCAGTTTGGATCCAGCCATATGCAAATCAGTCTTGACCCTACTCCTCATGGGAACAGTCCAGCCTGAACTGCCAGGCCAGGTCCTCCCTGGACCAGAAACAAGCATCCTGGGACCGGTTTTGGGGTATCACCCCTCATCAGCCAGGCTAGCTTGAATCCAGTGGCACAGCGAACAAGGGACCCACGTCTGGGCATACCCTTGGCCACTTAGGGCGAATTTAGCAAACACAAAAAGATGATGGACGGAGTACTGAAACGTTTCAACCACACCCCCCCCCCCCAGTTAAGAGATCTGGGTTGAATCCATTGTTCTTTTGCTCACTATGCCACCCCAGTTTGGACCCAGCTTGTTACTGGTCAAGGGAGGACCTGGCCTCATGCTTTCAATTGAAAAATCTTTCTTTTTTTTTATAACATTTGTACCATGGTTGGGCTTCCACAAAATTAGGCGCAAACTTAGTTAGCTATGGTCTGGTGACACAAGACCTATAGCCATCCTGGTCACACACTGCAGTGCTTGACCATGTAGTGGGTTGGATGCAAGTCAAGCCATGCACAGCAGTGGTTAGCTGCCTGTGACGTTTGGCACAAGTCCAATAGCTAACACCTGGTGCATTGTGCTATGAGCATTGGGTGCAAAGGAGATTGGGCAAGGGGCCTGGCCACAAACAGGTCCTACAGCCAAACCCTGTGGTGCATGACCAAAGGCTATGCGCAGCGGGGTTGACTCCACAGTGGGTTGAGCACAGAGACTGGACACCGGGCATCACTACATCCTAGGCCTTACAGCCAAACCCCACTGCAAATGGCCAAAGGCCAGTTACAGCTGGGCTTTGGCTGTACACTGGGTTGGGCAACGGCTCTGCAGCAAACACCCACTATTCTTGGCCAAAGTCCATGCACAGTGGGTATTGGCTGCACAGTGGGTTGGTTGCAGTGCCTAGCAATAAGCCTGGCAAAACAGCCAACTGCTGTGCAGCAAGGGTTGGCTGCAACTTGCTCTGGGTGCAGGCCCAGTATCTATCACCTGCTGCACATAGCCAGAGGTCATGCACAGCAGTCATTGGCCACACTAAGTTGGATGAAGGCTCTGCAGCAGTCATGCACACTGAGCATTGGATGTAGGTTGGTTGAGAGGGCAAGCCTTAGGCAGGGCCCTGCATCCAATCCCCACTGCACTTGGCCGACAGACATGTGAAGCAGCAGTTGTTTTCTTAGTGGGCTGGGCACAGGGCCTGGATGCAGAGCCTGGCCACAAGCAATTTCTTACTGCCAACTCCCCACTGTGCACTGCCAAAGGCCATGCACAGTGGGGATGCCAGCGCAGTGGGTTGGATGCAGTGTCTGGACACAGTACTGGCCTTTCAGCCAACCCCGGTGCCACACGGATTGGCTACAAGGGAGGTTGGGTGCAGGCCTTACAGCCAATGCCCACTGCACACAGCTGAAGACTGTTTGCAGCTGTGGTTTGTCATGGAGGGTTTTGGGAATAGTTGAATATATAAATATGGGAGCTGGATGTAGTATATTTTCAAGCAAAATCAACCATCTGTAGAATAAACTCTGTTAAGGGTAAGTTATTGTTTCTTTTGCCCATAAAAAACCAAAGGGCCTGATTTACATCTCGCGGACGGGTTACTCCATCACAACGGTAACGGAAATCCAGTCTGCGAAATATAAATCCCATAGGATATATTGGGCTTTATACTTCGGCGGACGGGATATCCATCACCATTGTGATGGAGTAACCCATTCGCCGAGATGTAAATCAGGCCCTAAGATATTCAGTGAAGAAACACAGTTAAAGGGTAGTTATTATAAAGAACCAAGCCATAAACATCTTTGTAATTGTCCTGTTATGGCTAGCTACCCAAATCATAACTCATGGTCCTTCTGCAGTGCTCAGGATGTCACACATGACATTACTGATGACATCTCAAATTACATAATTGATGACATCACTGATGAAGTCACATGTGACATCACAAATGATATTATCAATGATAAGTGTTTGTTCTTCAAGCAAGTACATGAAATAATTAAATATCACTCTATATATTTCCAAGAAAGGCAAATTAACATAACATGTTGTACACTTAATACCAGGAGAAGGGATAAGCACAAATGAACTCTCTGTTTCCAGGATAGAGTGATGTCCTACTTAACCTAATGCATTAGTAATTCAATAACTAGGTGAGGGAATGATACCTCAGACTGCTATTTAAGGCTGTTTTATTTGTATAGCTTGCACCAAAAATAAATGTAATGTATGTGGACAAGGTGACAGGAGATAGCCAAAATAGTATATGTTTGAACTTCATATGCATTATGCACCAGGTGCAGGCACAGTTTTAGTGATTTCAAAACATAATTGGGTTGAAGGTAGTTTATACGGTCTGGTCAGTTACCTGTTTCTTGGATGTTTTGTGGGCCTGGGATCCCTACAATTGTACACCTCAAAATATTACCTCAATAGTTCTCCCACGGATGGATGACAAAGACAGTGTTAAACCTCAATCTCATGAGGCAATGTGTCCCTGAGATAAGGCATCTTACAACATATCAAAACACAGTCAATTAAGTAAGAACAGACTCATTAATTGAGTTCTAGAGCAGGATAACATATAAAAATGTATTACAAAAAATCAAAAGGTACATTACAGAAATTATGAGGTGTAAATGCATAAAGATTCAATGCAATGAAGGCGCTCACTAATAGGACAATGCAGAATAATGTGTAAATCAGGAAAAATATAAGTCCCTAGTGAGAAGCAAAATCAATAAGAAAATGGACAGCATCTCTAGAAGCACTGCAGGAAAACTGTGGAAAGCTCTGGCTCGGTCTATATACGGTTTCTTGCATAAGAAATCATTAATTTCTGCAAAATCATCATGGTGTGAGCAAAAGAATTACACTCTCAGCAAATCAGAGCACGATTCTATTAAACGTCATATTGCCTTACCATCTTTTCACTGTCCCATTACAAGAATATTGATTCTGCCTTTCTGTGCTAAAGTCATCCAGCAGTGGCAGAACAAACTAGTTACAAAAACAACAGGTAACTAATGTGAACGAGTGAGGTATAGTGAGCTAGCTGAAAGAACTTGAAAATGCAACATTACTGAGCTCATGTTGAAATGTTTTCTTCAAAAACATCAAGAATAACGTCAGAGGAAATAAACAAATATGACTCTCTAAACAATTGTGTGCTGCAGAAATGATGAGCAGCGAATATGCAGGAAGAGACATCCATTCTGAACAAGATCGCCTCTAGGTATAGATTGAGGCCTAGTTAGCATAAGCCAGAAAAACACACTTTAATAGGACATAAAAAAATCAATTACAAATATAATGGCACCATGTCAGGGTGTATATGGAAATTTGACAGTAAATCCATGATGCACAAAAATATAGAATGCACAAAACTCTAACAGTCTCACCTATTAGGCAATGATTCATGGTAGAGAAAAAACAATGGTAAACTGGCATACAAATGACATATTGAGCATAACATTGACTGGGAGCAAGAGACGTCTGCATATAGAGTACCTGAAGGCTACATATAGGCTACGGCTGAAGGACTCCCCAATTGGTGTTCAGAGTCTTCATATCAGTGGAAGATGTTTATGAAGGCTATTGTCTAAGTTAAACATGCAGTCTGAAGCATGGGTGTGAGTGAGTCTCAAAACAATGCATGCCATTAATATACGCCATATTGTATATGTCACATCATAATGTTTGGAGAAAAGCACCAAAACTAACCATAGTACAATTCGTCAAGCACTGCACTATCATCATTAGAGAGAAATACTCATCATACGGTTCACTCATATTTATCAACAGCAGAGACAATTCGCTTTTTGGTGATAAAATGATCACCTCTCTCTTTTCTTTAGGAAGTACAATCCATTTAATTTTTTTTAGTAATAGTTGCACATTTTGTACACTTTTTCACTTTATTCAATCGATTAAAACAGCAAATCTTGTAATACCCAAACCCAAATGCATTTCAAGGGACCTTTCATCAGATGACAATAGTTTATCATGTTCTTAATTGTTCAAACCTTGTGATCACCTTTGCAGGTTCCGAGTTTTTATAGACGGCATTTACACTACTCCAGTTGCCTTGGAAGTTTTTTCCCCCGAAGTGCTTTGGAAATGTTGTTTGGACCGCCAAAGAGGTAGTCTTTACTTATGGCTACTTTATGATGGTGGCTGAAGCTCAGCCTTGTCCCCGGATGCACAACATGGACTTTGGCAGTGCTGGTGGGGAGAAAGAAGAATTCACTTTGTCCTTCATTGATAAACAATAGGGAGAGGCTTGAGGACTGAAGATGCTCTGACTCATGGAACCACTTTCTTAGAAGTTTGCACTACTAAGTTCTCAAGGACTTTTTCAGTGACAATGCATACTCTCAGAGCCGGAAATACATCAGGCTGAAATAAAAGAAAGCATGCAGTGGATGAGACCTTTGGAGTGTCTAAATAGCAGAACTGTCTCTTAGGCCCTCATTAGAAGTAGGGTGGAATAGGATGGGGTATTTACCATCTGTGGTAAATATAATTACTCTAGGGTGAGGTATTTAGCACATATGGTAAATACCACAGATTCTGAGTTTTGAACGTGAAAATGAAGCATAACATGCACAATCTGTTTTATCACAGCAAATTCTGCATGTCTTGTCTTTTTGTCCAGGTCTTTATCCCCAAATAATTTCAGCAGGTTTGACCTGACGGAATTTATCAGGGGAAAACAGCGGTGGTATGATAATTATCACACAACTCATAATTTCATATATAAATGTGGTTTGGATATTGAAGTTTATTATGTCTTTTGACTGTGCTGTTGTGTAGATTGTATCTCACACACACCACATGTCAAACTACCAAAGATGAGCCAGGGATACAATATGGGGACATCATTTACCTGTAAAGATAGGGCTGTAGGTTAGAGCAGGCCGGTTCGTTATAACAACACTTTATATTGGAAATACTCTGCCAGTGCTTAATTTGTAAAAAAAAAATAAGTGTCAGGGCTCTTGTCAGGAAGCCACTGCAGCTTGCACCACACATTGCCCCTGCCATGCTGCCAATAATAGTAACAACACAACTACTAACCATCACACTCCTACAAGTGTGACAATTCAGTTTTTTCAGGCCTCCAAAGCTATAGGAATGGTTTGGGTGGCAGGTAATAGTAATTTTTTTATGTAAATTGAATTAATAATTACCTGTTTTTGTGGTCATCTATAAATTGGCCAGACAGCGCCACCATGTGGCAGACTGTCACAAGCGCCGGTGTTGACTATTAAGTGCAGGTGCTGAGCACCGGAAACTACCAGCTCAAATTAAGCACTGTACACTACCAAGCCAGAGGATCAAGATGAAAGTTAAAAAAAAGCATACAGTCAAAGGAATTTATCCTATTGCCTATGAGCAAGAGATCAACGTATCGGATCTTGTGTGTCCATGATGAGTCTTTGTGGCAACAGAGCATTCATTGTGTTAAAAGAGAACATATTATGGGCCTGATTCCGATCTCGGTCGGAAGGGCTCCGAATCGGATTTCGTTTTACCTAAACCGATCCGGAGCCCTTGTTTCCGACCGACTCGTCCCCAATTACGAACGACCAAGTACGATGCGTGGAAACCCTTAGCGTTGACCGAATCGTTTCCAGAAGGCATACGAAGAGATAGAGCCCTCTGGAGCCGAATCGTACAGCTCTATGGAGTAGGTTTTCCAAGCGAGCAAGTATGATGACCGATTCGGACAACCTTTCCGATTCCTTTTGCCCGGATTGAAAAGGCTGTCGGAATCGGTCTTTGGGGGCCCATAGCAGGACCCCTTTCACCCAGGGCCCTCCAATTCGTGCCCGTGGGGGTACCCATGGGTCCCCCCTTTCAGACCATGCACAGTGTGGCAGGCACCAAGGGGTGCCAGCCACAGGGTGCACGATGATCCCCAACCACCCCTTTTGTCAATGGGAGCCAGTGTACGCGTTCGGTACACAGGCTCCCATTTAAGTCAATGGGAGTCCAACCGAATCGTATCTGGATGCATTCAAATGCATCGTACTTGTTCGGTCGGACTCCCCTGACACGAGTTGTACGGAAAGCATTCAGGACACAAATCGTTCGGTTTGCTTTCCGCACAAGATCGGAATCGGGATCTTTGTGTTTCGTGGATCAACATTATTTGTAAAAAAAACACCTCCCACCCTGTTACATTCATCCATTTAAAGCGTTGTTTCCTTTTGGCGCAAATGAGATACCGGAGGTGGATAAAGAAAAACTAGCTGTCTGAGGGTGGGCCAGCGATAAAAAGAGATTCATTGGGTGACAAAACTGGGCGGGCTTGTGCTCCCAAAGAGGGAGGATGAGTCTTGAGCATGCTTGCCTCCACCTTGTCCTTACACAAAGGGTGTAACTGTGGGCTGGGTGAAGATGCTTCCAAAAGCTCGCTTAGACTATTTCAAAGCTTCTGTCCACAGAAGAAGGGGCTGATGTCCCCTTGTTTGCGCACACAAAATAGTGATGTGAAATTATTTGCAAATCCAGATTTACTCTAATTTATTTGCTATGAAAGGCCTAAAAGCAGCATTATATAAACCGGCAAACATATACATGGCATAGCAGCAATACATTAGACCTTACTCAAATCAATGTTGCTTGTCTAATTGGCCTATTTGATATCAAAAGACTCTTATGTCTGTTGTTAGCCTTAAAAATATTATCTGCTGCTAGTTTTAAGTCGTCGTTCAATAAATTAAATCCCAGCATCTTACAGTATTTACCACCCATCGATTTCCTTTTTTAACTGGGACATATGACTATTTCGTATATTTTCAGCCACAAACATTAACTGGGTCTAAATATTTCAAATGTGTTCTTCTGGTAATCTTGGGTAGATCCATGATTCAATTTAATTGCATAACACCATCGTGCGTTTCTGTTTTTTCACACCAAGCACATTTAGACTGTCTGCCCTCACTGATATGATCGTATTTCTTTGGAACTGTTACAATTTAAATTGATTTGGCTTGCCTTCATCAAATTTTAGCACCAGTTTCCCGGAATTGTCAGATGCGCTCTCATAGAACACTGCACTCTGAACATCACAGCAGACGGAATTAGAACTGGACACACTCTTCACCTAATGGAAGTAGGCTGTAGTAGATAGCATCCATGCTCTTTACCAGCGTACTCACCATTAAACCGCAGGCAACAACCCGCACTGATTCACTCCCTTTATGTTGATAATAAATGAAGGAGGAAGGATGACAGCAGCATGAAAGCAGCAAGGGGCCTAACTCCAGCAGCATTGCAGGTATGGTGCCTGTGGCGTGACACTGGGGACCCACGTGGCTCGCCATCCTTTCCCCAAGTGTTTTGCCAGTTATAATGATTTGCCTGCCACCTGCAAGCCACCAATTCAATAGGTGACAGGAACCAGGAAATATAAATTAACAACAGTGAGAGGGGCCGGCTGTGTGTAGACTGCAAGTTTGAAAGTAGGCAGCTAGGGGACAAACTGCACCGAACACAGCCCATCCCATTAAAGGAGCTGTCTCGAGTATGCCACATTCCTGCTGGCACTCTTCTTGCAACCTGCTTCTAACAGGGGGTCATGTTTGTGCTTGGCCCCACTGAAAGCTATAGGGGTAGCTGGAAAATGCAGAGAGAACCAAACAGCACACAAGATCTTGGATGGGGTGGGGTGTTCAGTGAATAACAGTAACCTGTGATTCCAGGACTCCATCGAGTGCTGCCTTTTATATTGCACTAACCCGAAGCATGTACTTTGGTTAGTCTACGTGGAGTCTGTCTAACGTTGCAGTGTTATAGACATTGAATATATATACAGGTATCATGAACAAAACCATTTTATACAATAGGGGCCTGATTCTCAAACTGCACGTTGCTGTACTACTACAAAACGTACTGAAAATGCAATTCACAAACTATGTGGAGAGTTTTACGACTCAACACCCCCTATACTTATGTATGCGGAGTTTTCTGCCCCAACTGCGGAGTTTCCAGGAAAGCAGAGTAGTAAAACCCCTAGTTTGTGAATACCGAAAATTACTAAACTTACTATAAAGTGTAAGTTCAGCTTTGAGAATTAGGCCCTGAATGTTGTACATTGTTGCATTTGTTTTGGAGATGCTCATTGAAATGATCACACACACACACACACACACACACACACACACACCCCCCATTGATTCCCACTACAGCGCGCTCACGGCCGGTGCTGGCATTCGGGGCGAAATCATGCCCTCGCTTGCAATTTTATCACCAAAAGAATATATGCTGCACTCCAGAGGAGTTCAGTATCCAAATTAATTTATTTACATCTCCAACACCAATGCGTTTCGACTAAAGAGTCTTGATCCTGGTTACCCACTAAGAATACTACATTCATGCACTTATATTGATTCCCACATGAGACGTAAAAGGCCTGAATCGATCAATGGACAAAATACGCAAAATCAATATCTTTACTCTCAGTCACATAATTTTATACATTTGTAGGTGATGTCGGATTAGGCATAATATCTTAAGACATGAACATATATTGCATTTTCCTTCTCTAGGAGTGTCAGAGTTGTCACAGCCATTTTCCTCAGCTACAGTTACAATGATTCCACTCCCATGTGTAGTTCCAAAAATATCTCTTTGCTTAGGTGAAAAAAGTCTATATTTTCCTGTTTTCCAAATATTTACGAGAATATCCTAACTTCTAGATCCATTGCATATCGGGTGCTAATCATCATGCAGGTGCAAACAGGAGTTTGATGTAAATGCAATCAGATTAACATATTAACAGATTAACATATTCTAAAATATTCATGATATTGTCTGTGACTAAACAAGTTAATTAATTGATTATAGTCAATAATTAATGACAATATAACATATCAATTTATGGAGGGCTTGAAGATGTAATGACTACGCGCGTTTCGGCGAAATGCCTTCATCAGGAAGTAGTCACATTAATATCTGTAAACCAGCAAAGAAATGTGGGAGGATAGTCTCCATATATAATATGCCTGCAAAAAGATAATTAATTTGACATAGACGTAGATGAAAAAAGATCTTTATAAAACCAGTTGGTGTGCTTGTACCAAGTTCACTACCACGATAAACATGTTTGTGTAGCAAAAAATGATTTGTAAAAAGGAAGAAAAAAGATAAAAAGGACAGGCAAACCATTGTTACCCAGTGCATAAATAACGAAATATATCTTATTAAAATAATATGGTTGAATTGATCATGCAAACGTTCATGCCCTAATAACGGTTGACCCTTAACATGCTGTTCCATAGGTGAAGGTTAATTAGGGTACCCTAGGATAATGAGGGGATACCTTTAAGTAAGCGTGGGGATTTTGCTGGCCTGAAGTTATGGTGGCCCGATCCCTCTGGTGCGCAAACTTTTTTCGTATGGACCGGTCTCCTTGAGATTTTACCGGAATTTTCAGCTTGGCTTAATCTATGTGATCAAAACATGCACTTCACATCAAGCACCAGTGATGCCCAAGTAGAATTTCTTGACATAATTATCAAACACAAAGCTGGTGAACTTGAGGTCCATTTGTACATTAAACCAAGAGCTCGTAACACCATTTTACACTTCTACAATTTTCATCCCACAATACAGAAGAAGAGCATACCCTATGAACAATTCCTTAGGCTACGCCGGAATTGTACCAATCTGGAGGATTATGATGTCAGAGCCATCGAGATGAAACAGAAATTTATCCTCAGAGGCTATCCTAAGAAATTAGTTAGAGATTCATACAAAAGGACACGCTTTACCGTCAACATCTACTGGCCAACACTAGACTCAAAGAGCCACCTAATCTAGTTTTTGTAACCCAACATTCCACTCTTATTGAAAAGATACGTCAAATTGTGTGTTCTAATTGGCACAGACTCAACGAATTCCAAGACCCATGTTTGCGCATCGACGAAATAAAAATCTGAAAGACCATGTGGTTAGATCCAGACTGCAATCAAGTAAAGGTTTCATTCAAAAGATGGTAGCAACCATGTGGTAGGAAACTTTAAATGCACCACATTCAAATCATGTCATATGGCATTAGAAAAAGACAACATGTGTTTCAATGGTTATAAAATCAACCTTAATGTCTTCACCAATTGCAAAACTAAAGACATTATATATCTCCTCATTTGTCCTTGCAAGTTAGGCTATGTGGGAGAAACATCACATTCCCTAGCCACTAGACTTACCGAACACAGATCAGCCACATGCACAAAGAAGTTCTCAGCCCCTCTAGTCCAACATTATGTGGACCACAACCACACACCAGATGATATTTACTGGATCATCCTGGAGAAAATACAAGCACATCCAGGTATAGACCCAGTAGCAATTTGCAAATGCAGGGAAGTTTTCTGGATTTTCAGTCTGAACACATATACACTGGGCCTCAACAATGAGATCCCGTGGGATCAAGCAATCCGGTTCAACTATTAGACTCATTACTGTCTTGGGCCACATCCCTCTGCGGGTCCTCAACTTAACCACCGTGACACCATAGGCTTTTTGTTCCATGGGGCGTCAATAGCAATCTCGAGAATAGACTTCTGCCATCCTTTCTCCCAACCACTGAAGCATTCGTCCATATTCATGTGGTTCTCGCTGCATGCAATATTCTAGCCAATGTCCTGGACATCCGAATAGGTCGTCCCTTCGGGCCGATTCCATTCTTGACAGCCTACTAGACGTGTTGCATTTCCTGAGATCATTCCTCTTTTTAGAAATTTGTCATCACGTTTATTTCAGTATACTTAGTATTTTAACAGTCCCACCCTTTTTTAATATATTTCTATGTTGGAGTATCTTGCATATAGTTCATTTATGATACCCCCATGCCTGCATATTATCCCGCAATTCGGTGACATGGCCCTATCTGAACACTGCGGTCTATTGATTTTGGACCCTTAACACAAGATTTCTTTATATTTTTAGTCTTTACATTCATTAGGAGTTTTCTCCGGCTGTACTCTTCAGAGGACTCCTCCCCGTTATGTTTGCTTCTCACTCTAGGTACCACCTCCTTTGTTTACCATCGGTTTGATCATTTAACCACCATGATATGCATTTATATATGGTCTTAGCCAATCACAGAACTTTTAAAATAAACTTCTTCGTATATCGTCCACCCGTTATGTCCTTTCACCACTATACTATGTTTTATTTACACTTCTTAGTTTAGCAGCGCCTATTCGAAGATGGCGTGGAGGTTTTTGACCATCCTCACTGGCTTCTAATTCCGGGTCATGTCCTTAGTGAGGACATTTCAACTGCCGCATGACGCTGGGTTACGTGTGAGCACGGCTATACGACCGAATTTTCAGCAGGGACAACCACGGTCCCACCTTGCTTACCAGTAAGACAGACATGGGTGATTAGGGCGTTTCTTACCACATATATAGGCGGTTGTTACAGCTGCATACTTTTAACTATGCAGCTTATCGTTGTTATTGAAACCCGTGTCCGCAGCATGCTGAGGGCGCCAGTCCCCAAACAGTTCTTCTCCTCATTTTAGGAACAACAAAGTAAGTGTCTTTATCCCCCCACAGTAAAATCCGCCCCCTGATGGCGCTTATTTAGTTTGTCCACATTATATTAAGCAGCCCCTTTGCTTTCCTCACCCAGGATCCAGTACGATTGTATCCCCGGATTTCGTATCATGATTGCCCGGTTATGGATACACCTCTGGTAAGCAATGTAGACACCATTTTCAAGTGTACTCCCATAGATACAGGCAGAGTTTACATAATTTTTGTACTCTTTTTTCATTACAGACCGTCGCACCATAAATGTATCACATATTGCGGTTGGCTGTCGCTTTTTAAAACCACGTTTCGAAGCAAAATAAATGTTAAAGAAAACTTCCGTTCCACTAATGAAAATTCAAATCATCTTCTTGTGGGAAACTTTTCACACTAATAACCGTGACCGAGAAGCTAATCTTCTTTTACAAAGAATTAGTAAGTGGAATACTCCAGTGTGCTTTTCCTCGAGTATAGACACCCCTTATTATATTTTTTAAACCCTTGGCCTTACATAAAATTCTATTTTGTTCTAGGATCCGCTTTTTGTGCTGTAAGCTCCTTCAAACTGACATCGCTGCCGAATCCAACGTACATCTAAAGAGATCTCAGTAAAAAATTGAGTAGAGGGCTGCCCTGTAAATTATGCATAGTCTAATAAAAAGCCCTAGCAAGGGGTGGTTCACTGAGAGAATATTGATGTACAAAATATAGTTGTTAAAAATATCGATGAAAAAATATAGAAAGCAAAAATATCGAATCCCTATACTTAAACAGGTAGGCACAAAAATATCTGTAGAAAAATATTGATGTAAAAAATATAGTTGTACAAAATATCGATTTTTATATATATATAAAATAATAAATATTAAATATGTTAAATAATAAAATTAATATAAAAAATAAAGTAGATTTGATATACATTTTACCAAACATAACAAATAAACTTAAACACACATACATAATAATTAATATATATATGTTCATTAAAACAATTAATAAACTATTAATTTAAATTTATTTTCTCATTTTAAGATTATATAAAAAATTACAAATTTTATATATATATATATATATATATATTAATAACATACAATCTAATAAAACAATTTTTATTATAAATTAAAACATTAAACTATTTAGAAATCTTTAAACTTAAATTTCCCACTCCAGTGAGAGCAACAGTAGGGAAAGTGTTGGATAGCAAAGGGGTAGAAATTACTATTCCCTCTCCAGTGAGTGAAACAGTAGGGAAAGTGTTAGATAGCGGAGGGGTAAAAATTACTATTCCCACTCCACTGAGTGTAGCAGTAGGGAAAGTGTTGGATAGCGGAGGGGTAAAAATTACTATTCCCACTCCAGTGAGTGCAACAATAGTGAAAGTGTTGGATAGTGGAGGGGTAAAAATAACTATTCCCACTCCAGTGAGTGTAACAGTAGGGAAAGTGTTGGATAATGGTGGGATAAAATTTACTATTCCCACTCCAATCAGTGCAACAGTAGGGAAAGTGTTGGATAGCAGAGGGGTAAAAATTAATATTCCCACTCCAGTCAGTGCAACAGTAGGGAAATTGTTGGATTGTGGACGGGTAAAAATGACTATTTCCACTCCGAAAATTCCAACAGTAGGGAAAGTGTTGGATAGCGGAGGGGTAAAATTACTATTCCCACTCTAGTGAGTGCAACAGTAGGGAAAGTGTTGGATTGCGGAGGGGTAACAATTAATATTCTCACTACAGTCAGTTTAAAATTAAAAACAAACAAAATATTAAAAACCACTAAAATAATTAAAAAACAAAATAAATAAAAAAACATATAAATGTTAAAAATTAAAATACAAATCTATTTAATACTAAAAATGTTTTAAAAAATATATAATGTTAAATACATATGATAAATATCTACAAATATTATATTAAATAAAATAAAAAATAATGTTCAAACAAATACATTTTTTATTACACATTATTTAGAAACAAAAACATTAATTATTACATAATTGTACTTTTTTATATTGTCTACCCTATAACACCACACAATTCAAAAACAACAAACTAAATTTTAAAAAAAATACTTCCCTAATTAACATAATTAATTACCAATTAAAGACATATTATTAATTAAAAAACAAATTAAAACTCATAAAAATGAATTAACTTCCCACACTTTACCCCTATAATCCCCCAACGCACAGCTGAAATTAAACTACAAAAAAATTACAAAATTAAAACGTATTTTCAATTAAAAAACTAATAGTATTTAACAACTAATTATAAAGTAAGTAAAATTAATTTACTCCCCTCCCTTTACCCCTATAAAAGTAAAACCCACACACAAAAATATAAACAAATACCCTAATTAAATATCAATTAATTAATAATAATCAACTAATTATTAATTGATTAAACATAAATTACTTCCCACCCTTTACCCCTATAAACCCCACAACCAGCACCTAAAATTAATTACACAATTTCCATAATTAATTTACAATCAATTAATTAATATAAATTATTAACTAATTATTCATTAATTAAACATAAATTACTTCCCACCCTTTACCCCTACAAACCACACAACCCGCACCTAAAATTAATTACACAATTAATTTTCAATGAATTTATATAAATTAACAACTAATTATTAATTAATCAAAAAATATTTCCCACCCTTTAACCCTATAAACCCCACAACCCGCACCTAAAAAAAATTACACAATTACCATAATTAATTACCAATTAATTAATGATAATTAACAACCAATTAATAATTAATTACAAATAAATTACTTCTTACAATTAACACTATAAAATGTCAATTAAATAAATATTATTAAATAAAAAATATTCATTAATTTATTATAATTAAATTACTTCCCACACTATTCCCCTATAAACCCACAACCCGCTACGGAACTAAAAAACGCAAAATTTAATTAAATCAAAATTGATAACTACTAAAAATGTAACATATATTAAAAAACATAAACAATACTTATCCAAAAAACATACATCACATACATTTAAAATATAAACTAAAATACATAACACTAATTAAAAAATCGATATTTTAAACAACTATGGGGCTCATTACGATACCCGGCGTAAAAAAATCCGCCAGGCATGGAAGCGGCAAAAATCCGCCCGCACACACCGCCTGAACACCGACCACGCCATTACGATTACACAAACCGAAAACCGCCATCGGCGGAAAAATCACACAAAATACCGCCCGCCATCGTCCGAGTCGGAGTCAAACCGCCCGCCACGGACGGAAACACGCACGACAACACAAAACCGCCCGCCCACACGGCCGACACACCGCACGTGAAATTACGATCGCACCGCCATGAGCGCGGAAAAACAACAAATATACCGCCCGCCAGCGCAAACAACGCCGATGAGAATCGACACGGCAGAAGCCATGGCGCCCACGTACCTGCACAGAAACCATCCGCACACAAAACCAATAGCACACAACATGGCCAACAAGTCCACACAGCAAGGAACACACAAATACACAAGCACAGTACACATCCCGAAAACACCCCCCGGACAAACAAAAAATACAAAGGCCAGAACCCCAGACACAACACACCTGAAAACAACAGACCATGAGGACACACCCACATAGGTAAGTACAAAAGCAGCACTCCCACAGACCACAACCCCTTGCAACATTGCAAACCAGAGAGGAGAGGAGAGGACACAGTGACACAGCAAGGACAGCAGCACACCACAGAAACGCACACATCACAACCACCACCACCACCACCAAACACCGGCACCACAAACCCCCTGCACATTACACAACACACACCGCACCAGCACCACAAACACCATGGCACCACAAAGGATGCCCAAGTTCACGCCCATGGAGCTGACGGTCATGGTCGACGAGATCATCAAGGTGTACCCACAAATCTATGGGAACATGGTCCAGCACACACCACTAGCCACCAGAAACAGAATGTGGACCCGGATCGTAGACCAGGTCAATGCAGTCGGGACCCTGCCCAGGAACAGAACCGAGATAAACAAACGTTGGAATGACGTAAAGAGCCTGGTCAAGAAGAAGGAGGGCAAAAACAGAGAGCTGGCTGCCGTCACTGGCGGAGGGAATCCCGCGCTCTTTAAGACCTTCAAAGCGTGGGAGGAGAAGGTGCGAGTCGTAATCCATCCGGAGATCCTCGCCGGATTAGCAGGGGAGTGGAGGCTGGTAAGTACAAACTAATGTATACCAGCACACCGCTATGTACTCACATGCGCAACTACCATGCCACAGCTCCCAGGGACAAACACCCCCATGTCCAGCACACAATACACAACACATCACACGCACATGCAACAGACACTACCACACACAGCCCAAACCGAACAACTGTAAGATGCGTGGGGACATGTGTACACTAAGCCAGCCACGTAACCACCAACAGGTCCCCAAATATGCCAGAAGCGCCACAACGAGCACCCACCACACCCATGTGTCCGCCACAGCTGCACTAACCGACAAGTAACAGGTAAGTGGCAGGAACACAAAGTGCAGTGGGTGGGACGGTGGACAGCCCAAGTACAACACACACCAGGCCCCAGTCCCACAGCACAGCAAGGAGGAGCATCCCCCACACCCCACAGCCACGTGTCAGCCACCGCAGTGCACAACGACAGCCGAAAGGCAGACATCACGGTCCACAGCAATCGGTGTCAGTGGGTGTCCAGCCACCCCCACGACCCACAACACCCCCCACCCCCACAGACCTGCAACATGGAGCACCCCCGCTTAGAGCCATGTGGCATCCAGTACAGTGCACGCACGAACAACTTGCAGGTGGGAAACTGGACAGGGCTGGATTACTGGAGGCATGAGGACCGTAACACGACCAACACATGGGACATGTCACGTAGCAGACGAACACGCAGCACCGCCCACCGTCACGAACAAGTGAACAATGTGCACACGGACATGAACCACAGACTCACACCTCACATGACCCATCACAGACATAGCAACACCCAAGGAGCCACGTCTGCATACACAAGCCACACTGAAAATAGTACCACACGGCAGCCACTGTGCAACTCATCACACACAACCGAAACACCATTGAAGTCCTGTCCATGTAGCCCCTACTGCCTGTCAACCACACACCCCACAACTACGCCTATGTAAGACAAACAACACTAGACGCAACAGAGCGGAACAACAGAAATGCACACGAACACCACTGAACCCATCAAACACACAGACACACCATGCACATACAACATACCATCCATCCCATCCGTCAGCCCCAGTCACATGAAAGGCATGTCATCCGCACAGCTGCCACACATACAGCAGTCACGCTAAGACACATGCCCATGACCAACCATGTGCCAGAAGTCAATTAAGCGCACGACACACTGTGAGCAACAACACACAACATGGGCCACACCCCCCGAGGACTGCAGTGATGCACATGGCACAGGGCAGCACGCACACCAAGGAGATGGGACAACTGCAATACGTTGGCTGGCACACAACTATCACTCACTCATAACGATGCGTCCAATGCCATGTCCAGTAACCACAACAGACAGCAAATATGCAGGGCATGTCAGGCATGCACACACCTCAGACCATGCACTGTCCTGCTGCCACAACACATGTCACGTTCGGCACCCATGGCTCACAGCATGTACCCCAAAAGCATATCCCCTCCCAAATGCGAATCTGGGGCATGGCCCCCATGTTGCCATATGCGTTCCTAAGCGTTCCATTTGAACCCCAAAAGCATATCCCCTCCCAAATGCGAATCTGGGGCATGGCCCCCATGTTGCCATATGCGTTCCTAAGCGTTCCATTTGAACCCCAAAAGCATATTCCATCCCAAATGCGAATCTGGGGCATGGCCCCCATGTTGCCATATGCGTTCCTAAGCGTTCCATTTGAACCCCAAAAGCAAAGTACAAACCAGACCCAGGATGGGCCAGGAGCCCGCATACACCAGAGTCACAATGAGTAGGGGCAAAGCAACACACCCATCGGCATGGCCAATCCGTCCCATGCCACATGTGCACAGCACACAGTCCCATTGCCTAGCACACACAACTACAGATGCCACAGCCACAAACTCGCCTCCGGGAAACCCATGTACGAGATTGCACGAACTGCCAATGTCAGACGACTAATACATACTTCGCCAGGTGCAACACAATAACAAATCTCATTCTCTCCACAGGTGACGAACTGCTGGACGCTGGGGATGGAGACAGCAGCCAGCACAGCCAGCCTACAAGCCCCCAACGAGGACACACGGATCTGGAGGATCTGTCCACCTCTTCGGACACGGACCACCAAGCTGGCCCATCTGGCGTGGCAGGGCCCAGCCGCTCCCCAGGACCCCTCCTACCCACCAACCCATCATCCAGGGATGCTGAACAGTCCCAGTCCCCTGCTGCCACTGTCGTTGCGGCCACACCCACGGTCATTGCGGCCACTACCACTGCCGCAACCGCCACCATCGCCGCACCGACCACCACCGCCTCCACCACCACCACGTCTTCGCTGGCACCAGCCCCAGTGCAGGTGGTGGCCCGGCCGACTGGATCCACCCTGGGAGCCACAGCGAGGACCGTGGTGAGCAATGTGGCTAGTGGGCAGGCCGGTGGCAGCAGGACTGGTAGGAGGAGCAGGGTCAGGGAAACGCCAGCCTCCCCTGGGAGCCATGCCCTGCCTCAAATGGCCAGAGTCCTTGGGGCCTATGAAGAGGCCCAAGGACAATGGGCCAGGTCTGCTACTGACACGCGGGAGGTGCTGGGGGTGCTGAGGTCCATGGACGCCCATATGGGCCAATTCGTGTCCCGTATGGACCAACTCGTGGACCTCATGGGCCAGCTGGTGGTGGCGGTGGGGTCACAGGCAAGGCCAGCAACACCACCTCCGCCACCACCTGCTAGGGCGCAGGGTCGGCCAGCAGTGTCCACTTCCCCTGCGTCCACAGCCAGTGAGCACACCTCACCCACCACCAGCAGGTCGCCACCACACACCCCCTCCCAAACGTGGAAGGGGCCGTCCGAAGAGGAAACAGATCTCCCGGGAGGACTTCGCACGCTCCAGTCGCAAGTGAGGCAGCCAGCCAGCCTTCCGCCAGCCTTCCTTGACCAGCCACTGCATTGACTTGCTCTACGATCCCACTCCACACAGCCAGCTGGATGGCATGTGTGTGTTGTACTATGGACATAGAACCAGTGGGTACACCCTGATCATCACGCAGCCATGACCGACAGCTCATTGTCACTGCACGCACCACTTTTGTCATCACCTTACACACAATCACATGTCACAGTTCGTAATAAATGCACCTTTTTCACTAACTGCTGTTTGTGCCCTGTGTTTTATTTGTACGGAATACAACGGCCACCTTGGGCGGAAGGGCACCTGATGCGTGGCATGGCAATGGAATCCGGAGGGCCTGTAGGGACCTAGGGGTGGGAGACAGAACAGGAGCACATTCAATGAGTGTGTCACACACCCATCACACAGTACATGTCAACAACTACAAGCAATGTACACACATCGCACAGAGCAATAGGGCACAATGCCACAGTCACCAACAGTGGCATACTACCCTGGCCATGGAGCGTTGACACACTGCACGCAGTGAACATACGGCCACCCTGACACAGCACACACACACCTGCATAGATACAGACACATCATCCGTCGTACATGGACACTCACCGTCAAGTGAAGTAGCGGGCGATGAGCTGCTGGCGCACATTCCCAGCTTCCTCCTCTCCGCTGTCCACCTCACTCGAGCTGTCCTGGTCTGCGGGCTGGGGCCCTGGTTGATCTCCGTCATCCACAATGAGGGGGATCTGCTTCCGAATGGCCAGATTGTGCAGCATGCAGCACGCCACCACTATCTGGCACACCTTCTGTGGGGAGTACGCCAGTGCACCCCGGTGCGGTCCAGGCACCTGAACCTGGACTTGAGGAGGCCAAAGGTACGCTCGACCACACGTCTGGTCCTCCCATGTGCCTCATTGTATCGATCGTCTGCTGGGGTGCGAGGATTCCTCAATGGACTGAGCAGCCATGCCCCATTCGGATACGCAGAGTCACCTGGGTGTGAGGGACACAGAGAACTGTTGCTATTCCAACTGGACAGGGGACAGCATCGCACAACCAGCACGCTACACCACTCCACATACTCACCGACAATACAGCCACGATCCTGTTGCAGATTGGCCATCAGTCGTGGCAAGATGCTGTTGCGCATTATGTGTGCGTCATGGGCCGAGCCTGGAAACTTGGCACACACGTGGGTGATCACCATGTCCGCAAGGCACACCACTTGCACATTCAGGGAGTGCGTGTGCTTCCTGTTGCGGTACAGGTGCTCAGTGGCCTGTGGTGGAACAAGGCCAACATGAGTGCAGTCAATGGCTCCCACGACGTGTGGGATTCTGCCAAGGGCATAGAATGCACCCTTCAATGCCGCCAATTCACGAGCCCTGGGGAAGCGGATGTACCTGTTCCGGTACAGCATCATGGCTGCCAGTACATCCCTCAGCACCTTGCTGAACATGGGCTGGGACATCCCTCCTCCACTGCCCACTGTGTGCTGGAATGACCCAGTGGCGAAGAAATGCATGGCGGCCATCACCTTAGCCGTGGGGGTGACAGCAGTCGGATACACCCTGCGGGGACGGAGATGGGGCTCTAACATGGCACACAGTCAATGCAGAGTTGGCCTGTCCAGCCGAAACTTCCTGATTACCTCTGTATCGTCCATGTCCGCCAGCAATTGGTATGGGCGGTCAATGTTCGGTCTCCGCCTGGGGAAAATGGCAGAGGACACATGTCAAAGCAACACGGCACATAGCAATTTCGCATACACATCACTGACATGACTGAGCAAGCACATGAGCCACAGCCCAGCTGTCAAGCTGGGACGGCACGGCCACAATACACTTACACAGGTCTCCCAACAATGGCAATGGCAAGTGAGACATACCACTGCCATGTGCATGCACATGGGGATCTAGGCCCCAATGACTTGCGGGGCGTGCTGATGGGGACTGACTGCATATTCGTCAAGCGGCAACGCCACGGCAACATGAGTGTCTGCTGAGCATGGAACTGCTTCCGAGGCTGGATGAGTATGGCACACGACGACGACGATGTGGGCACGGGCTGAGCGGCCAATACAAGTGGGACCTGTGGCACGAGGGGATATGAGACAGTAGTAGGTGTCAGCACTGCACCCTATGTACAGCACTGTACGGATCACAGCTCCCGAAACATTGACTGGTGTCCACATTGACAGCCCCATGCCAAGACGGCTGTGTGCTTGCAGTCACACGTCACAGGTGAGAGGTTACATTGCACGTGCCAGGTGGCAGACGTACATAGTGGGAGCTGGCATGTGTGTGCATGTGTCTCCTGTTCAGGATCCACCAGATGGGCGCTGACTCTGTACTGACCATTGGACACAGCATGTTCCGTGGAAGGCTTGTGTGTGTGGGATGGTGGCACTGGATGTGCCTCCGTTGGGTGGGGGGCCATGCACAGGGCGGGTACGTCGATGATTGCGCATTGTTGGTCACGGTGGGTGCACCAACTAAGATGTGTTGCCCTGTGTTCAATTCCTATGTCCGCAGACTACACATTGGTCGATATGCTGTCTATATGCATGTGCCTTCACACCAGGCACAGCTGCCCCTGCACATGTGACCCCTGCTGGACTCGCTGCTGGGTCTGTGGAGCTGATGCACCTTCTGCGCGTGGGGCGGACAGCTCTCCTCACTTCCCTCATTGCGCATGTCATGTCTTTGCCGCAGGTGACATGGATCATGGAGGGCCCACATGTACGCGTGGGTAGGCTACACATGATTGTTCACTGGTCGCCACCCCCAGTCAGTGTTTCGAATGGGAAGGTTGTCGTGCTGGTGGTATGTTCGATGTGGCGGATGGGCGGGCCTAGGTGCGGGCTTACATTCCGGACATGGGGGTAGTTGGATTGGCGACTAGTTGCAGTACACACGGGACACGTCTCTTCCTTTCCACATCTGGGTCATCCCTTGTACTAACTGACAGTGATACAGTCATCTTCGCCCCAGCCCTCATGTCCTCCCCTCGCCCCCAATATGCATGCTCACCTGCGAGGCTAGCGCTTGCACAGGCAGCCCCAAGCTCGCACCAGAGAGGGCAAGGAGTGTATGTGTGGGTCCAGTTGCACGAGTGGGCTGTCTCAGGGTATGATGTGTGGCGGGACGCCGTCCACCTGCGTGGTGCCCCAAATGGAGACCCGGCCTGCATGGACTATGCATCACAGTCTTCGCCTTCCGGATCCGCCACCTGCGACACCCAGTGGCTGTGGCTGCCCTTGCGGCCAGGCCGTGTCCGTCTGTGGCTGATGGCCCACACATTCACTCTTTGGCCTCTCTGGGGAGGGCTCGGGGGTGGTGGCGCACGCGCTTGCACTTAGTCGCAATGGCATGTGTCGTGGTTGGTATGATGGGCAATGGATGGGATGGTGCGAGCCACCTCCCGTGACGTCAGTGCTGCTCGTGCTGTGGTGCGTCCCCCTACACTTCCATGTGACTTGTGCCATGCTAGACGTTGAGGTACTATTGCCTGCGTGATATGACCAGGAGGAGCGCGAGGAGACCTCTCACACACCATGCTCCACTGCCATCCCGTGCCCTGTATCGCCTGTGCGGATTTACTATGTTGGGGTTACACCTGGTCGACTGGGGCTGTGTGTGCCTTGTCAAGGGGCATGGCGGGCGCACAACAGGATCCAGCTTGTCCACAGAGGGTGGGCTGAGGTGCGCCTGGTACCGCTTTGTACGTGTGCCCGGCTGCTGTGCACACACGTGTTCACTCCCCCCGACAGGTGTCCTCTCACAATGCCCAGGGAAGCGGTGGTGTACTGTTCATGACCCCTCCCAACACGGCGTGCTCCGACTTGGCATGTGCGCATCTACCCGTCGCACCCACCCACCTGAGCACTGCGTCCATACGACTTCACACGACACATGTGTGTCTTCCACAGTAGTGCTACTCATTTGCGTTGACATCCAATACCAGTGGACTACATGGTCATGTCACGACTGCCGTGTACTTCACATACTCTCATCCTCTCTCATTCGTACTTGTGAAATGAGTCAGCGGAGACAGTTCTGGTTTCAAACATTATATTGAGTCTTCTGTCCTCTGTGATGCAGTATAGTGGACACTACTGGCAGCGGAATACATGTTGAGGATATACTGAGCATGATAACAAATGGGATAGGGTGTGGGGTTACATCTGCTTGGCCAAGGCTGTGCTAATGTACATTTACGTATAGCTGCGGAGCTGCGGACTTTGACACAGACGGTATACATGTAGCCTACCAGACCGCTCGGCATCATGGGCACAGTCCATCTCAGTTCCATGTGACAGGTTTGCTGCGGTTGTTCCTCATGCACGCATGCATGTGAGATGACATCAGGGCATGTGCTTGCGTGCATGCAGCGGCGTGCCACTTGTTGTTGCACTGTGGTGGTTACTGGACATGTCACAGTCACTGGGGTCGTGTTGTTGTTGTATGCACTTGTCGTCCATGCAAAGGTCCTGGTATGGGATTCCCGGGCGGGGGTGGGAGGGGTGCAGCACCCACAGACTCCAGGCGACCTATTCATGTCCACTGAGCGGTGTGTGTGTCCATGTGCGCTGGATCCATGTCGTGTCCTGGTTGTTCGTGCAGTTCCGTCCATGTGGGTGCGATGCACAGAGCCCATGCCACTGCCTCCCACGATGCATGCGGTGTTCCTGGATGTGATGGGGAACAGTGTGCATGTCCCGGTCATATCCGATGTCATGGCGATGTCGTTGATGGTGTGGTTACAGTTGCCGGTCGTTTGGTATGGCTGTTGTGGTGGTGACTGGCCAGTCCGTGCGGAAGCTGAGCATGGGTGCGGGGTTGGACTTCATAGGTCACTCGGGGAACCTGCGTTGTGGTCCGACGTATTTACAGGTTGTCAGGTATGCGATGCCGTCCAGCAGGGCTTCCATGTCATTGGTGGTGTACATGTTTGCCAGCCAATGAAGCGGATGGTGGCTGTCAAGGTGTTGTTCGTAGGTTGTCCCTTGGAGGACCATGATGGGGCATGCTGGGTGACATTCGATGTAGCTGTTCTCGATGATCCGTCGTGTGGAGGCACAGTGGTTCCATTTCAGTGCGCGTGCGATGTTGGCCACATACGCCATGCCCCCATAGGCAGAGCAGGCCCTGTCGTGTGCGTCCAGAGGGAGGAGTAGTGGTAGCAGGTCCGCCTTCAGACATGCCGGGTTGGAGAGGCATATCTCGACGGGATGCTGGTAGGGACACCTCCGACAGTAGAAGACGGGCATGACGCAGCTGAACAATGTGATGCGGTAAGTCAGTCGGTAACTTACGTTCAGCAGGGACAGGAGATCGCATCCCAATGTATGTATTGTGTTGGTTTGGTACAGCTTGAGCTCTTCGGCGTAGTTGGGTAGGTGTGTTGCGGTTGCCATTTCGCAGCGGTTCGTAGAGGTGGCGTGCTCCGGCTGTGTGTGCAGTCTGCAATGTGCACGCTCCGGGGTTGCTGTGAGCTCTGTGTAGTCGTGGGGAGACAGGACTTGTGTTCTGTTGGCTTGTTTGGAGGACACGGGCCCTCTTCCCACATGCTTCTCAGACAGTTCAAGGTCGGTGCTGTGTGACTCCTTCCAATTAACTTGCATGTGGCCGACATGGGGGAGTGTTTTCTTCTTTCTTCCCCGTCCGTTGTGTGCTTCTGTGATATGCGCTATCTGCCCTGTGGTCGGTCTCCTCGGCATGCCTGTGTTGGTCTATTCTTGGACAATGGCTGTATTCACCGGCTTCTGTCGTAGGGCTGTGGTTTCGGTGTTGGAATGGAAGGTCATTCAGTGCTGTCTGCTCTCCCTTGTGTGGGCGGCAGGCTGCCTTTCCGCTCTGCGTTGGGCCTTGTGTGTGGATGTAATTCTTGGGCCACCTGTTGTCGGTCACCGGGCTCTTTGGTGTTCCGTTTCATGTGTCTTGTTCATATGTGCAGGGTGGTATGGGTTTTTCAGTGTGGTACTGGCGTTCCTCTTCCCGAAGGGGCCCTGCTTCTCCTAGTTGGTGTTGCCGCCGCTGTGTGCTTCGCCATGTTTGTTACACTGGGGTGTGTCCTGCTGTTGCGTGACTTCACTGACATGTGTGCGTCGGTTGTGTGGCGTTGGGTGTTGTCCGTGAATTGGGCGTTGGGGACATGTCTGTGGCCGGCCTGTCACGTGTCATGTGCGTTCGGGGTGGGGCTGGTGTGTGTGCTGCTTGGTTGTGTCCCTGTGTCTGTGTGCGACGCATGCATGGCGCTGCGGTTGGCCTCTGCGTTGTGCGCATGTGTGGCGGCGTCATCGGCGCTTTGGGGCCGTGACGGGGTGGTTGGTTCCTAGTCCCAGGTGGTGTGTACACATGTGTTCTGCGATGTTAGGATTTGGCCTGTGTGTCATATGTGGATGCAATGGTGTATGTGTAGTGTGCACGCGCTGGTGGGGGGTTATCCGCTTTTCCGCCCTTGCACTGTGTGCGCTGTTTGCGTGCACTTGTTGTGTGTGTGCCTACCTGCGTCTCCGCGGTACGTTGCGTCCTTGGTGGTGCATCAGCAGAAGCATGGGAAGGGCCTGCAGTGCTGGATTCATGCCCGGGGTGCCGCTTCTTCGTTGTCCGTGCTCTGCGTCCGTGTTTCCGCCTCTCTTTCACGTGCGGTGTCTCTTGGCCGTGGGAGCCGTTTGTTTGCGGCATCGTAATTTATGCGCCGGGCGGGACGTGTTTCGTCGGACGGTGTGTGTCAGTTGTGCTGCGCCGCTACGTGAACGGACGCACTTTGATGGCGGACGGTGTTGCTGGCTTGCCGGCGGTGTTTGGCCTGCTTTTCGCATCGTAATTGGGCGGGCGTGTGGACTGCTGCGTGCCGGCGGTAACTGGTGGTTTTTGCATCCGCCAGCACGGCGGTTGTGCTTCCGCCCGCCATCGTAATGGGCCCCTATATTTTTGCAAACGATATTAATGACTTCTATATTCTTGAAAACGATATTTCTTACCTTAAATTCGATATTCTTGACCACGATATTCTTGCTGTCGATATTTCTGTGTCACGATATTTCCAACTCGATATTTGTGTAGGTCGACATTTCCAACTCGATATTTCATCTGCATACCCAAGGGGTACAGCACACGAGGTTCTGCTCGCCATGTTGCCTGTACTCAATAATTAAGGGGGCCATTATGATAGCGGTGAACCCGCCACCGGCAGCCTGCCTTTGGAGGGTTCACTGCCATCGTGCGCCCAAATACCGCCCGGCAGATAAGGATGGCGGGCGGTGTGCTGGCGGACGGAAAGCCCGTCCGCCACGGGTCCGACACAGGCAATCATTACGATTGTCTGTCGGACCCGGCCAGCAGACATAGAATGGTGCCTAGCAGGCACCGTCCGCCACATTAGGATGCTGCTTCAAGCCAACCTTTCAATGGTGGTTCAACCGCCATTCAATGGCTGGCGGAGATGTACTTTGGGGTCCCGTTGCGGGCCCCCCTTGTCCAGGGGCATGGAAATTGTGCACCATGAAAAGAGGGTCAGTAAGGAAATAACTTAGGGGGTGATTATGATGGCGGACAGACTTAAGTCCGTCCGTCATCATCCCGGTAGTCGGGACCGCCCGCCCATATGGTGGGGGTCCCGCACATGCAGTTATAATGCGACCGCCACTGTGGCGGTCGCAACATGCATTTTTGCCATTGTGGCGGATGCTGCAGCCAGCAGCACCCGCTGCAATGGTAAACATGCACGATGCGACCGCCACAGTGGCGGTCGCATTATAACTGCATGTGCGGGACCCCCACCATATGGGCGGGCGGTCCCGATTACCGGGATGATGACGGACGGACTTAAGTCTGTCCGCCATCATAATCACCCCCTAAGTTATTTCCTTACTGACCCTCTTTTCATGGTGTGCCCTCTGACATTTTATGTCGTTATCGCCACAGTGGGAGCACCTCCTGCCTGCAGTTGCAGTTTGCTAGCCAGAGGGATCGGGCCACCATAACTTCAGGCCAGAATAATCCCCACTCTTACTTAAAGGTATCCCCTCATTATCCTCGGGTACCCAAATTACCCTTCACCTATGGAACAGCATGTTAAGGGTCAACCGTTATTAGGGAATGAACCTTTGCATGATCAATTGACACCAATCACTTTAATAGGATATATTTCGTTATTTATGCACTCAGTAACAATGGTTTGCCTGTCCTTTTTATCTTTTTTCTTCTTTTTTCTTTTACAAATCATTTTTTGCTATACAAACACGTTTATCGTGGTGGTGAACTTGGTACAAGCACACCAAGTGTTTTTATAAAGATCGTTTTTCATCTACATCTATGGCAAATTAATTATCTTTTTGCGGGCATATTATATATGAAGACTATATGCCCACATTTCTTTGCTGTTTTACAGAAATTAATGTGACGGCTTCCTGATGAAGGCATTTCGCCGAAATGTGCCTATTCATTACATCTTCAAACCCTTCATAAATTGATATGTTATATTGTCATTAATTATTGACTATAATCAATGAATTAACTTGTTCAGTCACAGACAGTATCATGGATTTTTTAGAATATGTTAATCTGATTGCATTTACATCAAAGTATTCTATTGTATGATATGCAATTCCATCACAAAAGATGATTTCTGAATAGTTGTATGGATAGTCTTTCAACACTATTTTAGCTTTCAACTGTTCATCAAATAAATATTTTTGCTATTTTGAATATAAAATAGAACGTATGTTGTCCATGTTTATATTGAGTTTATCACTTTGCATTTATGTGTAGTCATATACCCGCAACTTTAATGTAATAGTTCTTGCTAAAGATATTTTCCTAAGATATATTGCTTTTTCCCTGCTTTTGGCAAGCCATCCTCATGCAGGAGACCCCCTTTTTAAAAAAAAAAAAAAAAGGCTTAAGTGATATGCAATGCTAGAATGTGTGAAAGTTATTCAGACGCTATGTAAATTAGAAATGTGACCATCAGCAATTGTGTCACAACACGGCCTGGCTGCGATGGAGTTGTAAGAGTGTCAAAGAGGGTGGGATTAAAAAAAGGGGGTGGTAGGGCGGGGAGTTGTAGGCTAGTACGCACTTCTTTGGTGTCCTACATTTTACTTTCTGTATTTAGCCAGTGACTCATGGACATATACTCTTGCCAGCCACCATGCCCCCAAATCAGATGCCCATGGCTAAAAACTATGCCAGCAGCCTCTGTGCACAGAAACCATGTGTCCTCACAACTACCAATTGGCATGGAGCACATCTCCTAAAAATAACTGATACAGAATTTGCATAATTTCCTTAATTATTTTATAACTGTGCATTTATTCTGAATTTGTATGACCTTGGTGTGCTATTAGAGATCTGACACCATCATGCCTTTGTCTCGAGAATGCAAATACAGACTGGACTCTAATTTCTAAGTATAGGCCATCTTTGTGGTTCGGGTATGTGCAGAGCCTGCCTTGACGTATGTGTTTTGAGTGTCTTGTCCAAATTAACATCTTACATTTGACTTGGATTTACACTTATTTAGAAAGAATCTTTGCTTTAGAACATACTCAAGAATAAGATATAAGCTGAAAAGTCTGTGCCAAGCCATTTATTTTGTTTGTTTTATATAGCGTCTAACATGTTGCCATGCAGACACTTCAGGTTATAAAAGCAATGATCAATAAATCCCACAGGAGTAACTTGTAGTCTGGAATATCTGGTGTGTTCTTTAGTTATAAAGGGCCTGTTAGACCTGGCATCCTTGGCGTGGTTTCCCCTGAATTTTTGCCTCTACCTCCTGTATTTTTGACACTGTGCTGGAATTCGTTTTTGCTGGTTTAGATGCTTTGGGCACTTTGCCACTGCTGATCAGTGCCAAAGTGCAAGTGCTCCCTGGTTAAATTGTTATTGTGATTGGCTATCCATGATTGGTATATTTGCTTTACCAATAAGTCCCTAGTAATGTGCACTAAGTGTGCCAGGGCTGGTGATTCAAATGCTACTAGTGGGCCTGCAGCACTGATTGTGCCACCCACAGGAGTAGCTCTAAGATGGTGTCTCCGGCCTGCCACTGCAGTGCCTGTGCGCAGTTTGTGAACTGCCATGTTGTCCTGGCCAGTGTACACACTTGCCAGGCCTAACCCTTCCCTTTTCTTACACATTGGACACCCTTATGGTAGGCCCAAGGTACCCCCCTGGGCAGGGTGCAGTGTATGTGAAAGGTAGGACATGTACTAGTGTGGGTAACAAGTCCTGATAGTGAAATACTGCCAATTTCGTTTTTCACTATTGGTTAACATGGGGAATGCTGTGTAACATGGTTACCTGCATATCTTCCCATAGCAGCAAGATAGAAAGTTGGAATCTGGTACCCCTGAACTCAGAATTTAATTAGACATCTTTTAGTGAAGACGGTTTTTAAATTCTAAGTTTGGAAATAGCACTTTTAGAAAGTGGCTATTTTCTTGTTCAACCTTTCTGTGTGCCTCTGCCTGTTTGTGAATTGACTGTCTGGTTTGTGAGTGACAGGGGCTGGGGGTGGCTGCAGGAGGCTGGGTGAGTCAGCACTAGGCTGAATAGACCTATCTACATGTAGAGTGGTGGGAGGAGAGCACCTGGGTCTAAATAGGGCTGTGCCTGCCTTCCACAATGCTGGCTCCACCTCCTGTGGTGTGTCTGATGACCCTGGCCCACATTTGTACTGTCCTGACGTCGTGATAGCCCCAGTTGGTGCTATTTGATTTCTACAGCTTATTTTTGCAACAACCTTTCTAAAAGACATTTTACTGAGTTTTGTATGTTGGATTTTTGTCGTTTTGGTCTTGTTTAAGTGTAGTAAAGATACTTTATTTTTCTAAACTGGTGTAGGGTCCATTTGTGGTGTTTTCACTATGTTACTGTGAGTGTTGGTACAAATACTTTACACATTGCCTTTGGGATAAGCCTGTCTGCTCGTGCCAAGCTACCGAGGGGGTGAGCAGGGGTTATCTAAAGTGTGTATCCCCCTTACCCTGACTAGAAGCAAGGGTCCCTATTTGGACAAAGGTACCTACCTCTGCCAACTAGAGACCCCCAGTTCTAACAGGGCCCAATTCACAAATCTTTTTTTCCATTAGTAAATGTGACTTAGCCCTGGAAATTAATTTCACATACACACAGAACAAGCATTGGCAAAGTCATTAAGTCTTGCCTTTAGAAGGTGATCCCAAGATATTGGCTTTGTCAATGTGTGTTTCTTTTTCCATTAAAAAACCCCTCCAAAATGGCCACCCGTGCACCATGATGCATGAATACACAGGTGACCATTTTGAAATGTTATTTATTCATGACAAAAATTATTTCAGTGTTAACACAGGTGCATCACATCATGTCACATGCATACGTACACATGGGTGGCTACCTTGTAATGGTTTCTCTAATAAATAGAAATCTCAAGATGGCAGTGCATGTGTTGTGATGCAGCTGTGGCTATTTTGGCCTTGTCTTTTTTAACTTTAATTTACCATTTCCAGAGGACTGCCTGGTATTTTAGACCAGTAAATTAAAAAGATATATGCATGATAATGAGCAGAGAAAAAGAAGTGAGTGGCCCTGTGGCAGTGTGCGGCAGCTGGACCCTAGCCAAAGCAATTTTATTTTTTTTAAAACATTAAAAAGCATGGGGTATAAGAGGGGAAGGAGTGGGGAGCTGTGGATGATTGTGTGGAGGGGGAACCTTTAGAGAAACTGCTGGTGCAGGAATGGGAGGGGGTAAAGTGGGTGTGGGAGTGAGCAATTAAAGACTCACACTTCCATGGAGTGCTGAAACACAAATTAAAATGTTGCAACTATATCAAAGTGAGGATGTGAAACAATGCATGATGTAGACTTAATGGACAACACACTAAAGAGCTAAAGTACGTTAAATACCAGCGAGCATGTCTCCTAACACTATCAACAATAACAAAGCTACTTATTGTCTGTGGTAAGGACAACTCAGTATTTGGGACGGAAGGAGTTCTTAAATAGTCTCTTTGCCACTGTTACTGCAGGAAAATCATTTGCGTAAGGACGAAAACCCACACATTCCCCCTGAAAAATTACAAAAAGAAATAAGTGCAAACATCAATAAGCAATGAATTGATTGTATGCAGCAGGTAATTTACAATGTCGACCAGATCTAGCACAACTGTTTACATCAAATAAAGTGGCATGAGAAGTGCTACCTACCCCTGCTCACATCTGTTACACTTGCAAGTCTGCTGTTCATACTGCCTTCTGGAGAAAGTGTCACGTGCTCCTCAGCATATCATTGGAAAACCAATCATAGTCTCCCTCACGATCAGGCAAACCTCCTCCTAACATGCATTGTACTTTCTTCTGTGAAATAGGAATCATAGCACTTCTGTTCCTCCACGCTTTACCTTCTATCAAAACCAATGACTTAGAAACTTAAACTACCTTAAGAGACGCAGAGAACTTAGGGGCTGATTACGATGGCGGGCGGACTAGGTCCGCCCGCCATCGTAGTGGTGTTTGGGACCGCCCGCCAGACATGCGGCGGTCCCACCACTGCGATAAGGAGGCACCCGCCATTCTGGCAGGCGCATCCAGGGCTTTTAACATTGCGGGCGGTGCTTCTGGCTGCAGCACCGTACGCAATGTTAAAAGTGCTTGCACTGCATTTCCCTGCACTACGTGGCAGGCACCACACGGTGCCTGCCACTTGGTGCATGGAAATGCAGGGGGGTACCATGGGTACCCCCCAGTGCAGCGACACCCCTCCAAACAAGGGGGGCCCGCAACGGGCCCCCAAACCCAATCCCCGCCAGCCTTTCCATGGCGGCATCGCCGCCATGGAAAGGCCTTCCTAATACCCACATCCTAATTTGGTGGACGGTGCCTGCTAGGCACTGCCACCATTTTAGGGGCCCTGAACAGTCCGCCAGGCAATCAGTGCGATTGCCTTTGACGGTGCAGCGGCGGACAGACTTTGCGTCCGCCGCGATACCCACCGCCATCCTAATTTGGCGGTGGGTAATACGCTTGGTGATGGCGGAAGGACCCCCTAAGACTCCCTTTTGAAAATGCAGTATTGTTTTCTGATAATAACCCCGCCTCCAACAGGAAATTCCTCGTTTAGTATTTATTTTGTTATCAAAGTACATTTTTGACTTTGCTTGCTTATCCACAACATTCTCTTTTGCAGATTTCACATTCATTAAATTAATTGAATTTACATCACTATGTTCTGTCAGCCCATCAGGACTCAAATTAGTTTTTGGATACTCTACCTCTTAATATATTAAATGGAGAGACTCATGTAACACTGTGTGGAGTTGTCACATAACTCCAAACCTTACTTCTGGGGCAAGATTCAACATCCATTTAATTAGACAATGCTGTTTGAATCCCTTCTTGAACCATTGGATGAAAGTGTGTAAAGAGTTACTTTGAAATGTTTGATATCATGCAATTGTAGAAACTGAAACATATCTATAGAAGTAAAATATGTACCATTATTAGTGACCATTATTATTTCCTCTTAGGGTATCCATAAACTGGCTTTCCAGTATCATGTCCTTATATAGGCACAATTCGCCCTGCCCTTATATAGGCATAAAATCCCAGCCCTTATTTAGGCATTAAACCATGCACTCCAAATACAGGCATGGTCTCTGACATCCGTCCACCCTAACGTCACAACGAGTTCATGAAGAACAGACCCTTAGGCTGCGGGAGTTTCCCTAGTCCAGGACTATTGATTTCTTCAAGGACTCATATATTATGCATGAACCATTGTTCCTTAGGGGGTTCATTCATGACGTCTTTCGCTGTCCAACTCAGGTCAATGCTAACATTCTTAGGTGCTCTCAGGTATAAATATACCTTCCCTAGCCCCTGTAAACCAGAGGAGACCTCGACTTCAGAGGAGCCCGTATCCCGGCCTGACGCACTGAGAAGACGCTGCCATTCCCTGCACGCAGAGAGCCCAGCTTCCAGCTTCCAGTGATCTGACTTCCCTTGCGGGGTGTTGGAGTTCGAGTCTGGAAAAGAGATTCCAACCTCTCTCATTCTTCAGGTATGGAGCTGATAAGAACCTAGAGGGACTCTTGGCATACTAGGATTACTAGACTTAACATACTCTTAGTATACCATAGTAAGGAATACTTCACCTACTTCATACCTTGTCCTACACCTAGGTTAGGTTAGGTACACTGGGGTAGAACTAGCTTAGCACCGCATCGTATGAGTACTCGCATTTTTAGTCTGTGTTAATTAGGTAACAGCATTTGTACTATAAAATAATGCTATCGCAGTATTATTTATTTCTACTGCTCACCCTGTACATTATTTATCTCGCATACTGTCTTGTGATCGTAACAGCACATTATACTTACACCAGAAACAAGACTGTTCAATAAATCTTTTATTGAAAACGCCCGTCTATTATTTCTGTGTAACTCTGAGGAAAACTAAGCATGCACGACTGAGCTGAGTGAAATAGTTATCTAGTGTTTCCACGACTCTGGGACACGTTCTGATTCTAAAAGGAAAACATATTGGTCATGTTTTGCGGCTGCCAGAAACTACTCCCTTCTTGTTGTCAAGGAGTTTCTAGTGGCCTCTGAGCTAGCTGGCACAAGTAATTAAGTTTAATATACTCGATAGGGACATACCGACCTTAGTCCTATGTCAAACCTATAGGATATATTATTCCACTGCGCAGAGCCTATTAGGGAAATAGGAGCTACACTACATGGCGCCCAACGGTTTGGTTAGGCAGTAATTCAACTTTAGATACTGAGTAACTCAGCCGTGCTATTTTCTCTCAAAGACCCCTACCCATATACTCCAAAAGACGTCTTGAGTGGGCAGGGTTAAGTATCCACCAAGGCTACATAGGGAAGCACCCTATATATATTAGCTGTTTGGTTTGCTCAACGTTGAAGGATACAGTGTTCCAAAATATTGTGCACCTAATCTTTGTTTCCTTGAAACTTGTTCTACATTTTTCAAACAACAAAAATGCCTGACGGTGACAATGAAGCCGGAAACGGTGGAGCTGCGGCTGATGCAGCCCAAGCAGCACTTTTTAACCTTACAGGTTTAAATGAAACCGAGGAGGGTGTGGTACACATCCCTCAAAACTTAAGAAGAGCCATAACTCTAAAACTTATAAAACATGGCCTATCGCCAAGAGGAGGTAGAGCAGTTTTCGTGATAGAGGCACATGAATCATTTCAGACAGAGGTATTCTATGTATGGGTACTACTTCCGGAATGCAATCCAACATCACAAACATTTCACTTCTACAAAGAAGATGATCTACCAGAGGAATACATTCCTTTCGAGGATATTGAAATTCCATTAACATACCAAGAGCATCAGCTCTGGTGTAAAGGCGCCCTAAAACATCACAAAAACATTACCAGGCTCGGTCCACTTGGTAGACCAGGAGCAACATGGCCGATTTTAGCCGGCTACACACCTCATCCTGAAATGGATATAATGACAGATGAAGAATTACATACTCAAATAAAAGAGTTAATAAAAATATACAGACAATTGGTCCAATATATCATGCAGACTTTTACAGTCCGACCACCATTGACATATCAAAATCCAACTCCCCAACAGGGGAATACACTAAAAATTACACCACAGACTCTCAACTCAGTCATGGGTAAAATGCCCACAAAACGTGAGCAAATTCCGTTTTTGATAGCTCAAAAAATTACTCAAATCGAAGCAGTATTTCCAAATACTAGCCCACATGAGAAACACAGAATCCTAACAATCAGTTTACCGATGGGGATCACACCACAACTGGAAGACTGCACCACTTGGGGCTCAGTCTTTGCTGCCATCTATACTAAAACACATGGTATTCCGTCTATTGCGGTAATACCTGATGTCCTAAAACAAATTCAAAATGAATATGGGGCAGAGCCTGCTCTCAATTTAGGTATGAAGTTACTAAAAATTTCGAGCAGGTATCAACAATAATATTATCTAATATTAAAGGGAGGCAGCAGCAGTGGCGATCCGCCAAAAATTGAGGGAATTCGATGTTACAGAACATCAAACTGAGCTACCCAGAATTATAGAACAATCTTATGCAGAATTAGGCAGAGATAGTTTGGGTGGAAGACCACTGAAGCCGAAACTATCTGAAAGTCCTGAGAAGGACTCAATAAAACAAACTCCTACATCTTCTAAAAAGAAGTGGGAGTCTACTAAACAAAAATCAAACGAGAAACGTTCTCAATCCCGAGGTAGGTCTCCTCAAAAGGAGCCCTCTGAAAGGAGGTATAACCTCAGGAATAGGGATAATTTGAGAAAACCTGATAGGTATCATGATACTGATACACGTTCCTCTCGTCCCTTTCAGATCTCACCACAGACTTCGGAAAGAAGAGGACGGACGGAACACAGAGAAGAACGCGTGACATCGAAAGACGACAAACACGCTCCAAAAACTAAAGTAAAACCTCAATTCTCCAAAAGAAAGTAGCAGGTCTAAAAATAAGACATGCCGAGAATACTGAGATCAAAACTCAAGAACGGAGAATGGGCTCAGACCATGCTGGACAGTGCAGCAGAAGTCACAATAGTTCGCCAGAACCTGAGGGAACTTCTGGAGATAGTGGACTTGAATGAGTACATCACAGTAGAGACTGTAGACACCAGGGTTAGTACTCCACAAAGGTTATTTGAAATAACACTCCGGATGGAGGGAGACAAACCTAGACAGGTGAAAGCACTTTTTTGGGAAAGACTATCAAAGGGCTATGACATACTTCTAGCAGAAAAGGACTGGCCACCACAATTTGTCAGGGAGTGCCCACACGGCGAGGACATAATTATGCCTGCCTTCTCCAACCATATTCCAATTCACCTAAAATATACATATGCCAGGAAATGGGCAGTGGCCCAGGCCCCAGCATTATATAAAAATCATGTAGGATGGGATGAGGATTCACCTCACCATAAAATACATCTGAAACATGAACCAACTGCACAACGGCAGTATCCTATTAAGCAAGAAGCTAAAAAACAGGTCAGGGAAATCTTAGATCAACTTGAATACCAAGGGGTGATTGAAACATGCACCTCCTCAATGAACAATCCTTTGTTTCCTGTCTCCAAACCAGACAAAACATATCGTCTAGTTTTGGACTACAGACACCTAAACACTTGTTCTAAAACTTTTGCAGTGCAAAATGCACATAGCACAGCATTAATGAATAACATTGTGCGTAAAAAATATAAAACAACATTAGACATCTCAAATGGTTTCTTTTGTCAAAACATAGCACCTGAAAGCAGGTACTTAACAGCATTCTCCATAATGGGGACCCAGAGTCACTTTTGTCGACTCCCACAAGGGTTCAAAAATAGCCCAGGTTTATTCTCAGCGAGGGTAATGGAGTTACTACAAATTTATGACAATGAGGCATTGTCCTATGTCGATGACATATATATGACAGACGATGACCTAGTAAAACACTTGAACAGGGTGAGCACCATTATACTGGGATTCGCCTCTGAGGGTTACAAATTCAACTTTAAAAAGTCCAGAATTGCCCATCTCAATGTCCTATTTCTAGGATATGAGCTTTCAAGTGAAGGCAAGAGCTTGGCAGCTAACTTTTTAGAAAAGTGTGCGCTGCGCAAACCTCCAAAAACGCTAAAAAACTTACAATCCATCCTGGGTTTCTTAAATTTTGGAAGAACATACATTATAAACTATGCAGAAAGGGTTAAACCTCTCTACGCATTAATCAAACCTGATTTTTCAATCAAAAACTGGACACAGGAACACACAGAAATTTTGCGTTCACTCCAGGCTAACATGTTAGCAACAAATCACTTACAAACACGCGTAAGTGAACGAAATTTGGTGATCCGAATAATTTCGGGTCAATACAGATTCACCTACTTAACTTTCAATGAGGGTAAAAAAATACCAATAGCATATAAATCACACTTGTACACACAAGCGGAAATGCGCTTCAGTTCTACTGAAAAAATTCTAACAGCAGTTCAAACCGCTGTAGCAAAAGAAAGAGCCTTAGCCCAAGGGAAACGCATTATTATCGTAACCCCAGTACCTGCTTTAGAAGCGGTTACAAAAGCAAGCATTCCAAATACTAAGGCATTGCATCCAAGATGGATACAATGGGTTAGTTCTCTTGCTGCAACAGATGTTGAATATGTTTTTGATCCAGATTTAAAAACACAAGCCTTCCTGCAGTACGAACATGAATGTCCCCTGCCTACTGAAATTCTGCCTCTCGATCAGTACGAATTCATAATTTACACTGACGGATCCGCACAACCCGCAATAGGGGGTAAGCAAGCTTACAGTGCAGCGTGTGCTATCGTTAAAGGTCACATGCGAAATGGCATCTTCAGACCTATGGTCACTAAAACGCAGTCTCTAGGAGATTGTACAGCTCAGCGAGCTGAACTACAAGCATTCAAACTGGCACTTGAAAGTACAGATCGAGAATTCCCCACACTAATCGTGTGCGATTCCTTTTACTGTGTGCAGTCGTATAATGAATATATACAAAACTAGCTTGAAAATGGTTTCAAAGATGCGAAAGGTGGCACAATAAAGCACAAATTGCTTTGGGAACAAGTAGTTCAGTTGAAAAACGAACTACCAAAGGCTCACGTGATCCACACACTGAGTCATCAACGTGATGGCGTTCACGTTGCAGGGAATTCATTGGCTGACGAAGCCGCAAAGGGGGCTGTGCAAACGGCTTCCGTAGCTGCGATCACTCGTTCAAAAACAAAAATAGACGGTGAGATAATGTTGGCTGTCAATGCATCAAGCAAAGGCAGCAGTGCAGCGTTACCAAAAAAGTTTCCACTCAAGTACTCTTATGTAATTGATGCGAACAACGTTCCTTTGCTCGAATCCCTGGAGTGGGGGATAGGGTAATACCAAACAAGGAACGTAGAGCAGCCTTGATTTATGAAACACATTTGGGGGAGGGTCTGTCACATCAAGGGATCTCTAAATCTATCTTGACATTAAAAGAGATGTACTGGTGGCCTGGAATGAATACAGAAATTCATATATTTATCAACAACTGCTTAGACTGTAAATTACAGCGGGAGAGCCACCAGACACCATGCTGCGAATGCGGCAACCCAGTGCAGACACCATTGTTAGACAGCATTAGACTATCTATGCACCTGCGTCCTACTGGACAAAGGCATTCCCAAAAATACTGAATCTAGGTTCCTATGGTTATGGCCTCAGCGCTCAGCTGACGCTCGAACTGTTATAAAAGATTTGCGAGTCTTTATTGGCATATACGCAATAGGCACGCTACATTCTGACCAGGGTCCTGCGTTTAGCTCTCGGTCTTACAAAGACGCCATGGCCAGTCTGGGCGTTGCATTGCGGTACTCCTCTCCATTCCATCCTGAGGGAAATTCGGTTGTGGAAAGGAAAAACTGGGACATAAAGCAGACTATAACAGCTAGAGTATTAGGCTCGGGTGACGGGTGGGTCAAACACCTTAGTGGAGTTCAACGTGCACTTAATATCCTGCCAAGAAGTTCTCTAGGGGGGTCACTCCATATGAGGTCCTATTTGGGACAAGAATGTGGGTACCGGACTTAGAAAACGTAGGCACAGTGGTGGAAAATAAACCCTTTGATATCAAAGATCGTTTGGCTGTTTTACAGGACTTAAACAAATTAAGAACGAAACAAAGCAACGTATTCCTACAGTCAACCACCACTGGGGATCAACCGGCTGTCCCAGCAAGGCCTGTCTGGATTCCTAAAGTTGGGGATCTAGTCAGAGAAAAAATTGCGGACAAGAAGGAATTTGGACCTTCTTACAGACAACCAGTACCTGTCCTAGCAGTTCAAGGAACAAGAACAGTACTACTGCCGCCCCTTGCTGGAAGAAAGGAGAAAAGATTTGTGTCCATCGACCTGATCAAACCACAGTATGTGGCCAATACTAAATAGTAGGCCTCGTGGACTCCAACCTAGTAGCAAACGCACTCCTCTCGCTACTATCCAAGAGGTTCATACTGAAAGACTGATAACAATCGAGAATTCAGCTGAAACAAATGAAGGACTATGCAACAACGCTATGGAACTCATCCCTCTTGAAGAACAAGTAACAGTTCGTCCAAATACACCTGTCTACACCAACGTAACAAGTGATGAACTGGTTCCAGTGATTTCAACAAATCCTGATGCAATTCCAACAATTGACAGAACTGCTTCTGGCTACTTCATTAACTTTGATACGTTCTCAGAAGATCCGAGTGAACCTGAAACGACGCCAGTGTCATTGAAATTCAAGCAGCAAATACAAGACTTTCTTCACTTTCTAAAAAGACTTATTTGGTTTCTCCATGGATTGAACTCTGGATTACATCTGGACTTTTTGTTTTCCTGCTCTGGCTAGCTTTGGTAACAACTGTAAGCGTGCTTATAAGTGGCAGATACATCCATGTGAACACTGAAGGAAAAGACGTAAACGTACTTTTGAAACCTCATAAATCTTCCCATCGTGAAGCAAGAGACTTGTCATCAGTGAACATCACAGCTGTTCCTATACACGATGGTATAGTGTGGGACAAAACAGATTTTGATATATTCGGTCCAACGGAAGAATTGAACATTCCACATTTGTTTAAAATTTCACTAAGTGATCTAATTACGTCCAGTACCTATTCTGATGATTGGGACTTTGAGACTGTGACTGATATTATGTTTGACCTAGAAAAATCTGCTGCATTTTCTAAAAATGAATATTTAGAGGGTTCATCAGACTATGAAGAACTGTATTGTTATAATCACTATGGTCATCATTTTTTGCATAAATCTGCATATCCAAGAAATGTGTTTATGTTTAACCAATGGGAACATTGTCCTACACCACCTAAAGGTAGTTCACAAACATTTGCCAGTAAATTTCCATATTTTTCAGGTTACAATACATCTGATCCAGAAATGTTTTACTATAAAAATGTAAACAAAACAGGACTGAAAATTATGTTAACAAATACAAAACAGATTTATTCTGCATTATTCAATGCCCAACTGTCTAGACAGGGTTTCGACTTTTGGAAAGACACAATAGACACAAAAACGTTGTGGGGTACTAAAGAATGGCAAGTACAGGGGATAGAAGCTTTATTCAGAGCCTGCATCATCCCTGAACAAATAATGTTTTTGAATGAAACTATCCAACAAACATCTTGTCTTGGATTAGCCAAGATCAAAGAGATGAACACACCTTCTGTACCAACTCCTGCAAAAAATAATGTAACACAAGCAGTGGTGACAGTCGACAATATACTACAACTCAACAGATCTAATCCTGATTGGAAAAAATGGTTGATCTGGCCCATAGACACGAATAACTGCCAGGAAAGATTCCTGAATAAAACTCAGGGCTTTACTATTCATAGGCCAGACCCAAGATACGTCCAAAGACAACATCCGGGGGTAGTAACAACATACAGTGCAGGGAAATTATGCCTCGATTGGCTGCATACATCTACACTACAGGATGTGAAACAACACTTATCCTTACTTGCAAAAGACGCAGATCTTAGGGATTTCTTGCTTGGACCAAGAAAACCGCGTCAAAAACGTTTCATATGCCGGCATTTATGCTGCTTATAATGAAGCTTGGAAGGTGTCACAGATAGAGGCCGCAGAAAGAATACGTGAACTTGATCGTATTAATTTAGAGAAAACACTCTCTGTGGTCGACAATGGGTTAACAACTTTGTCCTCCAGAATATATTCATTGGACGGCATTGTATCCTCTGCTATCGACATTCTAGAACAAGATTTGGCGATGTTACAACAAGGCCAATCTCAAATACGTTCTATTTTGTTATTAAGCTGGACGCTGCAATCATTGCGAGCGGGCTATGTGCCTTGGCGTTTCATCAACACAACGGCTCTGTTTGCAGAATACAATCTAACTGATAAACAGATCGAAATGGCACAGAGAGGAGCAAAGTATACAGTGCTGAGCATTGAAAAACTGGAAAAGTTACCATTCACAGTGGCAGAAAAACCAGCTACAGAATGGCTTATTCATGGCAAAATTACACTACCTGTGACTACTTTTCAGTTTCAGTATTGCCTCAGACAAATGCAAGCAGGCAAATATGAAAGGTTGGGTAAGGAATACATTAAGACATCTTGGGCTTTACCGTATACATATAGATGTTGGAGCGGGGATCGTGAAGTGTTTTTAAGCGGTAAAAACTGTAAACTTGCACTAAGCGGTTCACTAGTATGTCAGGACATTTCCTTGCACGGGGCTTGTAATGGTTCTGTGGCAAATTTGTCTTGCTATCAGCAGGGTACACCAGCTGCTGTGATTAATCCAACGTTCGGACAACTTTCTAATGGGAGTTACCTCATGTTGAATGATCAGAGTTGCTGTGGCATGCTGCCAGGCATCCCATATCTAGTAACGGTCAACTCCAGGGTCACTTGCTGTATGCAAGTATTGTTTCCCCCAATAGACACAGTTAGGGAGTCGCCTTTATGGCCTTCGCTGAACGTCTCTTTTATAAGATTTGATACTTTAAGCAGAATGAAAGCCATGCTTTTACAACAAACAGTGCCTCTGACCTCGGCCATAGAAACCTATGATCTGCAAATTGCAAGGACTTCGGCTGAGATACAGACTTTAATACGTACAAACTGCCCTATACATTTCGTGGAAATGATAGGACGAATTTTTAACATGTCTGATACAACAGGAATTGTACATGTATTTAAGGGCATCTGCTCGGGTCTGTTAGCACCTTTCCAGGCAATACTCGGAATCATCCCGAACTTTGCACATTCGGTGTTTGGTGGCATACCATTAATTCTAGCACTCGTTGCCGGAATTCTATTTCTCTTCCTGCTATTTCGCTATGGCCAGCCAATTCGACGACATCACTCCGAGCGACATGGAGAAAGCTCTCCTTGAACGAAAGTGCCGTGAGCAAATAGTACAGCTTTTGGGCATAAATCGACTACGGGACCTTAATACCACATGGTTCCTGTCATTTAGACCAATCTGGCAAGATTGCATCTTACCTGTTCTACGATGCCTGCTATGCGGTGTAGAATGCGTGTTGGACACCTGTCTAACATTTCCATCGGATGCGCCAACGGACGTCGATACTCTGCTGGACCAGATAACGGCCCATGCTATGTGTTGTCCCCAGAGGCTACCAATCCTGATGACAGCATTCATTGAGATCTCACAGACGCTTCCGGCTGCTGCTGAGGTACGAGAAAGAACTACAGGCACACAGGTAACAACGGACGCGAACGTTGCAACAATTGAAAGCAATGCTTCACATCTCTGTGCAATTAACCTACTTCAGGAGGTGTTCCAACTCACACCAACTACAGTGGATGATGTTTTGTCTATAGAAATAGATGATCTAATGTTTACACCAGACCCGTAAACTGACTCTGATTCAGCATACAGTGTTCCAGAAATACAGCAACAATTTGGCCTTCATTTTTCAAAAACTTGGAACTCTACCAAAATTGAACTTTTTTCCCATTTTTCGAACGAAAATGGTACTTCAATCTGCTTAAAGTAGAACTAGCCTTATAATACAGACTTCTAGGTACTTCCACGGACACTTAGTCATCTTGTGTGTCTAAAACAGTTCATTAATTTTTCTGACATGAAATGACTGATTTTTTGAATAACTTATCGATCATTTTTTGTCAAATGTAAATATTACTGCTTATTTCATTCCAAATTGCATTTATTTTCAAACTTTATGCCTGTAATGAAAAGCAATGCTTCAAATATACAGTACCTTTTGCATTCTAATAGGTTTTTTAAATGCCTTTTTAAATGGTTTTATGAAAAACTTTAGAAATATGCGGTACTCCATTTTAATGTTTAGCATTTTAAATGTTTAGCATTTTAGTATTATCGTACACACGAAAGAGGAGTGGGTGTTGTATTTCCTCTTAGGGTATCCATAAACGGGCTTTCCAGTATCATGTCCTTATATAGGCACAATTCGCCCTGCCCTTATATAGGCATAAAATCCCAGCCCTTATTTAGGCATTAAACCATGCACTCCAAATACAGGCATGGTCTCTGACATCCGTCCACCCTAACGTCACAACGAGTTCATGAAGAACAGACCCTTAGGCTGCGGGAGTTTCCCTAGTCCAGGACTATTGATTTCTTCAAGGACTCATATATTATGCATGAACCATTATTCCTTAGGGGGTTCATTCATGACGTCTTTCGCTGTCCAACTCACGTCAATGCTAACATTCTTAGGTGCTCTCAGGTATAAATATACCTTCCCTAGCCCCTGTAAACCAGAGGAGACCTCGACTTCAGAGGAGCCCGTATCCCGGCCTGACGCACTGAGAAGACCTGCCATTCCCTGCACGCAAAGAGCCCAGCTTCCAGCTTCCAGTGATCTGACTTCCCTTGCGGGGTGTTGGAGTTCGAGTCTGGCAAAGAGATTCCAACCTCTCTCATTCTTCAGGTATGGAGCTGATAAGAACCTAGAGGGACTCTTGGCATACTAGGCATACTAGACTTAACATACTCTTAGTATACCATAGTAAGGAATACTTCACCTACTTCATACCTTGTCCTACACCTAGGTTAGGTTAGGTACACTGGGGTAGAACTAGCTTAGCACCGCATCGTATGAGTACTCGCATTTTTAGTCTGTGTTATTTATGTAACAGCATTTGTACTATAAAATAATGCTATCGCAGTATTATTTATTTCTACTGCTCACCCTGTACATTATTTATCTCGCATACTGTCTTGTGATCGTAACAGCACATTATACTTACACCAGAAACAAGACTGTTCAATAAATCTTTTATTGAAAACGCCCGTCTATTATTTCTGTGTAACTCTGAGGAAAACTAAGCATGCACGACTGAGCTGAGTGAAATAGTTATCTAGTTTTTCCACGACTCTGGGACACGTTCTGATTCTAAAAGGAAAACATATTGGTCATGTTTTGCGGCTGCCAGAAACTACTCCCTTCTTGTTGTCAAGGAGTTTCTAGTGGCCTCTGAGCTAGCTGGCACAAGTAATTAAGTTTAATATACTCAATAGGGACATACCGACCTTAGTCCTATGTCAAACCTATAGGATATATTATTCCAATGCGCAGAGCCTAAAAGGGAAATAGGAGCTACACTATAAGTGCTTTAGCACAACATTCTATGTGGAATATTTCATATTATCACACATTCAGTATTAGTAGCACTAACAAAAGAATAATCTACCTATTGAGAATGATAATCTACAGCCACAATTCAATAATGCTTATTAACATGCCCAAAAATTGAAAGGTCAAGAAAAATAATTTTGTCAAGGGCTATCAGGCCACTCAGAGGGATGTAAAAGGTTTTGCACTGATTCCCAGTGTTTGTCAGACAAGAAATAATCTCTGCATTGATTAAAAACATTCTAACCTGTGCATCCAAGCCAGGCCACCAATACCATTGTTTCAATCTTCTCAAGGTGGCTGAAATCCCAAGATGTCTCTCATGAACAACTTTTATGATATAACAAGGTGGAGCAATTAAATGTGGACATAATAAAACATCCTTAACTACAGAAAGTTCTGGTGCAACCTGCGCAAACCTGCGCTATTCTGCATTTAAGCATCTGCAATGCGCTGAGCTTTATCAGAGTCAAATTTAAATCATTTTTGCAACACTTAAGCCACTCCTGCTCTTACACCGACATCTGAAAATCTACAACTGCTTCAACATCAGGCACCATAGGATCCTGTTCAATAATGTCTTCCTCATTCGAGAATCATCTCTTATACGCTTTCTCAACAGGCAATTCACCCCATAGTTTTTACCACCAGGTGGTGTATTACACAAAGTGCCTTGGGGGTGCAACAGGCGTGTGCACCCACATTGCGCACCCAGAGGGCACTTTGATATTACAGAAGGGACCGCAGATGCTTGTGCTGCCCCTTCTGCAATACTGATATTACAGGAGACGCACTGACAGAAAGGCACAAAAAGGTGATGCTGTGTCAGTGCGCCCCAGAGGGCATCCCTAAGGAGGGTTCAAATGGGGTTCCATGGACTCCCCATACACCCCCCTGCAGGCAGGTGCAGCTACTAATTGCACCCGCCTGCAAGGAGATCTCTCTTCTCTCTTGAAACTACACGTAGGTTGTGCTCTGCACAGTAAAATATGGAGCGGCTTGTTGACAGTGACTCCATATTTCACTTGAATATTGCACCATAATAGGGCGCACTTTCCCTGTTTGCGCCCGGCGCACCTTTCGAAAGATGTGCTGTGGTGAAAACAGGCAAAGTGCGCCCTGCGACTAATGCAGTCCCGGGTATATATTTGATATCTATGTACTCCTGCAAATGGGGCAATAGTCTCACAAGTCTTGAAGAAGCTTTGTTTCAACAACTGCTGCCTAGCATAAAAATAAGCAGTTTATGAGCAGTGTAAATTTCAAACTTTGAACCCCAAATGTAAGTTTTGAATTTTCCCTCCGACCATAAACATGCCATAGCTACAATGCCATATTTGCATTCAGAACCCCTCAAAGTTCTCCATGCAAAAGCAACAGTTTGTTCATGACTGTTCACACACTTACTTAGCATAGCACCTAAACCAATAGTGCCGTCATCCAGTAAGATTACACAAGATTGTCCATGAACATAAGGTATAAGTGCGGGTTCATCCATAATCAAATATTTAACTGAACCCCAAATCCATATCCTCTGTCCATACAAATTTAATGTATTTCTTCATGGTTGCACTACTAAGGTATACCCTTGTGTATAGCATGCATAATACTCACTTTAACCTAAAAATAAGTGCAGGGTGACCTTTTCATGGGGTGTAGATGATTCCTTGATAGGTTGCACAAGACTGAAATTAGGAGAAATACAGCCAGAGGTGATGGTATGACCTAAAAAAGTTTACACTGAACATGAAATTGACATTTCTATTTGCTGTGATTCCATGCTTTTTCAATATAAGTACATTTTCAAGTTTTTTATTATGTTGTATAGATATAGGAGTATGTCTTGATGGAACTACTGGACATCTATTACTCCTTCAAACAACACATTCATCATTCTCTGGAAAACACTTGCAGCGGATGGCAAACTGAATGACCATCGTAAGTACATATAGGTCCCAAATGGGGCATGTCTGGGCTCTTTGACTAACAGTATCTGTTGGTATGCAGACCGTAAGTTAATGAAAAGTATTTTGCTGAACCTAAATTAGCCAAAATATTGTGACATCTGGTAAGTGGATGGTAATGAACCATGATATATCTATTTAAGGCATGAAGCTCACCACACAAATAAATCTTTCCTGATTTTGTCCTGATCTTTCCTGTTTTGTTGGCGCAATTACACTGGTGGACACCAACTCCAAAACATATATCCCGGCTGAATTCCTGTGAGCACATATTGTCTTGCGCATCTTTGGTTCAATTCTGACTCTCAGTGGTATAGGACAAATGTTTTGCGCAATTTTTTGTATATATTTCTTCAGCTTTATACTATGTTCGAAACCAGCCACTGTACCAACTCTTTCTTCAAATGCTTTAGGAAATTTGCTCAAAATTGTGTCAACTGCAAAGTCTCAGTGTTATGCAAGCCAAATTAGTTTCACCCAACATATCAGAGATATCTATACCTGTTCTAAGCAGCATGCATCAAGTTGTGATTGAGCTTGCCATCCTAAAATGTTACGACCTCTAGGAGCTATGTAAATTTTCATGTTAATCTTTCTATTCATGAACCTGAAAGATTCACAGAAATATTAATCTTTCCATTCATGAACCTGAAAGATTCACAGAAAAATCCAAGCATTTCTATGTCGAACTTCCTAAAAGCCTTGGAATTAACATCCGGTGTTAATGTAACACCTTGCCATTTATCATTGAAAGTAACATCTAATAATATTGATTCTGGCAACCCTGAATCTACTATAACATAAACTGCAATAGAACCTATAAACACAAAGCATATGGGCCTATTTATGCTTTATATAAGCCCCAGACGTGCCATACTCAACAGTCAATATCATTTTCTCAAATTTCTCAGGTACAAATGCTGCTAATATTTGAACACGACGGACATTCACACCGCTCTTACATATTGATTGAAAATGATCAAACCTTTTACATAATTTTTTTTCCATGTGCATGACACACATTGCTGTGTACATGATCTCCCTTAGATACGCACTAACAACAACTTCCACCACCCTTATCGCTTTCCCCTGGCTATGTGCAAATGGGTTAATAGTTTTTATTTTATTTCCCAAAGAACTTTACTCATTATGAAAGAACGCTCAATCCCTTTTGTAGTGTTCAAGACCTCGTCTAAAGTTGGATTCCAACAGCTGAGTAGTCTATATAGTATTTTTTTTAAATGGCATACAAACCATCACAAACTGATCACAAACTAATATGTCTGTATGATTCTCAAATTCACAAGCAATGCAAGGATGCGCAAAGCTGTCATATACTATTAAGGGGCCGATTCCGATCTCGGCCGGTAGGGCTCCGAATCGGATTCGGCTTAACCGGATCCGATTCGAAGCCCTATTTCCCGACCGATTCGTACGCGCGTCCGGGCGAGCGAGTACGATGCGAAATCGCCGACCGACTCGTCCGGGCGTCCTGACCGCTCCGACCGACTCGTTCCCGGGTCTAACCGCACCGACCGACTCACACGGACTCGACTCGCACCGTGCAATGGAGACGTTCCCCGGCCGGGTAAGTACGATGCGCGCCGCGAGCAGTCCGACCGAGCCGCGCACTCCGGCTCGAAAGAGCAGTCGGAGCCGCACTTGGGGGTCCGTGTCGGACCCCCCTGTACGCCTAGCCGCACACAGGGGGGACCCATGGGTCCCCCCTACCTGTGCGTTTACGGCGCGAGTCGCTTCACCGCGTACACGCTGTAGGGGGCGCACTTGTCCGCCTCGCACCCATTGAGTCAATGGGAGCCCGCGTACGCGTTGTGCGACAGGCTCCCATTGACTTCAATGGGAGTCCGACCGACTCGAGTCCGATGGCATACGTGCGCATCGTACTCGTTCGGTCGGGCTGCACGGGTCCGATTCGGTCGGAAATCTCTCCGGATCCGGCTCGGTCGGAGAGATTTCCGGCCCGAATCGGAATCGGCCCCTAAGTTGTTTCCTCACTGCCTTGCATTGGGTCTTTCTAACACCAAAGGTTCTTGAGAAAACTGTATATCCAAACGTGCTACAGCTTCTTTCTATAAAACCCAAGTGCCAAAAACACTGTGGGGTGATGCAACAACGGGCAAATTATCAAACGATTCCTGCCCAGCCTCTCCCAAAAGATTGAAAAGCAAAGCTTCACATTTTGCTGGAACAAATATGCTTGTGTCAATCACCACCAAATAGTTTTCAAAAATCATCAGCCATTTTCTCCATCTAATTGCAGGCTTGCTAGTAATTTGCCAAAAAGGAGGTGGCTGTACAATATTTTGGGAGAAAGCCATATTAGCAAATAGAATATGTGCAGTCGACGTAACAGCAATTAAAAAATATTAATTAATCATACATCCCAAGCTTTAGTGTGCCAGTCGACGATAAATATGTTTCTTCAGACATGAGAAGTTTCTGCGACTCGTATGCAAATTCTCACTGTTGCTTTTATTAGAAATAATCCTTAAGAGTTACCTGCCAAACGTATATCAAAGTCAACTTGCTGCTTCTGAATATATCAATATGCTATCAATTTAATTTACGTAAGCAACACCAACCATAGCTACTCTTCTCTTCATTGTCATTGTGGAGTGCGGCTGGTGTGTTCCAGCTGAACACAATATGGCCACTATGCACACCAACACAATGAAGTCACACCTTGAACTTGTATTGTTACATGTGCTGCGCTTCACCTAAAAACAATATAGACACCATGCACACGGATTGATTGATGTGGCAGCATGAAGCAACACAAATGGAACACAGCACAGACCACGTAACCAATCCACTGATGGTGCCAACAATTAGGAAGGGCTCCCAAAAGCTGTTACACAACTGGATGATTCATTGGGCCACAGATGTCACCAACAAGCCTCATACTTTAGTAAATACATGTGATAAGCTACATTAAATTGCACATTCAAATCTCCTAGTGTGCATCAAGATACTGCTCTTTTAATTGTTCCTTTTGGGGCCAAGCCTAGGCAGCGCCTGTGCTGTCACTTCGAGACATGTTGTTATGTTATGTTATTTTTATTTGTAGCGCGCACAGATACTCAGGAGTGTCCTGGCGCGAAACCATGAGGGGCAGAGGGCTGGGCTTTAGACAAAGAGGTGTGTTTTCAGCTTCTTCTTGAAAACCAACGGATCCTGAATGTTCCGTACGTCGAAGGGAAGAGCATTCCATGCAACAGCAGCTTTCCGGGCAAGAGAGCTGCCACCTAGCCTCTGATATTTAAAACGAGGAACCTGCGCAAGACATTGGGTTGTAGAACGCAGATGTCTCGGAGGGGCATAGAAGGAGAAGCGTTTTTTCAAGTAAGTAGGGCCGAGGCCATAAAGAGCGCGATGGGCGATAACGAAAGATTTAAATTTAACCCGTTCAGCCACGGGAAGCCAATGCAGTGAGCGTAAGTGATGTCTCACGCTATTCCTGGAGGGAATGTCAAGAAGAAGTCTGGCTGCCGCATTCTGAACCACCTGGAGCTTCTTCACCAGATAGCCAGGGATACTAGTATAAAGGGCGTTGGCGTAATCCAGCCGAGACAGGATAAGAGCGCAGATAACTGTTTCTTTCGCAGCCCTGGGCAGGAGAGGGAGAAACTTCCTTAGTGTTTTAAGAAGACCGAAATAATTGCCGGCAAGCTTTTTGATCTGAGTAAGGAAGGAGAGGTTCTCATCAAACCACACCCCCAAGTTCTTGGCGGGCTTGCCTGTGGAAGTAGGCAGGGGGAAATCGGGTGGCCAAAGGGTTTCCCTGAAATTGGGAGGGAATTTTCCAAAGAGGAGAATCTCAGACTTCTCTTCATTGCACTTGAGTTGCGCGGCAGCCAGCCATTTGAAAACAGAAGACAGACAGTGTTGAGCAGAGGAGACTGAGTGCGCATTTTTATCCCATGTGAAGAGAAGCTGGGTGTTGTCCGCATAAGCCATAACCTTAGCCCCCAGATCCTCTGCCAGATAAACCAGAGGTGTAACATAAATGTTGAAGAGAAGGGGGCTAAGGGAGGACCCCTGGGGGACTCCAGTGGTCACTGACTGACTGACTGTTGTATATACTTTGTGGGCTTACATCCCGCCCATTGCCTTTTTATTCGTAACTTTGTGTCCTTTAAAAACGCTTGCTTGATAGTGGTTAATCTTTCCTCTTTGTCCTTCCTTGTTGTCATATGTTTCTTCCCATGGAGCAGGGCCCACCTACTGGTATTTTTCCACTTGAGTGTTTGTGTGTTATTCCTGAGGCACTATTTTTTTCTTTGTTTCCTGCTCGTGGCAGCCTAATGGTATAGTTCTAATGTGAGCATGTGTTTGCGAGCCCTTTTTAAAATTACAGCTGCTCGCCAAGCTGGGTTTTTTTCAAAGTGATGTCGCTATGCATTTTAAACCAGCACTTGTTTTAATAGCAACAATATGCCAAAATTGCCGAAGGATCGTTCTTTCCCGAAAAGGTGTATTTTTGTCTGGAGGTCAGTATGTGCCTGTGTGCTTTTCCACTAAGTAAATCGAAGCCATTGTGTGAGTAGCTACCATGATATGTATATGACACTCCTGTGTTTGTTCTGGTTCTACATTTGCAGCTTATCAGTATAATGCATCATGGCTGCCGCACACCTCCACACAAGAAGTGTGCACATTGCTGGAACAAACACATGTGTGTTCCTAAACACCCCGCCTTCACTGCTGAGTGCCTCATGCAATGCAGCCGCCACAATCGGGTCTGACACCCACCATCTGGCTTCCATTACTGCCAGTACTACAAGGACATTTTCCACTTGCCCTCAGTCTGTGCTTCTTCCAGGGTTCCTTTTATTTTATTCTATGTACCCATATGCACTGATTATCACTTGCTATTTTTTGCTGTTATTGCGTCCTACCCTCATTCCAGTGTCTGGTTCACATCCCACCCAGATTCCTGACTGTGGTTCATGGCAGGGTCATATTTTGCTCCTCTTCACCCACCACTTATTGAAATGTATTTGGTTGTTTAATGTAGGTTTAATGCCACTGTGACGATCAAGCAGCTGTAACCTGTACTGCTCATTGGTGTAAAATGTTCAACTCCTACATGTTGCATTTCAGTGGCATAAATACCCACTGATAATATGGAAGAGAACAATATGGAATCTCTCCAATCAGAAACTTTGGATTGCACTTGATAATTTAATGCCCCCAAGAACACCACATCATCCACTATGTAAGAAAATATAAAATATATTAAGTCACACATAGGTAGATCTAATTTAATAAACTGAGTTCAATAAACAACCTGTCAATTTCTGTAATATATCTTAAATACCTTGGCCACATACTTGTTAAAAGGATACTTACACAAACATTTGTCTTGAAAATACTAGGTAGAAGATGCTGTCACATTTTTATTGTAGCAGGAATGTTTTGGAAATTAGGTGTTGTACAGACAATAGGCTGTGGATGAAGGGTTTGGTTGCTGTTATTCACTTCAATTATGTCTAAGCAGTGAAACAAAGTGTTTTTTCTGCTGTGGTGCAACAATATCCAGTCCTGGAGGTGTCGTCTGCTTCTTTCAGTCTATGTTTATTTCTATTTTTAAAATATGACAACTGGAAAAGCCTGTTCACAACAGTGGACAGGTTTCAAATCCATACAGAACATAAAACTGAATGATAACTGTGAATAAAGGGGATTTTTTACCTCACGGTTCTGAGCTACAATATAAACAACTAACTCTTTGCTCGCATTAACACATAATTCAACTCTACATAAATACACTCTATTCAATACCACATGAATCCACCTCACAAAAATCCACTCAATCCCACATAACAAACCACATAAATAAACTCCACACCACCACATAATTCCACTCAACATAATTTCACTGAATGTCACAGGTCCACACCACACAGTTCCATTCTACACCACATAATTCCACACCACATCATTCCACTCCAGAACACAATTCCACTCCACACCACATATATCCAATCAACAACACAGAATTCCACCTCAGGCCACAAAATTAAACATCACATCACATACTTCCACTCCACGACACACAATACCACTACAAATAATTGCACTCCAAGTCACACAATCACACTCCGCATAATTCCAGTACACTCAGTACCACATAATTACTATCGGCATAATTGCACTGCACACCATGCCACATAATTCCACTTACACATAACTCCCCTCAACACCACACAATTTTACACCACACAATTCCACAACAAACAATTCAAATCCAACCCACATAATTCCACTCCACACTACATACATCCACTTCACTTCATAACACATGGCTAAAAGACATTGACAATGCCAATAGCTCTCGGATCACTGCATAAGCGACACCTATTGGCTTTACCAATTCTTGTTATGAGTTCTGTAGCTTTTAATTTTTCCAGTTAAGGTATTTAAGAACTGCACTTCATGCTGTCTTTGCCCCTTATTATTTTCCTTGTGTTCCTAATGAGCTGAGGAGTATCTAATCTGCAATCAGTGTCTGAGGGAACATTCTGGGGCTTCACTTTTCAGCTGCCCCGCTTCCTTCTTATGCCAGCCCTCTCCTTTGGTAATTCACCCAGTTGTAATGAAACCACAAGCCAAACTTATTCTTCCTCTTGGAATCGATCATTGTCACAGAGAGAGACAGGGAGAGATTGTGTGTGCACAATAAAATGTGGGCGATCATCTGTTTCTCAGACTCATCACGCCCAGTTAAATAATTGTTGATGGCAACATAGTGTGACCTGCAAGTCACAGGGTTAAATCCTTGCAGAGTTAAATCTACCTTTGATCCTTTCATGGACCAAACACTGAGGACCTGATTCATAAAGGGCCTCCGTGCTCATAGCGGAGGGCCTGCAGTCTTGGGGGAGTCTCCGCACCCTGGGCGGAATCTCTGTAATGAGACTCCCCAATGACTGCGGGGCTTCTGCCACGAGTGCAAAGGCCCTTTGTGAATCAGGCCCAGCAACCCAAAAAAAAGGGCAAGAGGAACACTTGTCATTTACAGAGCATAAAAATTGCAAAGGTGTACTACTGAACACTTTATAAACAAACACTTACTTCAAGCCAGTGCATATGTTGGTCAGGAATACTACGGTGGTGGACATGGAGGAAAGAAAAGTTCTATCCTGTGCTATTAGGACCTGATCAGTTCTGGAAGTACAAAATCCTTCAGCTGGGAAAGGAAGCAGACTGTGTCCAAGGAGGGCTCTTCGATGTCGCATATGCATTAGACAAGGTCCCGGTGAAGCAATTACAATTAGTGGAAAAAGCTCAGAGAGGGAAAATTTTGATGTCATGCTCAGGCCTCTTGCCAGTCGGATAATTTTGTTGCCTTCGCCAGCTCAAAATCTTTAGATTCCGAATTAGTCTCCTTTTCACAGCATGAAATTCTTTAGCAGGGCAAGGCTGCAGGCTATGTACTACAAAGGCTCCAGGAGGGGGGACACCTTCTTGCCGAGACCTCACTGAAATGATTTGCTGCTGCGCAGAAGCTCTGAGAGGGGGAAACCAGTTGTTTCAGCCCAGACAGGTCTCGCCTTGGCAGATCAACCTGGCAAGTTTGTCACCGTTCTCTGGAGGGCTTTAAATCCAAAGATTTTTAAAGCCCCAGGTTTTCAGAGATGACAGGAGAAGTCCAGATAGACAAGTGTCTCAGGACCTCAGGCTCAACATTGGGGGAAGGAGGGGGAGGCAAGACTCGCTCCAGCAGGGGCCAAAGGCAGGTACCAGGTCAGATCCAGCTGGTACTGGTCAACTGGGCACTGCAGTAAATGCTTCTTGCAGCTTGTTGTAGCCCTGCAGCTTACACAAGAGGTCATCCAAATGACCCTTGGAGTTCACATGTGGGAGGAGGGCCAACCCTTCAGGTCTCCTCACAGACATGCCTGAACTATCAGGAGCCTATTAGCAACACCTTCTACCATCCCCCAGCCTTTTTCCAGTCCAGGAAGAGGTGTGAAATTCCTTCCAGGAGCACAAAATAGGCTAACCTCAATGGACAGAGAAGATTCCTTTGAGCTCAGGGTGGGGCTGTGCCCCTCTGCTGGCATTTCAGTGTTAAATCCTGCTTGACAGGTCTGTCTGAAGCACACGTATAAGTTCTGCACCCTTAAAAAGGGGGGAAATTAAATTCTAGGGCAATTCTTATGTATCCCATCCATGGTTACTGCAGGACCTTGCTTTTGTCCTACCAGACTTCTGACTCTGGGTTTGTTGTGGATAGAGTGCCCCCTTCAAACTGAATTTTAGTGTTAAATGTGAAAGTACACTAGGATTACTCCCTACTCACCCCCAGCTTCAAAGCCAGGTTTAGTGTGGCCAAAGAGCATCACCATCTTGGATTTGTCATGGCAGTGCATTCTGGGCCTGTGTACAGTAAAACAAACAGAAACTACTGCAAATGCAGGTGGGCCAGAGCCTGGGAACTATACTCCATTGAGAAGAGAGGAACTAGGAGTGTCTTAGGTGCCAACCACCCACAGGCTGATGAACCCTCAAAGCTGGACCCTCACTCAGACTCCTTCATAACACTGCCAGACTTGTGAAAGGATACCAGGCCGACTGAACCTACTGTACTGCACCTGTGACCTATACGAAGGACAATGTGAGGTTGGGCAACCTTCCACTTGAAATCCAAAGACTGAAAGATCTCCAAGGATGATAAAGTTGATCCCCTAGGTAGCTCCAAGAAAATAAAAAAGCTGACGAGGACAAACCTTTGAAGAATCCCAGCTGACCAGTGGTGACTGGACCTCGACTGGACTTTGGCATTGCCTTCTGCCTCAAACCATGAGAGGATCTAAGTGCTTCTCCTGGGTTCCAGGGGCCTTAAAAGTGTACTCCTGTGGTTGGGTGGGCACCAAAAGAAGTTTAGTAACTTTTTCAAAACATTTGCTCTAGAGTTTCAAGGGGACCGATTGCAGAAAGTATCCGACTGACAGTCCACAACGTCGGATTGAATGTCAAGTTTGTCCTGGAAGTAGAAGAGTTTTTCCTCAGAAAAACAATAAAGTTCCTTTCTTTTCAGATTTGGACTTAGAAACACTTTTGAACTTCCAAAACTGCAGGCTATAGTGGTGCTAATCTACTTGGTGTATCTGACTGCGCTCCATTGAGGTTGGCCTCAAATCCCACCTAGGTCCTGGTCTACCATGATCATTGACTCCCATTGGTGCACTTTTTGGTGCTATTTTCACTTACATCTTTAAAAGTGTAAATCTCTGGTTTTGTCATTTTGATGTAATTTTGCTTACTACATTTTTCTAAATTTTTATAAATTGGAGTGGGATTTTTAATTGGGATCCATTTTTGATGTTTCAACTGTTTTGGTACTTCTAAACGCTTTACATGTTTTCTCTAACACAGGCATGTCTGCTCTGTGCTACAGCTATGAGGGCCTATCTCAGGTTTAAATTACTGAAACTGTTAACTGGGCCTAATAAGATAGTTACTTTATTACGTATGGTGGACACCAATCCACCCCAGCTAATAAACCAACTCCAACCACAGTTTTGAGCTACTAGAGTGTACCTAATCCTACTCTGTGTTAGAGAATGACTGCAAAGATACGGTATTCTACGTGTAAATCTTTATATTCAGTATGTAGTTTAACTAATAATACTCACAGGGCAGTAAGGGTTGGGGCAATAAATAGCACTCTCGCCCCCTATCTAAAAAGCAAAATGTAATAATTGCATGGTACTAGAACATGATAACCTTCGTCATCTACAACACACTAAACCTATATTGGCTCAAAACTAGAGACATTTGTTCAACATTAACTGGAATAGCTGACAATCATAGTCTGCAACGTTACTGAATCAGCATGTGATTTTAACACAAGGTATATACTCAGTTCTGCCGAAGGTGAAGGGCAGTCAGACATTTTCTCACAGTACAATTTTCTCTAGGCTTGGCTCCTAAACAATTCTTAGGGTTCATGTAGACCTTGTCTATAATATCAGGTGCGAAAGAAACTTCAGTACTAATTGCATTTGTTTCGGGTGATTCGAGTGTGTTTGCTATCAATTTACTGTTGAGGACTGGACGTTGAAAACATCTGTTTAGATTCCTTCTTGACTGCATAAGAAGATGGTAACTGCCCCAATTAGCCACAGTGCCAATCTGCACTTCAAAAACACATGTTAAAGGTGTCAAGTGTCTACTTAAGTGGGTCTAAGTTAGGAGAAAAACACCACAAGGCTACAAATAAGCCCTTGGCAATCTTTTAGTTCTTGATTGTAGATGAAGAGTAATGGAGAAGCATATAAGATTGGCGTTCAGTGTTCCCTGATACGGAAGAGGAAAGAGCCAAGTGAGGAATTCAGGGAACAAATCCAAAGGGAAATCAAGTAAATATCAGAGACAAAAACAGAAACAAGTTGATAATGAATGCAATGAAAAATAAGTGAGCAAATTCATTGCGAGGCTCCCTCACTTGTTAATGCCTCCTTTCAGTGGAAAACCCACCTTAATTCCTCTCCTATCTTCTTGATAGGACTGGAAGCACAGCCCTATAAGAAGATGGGATAGTTTGGGGAATCCTGCCTCTGCTGCTCTGTATGGCTTATAATTGGCCTCAGGGATGTACTGACATGCACCCTAACAGCCACATTTTAGCTGATATACTGTGCTGCCTGAGGCATGCTAAATAAAATGGATTGGGTATGTGTGAGCGGACCGAAGCTGGACTACGCCTCTCAGACATGCGCAATCAAGACATCCACCTACAGAGTATTGTTTTAACATCACTCTGTTGCTGGATCATGCTTCAGCCCCCTCCTCATCTTCCTGTCACCAGGATCCTGGAGACAAAGCAGAGAGGGCTGACCTGCGCACCGTCAGTGTTCATGAAAACACAAAACTTGTGTTTCCGTGAACACTGCTAAATTGAAAATGGCTGCGCCCTGAAGCCGCTGATAAGGAGCTGCTGCTGCCTCCTTTATAGATGACTAAAAGAGTAACTGACATCACAGGAAAAGACTGAATTTCATCTTAGATTGGAAACCTCATACAGAATCTTCTGATCAGATTTTCATCTTGGAAAGGGCTGTTCATAAGGCTTGACCTCACGATTTTCCCTGCTCTCACGGCACTATCATAGTAAGCTAAGAAGCAGCACACGTTTGACATCATTTGCCAAATACAAAACTTCACTGTCTGGCTGCTGCAATTCCAGATGTGGAACACCCCTCCAGGTGAATGCGTCCACAGAAGCAACAGGCAGTCCAGTTCACAAGGATGCCTAGACAAGCGATGAGTGTACTGTCCTGCTACCTGACGCCTCATTGCCCAGTAAGCACAATGTCTTCCTCTAAAGACTCGCAACCTTGAGTAAGATCTCTCTCTGTGTAGATGTGGCATTTACAGACTGGAGCTACAAATGACAAATCACAAATGCAAACATGTGTGCCTGTTTTGCTCCTAATATTACCCCCAATCCATCAAGCATTGCACTGTCAAATATCAATAGCTCAAACCTGCCCTTACAAATATAAGAGTAAACACAATTTGTGCCTAATTTCTGATAGGCCAATACTTAGACATGCAAAAATGACCCAATCAATGTTCTAATATACAAAGAATGCTAAAATCTATATTGGGTTTTTGATGCCACAATGAGTTGGTAAATTGTCAGACTGGGCAGGGCTGGCAGTCATGGTCTCCATTTCAGGGTACAGATTTGCATAAGTTGTGGTTACGCACGGGGACAAATCAGACAATGAGCCATTTGCTGAAAAAAGGGTTCTGACCTCCAATCTTGTCAGTTCTCCATTGTATCGAATAACTCCAAGGTAGGGATCCTCTTATCCTGATATTAAATGTACTGTTTGCTACTGACCTTTCCACCCAGAAAATGGTGAAAGCAGCTGGAGGTGGTTTACAATGTAAAGTAATGTTGGTTCTGTTGGGTACAGAATTGCATTAACAATAATTAAATAATAAACAACAAACAGTGGGGAGAGAATCAATTACTCCAGCACTTGATAAATCAAAATGATTGAAAAAAACATGACCAACACACCAACCTTGACTCAATCATATGAATGTATTGAGCAATTAATCACTCATTTCACATTTCTCATTTTTGGTATAGAAATAACGTAATGGGACTGTCACAGGTAATAAACATAGAAATTCTGAAAAACGGTGCAAGGGTGAATAAGTGACAAAAGTGCAAAGAAGTGCTGAATGTGAAAACAATATATACAGTGCTGTTGTACTGGTTTAAAATGGTTATTCAGAAGTAATCCATCCCTAAGTACATGAATCTCCAGTCCTGATACAACTTAGTTTGCCTTTCACACAGAGTGGAGAGAGTAGGGTTTTGGATTCCTACTCTCTCCACTCTGTGTAAAAGGCAAACTAATTAAGTAATGATGGATTACTGTGTGTCCACTGGGAAACACATCCCCAATTGTAGTCAAGTTAAATTTGGTTAAGGTTCGCTGTATCGTAACCTCTCGGGTGATAGGTACCCACATGTTCCCTGCGAGAGGGAGCACCGGTGAGTACAGCTGCTGTGTTCCCGTCGCCCAAGCGAGTTGTATCCAGGCCCAGCTAGTCGTTGACAGCGTCTGTAGGTCCTGTGGGTCCCGTTTTAGACCGACCGGTAGCAGTGCCAATAAGGGGATGGGGTGGGATAAATCTGCCTTGGGCGCAGATATGGAACCCGAGAGTCAAAGTGAAACCAGTGTCTAGAAAAGCTGCACTGAGCAACCAGATAATAAACACGAACGTTCGGTATTCCAAACCCACCCCATTCATAAGTGAGTGTCAAGGTGTCCCAGCTGATTCTTGGTTGTTTGCCACCCCACTCCAGTCGTATTAACTGGGAGTGGAGCGTGGCAAAAAAGGCCTTGTATAGTGGTATTGGGATATTCTGAAACAAGTATAAAACAACCATTTTAATCAGTGCAATCCTGCCCGCCATGGATATGGGTAGTTTCAGCCACCTCTCAATTTTATCGCCCAATTTCTCCATCGCTGGACCATAATTAAGTTGAAGTATTTGAGCTGGATCTTTATGTATACATATCCCCAAATATTTCACCGAGTCGTCACACCACTTCAAGGAGAACTTGGTGTTAAGATTACAAGGGGCCTCAGTCAGCAGAAAGATTTCCGATTTGCCCCAGTTAATGTGCAGGCCCGATAGGGCACTGAATCGGTTGATCTCCTGGAGAAGCGGCCCCAAGTTTTTATCAGGGTGTCTCACGTATAAAATGATATCGTCGGCATATAGCGTGATCAACAGCAGGCCTGTCTTAAATTGTATATCCCTATGAAAATGATTATCCTGGAGGTGCTGTACTAAAGGGTCCATTGCTATTACAAATAACAGCATGGAGAGTGGGCACCCCCGACGCATCCCCCTCGAGAGTGTAAAGGCAGCCGTCAACGAATCATTCACCTGAATCCGTGCCGATGGTCGCGTGTATAATAACGAAACCACTGCTATAAACTTCGGTGGCATTCCCAGCCTAATCAGTGTAGCCCGAAGGAAAGGCCACTCTAGCGAATCAAAACCCTTTTCGGCATCTAAAAGGACCGCTGCTGCTGGGAGTGTGGGTGAAATCCTGTGAAGGGTGGCAAACAGGGTGCAGAGGTTTAGCGCAGTAGATCTATGTGGGATGAAGCCTGCCTGGGCAGGCGATATCAGTTGGTCGACGATCAAGGCTAACCTAGTAGCTAACATTTTAGCCAGGATTTTATAATCGAAATTCAATAATGACAGCGGCCTGTACGAGCCACAATACTTGGGGTCCTTGCCTGCTTTAGGGAGTAGCGTAATCACGGCTTGGCGTAAGGTCGGGGGGAGCACACCAGTATCTATTGCCTCCTGGTAAACATCTATAAGATGGGGGGCCAGCGTTTTTTTAAATGCTTTGTAAAAGCTGCCAGAGAAGCCATCAAGACCCGGCGCCTTCGACCCATCCATTGTCTCTCTTACCTGGACCACGTCTTCCACTGTGAATGGCTCCGCCAGAAACTCCCTATGAGCATTCTCCAGCCAAACCAAAGCTATTTCGTCCAGGTAGCTATTACTGGCTGCAGCATCTGGGGAGACCTTGGTAGTATATAAATCTTTATAATACGAAAGTATTTTGTTCTCTATACCCTCACAATCTGTTATAATCCCACCGTCGTCTCCAGTCAAGCTGGTAATGTATGTGGGGCCCCTGTTGGGCTGTATCAGTTTGGCTAGTGTGCGTCCTGGGCGTTCACCCTCCCCATATCTCCTGGCAATCGCATATTTCCCCAGATAGTGTGATTCCCGCTCCACGGCCTCGTGAAACTCGTCCAGGAGCGCCTCCCGATGCCTCAAACCCGAAGCCGTCTGGGAGGCCCCCTGATTTGCGTCTATTGCCATCAATTGAGCTTCAATCCCTGAGAGGGTGTTGCGCAAATCTTTGAGAATTCCAGCCTCTTTCGATATACACCCCCCCCCCTAAATGTATGTTTTAAACGCCTCCCATAACATAGCTTTAGTTTCTACCGTGCCTGTGTTGGGCTCGAAATACTTGTCTATGGCCTGACCTAACTCGGTCTCAAACACTTGATCGCGGAGAGCCATTTTGGGGAATCTCCACCGCCCGGCTCTCTCCCCTGAACCCGGGACCCTCAGTCCTATCACGACCGGGGCGTGGTCTGACAGAGTATGTGGGAGGCGACTCGCCTCGCCCAGCCATGTAGTCACGTTGGGGGTGAGCAACCAGTAATCCAGCCTGGTCCAGGTGTTAGGGGGAGCCGCGTAATGTGTGTACATTGGCATATCTACGTGTAAATGACGCCAAGCATCAATCATCTGATCAGGCTAAATAATGTGCGCCTGGCCCTAGGCTTAGTATCTGGTGTCGTGGCTGTGCCATCCAATCGTGGATTCAATAAAATGTTTAAATCCCCTCCCATACATACCCGATCCACCCCCATCTTATCAATGCTAGTGTGTAGTTCCGTGAAGGACTCCTGGTCATCAGTATTTGGGGCGTATACATTAACAAATAGCATGGTGTTTGTTAGAAATGGGGGTCTCTAGTTGGCAGAGGTAGGTACCTTTGTCCAAATAGGGACCCTTCTTCCTAGTCAGGATAAGGGAGTTACACTCCTAAAATAACCCCTGCTCACCCCCTTAGTAGCTTGGCACGAGCAGTCAGGCTTATCTTAGAGGCAGTGTGTAAAGCATTTGCACATAACCAACAGTAATACAGTGTAAGCACTACAAAAGGACACCACACCAGTTTAGAAAAATATCCAATATTTTTATATACTTAAGACAAGACCAAAAACAATAAAAATCCACAATACAGTATTCAAGAATCTTCAGTTATCAAAATAAACTTGAAAAACAGTTCCTTGAAGTCGATAGCTCCGTCTGAGGCTATCACGGCGTCATGAACAACAAATCCAAACAGTTCTGGCTGACCGCGGCATCGCGGGCCAGCTACGGTGTCGGGAAGACCTGCAAAACAGTACCTTTAGAAATGCAGGGTGTCGGTGACCTCTCGTTGAGCTTCCAAAAGCACGGCATCGGTTCCGGAGGTCGGTGCATGAGTCGTCGGGCCCTTGAAGTCACACGCGTTGCAGATCGAACTCCTCTCGGTTGAAGTCAGGAGCGCAGGCATCGGGTGCTGTGGTGCAAACTGCAGCGGTGCGGCGTGCGATGCCCTCAGGTCGCGGTGCGAGCAGCGGCTCGGTGGCAACGTCAGATGGCGGCGTCGGTGAGACCAGGGTTGCGGTGCGAAGTGATGCGGTGCTCGTCACGTTGCTGGCAGGTCACGGTGCAAGAAGCGGCATCGTCGTTGCTGAAGTGCTGTTGTCAGCTGACGAACTGGAGTTGATGGTGCCGGCGTCGGTAGGCCAAGGCTGCGGTGCGGGATGAGGGCGGTGCATTGTGTAACTCTATGAGCGGTGCCCTCGAACCACGGTGCAAGCAGCGGCGTTGATTTCGGCGTGGAGCGGCGTCGTCGGGGATACCAAGGCGGCGTTGCGAGGCGATGCAGAGTGCGGTGCCCACAGGTCACGGTGCGAGCAGCGGCTCGGTGGCGGCGTCAGCAGGCGGCGTCGGTGAGACCAGGGTCGCGGTGCAGCGTTGCAGCGGTGCCCTCTGCGGTGCCTTCAGGACATGGAGTCGGCAGCGGCGTCGGCTTGCTTTTTCTTCTTGTTACAGCACAAAACACACACTTCCCAGTGCTGAGGGCAGAAGAACTTGAAGTCTTTGCTGTTCCTGAGACTTGAACAGGGGGCAAGCTCTACCTCAAGCCCTTGGAGAAACTCACAAAAATAGAATGCAAAAGTTCAGTCCAGTCCTTTCACTGCCCAAGACAGAAGCAGCCACTGCAGGCCAACACATCAAAGCGCTCAGCAAAGTGGTAGTTCCTCCTCACAGCTTCTCCAGCTCTTCTTCTTGGCAGTCTTCTTGGTCCAAAAGAGTTCTAAAGTTCAGGGGTTTGGGCACCACTTTTTATAGCCCAAAATCCTTTGTCCTCTCGGGCAGAGAGTGTCTGTGCCCAGCCAGAACCAGTTCTGCCCTCTCTGGTGTGGCTTCCTGGCAGGAGGTGGAGACGGCATTGTCAAAGGCAGACCAGGCCCATTCAGGTGAAAGGAAATCTCCTCCCCCTACTCTAAATGCAGCCCAGGTCTATTCAGCCCTTTCCTGACCCACCTAGACTATCTGGAGCCACTGCTGCTCCCCAGCCCCTGTCATCCAAACCCCAGACAGTCAATCCACAAACCCAGCAGAGGCCTGCTGGATGGCTGATCCCGCAAATACCTACTTTGTAAAAGTGGTATTTTCAAACACAGAATGTAAAAATCACCTTTCCTAAAAGATGCATCTTTAGATTCTGAGTTCAGGCATACTAAACTTTATTTTCCTACCTAGTTCCCAGGGCCAGTTATGTTTATAAGATGTTATAAACAAACTCCCCATTCTGTCCTATGGGAACAGGTAGCCTTGCAATAGTGAAAAACGAAATTGGCAGTAATTCACTATCAGGACATGCCACATGCACCAGGACATGTCCTACCTTTCACTTACACTGCACCCTGCCCACAGGGGTACCTTGGGCCTACCTTAGGGGTGACTGACGTAAGAAAAGGGAAGGTTAGGGCCTGGCAAGTGGGTACACTTGCCAAGTCGACATGGCAGTCCCAGACTGCACACAGGCTCTGCAATGGCAGGCCAGAGTTACATTTACAGGCTGCTTGTGTGGGTGGCACAATCCAGTGCTGCAGCCCACTAGCAGCATTTGATTTACAGGCCCTGGTACACTCAGTGCACTTTACTAGGGAATGACAAGTAAATAAAATATGCCAATCATGGAAACACCAATCCATAACACAATTTACAACAGGAGCACTTGCACTTTACCACTGATCAGCAGTGAGAAAAGTGCGCAGAGACACTAAGCCAGCAAAAACAGAGTCAAAACCGGGAGGTCAAAAAGCAAAAACTCAGGGGAAACACGCCAAAAGATGCCAAGTCTAACACATGTCCCCTCCAGCTGAAAGTAGGGAGAACTACCCAACCTCCTGGGAGTTCTCTTCACTAAGGCGGAAGAACCTCGACAGACCATCTGCATTGGCGTGTTCTGTGCCCGGGCGGTGTTCCAACGTAAAGTCCATTCCCTGTAGGGAGATGGACCACCTCAGCAGTTTTGGATTCTCACCCCTCATTTGCATCAACCATCTGAGGGGCCTGTGGTCTGTCTGAACTCGGAAGTGAGTCCCAAACAGGTAGGGCCTCAGCTTCTTCAGTGCCCAGACCACAGCGAAAGCTACACTTTCTATGGCACTCCACCTCTGTTCCCTGGGGAGTAGTCTCCTGCTAAGGAAGACTACAGGCTGGTCTAGGCCCTCTTCGTTCAGTTGTGAGAGCACTGCTCCCACACCATGCTCTGAAGCGTCGGTCTGCACAACAAATTCCTTGGAGAAGTCGGGTGTCTTGAGCACGGGCGCCGTGCACATGGCGGCCTCCAGGGCATCAAAAGCCTTCTGGCAGGACTCAGTCCAGATCACCTTCTTGGGCTGCTTCCTGGAAGTCAGCTCTGTTAAGGGGGCAACAATGGTGCCATAGCCCTTAACAAACCTCCTGTAGTACCCGGTGAGACCTAAAAAGGCTCTCACCTCTGTCTGAGTCTTGGGGGGCTCCCAAGCCAGAATGGTGTCAATCTTGGGCTGTAGGCGCGCCACCTGGCCACTTCCTACCTGGTGTCCCAAGTACACCACAGAACCCTGCCCGATCTGGCACTTACTGGCCTTGATGGTGAGGCCTGCCCTCTGCAGAGCCCTCAACACTTCACCAAGGTGCTGCAAGTGTTCTTCCCAGCTGGAACTGAACACTGCGATGTCATCCAGGTATGCGGCACTGAAATCCTCCAGTCCAGCCAACACCTGGTTGACCAACCTCTGAAAGGTGGCAGGGGCATTCTTCAACCCAAAGGGCATCACCCGGAACTGGTAATGTCCTTCTGGGGTTGAGAATGCTGACCTCTCCTTGGCCCAATCGGTTAAGGCAATCTGCCAGTACCCAGACGTTAAATCAAACGTGCTGAGGAACTTGGCAGCTCCCAACCGATCAATGAGCTCATCAGCTCTGGGGATGGGTTGCGCGTCAGTCCTGGTGACGGCATTGAGCCCACGGTCGTCCACACAAAACCGCAGTTCTGGAGTGGCACCGGGAGCAGCAGCCTTTGGGACCAAGACCACTGGGCTGGCCCAAGGACTGTTGGAGGGCTCGATCACCCCTAACGCCAACATCTTAGAGACCTCCTCTTTGATGCTGGCCCTGACCCGGTCAGTCAACCTGTAAATCTTGTGCTTCACAGGAGGGCTGTCACCGGTGTCCACGTCATGGGAACACAAGGTGAGTAACACTGGGGTCAGAGAGAACCGTGGGGCAAACTGTCCCAACAACTGGTGACAGTCGCTCTGCTGCTCTGGGGTCAGTGTAGGGGAGAAGATCACACCTTCCACTGACCCATCGTGCTCCTTGGTAGACAGGAGGTCAGGGAGAGGTTCACTCTCCTCTTCCACCCCATCATCTGTCGCCAAGAGCATGCTCACTTTGGACCTCTCGAAGTGGGACTTGAGGCGGTTCACGTGCAGGACCCTCAAAGGGTTCCTTGGAGTCCGCAAATCCTCCAGATAGGTGACATCACTTTTGCGCTCCACCACCTCAAACAGCCCAGTCCACTTGTCCTGCAAGGCACAAGGTTCCACCGGGGCCATGACCCACACTTTTTGCCCAGGTTGAAATTCGACCAGAGTGGCATTCTGATCATACCACTTCTTCATTTCTTCCTGGCGTGCTTCTAGGTTCGCCTGAGCGAGTTTCCTGAAGCGGGCAGTTTGGTTTCTGAAGGCCAGCATGTAATTAAATACATCCTGGGGAGTTTTCCTGGGAGCTGCCTCCCAGCCTTCCTTCACCAAACTCGGAGGTCCTCTCACAGGGTGACCATACAGAAGCTCAAAGGGACTGAACCCAAGAGACTTCTGTGGTACCTCCCTGTACGCAAAGAGAAGGCATGGCAAGAGGACGTCCCACTTATGCCTCATGGGTTCTGTTAGACCCTTAATCATGCCCTTCAAGGTCTGGTTGAATCTCTCCACCAGACCGTTACCTTGTGGGTGGTAAGGAGTGGTGAACTTGTAGGTTACACCACACTCCTTCCACAGGGATGTCATATACTTGGATATGAAATTGGTCCCCCTGTCAGAAACCCCCTCTCTGGGGAACCCCACGCGTGAAAAGATCCCCATTAACGCCCGGCCCACCACTGGCCCCGTCGTTGTCCTGAGAGGGATTGCCTCCGGGTACCGGGTGGCATGGTCCACCAAGACCAGGATGTGCCTGTTGCCCATGGCTGTCTTGGGATCCAGTGGCCCCACAATGTCCATCAACAACTGGAAAAGGTTGGAGAGGAGCTTTGACCTTCCACACACTCTTACCACTTGCCTAGCAAGTTTGGCAAGACCTACAATGTCCATCCGACTGCCTTCGCATTTGGGGCCAGAAGAAGTGGGTGACAAGCCTGTCAAAGGTCTTGTCCCGCCCCAAATTTCCTGCCAAAGTCACGTCATGAGCAAGACCCAGTAGGAAGGTCCTGAAGCGCTGGGGTATCACCAGCACATGGGCTGACCCAGGCTCAGCAACCTTAGGCTCACTATACAGGAGACCATTCTCCCAGTAGATCCAATGTGATCCGGACTGATCACCAACTGCCTGGTCTGCAGCCTGCCGCTGCAGACCCTCCAGAGAAGGGCACTCCTTCTGCTCCCTGCAGATTTCTTCCCTGGTGGGACCCCCTTCTTGCTGCCAATGGGTCAGCTCAGAGATGTCCCTCAGTTCAGCTACCTGCTCCCCTGTAGGCACCGGGGCGTCCCCCTCAAGGTCAGCCTCCTCCCGGTCCGTGGGAACTTCAGGGGCCTGTTTCACGCGCCCCCTGCCATTTCTCTTGGCAGGGACCTGGGCCACTGTTTCAGGCTCCAGGTCCTTCTCATCACCCTTTCTGGCCGCCATTGACCGAGTAGACACGCATGCCCACTCTGGCAACCCAAGCATCTCCAAGTGAGACCTGAGCTCAACATCCTTCCACAAGGACTGCTCCAGGTCGTTACCTAGCAGACAATCTACAGGCATGGTAGGGCTCACAACCACCCTCAAGGGACCTGAGACCCCCCCATTCAAAGGGAACCTGCGCCACCATACACTGGCGCTCTGAGTTGTCTACAGCAACTACTTGGTGGAATGCCCCTGGGACTACCTGCTCTTCAGAAACCAGGTGACACCGGACTGAGGTCACACTGGCTGCAGTATCTCTGAGAGCCTCTACCCTTTTCCCATTGATGGTCACCCAGGTGCTGTATTTCTTTGTGTTAGGGGGCACCTGGTTTCCTGGGACCATCTCACTGTCCCCTAGTGCGACGAGAGTCATTTCTGCAGGATCCCCACCCTCCTGTGGGCACCCCTCCTCTCCAAGCACTACACTAGCCAACACCTTAGACTGCCCACCGGTGGGTGGCTGTGCCCTCTTGGGACACTTGGGGTCCCCCTTCAAGTGACCCACCTGGTCACACGCAAAACACTTGCAGGGGCGGGTCTCAGCAGGCTTTCCTGAAGAGACCACTGCTTTCTTATCTCCTGGGGGATGGGAACCTTTACCCTGGGTGTTAGTTTGGGGCCCTTTAGAGAACTCCTGTGCTTTACCCTTGTCCCCCCCACTTTTCTGCTGGGGACCCTGCCCACCTTTGGCTGAGTCTTCCCCAAACGCCTTCTTGTGGACCGGGGTACTCACCCAGCGGTCCGCCTCCATAGCAAGCTTCCTGGGGTCAGTTAGCTTACTATCAACCAAGTGCTGGCGCAGATCTGCAAAACATAGACTAGACAAGTGCTCCCATGCAATCAAATTGTAGAGCCCCTGAAAATCTGTTACATTACTGCCCTTCACCCAGCCATCCAGTGACCTGCAAAACGAATCTACACATTCTAACCAAGTGTTGGCATCAGACTTCTTACTGGACCTAAACTGATCCCTGTTCTTTTCAGGAGTGAGACCATACCTGGTGAGAAGAGCCTCCTTCATGTCAGCATAGGTGAGATTACATCCCTTACCCAAAGCTATCAAAGTATCCCTTGCTTCTTCTGGGAAAAGAGGCCACAATCCTGCCCCCCAATTCTTCTCAGGGACCCCATTCATGTAAATAGATGCCTCATAACCCTGAAACCACCTTTGTATGTCATTCCCCTTCTTGAATTCCTTGCCTACATTCTTGGGGATGTGCATAATTCGATCTGACTGCACTGATGAGTTGCTGCCACCATCTGAGCTGGGCCTACTCCTTAGCTCCAGCTCCTTAAGACTACGTTCATGATCTAAGATTATCTTTCTTTCCTCCATGGCTATTCTCTTCTCTTCCCTCTCACTCTCCATCCTGAGTTTTTCCAATTCAAACTTCCTGGCTTCCCGCCTGTCCCCAGCTCCTCTGGAGACAAACCGCTGCTGCCTGGTCTGGAGGGATCCCCCCCTCCCAAAAGCACATCCACCCTAGGAATAGGCTACTCCACCTCTCCACTAAGATCTCCTGACTGCCCACTGGCATGTCTGGCCACTACCCAGGCCCTCAGCGCCTTTTGTAGCTTCTCCTTCCTGGTGAGGCCTCTGACTTGGACTTTTAGGTTTTTGCAAATGGCCTTCAACTCTTTCACGTTGTAGGATTCCAACCTATCCCCCTCAAAGGCAACTTCCAAGGAGGCACTTGATGATGCTCTTGATTCAGGCATGATGAAATAGCAGGTTCAAAAACTGGCAAGATCAAAAATAGGCCAAAAAGAAAAAGAACCAGTATGTGGCACGTAATGGTCTGCGATATGGTAGTAGTGCACACCAATCACTGTAAGTCAAGTGCAAACACAAGTCCTATCCTCACCGCTGACAACCAATGTTAGAAATGGGGGTCTCTAGTTGGCAGAGGTAGGTACCTTTGCCCAAATAGGGACCGTTCTTCCTAGTCAGGATAAGGGAGTTACACTCCTAATCAAATCAAATCAGGGACATTTGTTAAGCGCACAAATCACACGAAAGTCACTCCTAAAATAACCCCTGCTCACCCCCTTAGTAGCTTGGTACGAGCAGTCAGGCTTATCTTAGAGGCAGTGTGTAAAGCATTTGCACATAACCAACAGTAATACAGTGTAAGCACTACAAAAGGACACCACACCAGTTTAGAAAAATATCCAATATTTTTATATACTTAAGACAAGACCAAAAATGATAAAAATCCACAATACAGTATTAAAAAATCTTCAGTTATCAAAATAAACTTGAAAAACAGTTCCTTGAAGTCGATAGCTCCGTCTGGGGCTATCATGGCATTGTGAACAACAAATCCAAACAGTTCTGGCTGAACGCAGCGTCGCTGGCCAGCTACGGTGTTGGGAAGACCTGCAAAACAGTACCTTTAGAAATGCGGGCGTCAGCGACCTCTCGTTGAGCTTCCGAAAGCACGGCGTCCGCAGGCATCGGTTCCGGAGGTCGTTGCAGGAGTCATCGGGCCCTTGAAGTCACACGTGTTGCAGATCGAACTCCTCTCGGTTAAAGTCAGGAGCGCTGGCGTCGGCAGGCGTCGGGTGCTGCGGTGCGAAGTGCAGCGGTGCGGCGTGCGATGCCCTCAGGTCGCGGTGCGAGCAGCGGCTCGGTGGCGGCATCAGATGGCGTTGTTGGTGAGACCAGGGTCGCAGTGTGAAGTAATGCGGTGCTGGCAGGTCAGGGTGCAAGCAGCGGCGTTGTTGTTGCTGAAGCGCTGTCATCGGCTGACGAACTGGAGTCGATGGCGCCGGCGTCGGTAGGCCAAGGCTGCGGTGCGGGATGAGGGCGGTGCGTCGTGTTACTCTATGATTGGTGCCCTCGAACCACGGTGCAAGCAGCGGCGTCGATTTCGGTGTGGAGCGGCGTCATCGGGGATACCAAGGCGGCGGCGTGAAGCGAGGCGGAAAGTGGTGCCCACAGGTCGCGGTGCGAGCAGCGGCTCGGTGGCGGCATCAGCAGGCGGCGTCGGTGAGACCAGAGTCGCGGTGCGGCGTTGCGGCGGTGCCCTCTGCGGTGCCTTCAGGACACGGAGTCGGCAGCGGCGTCGTAGACGGCGTCGGGTTGCTTTTTCTTCTTGTTGCAGCACAAAACACACAGTTCCCAGTGCTGAGGACAGAAGAACTTGAAGTCTTTGCTGTTCCTGAGACTTCGTGAACAGGGGGCAAGCTCTACCTCAAGCCCTTGGAGAAACTCACAAAAATAGATTGCAGAAAGTTCAGTCCAGTTCTTTCACTGCCCAAGACAGAAGCAGCCACTGCAGGCCAACACAGCAAAGCACTCAGCAAAGTGGTAGTTCTTCCTCACAGCTTCTCCAGCTCTTCTTCTTGGCAGTCTTCTTGGTCCAAAAGAGTTCTAAAGTTCAGGGGTTTGGGCCCCACTTTTTATAGCCCAAACTCCTTTGTCCTCTAGGGCAGAGAGTGTCTGTGCCCTGCCAGAACCAGTTCTGCCCTCTCTGGTGTGGCTTCCTGGCAGGAGGTGGAGACGGCATTGTCAGAGGCAGACCAGGCCCATTCAGGTGAAAGGAAATCTCCTCCCCTACTCTAAATGCAGCCCAGGTCTATTCAGCCCTTTCCTGACCCACCTAGACTATCTGGAGCCACTGCTGCTCCCCAGCCCCTGTCATCCAAAACCCAGACAGTCAATCTACAAACCCAGCAGAGGCCTGCTTGATGGCTGAGCCAGAAAATACTTACTTTCTAAAAGTGGTATATTCAAACACAGAATGTAAAAATCTCCTTTCCTAAAAGATGCATCTTTAGATTCTGAGTTCAGGCATACTAAACTTTATTTTCCTACCTAGTTCCCAAGGCCAGTTATGTTTATAAGATGTTATAAACAAACTCCCCATTCTGTCCTATGGGAACAGGTAGCCTTGCAATAGTGAAAAACGAAATTGGCAGTAATTCACTATCAGGACATGCCACACGCATCAGGGCATGTCTTACCTTTCACATACACTGCACCCTGCCCACAGGGGTACCTTGGGCCTACCTTAGGGGTGACTGACATGTAAGAAAAGGGAAGGTTAGGGCCTGGCAAGTGAGCACACTTGCCAAGTCGACATGGCAGTCCCAGACTGCACACAGGCTCTGCAATGGCAGGCCAGATTTACATTTACAGGCTGATTGTGTGGGTGGCACTTATCCAGTGCTGCGACCCACTAGCAGCATTTGATTTACAGGCCCGGCACACTCAGTGCACTTTACTAGGGACTGACAAGTAAATCAAATATGCCAATCATGGAAACACCAATCCATAACACAATTTACAACAGGAGCACTTGCACTTTACCAACTGATCAGCAGTGAGAAAAGTGCGCAGAGACACTAAGCCAGCAAAAGCAGAGTCAAAACCGGGAGGTCAGAAAGCAAAAACTCAGTGGAAACACGCCAAAAGATGCCAAGTCTAACAGTGTTCCCCAATAGCCATCCCTTTATCAGCAGAAACCTGCCTGCCTGGTCCGAATAGACCTCCACCGCCCTGAATGGAACCCGCCTGTGTATTAGAATAGAGACCCATCTAGAGTATGTGCTGTAGCTCGCGAAGTATCGATTTGTGCCCCAACTGGCGGCAAAGCTGGGGGATTATGCGGTGGCAAGTGTGTTTCCTGTAAAAAGGCAACATCTACTCTATGACACTGTAAGTAATGCAGGACTTGTTTGCGCTTACGTGCATCGTTGAGTCTCCGTACATTCCAAGACATTAGTACCACATTGTCAATCTGATTATTACTATGTACCATTCTCCAAGTTTGTAGCTAATCCACTGTTTGGACTCTCAGCAGGTATATACATTCTGAGCATGCGTCTACAGTTACAAAGTAAAGGCAAATCTGTGAACATGACCCATCCCTCCCACCCCCCTCCCATCCCCTCAATCTCCTCAAGGGGGAGATCCCAACTCCCAACCATCAAAGTAATCATAATATGAAAAATTTCAAGTAATCAACAAGTAAGGGTGCCTAAGCACTGGGGGGTGACAACGCTAAGCCTAATCCTCGATTGCATATTGTCAAAAAATAAGGAGGGAACTATTAGTTTGGCCGCCCCGCGGCAGCAAGCACTTTATCATTCCCAGTATAGTAAGAAGCACAGGCAATACTTATCAGCAATTTGTATAACAGTTAATTCATCAGCTGGCAGAGAAGAAATCAGCACTGCCAACAGAGTCCGGCATTCCAGGAGATCGGTCCGGCGTGGGGGACTTTCATGGGCGACCATTCGCATCTCGTGCTCGGAGGAATTCTTGCACCGCAGCAGGCGTGTCGAAAATTTGGGGCCGACCATCCACATCAATTCTAAGCCTTGCAGGGTATAACATGCCATATTTCAGCCCTGCCTGTCTCAGAGCGAGCTTGACCTTTGCATATTTCTTATGGGCATCCTGCACCATTGCCGTGAAGTCTGAGTACAAGGCAATTGATGAACCTTGCCTTTCTAAGGCCCCCTTGTCACGGGCCATACGCAGGGCGGTGTCTCAGTCCTTAAAGTTGAGGAGCCGTGCCATTATTGGACATGGATTAGGCCGAGGACCAAGGGTGGGGTGCACTCTTTCAACAACAAACGTGGTAGTGAAGGAGTCTCGACCGAATAGTTAAACTAGAAACCCTTCCACAAATCCATCCAGACAGCCTGTATTCGTGGTCTCAGGCACTCCCATAATGCGAATATTGTTCCGCCTTCCCCTGGCCTCCAAGTCTTCATTCTTGATGGCTATGGTTTTGAGCACCCTTTCCATTCTCTCTATCCTTTTAGTGGCCTGCGCGGCACCGTCTTCTAGATCTGAGATCCTGCCGTCAGCGGTTTCTAGCCTACCTTCGTGTTGATCCAGCCGGGCCCCCATTTTGTCAAGCCGTTTGTCCAGTGAATCGAACCACGTATCCAGTGCCTTGAATCCCGCCCGTAGCTCAGTCATTAGCGCCTGACTACCCTGAGGGTTGGCCTGTGGGGGGGGGCCGCGGTGTCGCCTCCTTCCGCCATTGATGTTCCGGTTGTATCGGTCCCTCCACCAGCTTTCTCAAAGTTGAGCTTCCTGTGTTTGGGGTCCCCTTTGCCCATATCAATCCTTTTCAAGCACTGCCACGTGGCCGAAGAGGCACTCCCGGCTTTGTCGATGTCTGCGCCAACAATGCACTTCCGGTGGGCCAACAAAAGGTTACAGTGCCCAATCACTGCAGTAGCTCTTCTTCCCTCACACCGGCGATCTCCCACCGTTCAGTGTGGCGTGGGTCTGCTCGTGTGCCCCGTTAAAGCCGACCCGTCTTCCCGTGCGCACTACCAGATCAGCTCCTTTCTATTCTGGTCCCCGACAGTCCTGGCTGTAGTGACAGAGCTTACATGTGGCCATGTTTATGTGCATCCATAAAAAGCAATATAATTTCCCCGCCGGGGCCCTGGCAAATCTTCTTGTAACTGCTCACACATACGGGCCCAGTCGGGCCACCAGGAGGCAGACCCACCACTTAATACTGCCAGATGGCCGACCCCCAAGCTCACCCGCCGTCCCCATCACCGCGGGGCCTCCGGGGGAATAAGTATGGGGCTTACTTGTCAGGTGAGTGCCTCCCGGTCATCCCACCAACGAGCCACTCACCGCTTCTCGGACAGTGATTGCGGTTCAGCTGCATGACCCCCTTGTTTCCACTCTTTACATGAGTCTCCCAGGCTCGTGTGCACCACCAGACCAGCTATTTCCTATTCTGGTCCTCGACAGTCTGGCCGCGAAGACAGAGCGTGCGTGTGGCCATATTTATGTGCGTCCACAGATTAGCAAGTAAGATTCCCCGACCGGGTCCCCGGCAAATCTTCACTTAACAGTTCAGCATTCGGGACCAGGAGGCAACCCACCGCTTAATACGGCCGGATGGCCGCCCCCCAAGCTCACCCGCTGTCCTTATCACTGCGGAGCCTCCGGGGGAATAAGTGTGGGGCTTACTTGTTTGGTGAGTGCCTCCCGGTCTTCCAGCGAGCCACTCGCAGATTCTCCGGCACTTTTTATGGGTCAGCTGCGTGCCGCCATCTTGTTACCGCTCTTGCGTGGGCCTCCCAGTCTCGAGGTGGTCAGCTGCCGCGCATGTGATCTCAGCACCGGCCTGGTTTGATACTCGAGCGCCCGGCTTCCCGGCTGCCACGCCTCTTCTGGGCCCATTCTTTCTGACGCACACAGCTCCGGATCGCGGCTTCAGTTTCTGATCGGAGCAGGATCGTCTTGTAGCCTGCTGTGAGGACTCTTGCCCGTGCTCCCGCCGTCCTGCTGGGCACCGCTACTGCAGGGCGGCCGATGTTGTCGAGGGAGTTCGGCGGAGCTCCTAAGCTACGCGGCCATCTTGGTCCACGGCTTGGCCACGCCCACAAGTCTCAGGATATTAGGGAATCAGCACAGTTTCCTCCATGCTGCCACATCAATTGTGCAAATGCTTTTTGAGAAACTATTCTTTCTAAGTATCTTAAAATGCGCAAAGCAAATCGTTGATTTCCTACATTTAGAGATCCCTGCCTGCATGACGGGTATTGCTTTGCCAAAAGTACATCCACCAGAATAGAAAGCACACTGCCTTGTTTTGGTGGCCTGCTCAGCATTCTTCTTTGCTGTTCAAAAATAAACTTCTAAAATGGGTCGCTGTTTCTGAAAAGCAAAGAACTGTTATCATGCAGGGAGAGTTTACTCCCTGTGCCTCAAAAGCATTTTGCTCTTTTCCTGGCTGAGATTGCTATGCCTCACATGGTGGTCCCAGGCACGACAAATCTGTGGGAAAAAAAAGTTGGGGCTTCATCCCCTGTTATACAGCGATCCTGTGATAGGTGAGTTGTTGGATAAAGGCTTCCCATTATCAGAGTTAGCAGTTGACTTGCTGTTGGAACCTGGCACTCAACCTACCTCTAAATATGGAAAGGTCACTGCAGGTTTTAGGGAGGGGCCACATCATTTTGTTGCAGACCATTGACCCACCAAGTCTTAAATGAGAACATATTCATACATATCTGCATTCAAATCAACTCTTTCCTCCTTAAATTATTTTTAACTCCGCTCACCCATGCATCAGCAGAAGAAGTTCTTCATGGGGCCCTTATATTTTTATCATCCTCCCCTCAAAACCTCTATGTGTGCCTCACATAACAACACTTCCTTTCCATCTTCTCCACTCTCTTTCAGTCCTACCTTTTTTATCAATTATGTCCACCTTACTTCCATACTGATCACCTAAATCTCCTCATAACCCATCCTACCCTCTTCTCTCTCTTTCTCTTACCATTTGTCAGGGTCATTCATTCTATATTATGATTTGAGCTCACAACATTGACTACCACTTCCCAAGCATGTTAACACGAAAGCTAAGTACAGCATATTAGTGTGTCAGTACTATAGAGGAGAGGTTTCTAGATGGCTTCATCTTGATCAGTAGATCTGAAGCTGAGTTTTCAGGATTGGTGATTCATTCTATAAAGAGCATACCAAAACAAGAGTGAATCTGATGCAAGAAGGAACACACTATGATTTAAATACGCATGTATACTTAACAAATTAAGGTTCATAATCTCAGCAAAGTGCAGATTCAAATTACACCCAACCACAAGGGCAGTCTCAAGTCCAAATACCCAATTGTTCATTTTTTAAAAACAACACATGACAATCCAAAACAAAAGTCTAACTAGATATTTCCTCTTATCTACATTCAGTCTGAATATAGAAGTAGATCATATCAGGACAAAGATGGTCCACAAAGTAGCAAGGAGGCGAAGAATACAAAGGAAAATATGGGAATAAATGAGTTGTGGCGCATCTTCCTCTTGTGACTGTCTCTTATATATGATTAAACATGAATTGACATCACAGGAAAGACTCAAACGCTATCCTAGATTGAGAATCTCCAATAATGGTTTACGGTCAATCCCCCATGGTGGGAAGTTCTAGTCATAAGACTTGACTTCTGCCACTTTTCATAAAGCTGTGGCATTTATTTGGTGACCAAAGAAGAAGCCCAAGTTCGAAATCCTCAATCCGATGTTGGCTCTCCAGGCAACTCATTGAACACTCATCTAGGCGATCTCCAGGCCGGAAACACCAATAGGGGTGGCGCGAATGATCAGCATTCACTTACACCGATGTTCCAGAAACCAGTGGACTGTAGAATCAGGAGCTCTCCTCAGATTCTTGTACATCTTGACATTAGGAGTTAATTGTTTTAACTTAGCCTATCCCTAAAAGCTTCTTAGTGTAATATGGGTCAAATTCATTTTAAGGGAATTAAATCCTTCTTTAAAGGATGAGAGATTAAACTGATTTAATCCTTATTCTTTTATACATCAGTTTACTCAGGAAGGCATGAATGATTAGGCCTTGTCATCCTTGTCAGATGCCCAGCTTGCCCTGGCCTCTTTCCAGAGCAGTGACAAGATTATGTGGACCTTTTTTGACATTTTTTCAAACACAAGACATGTAGCTTCTGGGAAGGTTTTAACGTCAGTTCTAGTCGCTGGAGGAAAAGTACCAGAAGCAATGAGCACAATAGTTATCCACCATGGGCACTATACAGAGCACATTCTGCCTTCTCTCTTAAGGCGTTAAAGAGTTATAAAAAGAAAGCACGACCTAACGTTAAGCAATTCAGATCTAAAACCTGGATCCTCAGCAGAGGTCAATTCAGTTTCTAGTTCTTTCTATTACTTAAAAGTGGACAAGTTCTTAATTGACTGAATTGTCAAGTGGTCTTCCTTTTAGTCCTCAGCAGTATACACTAATTGCTGGTTACAAACTGATTATATCAATTATTGCTTATATTTGTTATAGACCCCGTGCTTCTGGGGGAAAAGAAAGCTCAGAGACCAGCACCTCAATAACCATTGAGCTTTCTGGACTGCCAGCCCTCTCCACAAACTGTGTGCTTGCAGGAGAATCAGCAATGCCATTTTCAGAGATAATTTGGGGTAGGTGAAAGCTCTGGCTCCGAGCAACACAGTAGATCTTAGCGTTCAGAACACAATTACATCGTATGCCTTCTACTCCTTTATTACTCATAAATCTGACACTGAAGACTAGTGGTAGGTGGGGCGTTCCAGCAAAATGCAAAAACATGAAATCCAGCAGGATGTAAAACTGTGGAATACACGTGACTCCTTCTGACTGGCCTGTATGGGGCATGCCATGCCTTTGCAGTCCAGGCTTTTAGGAATTTTAACTGGCCTCCCCCTCCATCCACTTATTGCGCTCAAAGCATAATCCATAACGGAGGCAGAATGTCGTCCCCTTCTGGTCCAGTCCATGTATTACTGAGATAGTTAATAGAAATATAACAACACTTATTCTTAACAAACCTGTTATAGTGAGCACTAAATCAAAATCAAGTTATACATGTGTTTGTGTGTATGAATGTTTATTGGAAACCAAGAAATTAATATTTCAAAATTTTGCTATTTTCTTATAAAGTTTATCTGGCCCTGCTGACTCACTGCCCTCTTCACAGGGTAGTCTACCTTATTTACATCCCATCCTGCCTTGTTTAACAACAAACTCCTGAAATGGTTGCCCTACTTGGTTCACTTGTCATAAATCTCATTTACAGGCCACCGTGATTCATTTTATTGTTTACTATAAATTATTTCCTCGTGACTTTACTTTCTTTACTGGTCACTAGACCTTATTCACTGGTCAACCTAACTCTTTACCTGGTTGCTTTGTCTACTCTCAATCATCGGTGTGCCCATTGCAACAGTAATTCTCAATTGGTCACCCTATCAGATAATCAAAAGCATCGCACTATGCATTGTGATGTGCTGCTCATTGTTGGGCATTCGTTTCCAAGATTTGCTACATTTGTGCAAAAAAAAACTATAACATATTTGAGCATTATGTGGTTTCTAGACTATTTTATTTAAATTTTGAAGCAATTCCTAACTAAAACAGAATTATTCTTTCATGACCTGAGGGTTGCATGTTATTCACAGCAAAGCTGAATGTTATTTACACTCAACATAACATAACGTGCATGTGTAAAGTGCACTTAATCCCTTGGGGTATCTTGGTGCTGAATAACATACCCTGGCAAATTACACAATTAACAATCATTGGCAATGCCAAAAGGTATGGCTTGCTATTTTTTACATGTAGTATGTATTAGATTTGTTGAAAGAGAAAGATCATTTGTTATATTTTTAATTAGTTTACAGTAAATTTGTATTGCAGTAGACATATGTATTGACAACACTAGAATAAAAATGATAACATAGAATTGTAGGAATTTTAAATGTATTTGAAAGCAAAGTAATTGTTTTCTTTTATTAAATGTGGTTATGAATTTGTTTAGATTCATAGTGCAAATATTGCAATTGTACAGTCGCATAACGTTGCTAAAGTAGATAACGAGCAGTGGAAAAGTGTTAGCAGTAATCTGTTGGCTACTTTTTCTAGCTTGTTAGTTATTTTATAAAGTATGTTTGAAGTGTTAGTAAGGTTTGAAGTTGACTGAACTGTGGCTTCACGTGTTTAATGTTAATTTTTTGAGGTACGAGTGGTTGTTGCCAGAGTATTGTTGTGTGTAGGCTTATGTCATCGTTAAGCACTTTGTTTGTAGCCTGATAGTTTACAAGATGTTGTGTGAATATAAGTTTGCATTATAGTGCGAAAGGTTAGGATAAGGAAGTTCTTTTATTAGTATGTGTAGGTTGTGTTACTTTAATGACAGGGTTAAATAATTTCCAGGATTCACACATTGCAAACAACTATTTCAAATTTAACAAGGGAGCATTCTTCTTAAATGTTGTCAAATTCCACATCAAGACAAGTGTGATATATATATATATATATCAGATGCAGAGTTAGGTTAGGTATAGTAGATTAGCTGTACTCGGCACAATAGGTTTGCCTGTTAGGTATGCAAGGCTCCTGAGGCTGGTGAGTATGTTTAGATATGGTAGTTAGGTATGATTTGTTAGATGTGGTAGTAGAGGTGTGGTAGGTAGGTATGGTAGGTAGATAGCTTAAGTATAGTATACAATGTTATTTTATATATTGATAGGTAGGTAAGATATGGTAGGTTTAGTACGGTAGGTTAGTATGAAAGATGTGTATGGTAAGTATCTATGGTAGTTTGTGTATGGTATAGTGGGTAATACAGGTTAGGTCTGATAGCTCTGATAAGCAAGGAAGCTTTTTCCCCCTTAGAATCTTGGTTCCGAAATCCTTGAAAATTTGAATGTTGAAGGAAGGACTTTGATCCTTGAGAACCTTGTTTGGTACTTCCCCGCTTTAAGGGCTGAGCTCTCTGCCTCCCCCTTTCTCACAAGATTTACCCTTTCCACTCCACTGCACTGTGAAGTGGCTGTAGTGCCATATTGGTGCATTACAGCCATGCCACAGACTCAGCTGGACCGACCACTTCATCGTCCACTTCGCCATCGCAGGGTCACCATGCACTGCCACCAGCTCCCCCAATGCCTCTTCCCGCAACTGGAACAAATTGACACAGACACAATGGGTGGACACCCTCAACACCCAGCCCGACCCCGCAACCAACCTGGAACAAGCTGTTCAGAACTTCACCACCTTGATCAACAACGCCGCCGACCGAGTCGCCCCCATCAAACAAGCCAAGACCCGCAGATCCACCAAACAAGCCAGCTGGTACACACCAGAACTGGGGGCAATTAAACGCGGCTGCAAACAACTGGAGAAAAGATGGCTCACCAGCAGAGACACCACAGACAGAGCCCCCTTCAAGTCAGCTCTCAACAAATACCACCACTGAGTCAAAGATGTGAAAAAAGAAGCCCTAGCAAATTGCATCGAAGCAAGCACCAACCACACCAAGGAACTCTTCAGCATCATCAGAGAGTTCTCCTGCCCTACGACCACTGAGAACACAATCCCTCCATCGCAGGAACTCTGTGAGGCTGTAGCAGACCATTTTCACGACAAGATATCCACCATCTACAAGAACTTCGAGCACCAACCCACTGACCTCCACAATCTCCTCGTCCCAATAGAAGCCTCCCACGATCAGGCACTCACCGCATAGGAACAGCTCACCATTCGAACACCACAGACATCATGAGCTCCATTCACTCAGGAGCATGGAGGGACCCCTGCCTCACCACCTCTTCAACCTCAGAAGCAAGGATATTAGCCACCAACTCACCATCATCCTCACCAGCATCCATCACCTCAGCAACCTTTCCCGACACTTGGAAACACGCAGAAGTCAGACACACCTCCCCACCAAAGTCAACCAGCAGTTCATCAAACACCTGGAGAGAAACAACCTGATTGACGCCTCCCAATCAGATTTCCGTGCTAACCACAGCAGCGAGACCGCCCCTATTGCTGCCACTGACAACATCTGCAACCTACTCAACAGAGGAGAATCAACAGTCCTGATCCTCCTCGACCTCTCTGCAGCGTTCGACCCTCTATCCCACCACAAACTTATCAAGAGACACCACCACATTGGGATCTAGGGAGACACCATCAGATGGATCACATCATTCGTCACGGGACGAAAGCGGAGAATCTACCTACCTCCCTTCACCTCAGAACCCAAAAGCACTATCTGCAGCGTCCCTCAAGGTTCATCCCTCAGCCCCACCCTCTCCAACACCTACATGACACCTCTAGCCGACATCGTCAGAACCCACGACCTCAACATCATATCCTATGCCAAAGACACCCAGCTCATCCACTCACTCTCAGCAGACCCCTCCACCAAGACCACCAACTTCCACAGCAGCATGAAGAACATCGCCGACTGGATGAAGACCAACTATCTGAAGCTCAACACTGACAAGACCGAAGTGCTGACCTCAGGCAACACCTCTCCTTGGAAAGACACCTGGTGGCCCACCGAACTTGGACCCACTACCACAGCGACAGAACACACTCGCAACCTCAGCATCATCCTGACAGCAAACTTACCATGAAGCAACAGATCAACACAGTCTCCTCTGCCTGCTTCCACTCGCTCCCCATGCTCCAAAGAGTCTTCAAATGGCTCCACATCGGCACAAGGAAAACCATCACTCAAGCCCTAGTCACCAGCCAGCTGGACTGCGGCAGTGCATTGCACGCAGAAACCACCACCGAACTCATGCTTGAGACTACAGATGATACATACCTCAGCGGCCAGACTCACCTTCAACCCAAATGGACCCACATCATGCCACACCTCAGGAACCTCCACTGGCTCCCCTTCCAGGAAAGATGTCAATTCAAGATATTGACACATGTCTACAAAGACCTCCACTGCCTAGGACCAGCATACATCAACCACCACCTGAACTCCCACCAACCATCCAGAAAGCCTTGCTCCGCCTCCCTCGCCCAGACACCGTGTATCTGTCGAAGCCACAGTGGAGGTCGTTCCTTCTCCTCCCTAGCCGCCAAGTCCTGGAACAGCCTTCCCCTCGAGCTCCAGACATCTCCCTCGCTGGCGGATTTCAGGAAGAGTCTCAAGACGGCTTTTTGACTGAGCCCTGCAACCCAGCGCCTGGATACCCTCACGGGTGACAAGTAGCGCCATACAAATACAGATTGATAAATCATATGAATAAAATGAATACATGAAATAAATTTGGTGCATGGAATATTTTTTAAAAATCCAGTCGTGCAAGAGAAGAAAACGAATGGTCTATTAATAAAATAGTGCGTATGTGCTTTTCCTTAATAATTTTTGAATGGTCCTTTTGCTGAACAGACTTCATTAGAAGAGTCAAGTTGTATCCTCAAAGACAAATGTTATGAAAAGAAATCAAATAAACTTTTATTCGGCATCATGCCATAAAAGCCACAGTTCATTCACGAAATTTACAGAGAAACACAAAATATATCATAGTTTCCAATCTAAAAGAAATAGCTCTGCTTTATAAATAGAATAATAACCGATGGAAGAATACATAAAAGTTCATAAAATGACTGGTGCCAAACCTATCAGAGATATATATTATTCATACATACATTTATTCAAACAATTATCTCTTCATAACGTTTACTAATGGTTAAAGCTATTTTATATTTAATTAAAACATCGTAACAAATATCTAAAGTAGTAAAACTTTGCAACAGTTCTAATCCCAGATGGTAATGTCTGACCTTTGAGCTTTGCCATACTGGGGCCAAAAACATTAATGTGGACCTTGATACAGAGGGCAAAACATAATAAAGTGACATGTGCTTTGTTTTGTAATGTCATTGCATCTACATGGGGGTAAATCACAGTACCAATTTTTTGCATCTGGAAAGCCACCTTAAAATTTACGATATTTAACCTGAAAATGTTTTGCAAATGCCACTGAAATGAATTTTCTATCAAGCAGAAGTATGGCTCCAAACACCTGGTTGTTGATACCTGCGCGTATTGGGCAACTGTTTGTAAATCAAGCGCGCCTTCCATTCTTATTTCCTTACATCTCCCTGGGTACTGATTTTTAATATACTTTAAATTGAACTCCTGTGGATTTGTAAATACTTCGACCTTGTAAAGAAATCAGAAAATAAAGTTGCCATTGTAAATGGGGAACTTAAAGAGCGTACACAGCAAAACATTGCACAGTAGATACTTTTGAGAAAGGACCAGTATTTTCATTGCATATTTAAGAAAGGCTACTAGCACACGCTTCTTTACTTTGTGTTAAAAAAAAGTAGTAACTCCAACATGTTATAACACCAAAGAAAAACAAATGAATGTGCAAGAGTGATAACTGAATAGTACTATCTTCATGACAAGCAAACTCATCTAAACAGAAGGTGCTTCCTCAAAAAAATGTAACAATTTAAATATTAAATATTAGCATTCTGGCAAAGTAAGCACATCAAAGGCGACACACTGGCTCTGAATTGCAAGCTGCTTGCCATGTTGCACCTGCAATTTTTAAAAAAGCTAATCGATGCCCCATCACCAAAATCTGATAGGAACATAAATGGGGCAATGTAACCATCCACTAAATGCCAGAACCTTGATGGACAGCCTGTACAAGCAATGGCAAACCATTAAAAAAAAAACATATGAAAGTCAATGGATGAAGGGGGCTGTCCCAAAGCCAAGTCTCTTTCAGTACTTCTTACTGCATTATTTGAAGAACTGATGGCACGAGGATTCTATACAATTAGATCTTTATGTAGCCAGACCCAAAAAATTAAACTAGGAACATGTTACTAGTCTCTCTTTGGTATGCACAAAATAGCAGCCGGGGCAGCGCTTGATGTTAGTACACTAGCCTTCATGACTATGACTCATTTCAGGCCACAGGGCACATGGCCCATCTCAGAGAACCTACATCACCTTAGTACACCTGCTTTTATGCATAGAACTCACCTCAGCGTACATAACCTATCACAGGGCATCCACATCATGTTGGTATACCAATCTTGACCAATATGATCCATCTCAGAGAGGTGTGGTGCAGCGGCCAGGGCAGCTGACTTTGGAGCACAGGGCTCACGGTTCGATCCCCGGCTCCGGCGGCAGCTCAGCACCATGTGACTCTGGGCAATAGCTCACTTAATTTCCACGACGGCCCCCAGCACCTTGAGACCCATAAGGGTGATTAGTTCGCGCTTTACAAATACGGATTTAGATTTTTTTTTTATCTCACGGCTCCCGCATCATGTTAGCACACCAGCCTTAAAGAATGTGGCCCATTTCTATCCCCACCATGAGGTAATACCCCATCTCTTATGAATTGACCCATCTCAGGGTACCACCAACACATTAGCAGAGAAATGTTCATGAACGTGACCCATCACAGAAAACTCACATAACATGAGCCTTTACAAGTATGGCCGTCTCTGACATTCGCATACGGTAGTACACCAGCCTTTATGAATATGACATCTCAGAGAACATGACGTCTCAGGGCACCTCCATCATGTCACCCAACCAATATTACCCATCTCAAGGCAGTCACACAATGAAAGCCCATCAGCCTTGAAGAATGTCACCAATCTTACCCCAACTTGAGGTAATGCTCCCACCCTTATGAATAAGGCACATTACAGAGCACATGACCTATCTTAGGGCACCCACATAAAGTGGTACCCACCTTCTTGACACCAGTGTCCACAAAAATGACCCATGTTCAATATGCAAGAGCAAATCACTAACATCTGCTCAATCATTTATGACTATTGTTTTACAACTAGGAAGCAAATGCATAACTCATAAATAGTTGAACAGTTTCGGATGCACTATATGCTGAGCTGCAGCGCGTGGTTGCTTTCGAAATTACTTAACAACAGTGAAATCAATCCAGATCGCCACATCCCCATGTTTCAACAGTATCAAACAATGCTTTAAACAGAACTTGAGAACAGTAGATAGGATGCACGCAACGCTCCGCACAGGCCTCTATGGGATCTAGACAAATGCACGATATTATCAATCATTAAATGATACATCACTCCACTCTCACCTTTCTGGCCGCTATCCAATATGGCTCACATTTAAACACAACAAACTACAACAGCAATAAGCCACGCATAGACGTAAACCTACGAATAAAATCGTATTACTTTCTTGTAATTCAGGCCCAATGTGTTTTATTAAAGTGAGTATATACAATGCGATGTTCTGGTTACACAGTTCTTTATTAAGAAGGGGTATACACAGTATAAACTTTTCTTTATTAAACTGGGGTATACACAATGGAAGTTCTGAACACACTCTACATTATTAAATTGGAGGTATATCCAATGCAAAGTTCGGAAAACATGTTGGTCAATTAACGTGCGTTATACATAATGTTAAATTCTGAAATCAAGTTGCTTTTTAAAGTGATGAGCATATACAAAAAACAGCTCTAGACACGTTGTGCATATAGATATTGGGTATCCCTAAATTAGTGCAAATATTATTACTGCTATTCAGTCAGAACTAAGAAACATTTCTTACTAGTTCATCATGTTATTGATATCAAAATTATTGAACCATAAAAACGTTACTTTCCTAACATTCAAACTAACATTGTTTAATGGGCACAGTGCTCTGATAAAAAAAAGTATGCACTACCTGGTGGTACTACTTCAGTGTTTGATTATCTGATTTATGCAAAATTGCTAGTTTGGGTTCACAGAATCATTGTATACAGTAATATTCCTAAAACAATGAAACAACTGACATGTTACGCAGTCAAGCCCACTTTCTCAAGACTTAATTTGTTCATTTTTAAGAGAATACTGATGTGGTTTATCGGCCGCTACTTTCTCCAAACGTTGCTGACATTGCCAAACAAACTTCTGTCCTGGAAAGGGGCAATCTAAATAAATTCACCCTATGTCCTATTTCTACCTGGGGGGGTGGCATGCCTTCAAAAGAGATCCTCAGTAAAAGTTATTCCAACATTACAATTTAGCATCTGAGAGATGTTACATTATGTTTGTGGTATTTCTCTCTCTATAACACAAATCCATAAGGTACTTTACACCTCGATCATGTGATCCAAAAATCGGCAATTAATATGACCAATGTTCACAGTAAAACAATACTACCAGGTACCAGGTCATTTTCAAGAGAACATTGTATTTATAGAACGAGATTAGCTTAGATCTTATGATTGTAACCTTTTTATGGATCCGTAATTTCATGTGAATAAAATTAGGGTTTAGTTAGATATTGTTTTCAGTTTTAAGTAAATAATAATATTTTCGTGAATTGTGTGTAACATAAATAGCTACACATAGATGTTTTTGAGGCACACTAGAATGATCGCTAGTGCACATGTATAGGCATCGACTATAGCACCGGGTCATTGCACGAACCGAAACACCGGAATAATTTACCCCTTAAAGCGGGACATAAGAAACAGTCAGTTTTGAACATGTGGAACTTTACTAAAGTGCAGGTACACACAATGTTATGTCAGTTCTGAACAATTATTGCTTCATTAAAGTGGGGAACACACAATGTTCAGCTCTGAACACATAGTACTTTATTAAAGTGGGGTATACTATACACAATGTTAAGTTTTAAACCAGTGGTGCTTAAAAGTGCAGGTATGCACATGTGAAGTTCTAAACATGCTGTCATTTCTTAAAGTCTGGGTGGGGACAACAATGTTAAGTTCTGTCAACATTGTGCTTTACTAAAGTGGGGTATGCACAATGTTCAGTGCTGAACAAGTGATGCTTTATTAAAAGTGGGTACACAAAAGTTTTAAGTTCTGAAAAAGTGGTGCATTGCTAAAGTGCTGGTATACACAATGTCAAGTTTTGAACAAGTGGTGCTTTACAAAAAAAAATTCTTAAAATAAGGCGGTGCACAATTTTAAGTTCTGTACCCATTGCGATACATAGAGAGGGCGTAGGCACCGTGTGAGTTTCTGAGCTCACGATGCTTTAATGGTATGCCCAGTGCTAATTTCTGAACATATGGTGCTTTATTAAAATTGACATATGCTCAATATGAAGTGTTGCTCTATTAAAGTGGAGTTAAGGTCCTCGAGGCTGCGGACTAATCAGCATTTCTTGGGCAGAATGACCGAGCCCAGTCAGAAGGAGGCCAAAATTAGGACTCTGAAATGAGATACTGGTTCTCAAACGCCCTACGCTAGTGCAAGAACATATTTTTTCATAGGGGCCCAGTGGTACTTTTGTTGGCATCCTCGTGAACCCTCCCAAAACATCCAGTGACATTTGCTGGCTTTAATATAGAGGCTTCCCCAGAAACACGGTGGGTGCTCTGCCATCCACGAATAAGCATTGCGATTGTTTTTTAAGGGCCACAATGCAGTGGTAGTGGCCCTCTCTGTGGGGGAGGGACCCTCTTAGAGCCAAGGAGCTGCGGACGGGCAGGTAGGAGAGCGGCTGGAGCGCGCGTCTGGCTGCAGCCAGCAGCAGGAGGCGGGCCCAAGGCCTTGCGGTTCCTGTCACCTGGGGCTAGCTGCGCCGCTGTGCAGCCCGGCCCGACCGCATGTCCCGATCTACAGCCCGTGTACTCCCAGTGCCCCGTTACCTGCTCTGCAGGGCCCCCTTGCACCCGGGTGTTGAGGGCGCCGTGCTGGGTCTGGCTGTCGTCGGCCGTGCGGTACACCAGGCGCAGCGGGATCACATCCTCGCGGTCCGAGAACCGGTCCGGGTCCCTCCTCCGCATCCCTGCCAGCAAGGCGTCTCCTGCAGGGAGGCAAAGCCGGGCGTTAGATATCCACCAGGGGCAGTGGGAGATCCACCCGCCCCCCGCGCGAATGGGGCTACTAGGTCCAGCCTCTGCCCGGTGCGCTTGGGGCCGCAGCTCATCTCCACGTCCGCCCGAGCCGTGGATGCGCTGCGCCTCCCCAGCATCCCAGCGCCTTGCCCAGGCATCCCTCTGCAAGAAACCCGCGCCGCTGGCAAGCACGACTGCTGCAGCACTGTAAACTTACCTGCCTGGAGGTACTGGCAGCTGGAGTAAACCAAGACCCCCAAAACACACAGCATCGTCATCCCGAAGCGTTGCGTCTGCATGGCTAGCGGTGCGCTCTGCTGGCGTCCAGCATCACCGAGAGCTCCACATGCCCCCGAAAAGGCGAGATTTCACGCTCCCGTGTGCCCAGTATCTCCCCTTAAACGTGCGCCTCCTCACTGCCGCCTCTGCTGCATTGTGTTCCACTGGTTTCCATTAGGATTCCTGTGCTTTTACTGCATTGGGTGGCTGGCTTGGGCTAAGTGAATTCAAGCACCTCCCTTCTCATCCACATGCAGAACCACATCCTAGAATACATCAATATCTAGCTCCCTGCAGAATCGCCCTACATGCCGAGAGACGGAGAGTGGAAGGCGCGTGGTGTGATGGGAAATGTAGTCGTGCATCAACCTGCCTCAATTAGCCCATTAGTACCTTGTGATAATAATATAAAAGCGAGCATTAACAATGGCACTAGGTCTCGCATTAGCGAGAGTTAGCGCTATTAGCGTTGTAAATGACTATGTCTTTTACCCATGTGTTTTGGTTTCGAGTTGATGCCTGTGTGTTGGATTGGAATTGTTAGTGGTGGAATTGTGTGGTGTGGAATGGGTTTGTGTAGTGGAAATATGTGGCATGGTGGATAGATAGGGGTGAGAGCTGCACAGAATAGATAGGAAGACAGAGAGGTATAGGTAGTTTGTGTATGAAGTGGTGAATGAACTCCAGACAGAGGAGCATACAGAGTGTCTGAGAGAGAAAGAAAGGGAGAGCAGGCGACGGACGCATAAAGAGGGAGTGCTTATGTACACAGAAGACACCCCAAGGATAGGAGAAGAGCGTGGGATTGAGGGACAGAAACCTTGAAAAGGCACAGGAAAGAAACTGTGCTCAAAGACCTGAAGTCAAACACATGAGAGAGGTGGGAAGAGTGCGTGACAGAGCGAGGGAGAGGAGTGAGAGAGAATACGAGAGCGCAAGAGAAGGACTGGTTGCTCTTCTCAAAGAAACCTTATTAACTTCAAAGTAAGGCAGGTGTTCAGAGAGGCAATGAACACCCACCAGCTGACGGCGGGGCACCAGACTGGAGAAAAAATATGGAAAGGGGTAGAAAAATAAGATTAGGATAAGGAAAGGCGTGGAGGACAAAAAAGATGGCACTAATGAATAGAGATCAAATAAAAAAATTAACGAGGCATCACATGGGAAGACTTGTGAGGCATGCCATGAGTGTTTGGTAGCGGGTTTTGGTAAGTGTTACAGTCTAGTGAGACCAAAGCTGTTGAACTCATAGTAGTAAACACAAGGAGATGATGGACGGAGCGCTGAAACTTTTCGGACACTCACCCCCAGTCACAGATCTGGGTTGAATCCATCATCGTTCTTTAGCTCACTTTGCCACCCCAGTTCAGACACAGCTATATGCAAATCAGTCTTGGCCCTGTGCCTCATGGGAACAGTCCAGCCCGAACTGCCAAGCCATGTCTTCCCTGGACCGGAAACAAGCATCCTGGAACCGGTTTCTGGCTAACAGCCCTCATCAGCCAGGCTAGCTTGAATCCAGTGGCAAAGTGAGCAAGGGGCCCACGTCTGGGCATACCCTGCCAACTTAGGGCGAACAAAGCAAACACAAGGAGATGATGGACGGAGCGCTGAAACTTTTCAGACACTCACCCCCAGTCACAGATCTGGGTTGAATCCATCATTGTTCTTTAGCTCACTTTGCCACCCTCATAGTAGTAACACAGCATCTCGACCAAGCCTCGGTGCTCCTGCGTTCACAACAGGTGTTGGCTGCTGCTGAGCACAAATAGGAGAAGCTCAGCATGCTGGTCTCTCCCAAGCAGCAACAGAAAAGGGCATTTTCTGGGGGATGGGTGGGCTTCATCGGTGACGAAAAGGAAGGCCTACAAGAATGATTGGGCAAGACACTGACGCAACATACAGCAAACAAAGCATGCGCAGAAAGCGGCAACTACTGAAAACAAGTGAGCCCGGCAAAGAAGAGTAACAAAAAGAATCAGTTCAAGAAGTTGTGAAGACCAGCACATCCTGTGGACTGTTTGCTGATCTGCACCTCCAGAATAAGAGTGCAAGAGTCAAGAAGAGGGTTCAAGATCTATCACACTTGACAATAGATAAACTCATGCAAGAGGTTACTGTGAATATCACTCAGATCACTGCAATATCCCTAGCATCTTGCCCAGAATTTAATGGTGGTAACGAATCGGTGCTCCGCTTCCGTCATGTGTGCATCCTTCATCCCAAGAGACCACACACAAAGACTTTGCTGAGCTCTTGATGTGCTGTGGAAGAAAGGACCTAGAGGCCCCTTCAGCACATGTCCTGTCAGATGCCTCTTTTGAATACAGTTCTGTGCAGATATTACCGGATCAAAGCACAAGACAACAAATTGAGTCTACCTATGAAGAGGACATGCTGAAGGCTAACAAAAAGACTTTGCCCTGGTCAGGCAATAACAAGGAGCACTCAATAAAAATGAGGGAGAAGTGGCGCATATAGGTCCAGCATACAGGCCCCAATAAATACAATGTAGCACTGAAGGAGTATGCAGTTCCTGTAGGGTGGGGAAAGAAGAGAAGGAGGCTAGGTTGGTCAACACCCTTACTCAGTAGTGGAGTGTGGGTGTCTCCCAATTTGGGAAGTGGGGCCCTCAAACACCCATTTGGGTGTCATGCTTCATCATAGGGCTTGCTCCTCGTCAGGTCGGCGCTGCAATAACAAGGAGCACACAGGGAATTTCCACAAAATTATTCATGATTCACCTACGAGCCACCCCTCCAACAAAATAAATCAGGGGGAAGATGGCATGTTTGAGGGCTATACGACACACCCAAACTTCAGGCCAGGGGAGAAAAACAGGAGCCTGGCTAGAATGAAAAGTGCAAGATCTGATCAAGATTCACTTACCAATATACTGGGCTGATTTGATTAAAGAGCCGTCTAACGCAGAGCAGAAATGTCTGTGGTAAATTGGGATTTCGTGTGACCTCATTCTCCTCCCTTGCTGCAGCCTGTTCGAGGCATGTAGATAAGAGAAGTACTATTGTTGTCAAGGTCTTTCTCACGCGCTGCTGCGCGCGAATCCCTTTTCCTTGAGACGTTCGACTAGCTGTGGACGTTCATGGGCTCCATATTGGCATGTGCGTTTAGAAGCAATGTGTAAACATTATTACTGTAATCTGACTGAGCAAAATTGCCAGCCGTCATGTGAAGTTATGTCCGCAGACCATCCACCTACTTTCCCCAAAGGCCAGTGATGATGGAAAAGAGATGTGGGAGCCAGTGGCAGCAGACAATGAGACGCGGGGCGTCATTGCTGATAAAACCAGAGCAAAAGACACACAAATGGTGAACAGAATGCAGAACAAATCGAACATTCACCCTCAGTCAAGAGATCTGGGTTAAATCCATTGTTCTTTTGCTCACCATGCCACCCCAGTTTAGACCCAGCCATATGCAAATCTGTCTTGATCCTGTGCCTGAAGGGAACAGTCCAGCCCGAACTGCCAGGCCAGGTACTCCCTGTACCAGAAACAAGCATCCTGGGACCGATTTAGGGGTATCATCCCTCATCAGCCAGGCTAGCTTGAATCCAATGGCACAGTGGGCCTGCGACCCACATCTGGGCATACCCAGGGCACTTAGGGCGAGAAAGCAAAAGACACACAAATGATGGACGGAATGCGGAACAAATCAAACACCCACCCCCAGTCAAGAGATCTGGGTTAAATCCATTCTTCTTTTGCTCACGTTGCCACCCCAGTTTAGACCCAGCCATATGCAAATCTGTCTTGACCCTGCTCCTTATCGGAACAGTCCAGTCCAAACTGCCAACCCAGATCTCTTCATCAGTCTGATAAGCTATCTGAAAGGAAGGTAGACCTAAAGAGGAGGAGTTGCTAACCTGACTCCATGGACGAAGGGTGCTAGTGAAGTGACCCGACTGCGGCAAGAACTCTACAATCTGCTGCCCCATTGGTGCTTTCAGCAGAAGGGTCAAGAACCACACCTAGGGGGAGCCGTGTTTTCGTCGCAAAAGTGCTGCAAATCGGCACACATTTTTTTCCCGATTTACTACATGAAAGTAACGCAAAGCTGCACAGAGCGCTGCTTTGCATTACTTAGCACCAAGGGGGCGTACCATGGGTGGTGCATGGGCGTTCCCATGCAACCACCCAAGTTTTCTGACACTAAACCCTGTTTACTAAATAAAGTAGACAGGGTTTAGCATCAGAAAACTGCGTCCTTTGGAAGTGGGCGCAAGGAATGAGAAATGCTTTCATTTATCCTTCCTTTTTCCGATTTTCTGCCTGTGCTGCACTTTACAGCACACATACAAAGAGGGAAAAGGGTTAAAGTTAGTCTAAGCATGGTATTTTGCAGTGGCGGTTTCTCTATGAGGGCGTCGGGGCTCCGCCCACGTTACATTGCTGGATATGCTCAGCAGTCATCATTTATAAAAAATACCCATGATCAATGATTTACGAGCTGCCAAAATGGAAAATGCCTTGAAACCGGGGCACTGTATGCCCCACACTCACCTATACACATATCACCACTAATTGTATTGACGTCACGTGACTCACCCTCAAGCCTAGCCTAAGGCTATGTGTTTGCCGGCTGAGAACCTCACAGCCCTGTAGGCTGTGATGTCATCAGCTCGGCAAAGACCTAGCTGCAAGCAGTAGGGTACACCCCCTGATGGCGTGGAGGTAAAGTTAGCCCCGGGCGTTTTGAATACAAGCCCGGGATCGCTAACCCTCCACGTCAATCAGAGAGAGTGGAGCTTGTCACCACACCCTTTCCCAACTCGTTACAGGGCGTGGGTGGGACCCCTCCCTGTGACGAGTTGGGAAAAGGTGTGGCAGGTGGGAAGCAGGAATCGAGTCTGCGCAGACTCGACCACCTCAGGCGTCCCGCGCATGACTCTGCAGTGACTGTGGCAGTTGCCGGTCGGAGTGCATTTTTGACTGCGTCATAGACGGAGTCCGGACTCTGAATTTCCAAATCATCAGTGCCAGGCCAGCACTGATTACTACACAATGTTGCTTGCTTGCCTCGCTCACTGCCTGCTGAGTGCTGACGTCGTCTGAACGAACTTGGGTCAGTTAGTTCAAGTTCACAAGCCCAGGTAAGGCCCAGGCGGGCATTTTTAACTTCCAGTAAATTTGTAATACGGTTGCAGATGTGCGCTCGACATTTCACTCTCCCGAGCTTGATAGAGAGGCAGTGAGACAAACGGACTCATTTCTTGGCGATGAAGTGATGTCTGATGAGGGAGTTCGGAGCTGTGCTGATTGTGTTGCATTTTGTGTGCTAAAATCCAGTGAGGGCAGTTAATCGGGATTCAGGAGTGCTGCATGCTCACACTCCACCTGAGATCGTTGTGAGCGTTTGTGGAGTGGGATTCAGGTGACGTGGTTTTTTGACTTGTGAGGTTTATTTTCATAGTGTGTGCTGTACGTGGAGTTGAACCAAGTTTTTGCGTTTATCTGGACCCTTCTGTATACCAGCATTCGTAATGTATATTCCTTCATATAATTAAATGCTGAAAATGGGCTGATAGTGTAGATAACACACAGCACCAGTTGTCATGCAATCTGCGATTTTTTTTGTAATTATGAACTGTGTTCTGGCAAAATGCGGGTATAAATGCTTAACTCAAGGCTGTTTAATGTATTGGAAAATGGGAGAGGTTACCAGGCACCGGGGTTGCCGAAAGGTAAAGGTACAACAAAGTTTGGCGGCATAGCGAGATCTCTAGGCACTTTACTTTTTTGCGCTCTGGGGACTGTGGCACAAACATGGAGGATTCTGGCCATCTCCATCTTCCTTGCACAGGGCCTTAAGTGGATTTGTTCAAGGGACGTGGTCTGCAAGTCTTTTGGGCGCCTGTTGTCCTGTATTCGGCACCGGGAGGAGGGTACTTATGAGCGCTTCACAGGTTCTATTGAGATTGAGATGCTTTGTGAATGCTGCCAGATGCCGTATACAATGTGGTTGAGGGTGTGTGATCGGCGTTGGCAGTGAGGTGCACTGAGCGCTGTGTTGTGCAAGTAACACAATTCCATGGTTTTTTCGGTGGATTTAGAATTGTTGCGGGTATTCCCTGACATGTATTGCTACCTAACTTAAGAGCATTCATTTAACGAGGTCGGAAGGATGAAAACAATGAGTGATCTGGCCACGTTGGGATTCGAACCTGAGTATTAGGTCACACTCTGACCTCTTGCATTAACCAAGCGAGCCGCGACACACGAATTGCCATCCCAATAATTACATTTTATTTTTGAGAGTTGCTATATTGCGCATTAAGGAGCTTTCGTTCAATGCTGTTCTTTGGTGCATAGTGAAGTATGTGGGACGTGTAGAGTGCATGTCCACTATGTAAAGTCTGAAGAAATACTGCACGCTTGTTTCACGCAAGGGAGAATTGTTTTCATACATAATATTTTTTTTTCCTTTAATTAATAAAGCGAACACACAGCCACACATTGTTGAACAGCGTGCTCAGACCAATACACAGTAGGCATTACTTAACAATACCTAATCTGCTATAACTCCTGTTAAAAAAGGAGAGCCAGATCATGTGACTCACGCACACTTGCACACAATATCACACACAAAAACTCCTCAAACTTACACACTCACCGACTAGTCACTCAGGCGCACTTCTTTCCACTCCCACATATATTGGCTCACACACTCCATCCGACTTAATTGGTGAGGAAGCGCATTCGGGAGTCTGTGAAAAGAAGCTATGGGAGATAAGATATGCATATGGACGAGATATGGGTGCAAATGTCTAATGTGGTAGGAGCATAACAGGCATGACTGAGGCACTTTGAAGACCACTACCCCTTCCACATGCCTCAGTAATATTTTATTCACAGTCTCACAATTTCAGAACTGAAACATATTTTCGATATTATTTACAACAAAATCATTGTTACTCTCCATTGACAAAGCCAAAAGTCATGTCTGGTTTAAAATGTATGTCAGTTGCTGGGATATATATATCTGCAGGCAAACACTTTAACAACTGCTTTATTAACCTTTTGCTTTCTCAATTATGCTTGAAAATGCACCATTTGCCAACTAATTTTTGAAAATTTGCTCGGGGAAGAACCCCGGCCCTTTTGCCACCAGATACTTACCCGAACTTTTACACCTCACCACTTTCAAATGTCACCAGCCGCCACTGGTATTTTGTACTGGAAGGCTGTCTTTCCAGTGCAAAACCTATGCTACACTCACAGTGATACCCTTGTACTATGGCACAAAGATGTCTCTGTGGCGCACGGCAGCTGAATTCAGCACCAGCACTAGGGAAAGGGGAGGAGAGTGCCAAATTTCTGTAAATATGGCGCTTTCCTCTTCTCTCCTTTTCACGCAGCACAGCACAGCATTTGCGGAAATGAGTGGTAATGAATTAGTGGTAAATCTGGCCCCTATAAAAGTAATGGTCAGCGTGCAGTTTCAGACAGCAGATGCCCCAGCCATACAGTGGCAGCAAAACTAAACTACTGAAGACTAAGAAATCACAACTCGTGAACTGTCCTGTGTTGTGCAAGCCTTGCATAAACGGTACTGCCACATACACACCGAAAACATACTTCTGGAACTTGACACATATTAACAGCAGTGGCGTAACGAAACTTGTAGAGGACCCAACTGCAAAGTGAATGGAGGCCCCCCCCATGCTCCCGACCCAGTGAGATGCTCTCAGGCCGTCTGTGCACAGTGCTGGAGGGGGCCCCTGGAGCTCGGGGGACCCCCGCACCATGGGGGCTGCGGGTGCTATTGTTACACCACTGATTAACAGACCTTGATTTAGAACTACCAGTAGTCTTGCATTACAAACCGAGTTTTCCCTTCTCATCTCCCAGTTTTAAGGGTTTTATCTGAACGAACACCAAGATATGTGAAGTGCTTGTCTGCGATCAGTACACTAGCCACTTTAAGAAGCAAGGCTTTCAGCTCAGACAGTGTTCTTCAAAAATTTCCAAAACAAAAAGTTCAACAGACACCTTTCCTGGGTAAGATTACCGCTCACGCAACTTTTGCGTGCCTGTAGCCTTAAGAGTCACAGCATGGAAAAAAAGCCAGCGCAAACGTAAAAATTTGTGTCCACTAAAAAAGCATGATTACATTTTAAGTTGTTTAGGCAGCTTATACTGGACACCTGATTCTTCTGCTATGTTTGCCAAGAATGGGCAAGAGATGGAGAGAGCGTAGGAGGGGCGGGGCTTGGATTCATAGGAGTGCCAATGTTTGTCCTTTCTAAAGCGCTGCTGAACTAATTTACTTCCCCAATAGAAAATCCTAGACCAGGCCTCCAGGCCTGGTGATAAACTTGAGGCACGGTTTCACTGCGGTTATAAACCGACTTAGAATGAGAAATACTGGGAAGTTAAACCTGCGAATTTTGATACAAGAGATGTGTGTAATTCTGCTAATAAGACTGAGTGGCATAATATGACTTAACTTGTCATACTACTCAATTCATTAAACTATTTTAATATATTTTGTGTTTTTGGAGCTAATTGAATCTGGCGCCATTTAAAAGAACTGTGTTTTGTTATTCCGATCAAAGGAGTTGAATAAGGATTATTTACAACAGCACCCGGGGATTTAAAGAAAATGCACTCAATACAGAGGAAATAAATGTCAACTGAGTATGAGCAAAGCAATAGCCTTGGTCTATTCAACTATTCACCCAACCCCCCACTCTTCAAAAAAAAAAAAGTGTGGAAAGAAGTTGGCTGAGGAGGACATCAGAGGGAGTGACGGCTGCGATATTTGCATGTTTGCTGCCACACACCAAAACGTTGTGGAGCAAAAGAGAGCCAGCTCAGGTACATGTGGCCCCTGAAATAGCTAGGTCTGTTCCCTTACCTGGTGCCCTGGAATACCACCCGCGTCTGGAGGCTGCCATGGCAGCAGCAGTACATTTAGGGCAGGAAGGCTGCACACGGGCTGGGAAGCGTGCGGTGAGCAGATCTGTGGTGTGTGAGACAGGCAGCGAGGAGGCGGGGTGCACAGCAGCTGGGCAGGGGGGGTCTAGCAATGCATCAGAGATGCGGGGCAGGGCTTCACTTTTCTTCAACACGGAGAGAATACAGGAACGTCCGCAGCTAAAATATATTTAAACAGGGGGCTTCACTAGATCAGGTGTCAGTTGTACAGAGACAGGCGAGGTCGGGGGAGAAGTGGAGGCCTGCGCTTGTGGCTGGTGAGCCTGTGACGTGAGATTCCCTTCTCTAGCTCACTTTGAAGTCAGGCAATAGGGGAAGGAGGGGGCGGGAGGAAAGATGCAATAAAATATGGGGGCGGAAGGTGAGCACGCACCCACAGTGTAACACAAGCAGGAAAGAAGAAAAAAGAATCCCAAACAACAGATAAACAACCAAAGTGTAAAGATACCATACTTGGTCCCTGCTCCATGGGAGGAAATGAAAGAGAAAAAGGAGGGACAAAGAGGCAGGACTGACCACTAGCAAGCAAGGATTTTTAAAGGACACTGAAACAAACAAATGATTGTAGGGAGATGGCTTTAAGCCCACAAGGGAAGTATATACTAAAGTATCTACCAGAGGTCTCGAATGCTCGACCTAAAAAATTGTAACACTTCTTACCAGTCTTCAGTCAATACTGAATGTTGTAAATAATAGGTTGTATAATTACCCATTTACCAACCCCGGAGGGATGAGTTGGCCTTCCCGAGATTCAAGCTCCTCACCTTTACTTATATTGGTCACTCTTCAATGCATCTATAACTACTACAGAATGCAACCGATTTCCAATCTTTAGTTCTAAAAAAGAAAAAACAAGCAACACACACATTATGCTCTCTTGTAAACATGCTTTGGTATTAACAACATAGTTGTCCAACATGCCCTGTGTCAGGTAGAATGAAGCACATAGTGCATGGGATGCACTTAAACACATGACCTATAATTTCTCTTTTATTTTTGTGTTCAGGGCAATCTGAATATTTAGGGCCAGATGCATCAAAGGGGTTTGCCCATTCTGTGTCTATGGGGAAATGTGTTGATACATATGGCCCTTATTTCCTTACATCTGTGGTGGAAATGGAAAAAAGACTGGAGCAAACAGCACCACCTCACCTTAGACAGTGTGGTCTGCCGGTAAAATACATAAGCGATCTGGATAAAATGTACATGAAAGAGCTCAAATCTTTATTGAATGTAAACTAATGTTGGAGTTAACTCTGGTCTTTTTAACTGTTTGGCGCTCAGCTATGTTGAACTACTTCTGTGACTGCACAACAGCAAAGAAAGACTCACTGAGATCTCTGATCTACAATGCAGTAACCAACAACCAAGATGTGGGCTTTGGGCTCAACTTGGGTTCCGTTAACAAAACAATTGTGGAAAACAATTTACCGCCATCTGCAGATCTCATAAATACGCCCCGTGTGGAGCGGAACTTGTTAATCAGACAGGCTCTTTGGAGGACTGCAAGAGCTGCGGATTTTCTGACACTGCAGAAATATCAAAATGCCCATTATGCAACTGAATCATATTCTAGTTTAAAAGAAGGATATGTAGCCTCTAATTTGAATCCAGGATGCAAACAAAAATATATGAGCTTTAGCTTCTTGTTGATACCAATAGCTCAAATTGAGGGGTATTGGAACACTAATAAGGGGCCCATTATGATAACGGGCGGATCGCCACCGCCCGTATGGCGGTGACGATCCGCCCTCCATTTCCCACCGCCTGCCTCACATTTCCCCACCGCCATATTAGTATGGCGGTGGAGACACAGGCGGACGGAAAGACCGTCCGCCGGTTTTCCGCCGGTAGGCAATCCGCCCGATTGCCTACCGGGCGGAAAAGGCCTGGAATATGGAGGTGGTGCCTTGCAGGCACCGCCATCCATATTAGGATGATGGCGGTCACATGCCTTTCCATGGCGGAGACTCCGCCATGGAAAGGCATGCGGAGAATGCCTTTGGGGGCCCGCTATGGCCCCCTGGGGGTGGGGGTTGCACTTGGGGGGTACCCATGGTACCTCCCAACATTGGCATGCACAAGGTGGCAGGCGCCGCGTGGTGCCTGCCACCTTGTGCATGCCAATGCACACAGTGCATTCCCAGCATTGTGGCGGGCGGTGCTGTGCGCACCGCCCGCCACAATGCTGGGAATGGTGGATGCCACCGCCACGGTGGCGGTGGCATCCTAATCGCTGGTGCGGCACCTCCGCACCACTGGCGGCCAGTCCCAGCACCGCTAGGGTGGCGGGCGGACGGAAGTCCGCCCGCCATCCTAATAGGCCCCTTACTGTTTACCCTCAAAGGCCTGCCGTATGTGCAACTACAAAGAGAAGTCGCTTGAGCACTTAATTTGCCTATGTCCTAATTTACTAGAGTTAAATGAAAGAAATATCTGAAAAAAGCATTTTATGTAATTAATTGTAGATCCATCAAAGAGGCTGTTGCGTACTGTTTTTCCAGTACAGATTGTCAATTTATTGGGAAGCTAACTACATTTTTAGATCATACTTATTGCTGTCTTTAAGAAGTGTGATCGAAATGCTGCTTTTATGGAATATTTGTAATTATACTCGTGATTTTAACATCTTTTTACTGTAATGAATATCTTAATATATTTTATACAACAAAGATTCATTCATTCAGTGCTGTCATGGAACACAGACATGCTGTACAAGGGTAAAACTGGGCAGGATCACACACAAAGATGCCTCTTAGTTCCCCTCCTAGGCCATTTGTTCCAAATGTGTTTTACTCTCCAAGTGCAATTCTGTTCATAGTAAGTATACCATTTTCGTTTTCCCATCTGTTCAATATCGGCAAAGAGTTCTTCTAAATTTTGCCTCGTTGACATGCGATATTTGCATTTCAGTAACTGCCAACATTACTCCAAAAAAGTCAAAGCCAGACCCCAAATCAATTTATCATTGTAAACCAAAATGAAAATATGTAGCTTTTCCGTCAAGAATGTTGGTCAAAACCAGCTTGAAATAAAAGATAAATTGCTTTGGGCATTTTCGGACCCCCTTCGAGGATGCCTTTGAAACACGTTTGATAGTGAAATAAAATCAGTACTCAAACATGAATGTACCCATCTCGCTGTATCACTTCATGAAACACAACACATCTCAGACCACCTAATCTCCCAAAAGACCCATGGGCATCGATTCACATAACAGCTCTCTGTGCATCACTTCAAAAAACACCCTTCAGAGCATCGCTTCACTAAACAGTCCTCAGTGCAAGACTTTACCAAACAGCTCCCAGTTTATCACTTTATGAAACGCACCTCAATGTGTCATTCACTAAACACTCCTCCGTGCATCTCTTCTTTAGTGCATTACATAAACAAGCATTGGCATAGCCAATAGGTCTCGCCTTTGGGGCCTTATAAGTGTTTAGCCAGAGCTATTGACTTTGCCAATGTCTTCAAGCTGTGCTGTAGAGAAGTGTGGCTGCTGTGCGGCATGCTGAAAAGTTATAATAAAAAAGTGTCAGAAGCATTTTTGTTACTTTATATATGACCAAGAAGGCATTATGTAAAACTGAACGACCATATTAAAAAAAGTATTTACAAAAAAAAATGTCCTCAGTTTTCTTTGTTCTTGCAATGCTGGCAACTTGTTTCTGCCTATTGCAATGGTTGTTTGTTAAAGCTTTTTTTTTGAGGGGGCATAAACAATCGGAGGGTGAAGGTTGGGAACTAGTACCTGTATTATAACACTAGCAGCGGCCAGACGCTAGGGGAGAATCAACAGATGCCAGATTCCGAGAGCAGGCTGAGGTGGTGCTGAGTGATGCTGAGGTGGTAGTGGTGGTGGTGGTGACTGCTTGCGGAGACGATGCTGAGGTGATGCTGAATGATACTCAGGTGTTGCTGAGTGATACTGCTGTGGTGCTGAGTGATGCTGTGGTGGTGCTGAGTGATATTGTCTTGGCGCTGAGTGATGCTGTGGTGGTGCTGAGTGATATTGTCTTGGCGCTGAGTGATGCTGTGGCGGCGCTGAGTGATGCTGTGGCAGCGCTGAGTGATGCTGTGGCGGCGCTGAGTGATGCTGTGGCGGCGCTGAGTGATGCTGTTGCGGCGCTGAGTGATGCTGTTGCGGCGCTGAGTGATGCTGTTGCGGCGCTGAGTGATGCTGTGGTAGCGCTGAGTGATGCTGTGGCGGCGCTGAGTGATGCTGTGGCGGCGCTGAGTGATGCTGTGGTGGCCCTGAGTGATGCTGTGGTGGTGGTGAGCGATGCTGTGGCGATGCTGTGGCGGTGCTAAGCTATGCTGTGGCGGTGCTGAGCGATGCTGTGGCGGTGCTGAGCGATGCTGTGGCGGCGCTGAGCGATGCTGTGGCGGCGCTGAGCGATGCTGTGGTGGCGCTAAGTGATGCTGTGGTTGTGCTGAGTAATGCTGTGGTTGTGCTGAGTGATGCTGTGGTTGCACTGAGTGATGCTGTGGTTGCACTGAGTGATGCTGTGGTTGCACTGAGTGATGCTGTGGTTGCACTGAGTGATGCTGTGGTTGCACTGAGTGATGCTGTGGTTGCACTGATTGATGCTGTGGTTGCGCTGAGTGATGCTGTGGTGTTGCCGAGTGAGAGATAGAGTGAAGATATAATGCCCAATTAGAGAGGGTGGTGAGAGAGAAAGAGAGAGAAAGGGTGTACAGAGAATAAAGAGTGGAGCGGGAGAGAGAGAGAGAGAAAGAAGGGGAGAGAGAGTGAATGAAGGAGTTTGAAAGAGAAACAGATAAAGGGGTGAGAGAGAATGAAAGGCTAAAAAAGATAGAGAGGGGAGAGTTAATTAAGTAGAGAGAGAATTAGAGAGGAGAGAGAGAGAAGGAGAGAGACAATAAGAGTGGGGGTGTGGAGTTTAAATAGAGTGAAGAAGTGACGCGGAAAAAGTAACCTTAAATATAGCTTTGTGCTTTGCGCGAATAAATATTTTTAAAAAAAACAGTGAGAGACAAAAATACTGCTAATTAGGCTGTGACTCCCAATATAAAACAAATAGAGATATAAGGTGAAATCAACCCACTGAAGCAATATTTCTAACTAGACAAAAAAAAGCTTGCATTTCAATGCTAATCGCTGTTGTTTTTCATGTGACTGTAGTACAGGGCCCTCAGTTGGTAATGTGAGCTGCTGCTGCGATTGAAACATCAGAGTCCAGAGAGTTAATGAGCCATGACGAGGAAATGAGGAAGAGATAGGAAACCCAGATGCCAGCTGCGCGTGCACGCCATTGTGAACTCAAGCTGGTCGCCAGCCGAAAGCCAGTGTTTGCACTTCCAAAACCCATACTAAAACTCTCGGCCAGACCAGCGCAAGCGCTGGTGCAGGCCGAGACCTAAAAATACCACTAGGTGCACCATCCATCAAATACCGCTGGGTGGATTACTTCGCCAAATACGTCTTGGAACAACAAATCACCAAATACACCCTATGGCATCAGTACAGCAAATGTTTTCACAGCTTAACTTCACCAAATACCCCCAGTGCGACATTTCACCAAATGCCCCCAGTGCATCACCTCACTGCACCGCCTCATCCAATACCCTTTGCTGCAACAACTATCTAAACAGATTTTAGTGTATCTGTTCATTAAACACCCCTCAGTGCATTCTTTCTTGAAACACAACTCTACATCACTTCCCCAAATGCACATCGGTTCATTATTTCACCAAATACCCGTCAGTGCATTTACCCCCATCAGTATCAAATACACTTCGGTGCCGAACTTTACCAAATACCATTCGGTGCATTACTTAATCAAATATCCCATTGTGCATCACTTCACCAAGTACACCTTGGAGCATTATCTCACTAAATACTTCTTATGCATCACTTCATCAATTACCACTTAGTGCACCACTTCGAGAAAAAAGCCCAATTGGCAGGGGCGGCTCCTGCGCTAAGGCAGAGGAGCGTCGCCCCACTGCCTTGCATCAGTAACAATAAATAAATGATAATAACGCAATGTTATTATCATTTTATTTTGTTCTCCTGCTGCAGCAGCTTTGCATGGGAGGGCGCGGCTGCAAAGCAGGGGAGGAGTAGTAGAACCCTCCTGAGTGCGCAATTACCTCTTGGCCGGCCCTCTCGGGCCGCCCAAAACAGTCATGAACACTGTTGGAAATGGCCCTTTTTGCAGGGTTATCCCCAAACGTTTTGCTTCTTCCTCCTATTTTTTCCTGACCTGTGTTTGTTGGCTATAGGACTCTGGGCACTTTACCACAGCTGATCAGTGCTAAAGTGCATATGCTCTCTGTGTAAATTGTTATTGTGATTGGTTATCCATGATTGCCATATTTGATTTACCAGTGGGTCCATAGTAAAGTGCACTGAGTGTGCCAGGGCTGGTAAATCAAATGCTACTAGTGGGCTTGCAGCACTGATTGTGCCACCCACATGAGTAGCCCTGAAAATATGTCTCAGGCCTGCCACAGCGGTGCCTGCGCGTAGTTTGTTAACTGCCATGTCGACTTGGCAAGTGCACCCACTTGCCAGGCCCTAACCTTCCCTTTTCTTACATATAGGGCACCCTATGGTAGGCCCAAGGTACCCCCCTGGGCAGGGTGCAGTGTATGTGAAAGGTAGGACATGTACTTGTGTGTGTAACATGTCCTGATAGTGAAATACTGCCAATTTCGATTTTCACTATTGAAAGGCTATCTTGCCCCATAGGGCAGAATGGGGAATGCTTTGTGACATTTTACAAGCATAACTTCCCATAGGGATAAGATTGGAAAATGGAGTTTGGTATCCCTGAACTCAGAATTTGATAACACATCTTTTAGTAAAGATGGTTTTTAAATTGTGTTTTTGAAAATACCACTTTTAGTAAGTGGCTATTTTCTTGTTCAACCATCCTGTGTGCCTCTGCCTGTTTGTGGATTGACTGTCTGGCTTTGGAGTGACAGGGGCTGGGGAGGTGCAGTGGCTCTGTAGTGGTGAGCCTCAACAAGGCCTACCAGTGCTTAGGGGTTCTCCCTTCATTGCACAGAGTCCTCAGACCAATAGCAAGAAGTTGGCACAGAAACCGGAATAGAAAAGACAGAGTTTATTAAACCTCATGAGGTGGAGCTATATTCACACAGCACCCTTCGGTAATGCCATGAAGTAGCACACTGAATGGAAGGACCTTGGTCCTTTTATACCCACACAGGGGCTCAAATGAAGGCGGTACAAACACAAATGCTGGTTTTAGATACATATAAGGTCATACAAGAAATGCACAGTCGACAAGTGGGTGGAGCTAACAGTTTCTACTTCTAGTAGACACATCCTGACATTTATAAACTCGGAACAGCTGCATGGACAGCTACGAGCTCAACTGAGCATGTGCAAAGCAAAAGAAACTAAATATAACTCGTCTCTAGGCAGATTTCAAGAGCAGTTAACAGGAAGGTAGGACAGAGCACATGGCGAGCACATGGCAGCACATGGCAACCAAAATGGCTGCCAGAAATACAAAATGGATTCCACAAAGCGGACAATTTAGCCTCTGAATACAGGATGTCTTCGGCTAATGCTTAACTTAAGTGCTGCCAAATTACAACAGCTCCAGGAGTCTGGATGAGTCAGCACTAGGCTGAATAGGCCTGAACTGCATTTGGAGTAGTGGGAGGAGTAGCACCTGTACCTGAATAGGGCTGTGCCTGCCTTCCACAATGCTGGCTCCGCCCCCCTGTGGTGTGTCTGGAGCCAAGCCTCACACTGACAATGGATGTTGTTGTGCACTTGCAGAGTGCCCCCCAGAACTGGTTTGAACTGGGCTCAGAGCCCCTTGCACAAAGAGAACAGAGACATTTTGGGGTATAAGACCCAAAACCCCCGACTTTAGATCATTCCTGGAATTCAAGAGGAACCTTTGCCAAGGAGAAGAGCTGGAGAGACTAAGGAGAAGTACTGCCCTTGCTGTGTGTCTGGGGTTGGCCTGCAGTTGCTGTTTCTGCCAAGGAAAGGAGAAGGACTTTGCTGTGTGCTGTGTCCCCTGCTTGAAGGAGATCTCCAAGGGCCTGAAGTGAGCTGGCCTCCTGTTCTGAAGTCTCAGGGACACAAAGACTTCACCCCCAGCTCCCCTGAACTCTGCTGCTGTGGGGGCGTGGCCAAGCCGCGGGCTAAGATGGCCGCGCGGTGTTGAAGCTCCGCTGGTTGACCGACGGCAAATGCGCTTTCCCCAATTTCCAGCGCTGAGATGAGGGGGACGAAGGTGTCGATGCACCTATAAACAACCGCGGAATGAGGTGTGGGCCATAGCGGCGCTGCGAGAGACGCAGGAAAGCCCCGAGGCGAGATACACCCGTGGGGAGACGGAGGACAAAATGGCGGCCTGACAAGGCAGGATCGGGCAAGTGCTCCCCCCGCAGACATCGGAGCTGCCTTCTGCCTGGAGCGGGGTCTAATACTGCGGTGAGTGCCCGGGTGCCGGTCTGGTGGTCTCGGCCCCCCCGCACTTCCATATTCAGCGCCGCTCCAGGGACATGACGGTGCCGGCCAGGCGCTGATGCAGGATTGCGGCCGCGCTGCCTTCTGACCCCCATAGCCTCCACGGGCGGGTGTGTGCCGGAGGCAGAGGTGGCTGGGACGGAGGCGGCGCGGGATTTATGGGGTGGAGGTGAGCCTGGGGCTGCCGATTGCCCCCGGCGCCCGGTGTTTCTCCCGCGAGGCCCCCCATCTACAGGGCTGCATTCATAGTGGCATACGCTGAGCAGTAGCCGGCAGTGACATCGGGCCCTACTGCTTCAGGAGCTCGGGGGCTCCTGGTGCTTGCTGTGCCCCGGCCTTTGAGCGGCGCAAACGATCTTGCCGTGTCTGCAGATCACGGCCTTAACACGGGGCTGCCACACACCACGCGGCGACTATACGCCAGCGCCGCGCTGACTAGCGTCCGAGACCAGATCGTGACACAGTGGCTAGGAGGAGATGGCTTGCGTATCGAAAGTATAGCTGGGGCATATAGAGCCACTGCATCGCTTCTGACTGGATAGATGTCCAGTAGCTACCTCTAGACCCCGACATTCATAGCGCAGCCAGCAGTAGTCGAGGAACAACAGCGGCGGTTGGTCGGCATCTGGACGTGTCGCGACGGCATGGGTCGCAAAGACCCGAAACAACGGACACTCCCCTTTGAAAAGCTCACGGATAACACGACAGAGAGAGGCCCTGATATGGCGGAGAGTACCGTGAGCCCTGCTGGCGACGCGGCGGCCTTGGCCCCTCCAGTGGAGTGGCTACAGGAGATGAGGGCCGGATTCAGATCTTTAGATAGTCGCTTTGACGCCCTCGACAAGACGCTAGAATCCATGGGCACGAAGATCCAGGCACATGACAGGCGTCTAGATGTGGCGGAGGCGAGGATATCCGACATTGAAGATGGAACCGCGCAAGCAACTAAGCGACTGGACAGAATGGAGCGCGTCCTGAAGGAAGTGGTCAGCAAAAATGAAGATCTTGAAGCGCGCAGTCGCCGCAACAATGTGCGTATCCTAGGGGTGCCGGAATCCACAGCGACGGGCCGCCTGGATACCTTCGTAGAAACTCTGCTGGCGGACATGTTTGGAAGGGAATCTTTTACATCTGGCTTTGTGGTGGAGAGGGCCCACCGCACCCTGGGATCACGACCTAACCCGGGCCTCCCTCCTCGCCCACTGATAGCTCGGATCATGAACTTCCGCGATAGGGACACGGCACTTCGCTTGGCCAGGGAACGTGGGGACACTACCTGGCAGGGCTCCAAGATTGCTCTTTATCCGGACTTCACGATGATGGTGCAGGAGGCCAGACGCAAATTTACGGGGGTAAAAGCCACCCTCCGAAATCTTGGCCTGAAATACGGCATGTTATATCCTGCACGGCTTAGGGTGGAGGCTGGGGGCCGGGTGCGGTTTTTTGATAATCCAAATGAGGTCCAAGAATTCTGTCGCACCTACAAAAATAACAATGATCAGCCGCGAGACGACAGGGGCGGCCCATCCCCTCCACATAGTGGATCCGTCGCAAGTCTGGAACTGTTCTCTGGCTCCGGTGCTGGGTGATGCCGATATGTATTTGTCTCCTCCTTCCTAATTTGTATTTTGAAATATTTGGGGACATATTGTGTTTGATTGCGTATATTTTTCACAGTCGGTTGACTATCGTGGCGTTGCCACCCCCTAGGTGGATACCTTGGGTTTGTTTTGAATGTTTCGAATGTATTTGTTCATAGTAGAACTCTGCTGATGTACAGTTGCTTGGTATTCAACCATTGGTTTTCAGGATGGGGTAGGCCTTGCCTTTTTTGCGGTGGGGCTGGGTGGTGGGAGGGGGGTTGGGGTGGGGCTAATTGTTCTCAATATTGATTATGGTTTTTGTTGTCCATGGTATGAGGTTAGTGTTCTCAACATAATATTCGTTCTCTCCAGACGTCTTACAACTCACAGATGGCGCTGCCAGGTTTAATTGCAGGCCCCTCTAATTTGTCCCTGTTGTCATGGAATGTCAGAGGTCTTAACAATCAACGTAAACGAAGGCAGGTGGTACACTACTTGCAAAGACATAATATTGACATAGCATTTCTGCAAGAAACACATTTGCCAGTTACAGATGCAGCACGTTTTGCCGCAAGCTGGGGAGCCCATAGGTACTTTGCTAATTTCAGTAACTATGCGAGAGGCACGGCAGTGCTCATACATAAGAGAATCCCCTTCCACTGCAGATTGGTCATCAGGGATAAGGAGGGTCGGTATACTATTGTGGTGGGGTCCGTGATGGGTCATAGGATCACTCTGGTTTGCGTCTACGCCACCAATACGGACTCCCCGGAGTTTTTTCATGCACTGCACACCCAACTTTCTAAACTAGAACCCGCGATACTTATAATAGGTGGGGATTTCAATCTTCTTTTGAATATAGACCTGGATAGCACATCCACCACTCCAGATACCAAGCCTAGAGCGCGGCGCGCACTCCGAGACCTCTGTGACCAGTTCTCCCTGATAGACATTTGGCGCAGGCGCAATCCTACCGTTACTAATTACACACATTTTTCAGGTCAACACAACACGTGGACCAGAATCGATTACTGGTTGATTTCCCCGGATGTGTCTTCCTGGTATCAGGTGTTGAAGACACTTCCTAGAACATATTCGGACCATTCCCGATCCAACTATGTCTCCGAGTCCCGCGCCCGAGGGGTTTGAAAGGCAATGGCGCTTTCCCGGTCGTGCTCTCCTGGATGACCTTTTCTGTCATGAGATACGGGAGGCAATTGAGGACTACTTCATCATTAACACTGGCTCGGTAGATTCCTGGGCCGTGTTGTGGGAGGGATTCAAAGCCTACATCCGCGGAGTATGCATTTCCAAACATGCTGGGGTACTTAAAGCACTACGCACAACATTAGCAAGATTAGAGGGAGAGCTAGCTGCGCTGGACGCCGAGGCGTTGCGCGCTCCCCGGACTCTCTACAAGGCAGGAGGCTGGTCCTCCTTGCCGAATACAGGGAGACTGCGGATCGTGAGATCCTTTATCTAGGCAAATATCAAACAGCCCGTAGATACGGTGAGGGAGATCGCCCAGGCCGCACACTGGCTCAGATCCTCAAGCCACCCTATAGCACAGCATATATCACAGAGATTTGCGACAAGGACGGGACGCTGTTAACGACATCCACGGATATTAGAGACGAATTTCTCTCGTTCTACGAGACGTTATACACATCCAGACACAGCAGCGACACAACAGCGCAGGAGGAATATTTGTCCGAAATCGCCTTAGTGTTCCTGGAAAAAAACATGCAGGAATTTATGGCAGAACCCATCACTGAGGAAGAGGTACGTGGGGCTATTAGAGCTATGCGTGGCTCGTCGGCCCCTGGCCTCGACGGTTTTAAAGGGGAGTTTTATAAGACCTTCGCAGACCTTCTAGCACCGAAATTGATTGAGGTATATGCTGAGGCCCTGGAAAAACAAACCCTACCTCCTACGTTAAATGAAGCAGTAATTATTCTTATCCCAAAGCCTGGTAAAGACCCATCTCTCTGCGGATCATACAGACCGCTATCACTCTTAAACATAGATTATAAAATACTCGCTAAAATTGTGGCTAACAGGTTGTCGCAGTTAATGGAGTTTATTATTGCTCCGGCCCAATCAGGCTTTGTCCCCCATCGCTCGACCTCATTAAATCTGCGTACCTTGTTCGCAGTATTGCATAGAATAGATCCCGGCACTCCTGCGGCGGCTATTCTTCTGGACACTGAAAAGGCCTTCGACACACTTGAGTGGCCCTTTCTCCTCGCCATAATGCGTCGTATGGGCATGCCAGCTGGCTTTATAGCCACTACGGGCTTATTATATAGTCGTCCTACGGCACGGTTGCGCATAAATGGCACTCTATCTGCCCCTTTTGCATTAACCAGAGGTACGCGTCAGGGATGTCCTCTATCACCTCTTTTGTTCATCCTTGCCATGGACCCTTTAATACGACACTTCCAGGAACGACATCTCCATAGGGGGCTGCAGTTCAATACGGGCCCCCTTTTAGTTTCATTATATGCCGATGACACCATCCTCTATGTCAGAGAACCACATCTGAATCTTGCCCCGCTCATCCGGGAAATCCTCCGCTTTGGGAGGCACTCTGGATTAGGTATTAACTGGCACAAATCGACCATTTTTCCCTTGACCGCTAATACGACCCCTTGGGACTGTGAGTTTCCATTGGAATGGTGCTCGGATTCGGTTAAATATCTGGGTATCCACATACACTTGAACCAGGACCAGATTATGGCCCTTAATTATGGACAAGCGGTTGACAAGCTGCAGACACAAGTGGAGAAATGGCTACGACTACCGCTATCCATGGCAGGAAGAATCGCTATAATTAAGATGATGGTCCTACCCAAATTTTTATATCTTTTTAATAATATCCCCATGCCTCTCACCCAGAGCTTCTTCGCAACACTTCGATCCCATCTTATCAGATTGGTATGGGGAGGCAGACGGCCGCGTGTTCGGTGGAAGGTACTTACCTTACCATATGAGAGAGGCGGACTTGGAGTGCCGGATTTTTATTTATATTACTTGGTGGCTCAGTGTGGATACGCCTATGCCTGGTACCACCCAGACGCGCGGATTCCATTTTTGCGCCCGGAGGCGGACTTTGTCCTGCCTGAGCGACTGGCGGAGGTCCTACCCAGGGCGTACCCAGGAGTTCAGTCGACATACAAACGGTCTCGACGACCAGCTGGGCGTGGAGCAGGCTCTCCCGCTACGCGGGCAATTCAGTTTTATACTCATCGGCCCTTCCGCTTCCGAATGCCCGTTGGCTTCCCATCACAGGTGAGAAAATAGTGCAACGCACTTTGACTAAATTTGACATTGTTAAAATAGGCGATCTATATCCGGGCGGGCTTGTATTTTCAGCCACGGAGGACGCCCGCTTCCGGGCGGCCACGTTCATGGATAAATTTGTTCTTCGGAGACTGCACTCAGCCTTAAGAGCCACGATCCCTGGCTTTCCGCTGGAGCCTGACTCATTTACGCCACTGACTCTACTCATTGAGAGTGAGAGCGGAACGCACGTCATTTCCAAACTGTATAAACTATGCGTAGCACAGATACCGATCGCAGACGACAAGCTACGTACGGAGTGGGAGTCTGATCTGGGTCATCCCATCTCGGACGACCAGTGGTCCACCTGCTGCAAGGTAACAAAGGATGTTTCACTGAATAGTCGCCATAAACTATTACATTATAAATTTCTTCGCAGAACTTATATGACACCGGCAACATTGCATAAAATTGACCCTGAGCGACCCCACACGTGCCGGAAATGCGGCGCACAGCTAGCCGATTTCGTACACTTGGCCTGGACATGCCCCCGCATACACCCGTATTGGATCCAGGTGCACAAAACATTAGGGGATATTCTTGGGCTTACATTGGTTCCTATTCCGGAAGTGGCATTGCTGGGCTACACGGTTAATTTTCCTAAAGCAGTCCGGAAATTAGCATCCCTTGGCCTCCTCTTGGCAAAACGGGAGGTAGCATTATATTGGGGCAACCAGGTTTCCCCTACGGCACAAGGATGGCTGAATAGCTTAGCGCACTGCAATATAAACAGTGAGATCTACTCTAGCCTGCTCCCCAGCACAGCGCGCCCCAAAGATATCTGGGGCCCATATAAGGCATATATAGACACCCTAAGCATTCCTCCCGCCTCCCAGTCTACTTCAGGGATAGTACCCACGGGTATTGGATAGGCCAATCTGACTACACATTGATAGATCGGACATGCTCGACATGGCACTGCGTAATGAATACCCCCACCTACACGCTAAGTCAGCGCTGTCGAGCACTCTGGGATAAGAGACGATAACGGATGGAGGGAGGGGACCTGCCGCTTTGATAAAATTGAAAAGTCATTTGATGCTATGGAACGAGTTGTTGAGAATTGTTATTTGGATATGGTGATGCACACTATGTTGAGTTTATAATTTGGCAAGACACTTTCGGTCATTACAATGTGACATGGATGGATTTCTAATTCATAGGTGTCTATGTATCATGGACGATTGTAACGATGGAACCATATGTTTGTTGTTAATAATAAATGGAGGGAAAAATAAAGTTATAAAAAAAAAAAACTCTGCTGCTGTGAGGTCTGACCTGCCAAGAGGTGCCTGTGCCAGTTTTGGGCCTCTGGAGGTTGTTGCTGCTGTTTGGGAGCTGGAAGCAAGAAGAAACTCAAAGAATTACAGAAATCAACGCATCGCTCTTCTTGTGACAGTTTTCCCGACGCATTTCCACGGCGCGAGAAGAATTTCCACGCATCGCCACGCCGCTGCGGAAACCGCCTGTCGCCACTGCAAGAATCAACGCATTGAGGGATCATGGCTGAAGCGGACCAACGCAGCGCCGCTCGACGCCGCCGCATCGATCGCCGACACCTCCCGGATTTCCACGCATCGTACCTGTGCGGCAAGTTCTTCCGACGCATCACCCGCGGACCGGAACCGTCACGAAGAATCGACGCATCACTCCCCATACAGACCGGATTCGACGCAACCCTTCCTCTGCGTGCAGCGGGACTGTCGCATCGCCTCCCCAAGGTCTCAGGATTGTCGCATCTCTTTGTTTTCCGACGCTGCGGCTGTTTGGCTTGTGAACTTTGACGCATCTACAGGTACTTTAGTGAAAAGTCCCGCATCCATAGTTTTCTATGGTACAAGTTCTTGAAACCTTTTGAAAGTCATATTTTTAACTGTGTATGTTAGATTTTTGTCGTTTTGGTCTTGTTTAGTTTAGATAAAGATATTTTATTTTTCTAAACTGGTGTGGTGTCCATTTGTGGTGTTTTCACTGTGTTACTGTGAGTGTTGCTACAAATACTTTACACATTGCCTTTGGGATAAGCCTGTCTGCTCATGCAAGCTACCAAGGGGGTGAGCAGGGGTTATCTAAAGTGTGTATCCCCCTTACCCTGACTAGTAGCAAGGGGCCCTATTTGGAAAAAGGTACCTACTTCTGCCAACTAGAGACCCTCATTTCTAACATTGGTGGTCATCGGTGAGGATTTGAACCTGTATTTGTACTTGACCCACAGTGATTGGTATACATCACTAGTTTAGTGCAGACCACTACGCAACCACATACTGTGTTTTGTTTTTGGTTCTATTTTTGAGTAACCCATAAAGTATCCACGCATCATGTCTCAGAAGGGTAAAACAGCAAGTGAGATAGTAGAATTGGAGTTTGAAATTGAAATGTTGCATACCTACAAAGTAGATCAGCTCAAGCAATTTTGCAAAGACTTTGAATGTCCCATGAAGAGCAGCTCCAGGAAGGAGGAGCTACAGAGGGCCTTAAGGGCCTGGTGGGAGGCCAAAGAGGCTGGGGAGACCGATGATGCAGAGGTGGCGGAGGATGCACAAGGGGATGGTTTCAGATCACAGGATCTGCCTGTGGGAAGAGCAGCCTCTAGGGCTGGCAGCAACCATTCCGCTAGAAGTTTTTCCTCAGAGGAGCTGGAGGAAAACCAAAGGGTTAGAGATCATGAGTTAGAAGTCATGAGGCTCGAGCTGAAATATTTGGAAATGGAGAACCATAAAGCTGCCATAGAGAGAGAAAAGATGGCAGAGGAGAGCAGGAAGATTTATGCCTTGGAAGAAAAGAAATTGATCTTGGCATATGAGCTGAGAATGAGAGAGCTCGATGAGGAGTTTGTGAGGCGTGAGGCCCTGAGTGTCTCAACCAAGCAAAAAGAGATGTGTGTAGCTCAGGAAGTGAGCTTTGCTGGGTTGGAGGTGGAGTCCAGCTCAGATGGTGGCAGCAAAATTGTGTTATCTAGTGCTGGGGGAGAAGTACACACACCCAGAAATGTGGCACCTGACTTGAGGGAGGGGGTTAACATACACCAGCGGGTTCAGGTTTATGATGTAGCTCCAGTGGTGTGCAGTGTCCCTGAAGTGGATTGGGGAACTGACACCGGGGATCATATTCCTAGTGGTGGAAGGGACACTCTACTGACTCTAGATGAGAGGTGCAGGGAGAGGGGTTCCCTCATGGTAGCAGTCCTGGTATGTATGTGTGGAGACCGCCCAGAAGAGTGTGGGTTGAGTGACAGAGACAGTCAGATACTGTCTTGCCAGTCTCAGGAGAGTGATGTGGGGTACTTGTGTGAGGCACTGGATGGTGGGGCAAAGGGTAGCTTGGTTAACAATTGTGAGGGGCTGTGTGATTCAATTGTTGGAGAGCATATTTTAAGTCCCTGTTTTCCAGAGCTACGCCAACACCCGGTGGAGTGTGAGTTCTCTGATTCCAGGGAACTTGCGCTGGAGGCAGACCTTTTGGTGGATTCCAGAGGGTCTGAAGAAGCTTTTGGGAGTGATCCTGAAGGGGGTGGCTCAGGTTTTCCCCAACCAAGTGAGGTAGGGGAGGTTTGTGGTAGCCCAGATAGGTCCCAGTGTAGTGGGAGGGGTGTAGGGTCCTACGTCCTATCTCAGAGGAGAAGGAGTGGGAGTGGGCTTTGTCCCAAGGTGCCCGAAACCCAGTCTCAGGACCTGGTTGGTTCCATAAGGGAACACCAGGAGGGGGGCCTAGTCTGTACCGGGAGGCCATTTCCTGAGGGGGATCCCAAAGTGTCACCAGTTCTGGTGTCTGGCAGCACCGCTCCAGTGGGGAGGGTGCATGAGTCCAGAGAAAAGGGTGAGGGGGGGACGTAGTCCCCAGTGGAAGGACTAGTGGGTCAGGGGTTGCCAGCTCTGAGGTCAGAGCACCCCAAGACTGACCCTGGTGAGGCCACTTCCGGCCTTGGGGGTCTTCATGCTCTGTCAAGTGGAGAGGAGGCTGGAGACCTGCGCCAGGAAGACTCTCGTACAACTCATGAGGAGTGTGTTTCTCTTGGGGGGGGTTGGTGTACTCCCCCGGAAGTCCTGGGTTGCCAGGCACAGGTTCAGCCTAAGGGTACAGACCCTGCGTTTGAGGACCAGGTTCAGGGTGTCCCCCCTGACCTGGAGGAAGGGGTGACTGCTAACAGTGCCCCTACCAAGTTGTCTTCTGGGTGTACCGTTCCAGGTGTGAGGGTGCAGAGCCCCAGGGCGAAAGACAGGGTGTGGGAGAGCCCACCCCAGGCTCTTGTCCAGCCGCAGGGTACAGATCCTGGGCTGGTGGGCCAGTGTCAGGATGCCATACCTGACTTGGCAGGAGGGAGAGTGGAGAAAAGGTGCCAGGCACCTGGGGCTACCGCCCCCCACTTTCTGATGCCACAGAGGTTAGAGAGGCCTGAAAGGCATGAGGCCTGGCTCTCATCACTGTCAGTGGCCATTGTGGCTGGTTGTCCTGGTCGACAGAGTTGCCCCTGGGAGGGGGCAGGAGTCGCACCCTGTGGGTGGACTAGGCCACACTACTGTGTTGGCCTTGTGTGTGCTGTCTGGTTGCTGGGACACATCTGTGAGCAAGGTAAGCTTAGGCGCTGCACTGATGGTGTCCCCAGGTGAGGAGAAGGGTCCCCCATGGTTTAGCTTAGTGGGCCCTGAGAGTATGGATAGAGGGATCCAACTGGGTTCAGGAAGGCGTAGAACGGGAATAGACCCCTGCTGTTCGGGCCAGGTTCCAGGTTCTGTCGCCCCAAGCCGGGAAGCCCATTGAGGTATTGATTGGTCTACCCTTGCTTTAGGCTGGAAATGGCCCTTTTTGCAGGGTTATCCCCAAACGTTTTGCTTCTTCCTCCTATTTTTTCCTGACCTGTGTTTGTTGGCTATAGGACTCTGGGCACTTTACTACTGCTGATCAGTGCTAAAGTGCATATGCTCTCTGTGTAAATTGTTATTGTGATTGGTTATCCATGATTGCCATATTTGATTTACCAGTGGGTCCATAGTAAAGTGCACTGAGTGTGCCAGGGCTGGTAAATCAAATGCTACTAGTGGGCTTGCAGCACTGATTGTGCCACCCACATGAGTAGCCCTGAAAATATGTCTCAGGCCTGCCACAGCGGTGCCTGCGCGTAGTTTGTTAACTGCCATGTCGACTTGGCAAGTGCACCCACTTGCCAGGCCCTAACCTTCCCTTTTCTTACATATAGGGCACCCTATGGTAGGCCCAAGGTACCCCCCTGGGCAGGGTGCAGTGTATGTGAAAGGTAGGACATGTACTGGTGTGTGTTACATGTCCTGATAGTGAAATACTGCCAATTTCGCTTTTCACTATTGAAAGGCTATCTTGCCCCATAGGACAGAATGGGGAATGCTTTGTGACATTTTACAAGCATACCTTCCCATAGGGATAAGATGGAAAAATGGAGTTTGGTATCCCTGAACTCAGAATTTGATAACACATCTTTTAGTAAAGATGGTTTTTAAATTGTGTGTTTGAAAATACCACTTTTAGAAAGTGGCTATTTTCTTGTTCAACCATCCTGTGTGCCTCTGCCTGTTTGTGAATTGACTGTCTGGCTTTGGAGTGGCAGGGCTGGGGAGGTACAGTGGCTCCAGGAGTCTGGATGAGTCAGCACTAGGCTGAATAGGCCTGGTCTGCATTTGGAGTGGTGGGAGGAGTAGCACCTGTACCTGAATAGGGCTGTGCCTGCCTTCCACAATGCTGGCTCTGCCCACCTGTGGTGTGTCTGGAGCCAAGGCTCACACGGCCAATGGATGGTGTTGTGCACTTGCAGAGTGCCCCCCAGAACTGGTTTGAACTGGGCTCAGAGCCCCTTGCACAAAGAGAACAGAGACATTTTGGGGTATAAGTATCAGACCCAAAATCCCAGACTTTAGATCATTCCTGGAATTCAAGAGGAACCTTTGCCAAGGAGAAGAGCTGGAGAGACTGAGGAGAACTACTGCCCTTGCTATGTGTCTGGGGTTGGCCTGCAGTTGCTGTTTCTGATAAGGAAAGGAGAATGACTTTGCTGTGTGCAGTGTCCCCTGCTTGAAGGAGATCTCCAAGGGCCTGAAGTGAGCTGGCCTCCTGTTCTATTCCTGTACCCTGAACTCTGCTGCTGTGAGTTCTGACCTGCCAAGAGGTGCGTGTGCCGGTTTTGGGCCTCTGGAGGATGTTGCTGCTGTTTGGGAGCTGGAAGCAAAAAGAAACTCAAAGAACTACAGAAATTGACGCATCGCTCTTCTTGCGGCTGTTTTCCCGACGCATCTCCACGGCGCGAGAAGAATTTCTACGCATCGCCGCGCCGCTGTGGAAACCGCTGCAGCACCTGTAGCTGCTGCAAGAAGCGACGCATCGAGGGATCGCGGCTGAAGAGGACCGACGCAGCGCCACTCAGCGCCGCCGCATCGATCGCCGACACCTCCCGGATTTCCACGCATCGTACCTGTGCGGCAAGTTCTTCCGACGCATCACCCGCGGACCGGAACCGTCACGAAAAAACGACGCATCACTCCCCATACAGACCGGATTCGACACAACCCTTCCTCTGCGTGCAGCGGGACTGTCGCATCGCCTCCCCAAGGTCTCAGGAGTGTTGCATCTCTTTCTTTTCCAAAGCTGCGGCTGTTTGGCTTGTGAACTTTGACGCATCTACCGGTACTTTGGTGAAAAGTCACGCATCCATAGTTTTCTATGGTACAAGTGCTTGAAACCTTTTGAAAGTCATATTTTTAACTGTGTATGTTAGATTTTTGTCATTTTGGTCTTGTTTAGTTTAGATAAAGATATTTTATTTTTCTAAACCGGTGTGGTGTCCATTTGTGGTGTTTTCACTGTGTTACTGTGAGTGTTGCTACACATACTTTACACATTGCCTTTGGGATAAGCCTGTCTGCTCGTGCAAGCTACCAAGGGGGTGAGCAGGGGTTATCTAAAGTGTGTATCCCCCTTGCTCTGACTAGAAGCAAGGGTCCCTATTTGGACAAAGGTACCTACCTCTGCCAACTAGAGACCCCCATTTCTAACACACACTTTCCCTGTTCTCCATGCAGGCTGCATTATAGCCTGCATGGAGAACATGCCCAGGCCCCCAGTCCCTACCTGAGTGCTGAACCACGGTGCTCAGACCAATAACAACGCATTGCAGCTTTGCGTTCGGTCAAGGGAGCCTGGCTGTTTCCTGGAGTCCGAGACGGAGGGGAGTGGACTCGCGGGACCCGGTGGCAAGGTAGGTGTATTTTTTGTTTATTATTTAAAAATGTGCCACACGCCCCCCCGCCCTCCACTACCCCTCTCCCTCGCCCGCCCACCACCCGCAAGCCATTCCGGCCGCCACTGCATCACTCACTATATATCCTTCAGTGTAGCACTTCACCAAATACCCCTAGGTACATCCCTTCACCAAATACCCCTAAGTCCATCACTTTACCTAGATAGGTGGCCTGGGATGGAAAAGCGCTAACATTTCTGGAATAATTCAAAAGCCTAAATGCAAATGAATTTAACATTTGACTTATCCAGCAAATCAGCACTGAAAAAAGTAGACTTTCTGGACAAACCAACTTCGTAGAAGTAGGAAAATTGAAACCACAGTATTCGAGATCGAAACCTCCACAAACAGTATCCTTCATGCCATGAGCCACCATGAGAAAAAGCTGAAATGGAGCATTCCATGTGGAGAAATACTAAGAATTAAAAGAAATGTCTTAACTGGCGAGGAAACAATGAGACAAACTGAAGCTGCCACGCACAGACTCCGAATGAGGGGTGTAAGGAAATGCCTCTTTTTGCATGTTCACCCCAACATTTTTGGGCTGATGTTGCTGGGTTTTCGACTCAGTGTACACTGAAGCATGCTAACCAGACCTCAGTGCCAGTTTTCGAATCCCTCACAAAGTGTATGTCGAATTGGTTACTCCCAGTTGGCAAGTACTGACTTCCTTATAAATGACTAGTATATGGTACCCATTGTACCAAGGGCAGGTAAGGCAGAGTGTCCACCCCAGGTTACAGCACTGATTGTGCTATCCTGTATGTACCAAGTTACAAAATGGATCCCAGCCTGCCACTGCAGACTGAGAGGCCATTGTTACACTGCCAGTTTGACTTTGCCATTCAAACCAATGGCATAGCCACAACTTCCCTTAATAATATATGTAAATCTCCCCTAAGGAAGATCTAGAGAGCACTATGGCAGAGGACTGCATATTATTAAGTAGGATGTATATGCTTATATATGTCTTAGCAAACACAAGGAGATGATGGACGGAGCGCTAAACCTTTTCAGATACTCACTACCAGTCACAGATCTGGGTTGAATCCATCATCATTCTTTAGCTCACTTCGCCACCCCAGTTCAGACCCAGCCATATGCAAATCAGTCTTGACCCTGTTCCTTATGGGAACAGTCTAGCCTGAACTGCCAAGCCAGATCTTCCCTTGACTGGAAACATGCATCCTGGGACCGGTTTCGGGGTAACACCCCTCATCAGCCAGGCTAGCTTGAATCCAATGGCAAAGTGAGCAAGGGACCCACGTCTGGGCATACACTGCCAAATTAGGGCGAACAAGCCAAACACAAGGAGATGATGGACAGAGCGCTGAAACTTTTCAGACACTCACCCCCAGTCACAGATCTGGGTTGAATCCATCATCGCTTTTTAGCTCACTTCGCCGCCCCAGTTCAGACCCAGCCATATGCAAATCAGTCTTGACCCTGTTTCTTATGGGAACAGTCCAGCCTGAACTGCCAAGCCAGGTCTTCCCTGGACCAGAAACAAGCATCCTGGGACCGGTTTTGGGGTAACACCCCTCATCAGCCAGGCTAGCTTGAATCCAGTGCCAAAGAGAGCAAGGGACCCACGTCTGGGCATACCCAGCCAACTTAGGGCAAACAAAGCAAACACAAGGAGATGATGGACGGAGCGCTGAAACTCTTCAGACCCTCACCCACAGTCACAGATCTGGGTTGAATCCATCATCGTTCTATAGCTCACTTCACCACCCCAGTTCAGACACAGCCATATGCAAATCAGTCTTGACCCTGTTCCTTATGGGAACAGTCCAGCCGAACTGCCAAGCCAGGTCTTTCCTGGACCAGAAACAAGCATCCTGGGACCGGTCTTAGCCACAAAACCTCCAAATTGTCATTTTGCTGTGAAAAAGTTAGTAACCCCATTGGCTAACAGGGTTACCAGCTGGCACCCCAGCTTGGATAACTTCTGAATCGGACTACCTGACTGGGTACTGTACAGAATCAAATTAATCATGATATTAAACCCAACCTGATGCCCAGGTTGAATTTAATGTCACTTTTAAACTAATGCAACTTTTAGAAAGTTCCCACGCTGTGACCCAGCTGGTCCAGTAGCCTCACATGGGCACTGGCACACAGACAGCTTTCTGCCCTCCTAGGTGCCACTTCCCTCTTGCAGGAAGCCACTCAGGGTGTTAGCCCTAAAGGTGAGCTTCAAAGGGAAGCCACCTTTGGTGGAAGAATGGTATTCACACTCTTGAGTGCTGCCCTTTGTTCAGGTAGACAAGCTGGAGACCGGGTCAGAGGGGGAGAAACCAGTGCCCACACGGGTTTCTCGTGGGCATGTAGCCCACAGGTAGCCACACCTCTAGGGTGAGCTACCAAGCTCTTAACAGCCGAGGAAGGCTGCCGACATTTTGGGAGAGGGCAGAATAGTGCACTCTGGGATTGTTAGGTGCCACAAATTGCTTGAAATTCATCTCCAGAAGGGAGGGTACCTGGTAGCCCATTAGCTAATGACCACGTGGCTGCCTCAGGCACTTTCCTGGGATAAATATGGCACCCCTGGCACCCTGAGCCTCAGATCAGACTGGATTTGGAAAGAGTACCAAAGGCGGACTGCCCTGCTGCCCTTGGAAATGTGCAAAGAGAGGCTGCACTGTCTGCTGGCCTGCCCCTGCTGCACTTTGGGCTAGCAAAGTTTGGTCTGTGCCTCCTAGCTCAGAGAAAAGTTGATCCCTGGCCCCAGACCAAAGAAGTGACACAAAGGATCAGCCTGCTGATCCCCTAGCACCATCTCCAGGGACAAAAGAGCTAAAGTAGCCCAAACCGGCAAGTTGCTATCCACCCGAGAAGATTCGCTGCTTGCTGCCCCAAGAGACCAATCCTCAATGGCCAAAAGTTGCAACCGAGTAAGCTGGACCTAGGAGTGCCATCAGAGTACGAACTGGTTGCCCAAGAGGGACACTAGCTCCTACTAAAGTATTTGACTCCAACCACTGTATCCACAGACCAGAAGCCCCGCGGTCTTTCTACTCCCAGAAAGAGGACTTAGTGGGACCCCAACCTCAGTGGTCAAAGTCGCTCCATATCACCCGTGGAATGAGGAACCACCACAAAGGCACCCCGGTCGACAGCACCGCAACCGGAGCATTTTTTAGCATTATTTCATCCTGCATCTCCTGCATCAGGACGACTATGTTAAAGTCTATGGCGGTCGTGCTGTGAATGCTGGAACTGAACTGGAAAACACTCTAGTGGCCAGGTATCTGTCCAAATCTAGCCCATTGGCCTCCCAGACCTTTATCCTGTCAGATTTGGTTGCCCAAGCTGGGCCGGAGTAGTCGAGATAACTTTTACAAACTTTCAAAAAGTTTCCAAACTTTTTGTTGACCAATGTTTGTTTGCAGTCGAAATTAAAAGTGATAAAATCTTTGAAAAATCATAGCTGCGGAACCCTCTGGTCAATTTTGCTCATCTTGCACTCTAAAAATTCATAACAATGCACTCTATTTTTATAAATTGGTGTTGTGATTCTTGTGGCTTTCTTATTTTGTTGTTTGGTACTGTTAAATACTTTACACTAAGTTTCTTTGTTAAAGCCTTGCTGCTTGAAAGCCATAGCTACCCAGGGTTGAGCTTAAGGTTGTTTAAACAAGCCTGACTGGACTCAATAAAGATTTTACGAGTGTATTACATGATAAGGCTGCATAGCCATATCATATATACACCCAGATTCTCAGAAGGGGATACCCCAAACAAGGAACGCAAAAAGCAGTTGTACTTGTCAAAAGTAAAAAAAAAGAGTAGATCTGTGGATTAATAAGAAACAAAGATCAAACAATACAGAAGTGGCTTGCACGCATGGAAGTTATCATGCTCTTTACACAGCTCTTAAGAGGTTTTAACAGATCATTAATATTTTGTCTTTCAAATATCTTCTGCAAATGAGCAACTGAATTGATGATATTTAGTTATTAATGAGGCCCGAAGAAGCGACATACTGTCATGCTTACAGTTGCAAGCACATGTTGACCGATGAAGTTCTACACATTTGAATAGAATTTTTTTTTAACTTAATTCTTATCTTGAGGACAACGTGATTATTTCAAGTATTATTTTATGATCTCCACAACCAGTCTTTTAGAATTAAACTTCTTGCTCAAGGTTTTGTGGGTCAGACTGAGCACATTCCCCTCACTTCTCCTTATGACTGACCTGTAAAAGTATGTGTGTAGTGTACATCATTGAATGTCCATGTGGGCTCAGATATGATAGGAGCAATACCTGCCCCTTCCAAAGAAACATTTAGGAACACCTTACAGCCATCAAAATTAGACTACAGTTAGACTAAAGTTATCCAAGTTGACTGAGTATATAAAGACAATATTATATTGATAAAATAATTTACGAGTGAAATAAAGCAAAAATATGATAGAGGCGGCAACCATGTGAAAATTATGGCAATTGAAATCATGCTATATAATAAAGATAACAACAGGATTCCCCAGAACAAAATAAATGAGTAATTAAATATACACCTAGACTAAATACACTTAGGACAAATCTGGTTGTGCTGCAACAGAAGTGCACACAACCCCAGTTTTAGCTTTACGATGCTATTTCAATTTTCAGCCGATATTATGAAAATGTCAGAATATGATTGAGACAGAGCTGCAATAAAGTCATTACAGTAACTATGAAAATAAATTTACATCATGAATGAGTTTGTCAAGTGTACCCACTAGATGGTTTGAATGTATTATCAATAATTGAGATAAGTGATGTATTCATTGAACCGATCAAAATAAAGGACATTTTTCAATAAATCCTTAGCCTACTGGAAAAACCTTCTAAATGTTCCCAGTACTAGTAACAACATTTAAAATGCATGAGCACATTCCTGAATGCAATAGATCATAAAACGGATATGGATTTGGAACCACGCTCAGGAACTGTTTATAGCCGCTTGGAAATGAAACATTTTATTACTGTGAATGTATGAATGAATTGGCTCTGAGATACCTTATCCATAGTGTAATAAAAAGTAACCAGCATAAACAGGAAAGATTAAGGAGCAGTACCATGTTATGTTATCTGTGTTTTTATAGCGTGCTAGTTACCCATGAGGGTATCCAGGAACTTTGTGCCAGGTGCGTGAGGCCAGCCATGGGGGCTTACTAAAAAAGTCAGGTCTTCAGCTTCTTGCAAAGGTCAAGAAGAGAGGAGGAGGCTCTGATGTGTTGTCGGAGGTTGTTCCAGGCTTTAGGGGCTAGGTAGGTGAAGGTACAGCCTCCTGCACTGTTTTTATGTGTGGGGTGTGTGCTAGTGAGAGACCGGCAGAGCAGAGGTGTCTGGAAGGTTGGTAGAAGTGAATGTGGCTGCTCAGGTATACAGAGCCAGTGTTGTGGAGAGCTTTGTAGGTGTGGGTGAGGAGTTTAAAGTATGTGCCTTTGTGTATCAGGAGTGAGTGAAGTTCCCTAAGGTGTGGTGTGACGTGGGCTTGGCTTGGAAGGTTGAGGACTAGTCTGGCTGCTGCATTTTGGATGGTCTGCATTATTCTTGTGAGCTCCTTGTTAATCCCTACGTAGAGGATGTTTCCATTTTCTAGTCTGTTGGTGATGAGGGCTTGGGTGAATGTTTTCCTGGTGTTGTCTGGTAGCCACTTGAAGATTTTCTTCAGCATCCTTAGTGTGTTGAAGCTGGCCAAAACAATTGTGTTGACCTGGGTGGTCATGTCCATTTTGTTGTCTATGATTCTGAGGTTTCTCACTTGCTAGCAGGACATGGGGGAGAGTCCAAGGTTTGGGGGGTCGTCAGATGGAGTCCCATGGCGAGGTGTTTTTCTCCCCGAAGACTACCACCTTAGTCTTGTCAGAGTTCAAGTTGAGGCAATTGGATTTCATTCAGTTGGTTACTTCTATCATGCATTTGGTGAACTTGTTCCTGGTATTGGGTGTTATGTCCGAGAGGGACGTTATCAGTTGTGTGTTGCTTATGTTGTGAGTTCATATGATGTCGGCTAGAGAGGTCATGTAGATGTTGAAGAGCATTGGGCTGAGTGAGGAGCCCTGTGGGACTCGCAAATAAGATCTCATGCTTCAGAGGCATGGGGCAAGGTTGACGGTATGGATTCTTCCAGTAAGGAACGAGCAGATCCATTCGAGAGCGAATCCCTGGATGACTGCTTTGTGGAGATATTGGATGAGGATGGGGTGGGAGATGGTGTTAAAGGCTGCTGATAGGTCTCGAAGGATGAGGGAAGCGTTCCCCCCCCATCAAGGATCATCCAGATGTCATCCATTGCTGCTATAAGGGCGTTTCTTGTGCCTTGGTTGGGTCTAAATCCTGATCGTGTGGTATTGAGAAGCTGGTGTTTGGTGAGGTGGTTGGAGAGGTGCTTGCTAATGGCTTTTTCCAGGACTTTGACTGGGTAGGGTAGGAAGGATATTGGTCGGTAATTGGCAGTTGAGGGTGTCTTTAAGAGGGCATTGATGGTTATGTGTTTTCATGGTTCAGAGAAGGTGACTGTACTGATCGAGGTGTTGAGGATAGGGATGAGTGCCTAGCTGATAGGGACTGCTCCTTTGTCGAAAGCATAGTGGGGGCAAGGGTCCAATGGGGCCCCAGAGTGAATGGACTTCATGATATGGTTTTCTCTGTGCTAATGGTGTCCTATATGGTGGTTGTGTTTTGCTTCCTTCATCACTGGGAGACTTCTGGAGAGGCTGGGGGGGGGCAGTTGCAGGGGGATGTTGCTGTATATGGTCAACAAACAAGGTTCACACAGTAGCGACCTGTGGGACCCAAAGGGTTGAGAGGCCTCATCAGAAAATGAAGAGGATGGGGGGATACGTCCTCCCTTGTAAACTCAATACAACAATATAGTATTCCGCCAAGGGTTGTAGGGATAATAGTGTATAATACACAAGACGCGGACTGGAGGGGTAGGTCACCCCTAGTGGGTATGCTGGCTCTGCATGACTAGTGCGGGGAAGGAAAAAATTCCTTTTTTATATATAGCCCTCACACACACTAGTAGTGTCATGCTTCATCATCAGGTTCACCATGACTCCTAAAGGTCAGGGTGGGCTTGACCGTATTTCATGGAGCACTTAAAGATAGAGGGTGACCAGGGGGCTTAACTAGAGATTAAAAATCCCTCACCTTCTCCTAGGTATCCCTTTATTAGTGGAGAGGGTGGGGAAGGCTAAAATAAGGTAAGGGGTAATGTGGACTTTTATGGTCCTATGACCCTATGGTTTTTTTACTGACATGTTTCAGCCATATTCTAAGGCCTAACAAGGTCCCGGGCTTTCATCAGGGTATTAAATAAATACCTCCCTGTTAAATTGAGTTACAAAAATAATAACTTGCAGAGTAATGTCATGCACTATTGTATGGGCAGTGTTAAAGTTGCCCATCATTTTTTCTTTCTGTTGCGTCTGCTGCATTAAAAAATCCATGGCAGACATTATGTAGAGGTCTAAACCAGCATTTATATAGGTGATGGTACATACCACAGTTGTGAGAAGAAACAGCGGCATGCGTGTGCACTACACCGTCTCATAGTCGAGACCAATGTCTGTGTTCGCTGTGCGCATTTGTTGCTAAAATTGTGGAGTAAATATTCATTCTCTTTATAAACTTTTACTCACCCACACTGCTCGTGTGAACAGATGGTAGAGCGGTACATTTGCGGCCATAATAGTAATCTATCATTGTTTCAATCCATTTGTATCATGCGTATTGTGCGATACGGAAGACAAACCTAGACCTACATACATAGACATACACCACACAGACTTAAAAATGTTGTGCATCTAGCGTATGGACATATACATATATTTTAGCGCATGCAATGATACTCACTCACAACTGATGGGTGTCATGTACCTCAGGAGCGAGGGTGGGGCTCCCTTTAGTCAAACAATGTGGGCAGAAATTAGTGAAGTAGAGGAGGAAGAATTAGTGATCAAGAAATGCATTATTAAGTACACCATACTCGAGTTACAGGAGAATCCTTCTCCGGACGACGAGCGTGCCAGAGAATATTATCACTTACTTCATCAAGGGTTACCCCGGCTATTTGCCTAGACCTGCCCTCGTCCGCTCCCGGCTTTTGGTAGAATGGTGCCAGGGGGCCGCCGGTACTTACATGTTCTTCTCTCGTAGACACTAGTGTCTTCCGCGTCACGTGGGGAGCGTGTTAGATGTGTAACGTACACGCTCGACTACGTAATGCCCCGTTGATTCATGGGGAATGTGGTGTAGGAGGTTCCTTCCAGTAGAATGAAGGGGCGGGTGTGTAGAAACACAGCCCAAATGTATTAGCGTTTTTTGGCAGCTTCAGCTATCCTATATGTTGTAGAAACACGGGCCAAATGTATTAGCGTTTTTTGGCAGTTTCAACTGTGTGTGTTTTCAGGGTTAAACGCCCAATATATGTTTAATGTCCATGCTATATGTTGTAAGGCGGTAGATATAGCAGAACCAGAAGCGGCTATAACTTCGGTGAAGTTACATCTCTTGATAGTGGAAATATAGTAAAAAAAACAGTCAAATTACATTGGTCTGATCCCAGATGCCCACATCGTTTTTCCTCTCCTATGGGCAAACAAAGGGGAGGGAGTGCCCTTTAATGAGGTGTGAATATGTAATATATCAGGCGTATGGACTGTTGATGTTAGCTATCAAGGAGTCTTGATCAATATCTGTCAGTATATAAACGTATACCGATCTCGACCTGGGTAAGTATATCTCAGTACCTCAGTTGGCCCCACGGGATATCATCATTCAAACCCGTTCTGTGTGTCCCCAGTTTATATACCCAGCGTTGTTCTTTTGTTAGAATTCTTTTTGTTAAGGCCCTGGTATTATCCATTTTCTCTATTATGGTCGATTTAAGGTCCATATCAGTGTGTCCTTTGTCCAAAAATGTGTAGTTAGTTTGGTGGCACCTCTTTTGCATCTAAAGGTGCTCCTATGTTCGTTAATCCTGATTTTAATTTTACCCTGTCGTCATCCCTATGTAACGCAGGTTGCATGGGCATGTGATAGTGTATATTACATTACAACTGTTACAATTAGTATGGTGTCTCTGTTCCCATGGGGTGGAAAGATGAAGATCAATGAATTTACTTTGTGTTATGAACGCACATGATCCACACGGGTAGTTTTACACACTGCCCAAGATCCACAAGGGACGAACACCACCACCAAGCAGACCCATCGTTTTCGGGATCGGATCACTTTTGGAACCATTATCCCAATATACCGACTGGTTCCTCCGCCTTTTGGTCACCAAGATCAGATACTACATCAAGGACACTAAACACCTCTTCAATATCCTCAATGAAATGGAATGTGACCCAAAGCTGGAAACCCTGATTTGTTTGGAGGTAGAAGCACTCTACACAAGCATACCTCAAGAAGAGAGCCTACGTGTCATCGGAAGACTTCTGCAAGATGAAGATTGGCCTTGGTATGCCCCATCGAATGGATCAGGACACTAGCACATATCTCCCTTATGGAAAACTTCTTCCAGTTCGAAGATCAACTATACCTCCAACAACATGGGACCTCTATGGGCAGCACATTCGCCCCCAGCATAGCCTGTCTCTACATGAGCTGTTTTGAAGAAGAACACGTCTGGAATAACAACCCATATCACAACGAAATCCGTCTGTGGTGCAGGTATATCGATGATATAGTAATAATATGGCAAAAATCCCCTTTCTGGATGTAAACATTCTAGCAAAAGATAAAAAACTGACAAGCACCCTCTACACAAAGCCCACTGACTGGAACAGCCGACTGCACTTTAATAGTGCCCATCCACGGTCGCTAAGAGAGAATCTCCTGATAGGACAATTCCTATGTATCCGGCGAAACTGCTCAGAATTGCGAGACTTCAAAGGAGAATCGAATACGCTTGCAATCAAACTTAAGGAGAAGGAATACCCACTGAAAGTGGTCCAACAGGCCCAGAAAAGGGCACGGAACACCCCATGAGCAGCAACCCCCTGTTCTCCTTCAGAAAAAAAAGGGGCATTTGGGACATGCTGGTACATAGTGTTGTGGGTAAATCGCAGAATGAACAACAATTGACTCTGTGGAATCAACCCCGGGTCATGGGACACTACCCGTGTGGATCATGTACGGCATGTGCGTTCATAACACAAAGTAAATTCATTGATCTTTCCACCCCATGGGAACAGAGACACCATACTAATTGTAACAGTTGTAATGTAATATACAGTATCACATGCCCATGCAACTTGCGTTACATAGGGATGATGACAATAAAAATAAAAATCAGGATTAACGAACATAGGAGCACCGTTAGGTGCAAAAAAAGGTGCCACCAAACTAACTACACATTTTTTGGACAAAGGACACACTAATATGCACCTTAAATGGATCATAATAGAGAAAATGGACAATACTAGGGCCTTAACAAAAAAATTACTAACAAAAGAACAACACTGGGTATATAAACTGGAGACACACAGAACAGGTTTGAATGATGATATCCCGTGGGGCCAACTGAGGTACTGAGATATACTTACCCAGGTCGAGATCGGTATACGTTTATATACTGACAGATATTGATCAAGACTCCTCGATAGCTAACATCAACAGTCCATACGCTTGATATATTACATATTCACACCTCATTAAAGGGTACTCCCTCCCCTTTGTTTGCCATAGCAGAGGAAAAACGATGTGGGCATCTGGGATCAGACCAATGTAATTTGACTGTTTTTTTACTATATTTCCACTGTCAAGAGATGTAACTTCACAAAACTTATAGCCACTTCTGGTCCTGCTATATTTACCGCCTTACAACATATAGCATGGACATTAAACATATATTGGGTGTTTAACCCCAAAAACACACATAGCTGAACTGCCAAAAAACGCTAATACATTTGGGCCGTGTTTCTACACACCCACCCCTTCATTCTACTGGAAGGAACCTCCTACACTACATCCCCCATGAATCAACGGGGCATTTTGTAGTCGAGCGTGTACGTTACACGGCTAACACGCTCCCCACGTGCCGTGGAAGACACTAGCGTCTACGAGGGAGGAACACGTAAATACCGGCGTCCACCGACACCATTCTACCAAAAGCCAGGAGCGGACGAGGGCAGGTTTAGGCAAATAGCCGGGGTAACCCTTGACGAAGTAAGTGATAATATTCTATGACACGCTCGTCGTCCGGAGTAAAGATTCTCCTGGAATTCGAGTATGGTGTACTTAATAATGCATTTCTTGATCACTAATTCTTCCTCCTCTACTTCACTAATTTCTGCCCATAGTGTGTGACTTAAGGGAGCCCCACCCTCGCTCCTGAGGTACATGACACCCATCAGTTGTGGGTGAGTACCATTGCACGCGCTAAAATATATGTATATGTCTATACGCTAGAAGCACAAAGTTTTTAAGTCTGTGTGGTGCATGTCTATGTATGTGGGTCTAGGTTAGTCTTCCGTATAGCACAATACGCATGATACAAATGGATTGAAACAATTAAGATTACTATTATGGCCGCAAATGTACCGCTCTACAATCTGTTCACACAAGCAGTGTGGGTGAGTAAAAGTTTATAAAGAGAATTAATATTTACTCCTCAATGTTAGCAACAAATGCGCACAGCGAACACAGACATTGGTCTCGACTATGAGACAGTGTAGTGCACACGCATGCAGTTGGTTATGCATGCCGCTGTTTCTTCTCACAACTGTGGTATGTACCACCACCTATATAAATGCTGGTTTAGACCTCTACATAATGTCTGCCATGGATTTTTTATTGCAGGTGACGCAACAGAAAGAAAAAATGATGGGCAAGCATTAACACTGCCCATACAATAGTGCATGACATTACTCTGCAAGTTATTATTTTTGGAACTCAATTTTCCACGGAGGTATTTATTTGATACCCTGATGAAAGCCCGGGACCTTGTTAGGCCTTAGAATAGGGCTGAAACATGTCGGTCAAAAAAACATAGGGTCATAGGACCATAAAAGTCCACATTACCCCTTAACTTATTTTAGCTTTCCCCACTAACAAAGGGATACCTAGGAGAAGGTGAGGGATTTTTAATCTCTAGTTAAGCCCCCTGGTCACCCTCTATCCTTAAGTGCTCCCTGAAATACGGTCAAGCCCACCCTGACCTTTAGGAGTCATGGTGAACCTGATGATGAAGCATGACACTACTAGAGTGTGTGAGGGCTATATATAAAAAGGAATTTTTTCCTTCCCCGCACTAGTCATGCAGAGCCAGCATACCCACTAGGGGTGACCTACCCCACCAGTCCACGTCTTGCGCATTATACACTATTATCCCTACAACCCTTGGCGGGATACTATATTGTTGTATTGCTGTATATGGTCACAATTTTGCTACAGAAGAAGCTCAAGAGGTCTTTGCACAGATCTTGTGATAGGTTGCAGTTTCCAGTGACAGCTGAGGTTGTGATGAAATCTTTGACGATTGCGGATATTTCTTTGCTGCTATTGGAGCTGGCATTTATTAGATTAGGGCCTTCCTCTTGGTTTCTCGGATGAGCTAGTGATAGCACCCCCAGGCAGTTTGGAAGGCATCTTTTTCTACTTCCCCCTTCCTGGTCTCCATTTCCCTTCCAGTTGTTTTCAGTGTCGCTTTCTCATTTTGAGGTCTTCTGTGTACCAGCTGGTTAGTGTTCTGGTTTTTGCTGTGTTGCTTTGCTCAGTGGGGGCAGATTAACAGCACAGTTGGTGATCCACTTGTTGAAGTTCTCAATGCCACATGCTAGGATGCCTGTGGGTTCTGGTTTGTTCTAGTGTAGGGTGGGCGTCTAGTCGGCCCGTGTTAGGTTCTTCCACTGTCGTCATGCTGGGCCTGCTGTGGGGGCTCTTCTTGGTTGATGGATGTTAATTGTAAAACTGACTATCGGGTTGTCTGTCCACATGATGGGTCTTGGGGTGTTGATCGTTACGTTGTTGAAAGACGTGAAGACGAGGTCTAGGATGTGTCCGGCAGCATGGGCGGGCTCTGTTATACTTTTGGTTCATCCCAGGTTCCCGAGGTTGTCAATAAAGGCAGCTAAGTTGGGGTGAGTCCGGTCTTCAAGATGGAAATTGAGGTCTCCTAGGAGGAGGAAAGGCCTGATGTCGAGGACTAAAGGGGGCAATGACGCCTGTGATGTTGTTTGCGAAGTTAGCTTGGGGGCCTGAGATATATATATATTTTTATATATATATATATTCACTGAAAAAACCACAGGTTTCAGGGACGTTATAGTTAGTTGGACATTTCACTCGTACAAAACCAGAGAAATTCGGCCGTTTTAGTTAGTTGAGCTAAGTATAACTCGCGCCCCCGCAATGCACTGCTGATAACATCACATATTACATCACTCATGACATGGTCAGTGACATCACTGAGGACATCACTGATGACATCTCAAATGACATCACTGATGACATCATTCAGTGACTGTGTGTTTCTGTAAAGTTTAAATATGTTTTATATATATATAGGCCAAGGTGTATTGAAGAATGAGTGGGTGTATGACTGTCTGAATGGATGATTTAGTAGGTGTGTGACTGTCTGTATAAGTGAGTGATTAAACGTGTCTTACTGAATGCATGGGTTAGTGACTAAACTGTGTGAATGTCTGTATCAGTCTGTCTGTTGGTGTGTAAGCGGCTGCATGGGTTGGTGAGTAGCTACATGAGTGTCTATATGGGTTATTGATTGCTTGTCTGAGTATCTGTATGGGTGCCTGAGTGTCTGTGTGGGTGGGGTATGTGTGACTCACTGCATGGATGTGTGAGTGGATGATTCACTGGCTGTATGGGTTCAAGAGTGCGTCTGTGAGGGGCTGTATGGGTGGGTGAGTGTGTGTATGGCTGTGTTGGTGAGTGAATGGATGTCTCAGTGGTACATGTGTGAGTAACTACATATGTGAAAGGCAGTATATGTGAATGTTGGAGTATATAAATGACTATGTGAGAGTGAGTGATTGTGAGAGTGGCTGTGTGGATGAGTGTGTGCTTGTGTCAGTGATTGTATAAAAGAGTAAGTATGTGTTAGTATCTGTGTGAATAAGTGAGGTGGTGTGTGTATAACTGTATAGGTGAGTAAATGGGAGTGTGATTGATTCTTTGCATGACTAACTAGCTGTGTAAGTAACTCTATGGGTGATTGGCAGTGTGTGATTGTCTGTATAGGTGTATGAGTGCATATGATAGTGGCTGTATTGATGAGTGACTACATGTATGAGTGACTGTATGGATGAGTGAGTGGATGTGTGTGTAGACCTAGGAATCAGTGAGTGGGTATGTAGTAACTGGTATTGGTGTGTCTATGGTTTCGAGAATGGCAGTCTGTATTTTAGAGTGGGTGTATCAAAGGTTACATTAGGCTGTGAGGAGGTGCATCAGAGGATCACGTGGATGATGTCATCAGCGACCATGTCATGAGTGATGAAATATGTGATGTCATCAGGAGTGCATTGCGGGGGCGCGAGTTATAGTTAGCTAAACTAACTATAACTGCTGAATTTCTCTGGTTTTGTACGAGTGAAATGTCCAACTAACTATAACGTCCCTGAAACCTGTGGTTTTTCAGTGAATTTCTATGGTTTTTTAAATGCTAATTTCTAACTATAACGTCCCTGAAACCTATGGTTTTTTCAGTGAATTTAAAAGGTTTTTTAAATGATAATTTCTAACTATAACGTCCCTGAAACCTATGGCTTTTTCAGTGAATTTCTAAGGTTTTTTAAATGCTAATTTCTAACTATAACGTCCCTAAAACCTATGGTTTTTTCAGTGAATTTCAAAGGTTTTTTAAATGCTAATTTCTAACTATGCCTACAGAGGTAGGACATGTGCAGGAAGAGGAAGAAAGGCGCAGAAAGAAGCAAGAGAAATGCAGAAAGAGGCAACAGAAGTCCAGAAAGACGAAGAAAAGTGCAGAAAGAAGCAAGAGATATGCAGAAAGAACCAACAGAGGTGCAGAAAGAGGCCTTGTTGCAAAGTCATCCTGTGCCCCCAACTTTTTGCTGACTGGTACTGGAGGTAACTGACTTTGACTAACCAGGCCCGGAGCCAGTGCTATGCTGAAAGACACTTAGAATACAGTGAAAACACCTACATACACTAGGGTACACTATGGGTTGGGGTACCCCTGTGATTCGCATGACCTCCCCTGTAAGGCCCTGGTACATAATAGGGCAGGGGGATTAAAACTACCTCTAACTCAGAGGTGCACAAAGAGGCAAGAGAAGTGCAGAAAGAAGCAGCAGAGGTGCCGAAAGAGGCAAGAGGTGCAGAAAGAAGCAAGTGAAGTACAGAAAGAGGCAAGAGCGGTGCACAAAGAGGCAAGAGAGGTACAGAAAGAGGCAGGAGGGGGTGCAGAAAGAAGGAAGAGAAGTGCAGAAAGAGGCAAGAGAATTGCTGAAAGAAGCAACAGAGGTGTTAGAGGTGCAAAAAGAGGCAAGAGGGGTGCTGAAAAAGTTAGGAGAGGTGCACAAAGAGGCAAGAGAGGTACAGAAGGAGGCAAGAGAACTACAGAAAGAGGCAAGATGTGCAGAAAGAGGCAAGTGAGGTACAGAAAGAAGCAACAGAAGTACAGAAAGAGGGAAGAGGGGTAGAGAAAGAGGCAAGAGAAGTGCAGAAAGAAGCAACAGACATGCAGAAAGGGGGAAAAGGGGTGGAGAAAGAGGCAAGAGGGGTGCAGAAAAAAGCAAGAGAGGTACAGAAAGAAACAAAAGAAGTGCAGAAAGAAGGAACAGAGGTGCAGAAAGAGGCAAAAGGGGTGCAGAAAGAGGTAAGAGGGGTGCAGAAAGAGGCAAGAGAGGTGCAGAAAGAGGGAAGAAGGGTGCAGAAAGAGGCAAGAGGGGTACAGAAAGAAGCAAGTGAGGTGCAGAAAGAGGCAACAGAGGTGCATAAAGAGGCAAGAGGGGTGCAGAAAGTAGAAGAGATGTGCAGAAAGAGGCAAGAAAAGTGCAGAAAAAGAAAGAAATGTACAGAAAGAAGCAACAGAAATGCAGAAAGAGGCAAGAGAGACGCAGAAAAAAGCAAGAGTGGCTTGCACACCAGTAGTACCAATTTAACACCCACATTTAGCAATAAGTAACAGGTGACCATTCTAGGTTTGCAAAGGGCCTTCCACCACGCTGTAACACTTGTCGCTGCATTTTTGATAACGTTTGAGCTAGAAACAAGGTTTTTTTTGTTCAAATCTGCAGATTAGGGAGCAGATGATGGATTATGTGGCTAATGCGGAAAATGTATAATTGTGCGAAAGTTGGTGAAGCCAAACAGTCACATAATTCTATTGGCCCTGCTCATACCTCTGACTAGGTCCACAAGTGCTCCTCAGTGATTCCTTCTTTTTTTTGTCTCACTGAGTTCATAGTTTAGCTTCTATGGAAATGAGGAAGACTAAACCTGATGTTACCACTCCACAACACAGACTACCATACCACATAATTACTCTCCATAACACATAATCCCACTCTACATAATTCCTATACACTAAATACTACATACTTTCTATCCACATAATTTCACTGCACAACATACCACATAATTCCACTACACACAACGTACATCCACTCCAAAAAACATTAGTAAAAAACGTTTACATTTACAACGCCGATAGCTCTAACTCTCGCAAATGCGAAACCTATTACATTGCAAATGCTTCTCTAACTAGTAGTCGCGTTTGCAGAGTGGTGGAGAAAGGGTGCTAGGCCTCCGTCCAGCGCTAAGGAATTCCGCTGGGTAGGACTTACAGGAGGTACCAGGAGGGCTTCTTGGCCCCCAAAGTCCCTCAGGAGTAAAGTGGACTTCATCCCCCATCCCGTAGTCTGCCAGGAGGCGCGTTTGCAGAGTGGTGGAGAAAGGGGGCGTGGCCTCCAAAGACGTCTTAGCAATCCTACTGTGTGGGACTTACTGGAGGTAACAAGAGGGGTAGTTGGCCCCCAAGGACATCCTTGGGGGCCAACTACCCCTCCTATTACCTCCAGTAAGTCCCACACAGCAGGATTGCTAAGTTCTCATAGCAGGCCACGCCCCCTTTGCCCACCACTCTGCAAACGCGCTCCCTGGTGCGCTCTTGGATGGGATTGAAGTCCCCTTTGCTGCTGGGAGTCCTTAGGGGCCATCTAGCCTACCTCTTACCTCCAGTAAGCCAAACATAGTGGGATTGCTTAGAGGTGGACACAGGCCACGCCCCCTTTTCCACCACTTTGCAAACGCACCTCCTGACGCGCTCTTGGTTGGGGAATGAAGTCCCCTTGCCTCCTGAGGGTCCCTGGGGGCCATCTAGCCCTCCTGTTATCTCTAGTAAGCCCCACACAGCTGGATTGCTGAGAGGTGGTCCACGGCCACGCCCCCTTTTTACACCACTCTGCAAACGCGCCTGGTGCACTGCTGCTCGGGGATGAAGTCCACTTTAGTCCTGAGGTCCTCAGGACACAAGAGGACCTCATCGCCCCACCATTGAGTACAAAGCCCCGGGGAGGTGGTGATCCCCGGGGCTTGGGGGGGCCCGCGAGGCCCCCCTCATTAATGAAGGAAGCCCCAGGGAGGTGGTGGTCCGCGGGGCCTGCGAGGCCCCCCGCCTATAATTAATGTAAGCCCCGGGGAGGTTGCGGTCCCCAGGGCTTGGGGGGGCCCACGAGGCCCCCCGCCTCAAATATATTAAAGTCCAGGGGGGGTGGCGGTCCCCGGGACAGCATGGGGGGGTTGGAGCCCCCCACGCATTTTTTCTTCAAGCCCCGGGGAGGTGGGGGTCCCCGGGGCTGCGGGGGGGCCGCATGCCCCCGCGCATAATAAACTAAGCCCCGGGAAGGTGGCGGTCCCCAGGACTGCGGGGGCCCCCGGGGGCCCCACATATAATTTCCCCATTGCCCCCGGGACTTGGCCCACTCGGGGGCTCAAAGAAACGAAGCGCGGGAGACAGCGCTTTGTTTTTTTCGGCAGGATTCGCGCACCCAGCGCGAATTATGCAGATTTTTTTTTTTTTTTTTTTAAATGCTTTTTTTGGGCCTGGCAGGCCTTGGGGGTCAGGGTGTTTCTACCGTGCCCCCTTTTCTTGTTTTTAATCTTTTTTTTTTTACTGTTTTCTTGTGACTCGGTTTTATTTTGCCAAATTTGGTGTAATTCCGTTCAGCAGTTCGGGCTGTAGCTTTGTCTAAAATTTCCTATGGAAATTAACATGGGGAAAAGGCGTTTTGGGACCCCCCTTTTTTCTCGGCCCTCGCTTGACGAATCACCCCCAAACTTTCAAGACAGGAGCTGACCTGAGCTGATCATTAGTTTGGAAAAGTTTGCGAAGATTCGTCAAACGACGCCAAAGATATTGGCAAAAGAAAAAACGCTTTTCCTATGGAAACTAGGTCCTAACTATAACTACCTACTGGAGACCGCCAGTAGGTAATACATATATATCTATATATCTACATATATAGATATATATATCAAAGCTAAAGTAACATTATATGTGGGTGAAAATTTCAGTCACAACTTAATATTTTAAACTAAAAAAGCACTAAAATGTACCAGTTACAGTCATCTCTAGTAACTATAATTCATGCGTTAAAGTAACCATGCATTGCCCCCTTCCAAGCACTGCTGACTACTCCACATATTACATCACTCATGAAATGATCTATGACATCATTGATCGCATTACTGATGACAACGAACTGGCATAATTGATGGCAACACCATGCACAGGGTGGGCACCAGGATATCCTTTTTAAAAAATAATTACTTTGGGGGGTGTTGCCTTCTACTCAAGCCTTTACAGGCCTCGGGAACCCCATTCAGGGCCTTATTTTTAAAGAGGATGGGGCACACAGACCCCCCTCCCAAGCCTTTGTGGCCCGGGGAACCCCATTCCCCAGGGCCTTTTTTTTTAAGGGGAAGAGGGCACGCAACCATGAGCCTTTACGGCTATGGAGACCCTATGCCCTGGGGCCTAATGTGGGTGCCCCAGTGCCCACCTAGGAAACCCACAAAACACAGACCACAGAGCCATTGTGGTCCCACATGCACCCATCCTGGGAACAGCAGGAGCCGTCACTCTCCCGCCAGTGGGAGCAATCTGAATTTCCCTGCCCACAAGAGGGCAAGGAGGAAAACAAATGTTTGCTCCCACCTGGAGGAAGCATGTTTGCAATTCCTACCGGGTGGGTGAAGTCAAGTTTTCCCTGTCCGTGCTCTTGCGGGGCAGGAAACAGTGTCCCGGGGTGGGCTCCCAAGGTCACAGTGAGTAAGCTGGCCCAAGGTGATGGGGTCCCCTGGGCCTTAATCAGCTCAAGGAGGGGGTCACATGCCCCTCTCCAAATCAATAATTATGCCGAGCCCCGGAGATGGGGTCTCCGGGGCAGTGATCAGCTCGGGAAGGGGGCAATGCAATGAATCAGAACACTCGCTCCTGCAGGACCTTCACTTCCGTTGGGGCAAGATGGCCTAAGGGAAAAAATGCCCGCTAGGCCTATCCGAAGCCTCTATTTCTTTAAGGTGTGCTGTCAGGACTCTTGCGAGAGTCCCTCAAACTCACACTTCCAGATATATAAATATTTTTTACACTTATTTTCTCAAAAACTAGTAATACTATATAGTAGTTATAGTTAGGATTGTGTTTCCGTAGGAAATGCCTTTTTTTGAGTTGGTAATAACTTTGGCGCTGTTTGACAAATCTCCACAAAACTTTCCAAAAAAGTGCCACTTTTTGACTAGGTTGTGCAGGGAAGGTTTTGGAGTGATCTGTCAAGCGGGGGCTGAGAAAAAGAAAGGGTCCAAAAATGCATTTCCCCCATTTATTTTTCCATAGGAACTTTAGACACAGCTAGAGCCCAAACCGCTGAACGGAGTTACACCAAATTTGGTAGAAAGCTATATCTTGGTCCAGAAAGAGTGTGTTTTATGATTTGGTGTAAATCTGTTTGGTAGGTTTTGAGCAATTAATGCTCAAAAAATCATATATCTAGGGACGCAGATCTCCTGCTGAGATTTGATTGACTGCCACCATATCTACCAGGAAGTCCATGTTAGGACTCAGGACTCAGAGTCCTAAAAAAATAAAAAAGACATAGGGGCAGGGTAAGGATACCCTGATTCTATGTCTGGTGGTAGGGTTCCAGAGTGTCTGGGGCCAAAAACATTTAAAAAATGGTTTAAAAAAAATGCCACAAATATGTGGAGGATCGACGAATCCACAGCAAAATAAAAACAAAAACAAAAAAAGCAAGCCGGGATCCACGCTTGTTTCCTTAACCCAACCCCCGTTTGGGCCAGAGCTTGGGGTGGCGACACATCTCATTTTTCGGGGGAGTGGCGCATTGTCCCCCTCTGCGAGATATATATAAATATATATATACATATATATATATATAGATTGAGAAAGAGAGAGAGCAAGAGCGTGACAGAGCTCACTGTGTTTGGTAACTTTTATTGGTAGCCTAATTTTCTCTGTGGCCTAACAGTATATTTGAATGTCTGTTAGCATTGATACCTCACGCCTTCTTTAAAGACCTACTCATTTTTTTTTCCCCCAGGAGAAACGTGCTCCTTTTGAGAGCCAAGCAAGGCTATTTATCTTCCTCTGGACATACACTATAGATTATTTGCTAAAATATAGGGGGTTGTATCGAATAAGTAATTGATTTACAGGACAATTGACATTTTCAGTACATTTATTTTTATTCGGCCGTCTATAGTATGGGGAATTTTCCTACTAACTTCATTAAATTAACAGTAACCAAGTGTTTATGCCTCTCGTACTCTGAACGTCTGAATATTTTATGGTTCCAATCGATTCATGTGAGTTGAAATCCAAGTTCTAAATAATATCTGACTTGTTTCTGTTCATTGACTAGCCAGAAATTTCACCAAACATGCCTATAATCTCACCCACTTGCAAAATAGTCTGCACGGGGTCAGCTATACGTTTCACCAGATCATCTGCAAATAGGGGTACCTTGTTTTCAAAGACTAGGCACATAAACAGTATAACTCCAGTATTTGGTCTTAACTTCTGTCCTAAGGGTTGAATTGTATAAATCAAATAGACTTGGCGAAAGTGAACACTGGTCAGAGACACAGTTATTATTTGGGAAGGAAGTACCCGCAACCAACTTGATGAAAACACTCGAGTAGGTTCCAACACAGTTCTCAGTGAAACTCTGCTAATCCTCCGGTAGTTCACTTTTAAAAATATTTTTTTGTGTGCGTTTTACAGGACTGGAAGACAAGGCACATTTCAAGATCAAGAGAGGGGGGAGAATACAGAACCAGGACCCTTGACATGACTACTTCAAGGCTGGGAGACACCAATACTGTAGACCGTAAGTAATGATTTAAACATCCATCTTTTCAAACTTTCCTCTAAAAAACTGGATACTAATGCCTGGATTTGTTGTAGAAGAGTTTATTTATTTGTGCCAACCATCATAGTGAACAGCTTTGAATTATTTTTCCAGAAGAAATGGTTTAAGAAATATCTCATACCAAGACCATAGCCACACTTGAGGAAAATAAATCTGGTCTAAAACCCAGTTCAACATTTTCTCCAACTCCGGAGTTGGTCAGCCCTGAGGTATCTGTATTCCAAACATTTAATGAAAATCTTGCTCTCTTAGTAACCTTCTAGTGATTATTAGGCACATTACCTCCGATACACTATTCAGGGGAGATATATGTAATCACTCATTTGAATTCTTGAATAAGGAAAATACTGAAATTCCAGTATTCTATGGTGTACCCAAGACATCTGCACAATAAAGAACCAACACTCAGACCAACAGTCTCCTTCTCAAAATATATTGATGTTTCGTAGACCATTGTGACAACTTCCATGTCATATATTCAAAATACTACAGATATGATTAAAAAGAGTGGAAAACTTGCAGTTTGATGCAGTACTAGAATTTCTAGTTGTGCTTGAAGCATTTAATTCCAGTATTCCACAAAGGGAAACCCTCTGGATTATTAAAGGTGTACTTTTGAGCGTTCCACAATACCAACCCTTTCATTTTATTATCAGTTGCTTGGAGATTGTATAATTGCACAATTATGTCTTGCATGGAAACAATCTGTAAATGAAACTTAAACGAACTAGTATGGCAGCAACATGCATTCCCAGTGTAGCTAGTTTATATATGGGTGTCGATGAAGAAAAGTGGATTTATATTGATATAGCACCCTTATTTGAAAATGTTTAAGGCTGTTCCAAATGGTGAAATCGAACAGTTGGAGGGATTCATGTTGTGGTTCAATCTTTGGGATGTAAAAATCTTACATTTTTCATCAAAGAAGACCAAGGACAAAATATAATTTATGGTTATCTAGATCCATAGTAAAGATGGATACCTTAAAGTAGAACTATAGACAAAGACATCAACTAGAAATACTTCACTTTATTTTACAAGTTTCCCTCCTAGTAACCAAACAGAATCTGCTCCCTTTAGTCCATTTTTAAGGCTGAGGAGGAAATGTTCCTCGCTCTCTGACTTTCTTAAGCATTCTGGGATTGTGACAGAAACTAATCACAGGAGGATATCTGAAATGCCTAGTCAGGCACACTAGAGATACCTTGTTCACCATTAATCAAGCATAGAGAAGAGATGAACACAGAGTATGCCTGTCCCGCCATTGTATTTTGAACAATATAATCCAGAATATGACCCAGAATTTGATAATCTCGAACTGGCATAAGCTTAATACAAGAGAAGATGACAAATTTTCCAAACCTTAATTTGCTTTCCGAAGAAATATGAATCTGAAGTCTATGCTGGGACACATGATACCCACAATCAAGGGCAACCAACGATACAGTACTTGCCAGCTCTGTGAAGCAGCTTTGACTATGGATTTTTTTTTTAGAGTGGAATGAATATGTGAAAACTCTAAGCGAGATGACAACTGTAGACATAAGAATGATATATACTTGATCTTTTGTCCCAGGAGGTATATTTGAGAAATGGAGCGAAAATTTAATCTCAAATTTAGCGTGCATAATTTGCAGACGAGAACAGAATGCACCGATGGTAAAACATTGCATATTGAGAGAGAAAAAACTGAAATGACACAGATAATAAAAAACTGAACACACAAAAGGTGGAAATTACCTTAGTATGAGAAAAATTTGAGCACTATTTTGGATCTTCAATTTAAGTACCCATCAGACAGTTGTGAATGAAAAAATACTGAGGGCAAGTTATATCCACTACTAAACCCTAATTATTGAGCCCACATATATCTGGTCTTGGTTGAGAGGATGGATGAATATGGAGAAAGCCTGTTTTTTTTTTTTTTAGAAGCTGATATACCCTTAATGCCCTTGTTGAAGACAGGTGAGACCTACTGATTGGTACGCTCTAGACATATGAATGTGGTCCAGCTACTTTAAGGTAATCTTTGAAAAGTTATAATTAACCGGGAGACTTCCAATGTGTGGGTTGAAGATAAGTCCATCCTATTGATTGGTATACTATAGATATATGTATGCATTTTAGCTACGATTAAATAATCTCAGTAAAGATATATGCATGCGGGAGATTTGGCTCCACTAATAGCAGGTGATTAGGGAGCCGAGAGTTGCTCCATGCAGCTGTAATGAGCCTTGTTTTATACCCAGAGACTTGGATAATATATATGAACATTTTAGATAAGTGTCAATATTCTTATTATATGGACTACACCTTTGTAAACATGGAACACTTATAGAGAATCCAGTCAGGTTAACTCTGTCATGTGGAGTATTTTTTTGATAACTATTAAACACTGCGATGAAGCCCTGTTATAACAAGTAAGAAAGATAACTGCTATGAAGTTTGCCTTCTATTTCTTGTGTTTACATATACTACATCACTGTGTTGAAAGTATAACGGAAGTATCTCGGGATGGCATAATGCTTTCACGCTCTATGGTGTTCAGCTGATGAATAGGACAAACAATTGAGGAGAACTACCATTTTGAGATCACTTTATGAGGTATATATGGGAGTTTATTATGTAACAGAGTGCATATAGACTAAGTTATGCAAATACATTGAGTATTATGGGGGATTCAAATGGTATATGCGAAAGGGCGAAAAGATGTGTAATGGGGATTTAAGTCAGTCCTCATTAGGATGCGTTGTTTTTATTTCCTATGTCTGCGCTCTCCGTGACACCACGTGACATAGAAAGAAAATTTCTTAGGATGGAGGCAGTCCGGTGAGTTTTAGGGCACTTAACTATGGATATTTGAAATGATATTAAAACAAAATGCCGGAATGAGCTTGAATACAGACATAAGTCGATCCACATTAGGGTAGTTTTTATCTTCCATTTCTTTTGTTTGCATGCTTCAGGACGTTGCAAAGCATACAAAAGAAATATCTTTGGGTGGGAGTATCACCTTAAATTTTGTGACAACTGATGAAAAATTGAGAGCACTGTGAAAAATAAATGGGAAGAGGGATGTCTCCATAAGTACCCTAGCTAGCATACATACCGACTTGTTTATGTAAAAATATGAAGTACTAGTGGCTAAATAAACAAAATAAGGGTACATTGATCTGATTTGCAATGTATTAGAGATGTTGAACTGATGTTAAAAGACATGTATTATTCTAAGATAAATTCAGCATTTTTAGTTAGGTAGTAAGCAGATTTGGTAACCTCTACCACATAATTAACGTAGTGCTCTTCAATGAGTTTTATTTACAGGTTTAGAAATGTGCATTCAAAACAGTGGATTTGTTAAAATAAAGGGCAGGCCCTGCCTGGCTTGGTATTTCATTAACACGTGCCATTTATGTGAAGATGAATTAGGATGTGTTCTTGATACACATGTTCTGTTCCTAACGTGTTGCGAACAGATCACATGATGAAAGTTCCTGACAGTTAATTAACAATAAGAAAAATTGCTGCTTTTATTATAATCCCCTGGATGGCTTGAGTGTCACTTTTGAACCTTGGAAATGAAGATAACAAATTAATTTGAAGAAGAATGTATGCATGTAGGTATGCTTATTTTGGGTTAGGCTCTACCTTTAAATTTAGATGTGAAACTATATGTAAAATAATGGTGTTTTATAATATTCCTGATCAGGTTTCAAGAGCAGCTTTGAGATGCCTCTCTGTATAGAGTTCTATGAAGTTTAGATACTACTATCCGTAAGGCCTCCCAACCATGGTCGCCATACTGTTCACAACAGTAAGTGAACAATATTGTTCATGCATAACTTCCCTATTTGGAGTACTTATTGGTGTATCACTTTGCCTATGGCAGTTTTTATTGGGAAATACGGTTCTGAATATGAGGATTATATGCTTGATTCTCCATACTGTGGTCTTCACTTGCGCTTCTATATGCCCCCTTTTCTGTTTGTGTTAACTGGTCTTCACAGGTGTCTCTTTTGGTCTTTTAGTGTAAAGAGTAAAATTATTTTTACCACAAAAAGTTGAAATAGTGAATGGATGATTCAGAATGGACTGATCTTTGTTTGATTCAGTGCTAATCCATGTTTGCTTGTTTCAATTTTACAACCACTGATTTATTTAATATAATTGCACTTTTCGACATGCACTTTTGATGATAGAAGCAATTATTCTTTTCTTATAGACCTTTTAAATTATGAGACGCTCCTGGTAACTTGAGGTATGGATTTTCATGTTGTACAGAAGATGGTAGCGATAAAGTTACAGCACCATCCAAATGTGTGTTGACGATTTTACTCAAGGATCACTGGTTACAACCACCTGTATGCAGGAATTATTCAATCACTTGGGGTGGCTACTGGTCTTGGATCATTGTGTGATCAGGGTCTGGTTTTAGGAACAGTATGAATGTGTTATGATGCAGAGGTTTCACTAGGTTACATATTCCTTAAGAATAAAATAGGGCAAGGGGTCAATATGTTTCAACTGTTTGATGTCAATGTCCAAAATTTATAAATATATTTAAAGTAAATGCCCTTGCTTAATCATGAAATTGTGTTTAAAACATTGTAAACGATTTACTAAAGAGACGATTGTTTACAATAACTATGTCACAAATCACAATCAATTGAAATTTTGGTTCATTGGGGTTCTATTGTCGTTTCTAAAATGAGCAGTCAATCCCCTAGAGTAATGTGAGCTAGGTACAATGAGTAATCACAATTTTAAAGTCAATAATACAAAATAAAATTCCCAAACAGAAAAAATTTAATGAGCAAAAGACATGAAAGTAATCAAAATCGGATAAGGGGATCCGCGGATATGCTTATTTAAGGTTTTAGGGCAAAAACCACCGAAAAAAAGTCAAGTGCTAAAGTAAAATATTAGTTTGTGGTTGACCTAGATGCAGTTTCAGGCTGATCACGATAGAGCAGAGGTCAGCGACGCACATGTGGGTCACAACAATCAAAGGTTTCTACTTTTTGAAGCTTAAAATCATCCAACTGGGTACGGTCCAAGGATGAAGCCAGCAAGAGTCATTCAAAGTCTGAGTCCAAGAGCCTAGAGTTGGGCAAAGCTGGATTCATAGGCACTGGGGTTGCTTTGGCACTGGGACAAATCTGCTACCTTTCCCGGGTCCAAGATTTTACCTTTAGGCATAGTAATTTTTTTTAGTTCTCAAAATTGACCAATGGGTCAACCCTGGAAATTGTAGACGGGCAAAGTCCCACACAGCTGGATACCTTTACTGCAAGGTATCACTCCCAATTTTTAGAGAAGCAGAAATCTCCAAGTTAGACAAACCTGGTTTTTTTAGCTTGCCAAAGGTGCACCCTCCCTGGGGCAACCTCAGCGCCTTCTCCAGTCCTCTCTAGGTAGAAAAATGGCTAAGGCCTAACTTTCTACAACTTCTGAAAAAGTTCCTCCTCTCTACTCCTGCAGCCCTAATGTCCTCAGAACAAGCTTCTCAGCACCACATTGCTCTGAGTCCAGACATGGCTCCTGTAGGCTCCAGCCTCAGTGGTCAGCTATGGACTTTTAAAGTTGTGAGCTTTTTGTGTCCATAGAGCAGGCAAATAGAAGGTCAACCCCTTGATTCTTGGAGAGAAGTTCCAGTCTCTGGTGCCAGCAGGGGTCAGGAGTCCTTGTGTTTTCTTCTTCCAGCATTCAGGAAGAGTATTCTTTGTTACAGATGTTATCTTTTGAGATCCAAGAATGTTCTGAGGAAGGGGTGATGAGGTACCAGTCTTATTATGTGCACTAGCCAGTGACTGGAGAATTGCTTTCACCCATTCCTAACTATTTTCTTCCAAATTCCCAACCTCTTTTGCAGCACTTCCTGTGAAACCTACAACAAAATGGCTCCCACCATCCTTCTCCTGAAAGAGCTCTGGTCCTTCATCTGACCACTCCCCTATGGAGAGGAGATTACTTGCTGGGGTTGAAGGCGCCCTGAAAATGAATGGCAGCAGTTCCTGCTAGCCCCAGTTGGCATCTACAAGTGAAAAGAAGACACGTTAAGGGAGCATTTTGCGGTGCCGACAGTTAATGTCTCTCTCCCTGATGGCTAATACCTGCTAAATGACCACCTGTTGGCAATACCCCTGCCTTTCCTTCCAGGGACTAAGCCATTGCCTTCCAGATGCTGATCATTAACAGGCAGCCAACGGTGTGTGTTGGGCCTAATGAGCGGGGTTGAGAGGCAAATCAGTTCAGACGAGCCAGATGGTTTGCCACAGAGCTGAAATCCACCAAATGCAACTGCCAGCAACTAGAAAGGAAGTGGCGTACCAGCAAAGAGACGGGAGACCATACCATCTTCAAGAAAGTACTCATCCAAGACCATGCCTCCTGAAAGAAACAAAGAAGAAGGCCCTAGCAGACAGCATAGAAGCCAGCTCAAACTGCAGCAAGGAGCTCTTCGCCATTCTGAAGGAGTTCTTCAACCCCGCAGCTGGTGAGAATGACTTCACCCCCTCCCAAGAACTGTGCGACACCCTGACGGACTTCTTGCCCAACAAGATCTCAGTCATCTATGAAAACTTCAAACCTCAACCCCAGCCACTGACAGCATCAGCCTGCTCAAACCCACAACCCCCGAACACCTACTTACCCATTGGGACCCTCTCACAACTCAAGCCACGATCTCAATCATAAACGCTGTGCACCCCTGTCCCCACCAAATCTTCAACTTCAGGAACAAGATGATTGGCGACAAGCTCAAGAAAGTCCTGAACACCTCCATCACCTCAGCCTCCTTCCCCGAGGACTGGAAACACGTTGAAGTGAGGCCCCTCCAGAAGAAGCCATCCGCCGACCTAGGCCTACCGAAGAACTTCTGGCCCATCTCCCTGCTCCCCTGTCCAGCAAAGGTTCTCGAGCAACCCACCAAACACTTGGAACACAACAACCTCCTGGACCCCTCTCAATCTGGATTCCGAGCCAACCACAGCACTGAGTCAGCGGTAAGCGCAGCCACCAACGACATCAGGGACATCCTGGATCGCGGCGAAATGGCGGCCCTTAGCCTCCTGGACTTGTCAGCTGCCTTTGACACAGTCTCCCATCAGATCTTGATCAACAGACTACACCACATCGGAATCCAGGGTGACACCCTCAAATGGATCACCTCATACCTCACTGGTAGAACCCAGAGAATCAGTCTCCCACCATTCATCTCGGAACCCAAGGAAGATCATCTGTGGCATGCTCCAAGGTTTGTCCCTCTGCCACACCCTCTTCAACATGTACATGACCCCCCCTAGCCAGCACCGTCCGATCGCATGGACTCAACATCACCTCCTATGCCGACAACATCCAGCTCAACCTCTCGCTGTCAGAAGAACCCTCCACAACCATAGCCAACTTCCACAGATGTACTGGATGAAGGACAACGGTCTCAAGATCAACTCAGTCAAGACGGAAGTTCTCTTCTTTGGGAACAACACTGCACCATGGAAAGACACATTGTGGCCAGCCAAACTCAGCCCATCCCCTGCCCTGACAGACCACACCCACAACATTGGAATCATCTTGGACAGTCAGCATCGTGAGACCTACGAGCGGTGCCACCAGCCACGATGCGGTCACATGTGTCGAAGACAGCAGGCAGCGACGGCGTCGGTGAGACAGTGCAAGCAGCGACTCAGTGGCAGCGGTCGTCGGTGTGACCAGGGTTGCGGTGCGCAATGCGGTGGTGCCCTCTGCAGTGCCTTCAGGACAGGGAGCCAGCAACAAGTCGGTTGCTTTTCCCTTCTCTGTGGCAACTGAAACAGCGGTTCCAGAAGCGGTACCCAGAGGTTGGTGAAGTCTTTGCAGTCCCTGAGACTTCGAACAGGAGGCAAGCTCTACTTCAAGCACTAGGAGAGACTCAGCACAAGTAAAGAAAGTTCAGTCCAGTCCTTTCACTGCCCAAGGCAGAAACAGCAACTGCAGACCAACCCAACAAAGCAACAACACAGCAAAGGGGCAGTACTCCTCCTGGCAGCTCTTCCAGCTCTTCTTCTTGGCAGGTTCCTTGATTCCAGCGAGTTCAAGGTCTGGGCCCCAATATTTATGCTCAAAATTCCTTTGTTCTCTCAGGCAGAGTGTGTCTGTGCTTAGTCCAAACCAGTTTGGTCCTCTCTGGCCCAGCTTCCCAGCAGGAGGTGGAGACAGCATTGTCCAAGGCAGACAGGGCCTATTCAGGTGCAAGGGAAATCTTCTCCCCCCTTTCTAAATGCAGACCAGGCCTATTCAGGTGCTAGTGAAAACTCATCCCACTAAACTGAATGCAGCCCAGGTCTATTCAGCCCAGCCCTGACTCATTCAGGAAAAGCAGGACACAAACAACCCCCCTCCCGGTGGATGTCTGGGAGAATGCGCACCCCCAGCCCCTGTCACTCCAAAGCCAGACAGTCAATCCACAAACCCAGCAGAGGCACACAGGATGGCTAAGCAAGGAAAATACCTACTTTCTAAAAGTGGTATTTTCAAACACAGAACATAAAAATCATCTTTACTAAAAGATGCATTTTTACATTCTGAGTCCAGGCATACTAAACTCCATTTCCCTATCTTGTCCCAATGGTAAGTGCTTATAAGATGTTATAAGTAAAACTCCCATTCTATCCTATAGGACAGACAGCCTTTCCATAGTGAAAAACGAAATGCACTGTAATTCACTACCAGGACATGCCACACACACTAGTACACGTCCTACGTTTAACATACACAGCACCCTGCCCCCAGGGGTACCCTGGGCCAACCTTAGTGGTGACTTATATGTAAGAAAAGGGACGATTAGTGCTGGCAAGTGGGTGCACTTGCCAGGTCGACATGGCAGTTACAAACTGCGCGCAGACCCTACAGTGGCAGGGTCTGAGATACCTGTTCAGGGCTACTCATGTGGGTGGCACAATCAGTGCCGCAGACCCACTAGTAGCATTTGATTTTCAGGCCCTGGCACACTCAGTGCGCTTTACTAGGGGCTTACCAGTAAATCAAATATGCCAATCATGGAAACACCAATCCATAATAACAAGTTACAACAGGAGCACTTGCACTTTAACATTGAACAGCAGTGAGAAAGTGCGCAGAGACACTAAACCAGAAAAAATAGAGTCAAAACTGGGAGGTCAGAAAGCAAAAAGACAGGGGAAACACGCCAAAAGATGGCAGGTCTAACAATAGCCTTAATACTACCAAAACTGCCAAACAAGCCTTGAACAAGTTGACCGGCTGATTGGCTGTAGCAAAAGACGTGTCAGCTGTTTCTAGATTCACTTTCAAATATAAGACAGATCATCTCATCATACCGAAACATTATCTTCATTGGATGCAATATCAGTGATGGTGTTTTAGGTTTTCCTGTTCTCAATTTATTTTACAGAACCGGGCTGTAGGGTAGCACCCAGCAAAATCTATTTATTGCACCCACAACCAGAGAACATATAAATCAGTTTTGGAAAGCAGTGGCAGCCTATAAAAGGGATCTTGCTTTACATCCTCTCTAAAAATAGAAATATTTTTTAAAGAAAGAGATTATACTGGAAGAAACATGGTTGGCAACAGCAATTGCTTGCTAAAAGGTACGTTGCACCCATTTTTTTCAAATCAGACAAGGAAAAGAACATGCATATTATGTTGAAAATAATGAGTGATATATATGCAGATGTTTGTGTATAATTATTTGATCACTCGCCATTTATGTGCCCCACAATCCAAACTGAATTACTTTTGTCATGTACCATTAGGTATTAATTCCTATCCATTTCCATGGCACTCTTTTTATTGACCTGAAAAGATTACATACTTGAGTTAACCCTGAAAATATTTAGTTTAGTTCAAATATGTATTGTAGTTGATTTGTACTCGTTAAAACTGTTACAACACCACTGCAATGACTTAATTTTCATACAAAATCTGAAGTTTTTTTGATCAATTCTGAAAGGATTCCAATCTGAGCCTCGCTGTAGCAGGTGCATAACCTACTGAACTACGTTCCAGGACAGGAACTTGTAAGTGGATTATTTACAATAAGGGAATCATAATCCCCCTATATAACTGAAAAACAAATACAATTTAGATCAGAAGATACAAATAAAAAAAATAAAAAAATTAGATAGGGAACGTAAATCAATTTTCCCTTTCGACCTCAGCTAGTGTTTATATAGATAAATGTAACTGTTTGCAGGTTTTCTTGGTTCATCTGTCTTTCTCAGTCTCTTCCGAATCCAGTCAACAGAACACTTGCCTGGGAAACGGTGAGCCTTGGGACACATTTGGACAACAATCCAACAAAATTACCCATGCACAGATAATATTCTCAATACATTTTTATTTTATAAAACATCACCCAAAAATAAAAATAGAACTCTTATAAATATGGCAAGCGCAAAACAATCCCGATTATACAAAAAGCCAAGTTCATAATTGAAATCGCATAAAAAAACAATTCTCGGTCACTGCAGTCCACGAGTTCACTCCTTCAACCAAGCAAAAAAATCACAAACTTAATCCCATATTAATCAGCTGCCTTTGTTTAAATCACTTTTTACTTCAAGTCGTTAAAACTTAATGCTACTTTCTCTTACCATGAACATAAAACAACACTTCTTTCTGAGCAACATACAGCTTTCTGTGCAACCGATAACTACAAAGACTTTGACATTACCACTCCCATCCCATGCCAACAAGTGTTGGCACGCTTTAGTAGAAACCAAATGGGTTCCACTTTCAGGATAATGTACTAAACATTAAGGGCGTGATTTAGAGTTTCATGGACAGGGTGTTCCGTCACAAGGTAACAGAGTACCCTGTCCGCCTGCTCTATTATGAGTATGGCAGACCATCAGTTTTGCAACAGTGGTACACGCACTGGCTGCACCATCAGAAAACATAGGTGCACCCCAGGTGAGCTCATCGGCTCCAGGGAGTCTTTTAAACACAAGGGGGGGAAGGAACACACTGCCTCTCATCCCAGCACAGTTCCCACATTGCATCTGGTAAATGTAGTATGCTTACTTCAAAATTGCTGTCGTTTTTCACAAATATGCAATTTACCATAATGCAAAGGGGCGAACATTACTGGCATGTGAGGCAGTGTGCTCTCAACCCACCCCCGGTTTAAAATGCTCCCTTGAGCCAGGTTTAGGTTTAGGGATTTATAGAGAGCATGGCTACCCGCGGGCATCCCAGCGCTATAACAGGTAAGGACTGCAGTCTGGTGTGAGCGTTTAGGGGAACAGCCAAGTTTTGAGTTTCTTTCTAAAGGACCATTCGTTTTCAATCAGTCGCAACTCTGGGTCCATACTATTCCAGAGTTTGGGCCCCAGATGTGCAAACGACCTTCCTCCCCACCTTGACCTCTTTATTTTTGTAGTGGTCTTCAAAAAATTCAAGCCTGATCTGAGACAGCGGCGAGGTAAGTAGGGGGAGATCAGAGTTCGTAGCATAGCTGAGCCTCTCCCATACATGGCTCTATGTGCCAAGCAGAGAGATTTAAACTTAATCCTGGTCTGGACTGGTAACCAGTGTAACTCTTTCAATGCCACTCTAGCTGACTGATTCCTAGGTATATTAAGAAGTAGTCTAGCTGCAGCGTTCTGTACAACCTGTAACCTATCGGTGACGTATTTAAGTGACCCAAGGTATAGCGAGTTTCCATAATCAAGTCTCCAGACCACCAGGGCTTGAACCACTGTCCTTCTTGAGTTCTCTGGGAGAAGGCCAAGAATTTTCCTGAGCATCCGGAGGATACCAAAGCATGTACCCGCCAGTTTTTTGGCTTGTGTCTCCATAGTTAAGTTCTGATCAAGCCACATCCCCAGGTTTTTAATGGAGCATTTCGGGGTGGGGGTGGGCCCCAGTTTGCTGGCCAGGGGATCTCTAAGCGAGGGTTAAAATTGCTGGCCAGGATCATAAGCTCGGTTTTGTCCCTGTTCAGCTTAAGACTGCAATCCGCCATCCAGGTTCCAATATTTACAAACACGGGGTCAGTTGCCGATAGTTGGAGTTAAGGGAGTCGGCAATTGACACCACTAACTGTGTGTCATCGGCATATGACACAATGGAGAGTCCAAACTCTTGTACTATTTGAGCCAGCGGGCTCATATAGACATTAAAGAGAGTTGGACTCAAGGAGGATCCTTGAGGTACTCCCCAAGGGGCTGAAAAAGTGTCTGACAGAATGCCGGCCTCCATACACTGAAAGGATCTGTCGCTCATAAACGAGGCCACCCACTTGTTGGCTGTACCTCTAATCCCAACTGTTTCGAGCCTATTGACAAGGATTTTGTGGTCTACTGTGTTGAAGGCCGCGCTAAGGTCTAATAGTACAATGGCAGCTGCCCCTCCTTGGTCTAGAATACTTTTTAATTTTTCGGTGACACAGAGTAAAGCTGACTCCGTACTATGCTCTGGCCGAAAGCCCATCTGGGTCTTGTGTAGAATGCCATTGTCTTCCAGGAACTGTGAGATAGCACTATTCACATGTTTCTCCGCGATCTTTCCCAAAATAGGCAGTAATGAGATTGGGCGATAGTTTGCCATAACCGCGGGGTCTAGTTGAGGTTTTTTTAACAATGGTTTTACAATGGCATGCTTCCACTCTTTAGGTACTTTCCCTTTTTCAAAAGCTAGGGAGATTAGGCTGGTGAGTTGGGTTAAAACACAGTTTCCCCCCTGGGCGAGAATGTGAGGCGGGCTGGGTCTATAGGAGACCCAGATTTGATGTTCTGAAGAAGGGAGCCAGCCTTTTCTTTGCTTAGTTTGGGAAACGAGACCATGGTTGGGGGAGAGAGAGTGGTGGGCTGCTCTGTGCTAGTAGGAAGAACATGCATGCTCTTAGGGGCTATGGTTGCTGGAAACAGCAGACTCTGGTTAGAATGAAGGGAATTATAGATCTTTTCCACCTTATTCTTAAAAAACGTGGCCAACTCATTACATCTTTCTTTTGAGTGTTGAGAGATGTGGGTGCCTGACTCAACCGTTGTGAGCGATTTTACAATCTTGAACAGCTCCTTCGAGCTGTTTGCGGACCTCTCTATGTCTTCTTAAAAAAAGCAGCTTGTGCTTTCCTAAGCAAGCTGACGAGCTTTGGAGACGGTCCTGTGTGCCCGTGAGTGGTACTGTGACCTGTGAAGATGTAGGCAGCATTTCCAGCAACCCCAGATGAAATTTCACTGCTATCTACCGATGAAGGACGAAATCCAGAAACACATACATGTGGCTAGAGATATACAGAACTGTCTGCGCCAACTTTGGGGTAAAGCTACAGTCAAATTTAAAGTAAGCACTAATTGAGTACCACATTTACCATAATGCAAAGGGGCGAACTGTGCTGGGAGGCGAGGCAGTGTGCTCCTAATACCCCCTAATGCCATACACTGAATTAGGCCCTAAATCTTGTCAACTGGAGAAAAAAAATCAATATTGAACATGAAATCACATCAACCTGAAAAAAGCTGCATGTTATACTTCATTTAATGTGTTTCAAATTCTTTAATACAAATCGTACATTATTTTTTAATGGGACCACTTAAGGACCACTTCTATGAACGAGTGCAGAGCGCCACAAGAGTGCTCTCCCCCAGCTGATATCTAAATGCACAAGATTTAAAGTGGAACAATTAAATTTAACTGATCATGCTCTTCTGTTTTCAACCTTCTGAAGCTATACTATGAACTTTATGTATGGGGTGTATCATGCAATTTATTGGTCTGCATTTTGCCTTCCCTATCAGGTGACATTAGCATTCTTCCTTTATAATTTGTAGGAATACACATTTTTAGACAAGTGAGCCACAAGGCTTACCTTTTTCCTTGAAATCCCTAAAAGTAGCAAAGGAGTAGCTCCTTGGCAGCGGGTCTGAGGAAATGTTTAAAGCAAGATGTCCTACGACATCAATATGGCAAAATTATAATTTCTGCAGATTTTGGAATCCAGGCAATAATGCCTGGTGAAGTGTGCACATAAAACCACATACATAGAACCACGTTTCCGCCCGGCAAATATCCAGCACTGACATTGCGAGGAGACAGTTGGAGCCCTGGTGGAATGGCTGACTCCATCAGGAGGCTCCTTCTTGACGAGGGCATCGAAGTTATTGATACATAGGATGAACCAAAGGGAAATTGTCCACTTCTAAATAGTCTTGCCCTTATTGGAGCCAGCATAACCCATCAAAATCTCATGATCAATCAGAAAGTCACAAGTTCTTTACAAAAGCTGAGGTCCCTACAAGGGTCAAGACAATGCAGCTGTTAGACAAGGCACCATTGACGTGGGTCTCCCTGCATTTTTGCCTTTGCCTCCTGTGTTTTTGCTGTGTGTTGGACTTCGTTTTGCTGGTCTAGATGATTTGGGCACTTTGCCACTGCTGTTCAGTGCCAAAGTGCAAGTGCTCCCTTTGTAAATTACTGTTATGGATTGGTGTTTCCATGATTGGCTATTTGATTTACTAGTCAGTCCCTTGTACAGTGCACCGTGTGTGCCCAGGGCCTGTAAATAAAATGCTGCTAGTGGCCTTGCAGCACTGATTGTGCCACCCACAGAAGCAGCCTGTAAATGTAACTCTGGCCTGCCATTGCAGAGGCTGTGTGCAGTCTGGTACTGCCATGTTGACTTGGCAAGTGTACCCACTTAACGACGAAGGAACCTACATAGGTTCCACCAAGCTGCACATCCACATCACTGCCTGAATCCAATGAATCAAATTCACATGTTTAAATCTACTTTTCCATTTTTTCACCATTAATTTTCATCCTTCTTTCTTGCGTTCAATTCATTTTATTCAATCCATGTTAATGTTCAAGAAGGCTCAGAAGCATAAGGTGGGTTCCATGTCATGATTTATTATGTTTTGACAAACCCAATGCATTTCGGGAATGAATTCCCTTCGTCAGGGCCATCTAAAAATATAAGCAAATATATATACTTTTAACCATTATTGTCAACCAAGCATTTCACTAATATTCAAACAACGCATTAAATGTAAACATGAAACAACACATAAAAATGTTAACGATAGGCCTCTCTATAAAGCGTTGAAAATTCATCTGACTAGTATACGAAGACATTGCCTCTTACAGATTGTGCCACATTCACACATGTTCCACATGACCCGATCACCCCAAGGTTTTGAGTTAGTCCACCCGTTATCATAATTGTAACAGTGCTACTTGTTTGAAAAGTAGAAAACTTTTTCAGCTTCTAAACGCTTACCATGACATGCTGATAAATCTTAGAACCTCCATAAACGATTCCAAAATACATTTCTACTTTTCAAACAAGTAGCACTGTTACAATTATGATAAGGGTCGACTAACTCAAAACCTTGGGGTGATCGGGTCATGTGGAACATGTGTGAATGTGGCACAATCTGTAAGAGACAATGTCTTCGTATACTAGTCAGATGAATTTTCAACGCTTTATAGAGAGGCCTATCGTTAACATTTTTATGTGTTGTTTCATGTTTACATTTAATGCGTTGTTTGAATATTAGTGAAATGCTTGGTTGACAATAATGGTTAAAAGTATATATATTTGCTTATATTTTTGATGGCCCTGACGAAGGAATTCATTCCGAAATGCATTGGGTTTGTCAAAACATAATAAATCATGACATGGAACCCACCTTATGCTTCTGAGCCTTCTTGAACATTAACATGGATTGAATAAAATGAATTGAACGCAAGAAAGAAGGATGAAAATTAATGGTGAAAAAATGGAAAAGTAGATTTAAACATGTGAATTTGATTCATTGGATTCAGGCAGTGATGCAGCTGTGCAGCTTGGTGGAACCTATGTAGGTTCCTTCGTCGTTCAGTAATGTTGCAGCGCAATGGGACGAAGCGCGAAGCAAGTTTTGCACGCCGATAATGTTTGAAAGGATTAATGGTTTACACATAATTAACTTTTGGATTACTAGGAGTGCATCTCATCCCCACTCAGCTCATTGCATGAAGTGTACCCACTTGCCAGGCCCTAACTTTCCCTTTTCTTACATGTCAGTCACCCCTAAGGTAGGCCCAAGGTACCCCTGTGGGCAGGGTGCAGTGTATGTGAAAGGTAGGACATGCCCTGGTTTGTGTGGCATGTCCTCATAGTGAATTATTGCCAATTTCGTTTTTCACTATTGCAAGGCTACCTGTTCGCATAGAATAGAATGGGGAGTTTGTTTAGAACATCTTATAAACATAACTACCCCTGGGAACAAGGTAGGAAAATAAAGTTTAGTATGCCTGAATTCAGAATGTTAAAATGCATCTTTTAGTGAGTGTGATTTTTACATTCTGTGTTTGAAAATTCCACTTTTAGAAAGTAGGTATTTTCTTGCTTAGCCATCCAGTGTACCTCTGCTAGGTTTGTGTATTGCATATCTGGCTTTTGGATGACAAGGCCTGGGGGAGCAGTGGCTCCAGAGAGCCTGATGAGTCAGGGCTGGGCTGAATAGACCTGGGCTGCATTTAGAGTAGGGGAGGAGATTTCCTTTCACCTGAATTGGCCTGGTCTGCCTTCCACAAAGCTGTCTCCACCTCCTGCCAGGAAGCTGCACCAGAGAGGACAGAACCGGTTTTGACCAAGCACAGGGCTTCTCTGCCACCAGAGAACAAACGATTTTGTAGTATAAATATTGGGGCCCAGAACTTTAGATCATTCCTGGGAATCAAGAGGAACCTTTGCCAAGGAGAAGAGCCGGAGAAGCTGAGGAGGAATACTGCCCCTGTGCTGTTTGCTGTCTGGGGTTGGCCTGCAGTGGCTACTTGCTGCCAAGGAAAGGAGAAAAGGACTTTGCTGTTTGCTGTGTCCCCTGCTCGAAGAAGATCTCCAAGGGCTTGAAACTGAGCTTGCCTCCTGCTCTGAAGTCTCAGGGACACAAAGACTTCACCAACAGCTCCCCTGATCTGCCTTGCTGGGAGTTCTGACCTGCAAAGAGGTGCCTGCTGTTGTTTTGGACCTCTAGAGACTGTTTTCCACTGGGAGTTGGAAAATCAACGCAACACCGAGAAGCGTGACGCATCCATACCTGTTTCCGGCGCATCGCCAAAGAAACCGTCGCAGCGCCTGCCGCGGCTCGAGAAATCGCTGCATGCTGCATCGAGTGCATCAATCTCCGAAGTCCGAGATCACCGCACCAATTCCAATGCAAGCCCTGCTGTGCGGCTGCAAGAATCCACGCATCGTCCCGGATCGTCGCATCACATCGATGCGCTAAGTCTGTCGCATCGTTGGGGGACGCATTAAGAAACCGACGCATCACCTCCCCACGCAGTAAGAAACAGACGCATCACCTCCTCACCGGTAAGAAACCGATGCATCACCTCCCCTGCGCAGCAGTAAGGAACCGAAGCATCACCTCCCCCGGAGCAAGGAACCGACATCACCTTCCCTGAGTGTAAGGAACCGACGCATCACCTTCCCTGTGGCCAGTTTTCTTTGCTTGCGTGACACATCTAAGGTACTTTGTGTGAAAAGTGTTGCATCTGCAATTTGCTTTGAACTGAACTATTTCTACCATCTGAAAGTCATATTTTTACTACTGTATTGTGGATTTTTGTCGTTCGGTCTTGTTTTGGTTTAGATAAAGATTACTTATTTTTCTAAACTGGTTTGGTGTCCATTTGTAGTGTTTTCACTGTATTACTGTATGTGTTCACAAATGCTTTACACACTGCCTCTGAGATAAGCCTGTCTGCTTGTGCCAAGCTACCAAGGGGGTGAGCCGGCGTTATTTTAGAAGTGTATCCCCCTTACCCTGACTAGAAGCAAGGGTCCCTATTTGGACAAAGGTACCTACCTCTGCCAACTAGAGAACCTCATTTCTAATATTGGAGGTCAGCGGTGAGGATTTGAACTTGCATTTGTGACTTACATACAGTGATTGGTGTACACTACTAGTATAGTGCAGACCATTACGCAACCACATACATTTGGTAGAGTTTTTTTCCTTGGAATTTTTTTGCATCTTGAGAACTGCCAATTTTCACCATGAGTAAACCAGCATCACTTGCATCTGTGGATATTGAATTTGAAGAGGAAAGGGTTGATATCTACACTGTGCCACAACTTAAAGCTATCTGCAGAAAATTTAAAATCTCTGGTAGAGGCCTCACCAGAAAGGAGGAATACCAAAAGGCGCTGAGGGCCTGGTTGGATTCAAGGAATGCAAGTGAGCATACAGAGGAGCCTATGGCGGAGGGGGAGAATTTAGATGGGCAGCAGGAGCGGCTATTGGGCCTGACTGGAGGGAAGTTGCCTTCCAGGGGGGGCAGCAGTGTGTCTTCAAAGGGTCTGTCTCCAGAGGAGTTGGAGGACAGGGAGAGAAGCAGAGTGCATGAGTTGGAGCTCACAAAGCTCAGGCTGGGGAAGGAGTGGGACATGGAGAATAAGAAATTGGAGTTGGAGAGTAAGAAATTGGCCATGGAAGAGAAGAAGATGCTCTTAGATCTGAAAGCCAAAAGTCTTGAGATCAATCCCAATGGTGGCAGCGCTCCATCAGTACCTTGAGAAGGAAAGGTATACATCTCCAAGGATGTTAAGGATTTCATGAAGCAGGAGGACATTGGTCAGTGGTTCAAGGCCTATGAAGTAGCAATGAGGTCCCATAGGGTCCCTGAGAGAGATTGGGGAGAGGGTTGCGGGGCCGCTTTATCAGTGAAGGAAGAGAGACATTGCTAGCCTTGCCCACAAAGGATCAGATGGCCTATGCTCCCATGAAGGAGGCCTTAATAGCAAGGTATGGGTTGACCCCAGAGCTGTACAGGCAGAAATTTAGAAACTGCAAGAAGCTGGATTCAAGTACTTGGGTGGAGTATGTGTCCTATTTTGGCAGAGCACTGGATGGTTGGGTGAAGGGTAGCAAGGTGAATGACTTGCAGGGGCGCTATGATTTGGTTGCAAGGGAGCACTTGTCAGATAATTGTTTTCCAGAGCTACGCCAGCACTTGTTTGACAGTAAGCTGACTGGCCCCAGGAAGCTTGCTGTGGAGGCGGACCGCTGGGTTAGTACCAAGGTCCAAAAAGGTCGTGTGGAGACCCCGCCAAAGGTGGGCAGGGTCCCCAGCAGAAAAGTGGAGGGGACAAGGGTAAACAGAAGGAGTTCCAAAAAGGGCCCCAAAGTAATCCCCAAGGGAACCAAGGTAAGTGTTCCCAGCCTCCCACTGAAAAGAAGCCATGGGTCCTGACAGGTAAGCCTGTTCATAGGGGTTCCAAGGCATGTATTGGTTGTGGTCAGGGGGGCCACTTCCAAGGGGATCCTAGGTGTCCCAAGAAGGTTACCACCGCACCCACTGGTGCACCATCCCGGGAAATGGCTAGTGTAGCCTTGGGGGAGGAGTCTGGTGCCCCAGAGGGGTGGGGTCCCGCAGTAATGTCCCTGGTCTCTTTACGAGACAGTGAGATGGTCCCAAGAGCTCATCTGCCAAATAACAATAAGAAGTACAGGCAGTGGGTGACCATCAATGGCCATAGTGTGGAGGCTCTGAGAGACACCGGAGCCAGTGTGACAGCTGTCAGTTGTCGGCTGGTGTCTGAAGAGCAGGTGGTCCCCAACGCATTTTATCCAGTAGTTGCAGCTGACAACTCGGAGTGCTTCTGCAAAGTGGCACAAGTTCCCTTTGAGTGGTGGGGGGGGACTCGGGTACCTTGAAAGTAGCTGTGAGGCCAGCCATGCCTGTTGACTGTCTGCTAGGCAATGATTTGGAGAGCTCCTCTCGGGCGAAGGTGGAGCGGAGGTCTCATTCAGAGATGTTGGGTCTGCCTGAGTGGGCGTGTGTGACCACTCGGTTAATGGCAGCCGGTAAGGGCATTCAAGAGGACCTGGAGTCTGAAAGAGTGGCCCAGGTGCCTGCCAGGAAGAGAAGAGTCAGGGGGCGCGGGAAACCAGCCCCTGAAATTCCCACAGTCCAGGAGGAGGCAAACCTTGAGGGGGATGCCCTGGAGCCTACAGGGGAACAAGTGGCTGAACTGGGGGACCTGCCTGAGCTGACCCATTGGCAGCAAGAAGGAGGCCCCACCCAGGGAGGAATTATGCCAGGAGCACCAGAAGTGCCCTTCTCTTGTTGGTTTGCGGCAACAGGCTGAAAACCAGGCAGAGAATGGTCTCCTGTATAGCAAGCCTAAGGTTGCTGAGCCTGGGTCAGCCCGTGTGCTGGTGGTACCCCAGCGCTTCAGAGCCTTCCTACTGGGTCTGGCTCATGATGTGCCTTTGGCAGGACATTTGGGGCAAGAACAGACCTGTGAAAGGCTTGTCACCCACTTTTACTGGCCCCAAATGCGTAAGAGTTCCGATACTCATTGTAGGTCTTGCCAGACTTGCCAGGCAAGTGGTAAGAGTGGGAGGAAGTGTAAGGCTCCTCTTCAACCTTTTCCTGTGGTCAGCACTCCCATGAGAGGGTGGGTATTGACATTGTGGGGCCTCTGGATCCCAAGACAGCCATGGGCAACAGGTTTATCCTGGTCTTGGTGGACCATGCCACCCGGTACCCGGAAGCCATCCCTCTCTGTACTGTGACGGCCCCCGTGGTGGGTCGTGCGTTGATGGGGATTTTCTCCCGTGTGGGGTTCCCCAGAGAGGTGGTGTCCGACTGGGGTACCAACTTCATATCTAAGTATATGAAGTCCCTGTGGCAGGAGTGCAGCGTTACCTACAAGTTCACCACTCCTTACCACCCACAAGGTAATGAGCTGGGTGAGAGATTCAACCGGACCCTGAAGGGCATGATTATGGGTCTTGGTGAGCCCATGAGGCGTAAGTGGGACGTCCTCTTACCATGCCTTTTGTTTGCTTACAGAGAGGTACCGGAGAAGTCCTTAGGGTTCAGTCCCTTTGAGCTCCTGTATGGGCATCCTGTAAGAGGACCTCTGAGTCTGGTCAAAGAAGGCTGGGGAAAGCTCGCAGTAAACCTCCCCAAGATGAATATAGCTACGTGCTGGCCTTCAGGAACCAGACTAAGCGCTTCAGACAACTCGCTCAGGTGAATCAGGAAGTTAGCCAGGAGGAGATGAAATGTTGGTATGATCAGAATGCCACTCTGATCGAGTTTCAGACTGGACAGAAAGTATGGGTCATGGCCCCAGTGGAGCCTTGTGTGCTCCAAGATAGGTGGACCAGACCATTTGAGGTGGTGGAGCACAAGAGTAAAGTCACCTACTTGGTGGACTTGCAGTCTCCTAGGAACCCTTTGCGGGTCCTGCATGTGAACCGCCATAAGCCCCACTTGGAGAGGTCCGAAGTGGGCATGCTCCTAGCAACAGATGCTGGAATGGAGGAGGAGACTGAGTCTCTTCCTGACCTCCTGTCTGCGAAGGAACACGATGGTTCAGTGGACAGTGTAACCCTCTCCCCCACCCTGACTCCTGAACAGCAGAGTGACTGCCGCCAACTGTTGGGACAGTTTGCTGCTCTGTTCTCCCTGACCCCTGGTGTCACTCAGTGTTGTGTCCATGATGTTGACACTGAGGACAGTCCTCCTGTAAATCACAAAATTGACTGACAGGGTCAAGGCTTGCATCAAGGAGGAGGTCTCCAAGATGTTAGTACTAGGGGTGATTGAGCCCTCAAACAGCCCTTGGGCCAGACCCGTAGTCTTGGTCCCAAAGGCTGCTGCACCCGGTGCCACGCCAGAACTCCGGGTCTGTGTGGACTACCGAGGGCTCAATTCGGTCACCAGGACTGACGCACACCCCATCCCCAGAGCTGATGAGCTCACAGAGAGGTTGGGCGCTGCCCGGTACCTCAGTACATTTGACTTAACATCTGGGTACTGGCAGATTGCCTTAACTGATGGGGCAAAGGAGAGGTCAGCATTCTCAATGCCAGAGGGGCACTACCAATTCCGGGTGATGCCCTTTGGGTTGAAGAATGCCCCTGCCACCTTTCAGAGGTTGGTCAATCAGGTGTTGGCTGGACTGGAGGATTTCAGTGCCACCTACCTGGATGACATTGCAGTGTTCAGTGCCTCTTGGGAGGAACATCTGCACCACCTCTGGGAAGTGTTGAAGGCTCTGCAGAGGGCAGGCCTCATGATCAAGGCAAGTAAGTGCCAGATCGGGCAGGGTTCTGTGGTGTACTTGGGACACCAGGTGGGGAGCGGCCAGGTGGCCCCCCCTACAGCCCAAGATTGATACCATTCTGGCTTGGGAACCCCCAAGACCCAGACAGAGGTGAGGGCCTGCTTAGGACTCACCGGGTATTACAGGAGATTTGTCAAGGGGTATGGCACCATTGTTGCCCCCTTGACAGAGCTGACTTCCAGGAAGCAGCCCAGGAAGGTGAACTGGACTGACGCCTGCCAGAAGGCTTTTGATGCCCTGAAATCTGCCATGTGCACGGCGCCCGTGCTTTAGGCGCCCAACTTCTCAAGGGAATTTATTGTGCAGACAGATACTTCAGAGCATGGTGTGGGGGCTGTGCTCTCACAGCTAAATGAGGAGGGCCTAGACCAACCTGTAGCCTTCATTAGTAGGAGGTTACTTCCACGGGAACAGAGGTGGAGTGCGATTGAGCGTGAGGCATTTGCTGTGGTCTGGGCGCTGAAGAAGCTGAGGCCCTACTTGTTTGGGACTCACTTCCAGGTTCAGACTGACCACAGGCCCCTCAGATGGTTGATGCAAATGAGGGGTGAGAATCCAAAGCTGTTGAGGTGGTCCATTTCCCTACAGGGGATGGACATAACGGTGGAACACCGCCCTGGTACAGAACACGCCAATGCTGATGGTCTGTCCAGATTTTTCCGCCTTAGTGAAGACAACTCCCAAGAGGATGGGTAGTTCTCCCCACATTTCAGCTGGAGGGGACACATGTTAGACCTGGCACCATTGGCGTGGGTCTCCCATGCATTTTTAGGTCGAGCGTGAGCCAGCGCGCATGCGCTGCTCTGTGAGACTTCTTGTATATGCTCGACCTAACGAGTAGCGAATAGAAGCCCCGCCCATGTTTACCATTGGCTTGTGTCATTGTCTGTCCTAAATGCTGGCTTCTGATTCGTCAATCCGCATGTTAGTCCCTCCTAGTACCGCCTCCTCTTCATTTGTCACCTCCCATGGTGACTGGCCCCTTTACTTCGGCTGTTACACGGTACGTGATATTTTAGACTGTGAGCACTATTTTCTTTAAGGAGGTTCTCCTCCTCAGGCACGACATGCTTTGGTGCCTTCTTTAACCCCTCTCCTTTTGTCTGTGCATTCTTCCCCCTGCCCGCCCTCCCTCCCGCTGTTTGTGCCTTCTCCCCCCGCCCTCCCTCCCTCCCGTTGTTTGTGCCTTCTACCGCCCGCCCGCCCTCCCTCCCGTTGTCCGTGATGCCAACCATTTACAATGCAATAGGTCTCGCGTAAATGCGAAACCTATTGCATTGTAAATGCTTGTTTGCCTTTGCCTCCTGTGTTTTTGCTGTGTGTTGGACTTCGTTTTGCTGGTCTAGATGATTTGGGCACTTTGCCACTGCTGTTCAGTGCCAAAGTGCAAGTGCTCCCTTTGTACATTACAGTTATGGGTTGGTGTTTCCATGATTGGCTATTTGATTTACTAGTCAGTCCCTAGTACAGTGCACCGTGTGTGCCCATGGCCTGTAAATCAAATGCTGCTAGTGGCCTTGCAGCACTGATTGTGCCACCCACAGAAGCAGCCTGTAAATGTAACTCTGGCCTGCCATTGCAGAGGCTGTGTGCAGTCTGGTACTGCCATGTCGACTTGGCAAGTGTACCCACTTGCCAGGCCCTAACCTTCCCTTTTCTAACATGTCAGTCACCCCTAAGGTAAACCCAAGGTACACCTGTGGGCAGGGTGCAGTGTATGTGAAAGGTAGGACATGCCCTGGTTTGTGTGGCATGTCCTGATAGTGAATTATTGCCAATTTCATTTTTCACTATTGCAAGGCTACCTGTTCGCATAGGATAGAATGGGGAGTTTGTTTAGAACATCTTATAAAAATAACTACCCCTGAGAACAAGGTAGGAAAATAAAGTTTAGTATGCCTGAACTCAGAATGTTAAAATGTATCTTTTAGTGAGGGTGATTTTTACATTCTGTGTTTGAAAATACCACTTTTAGAAAGTAGGTATTTTCTTGCTTAGCCATCCAGTGTGCCTCTGCTAGGTATGTGTATTGCATGTCTGGCTTTTGGATGACAGGGGCTGGCGAGGACCACTGGCTCGAGAGAGCCTGATGAGTCAGGGCTGGGCTGAATAGACCTGGGCTGCATTTAGAGTAGGGGGAGGAGTTTTCCTTTCACCTGAATGGGCATGGTCTGCCTTCCACAATGCTGTCTCCACCTCCTGCCAGGAAGCAGCACCAGAGAGGACAGAACCGGTTTTGACCAAGCACAGGGCTTCTCTGCCACCAGAGAACAAACGATTTTGCAGTATGAATATTGGGGCCCAGACCCCAGAACTTTAGATCATTTCTGGGAATCAAGAGGAACCTTTGCCAAGAAGAAGAGCCGGAGAAGCTGAGGAGGGATACTGCCCCAGTGCTGTTGGCTGTCTGGGGTTGGCCTGCAGTGGCTACTTGCTGCCAAGGAAAGGAGAAAAGGACTTTGCTGTTTGCTGTGTCCCCTGCTTGAAGATCTCCAAGGGCTTGAAACTGAGATTGCCTCCTGTTCTGAAGTCTCAGGAACACAAAGACTTCACCACCAGCTCCCCTGAACTGCCTTGCTGGGAGTTCTGACCTGCAAAGAGGTGCCTGCTGTTGTTTTGGACCTCTAGAGACTGTTTTCCGCTGGGAGTTGGAAAATCAACGCAACACCGAGAAGCGTGACGCATCCGTACCTGTTTCCAATGCATCGCCGAAGAAACGGTTGCAGCACCAGCCGCGGCTCGAGAAATTACTGCACGCCGCATCAAGTGCAACGATCTCCAAAGTCCGAGATCGCCACACCAATTCCGACACTTGCCCTGCTGTGCGGCTGCAAGAATCCACGCATCGTCCCGGATCGTCGCATCGCATCGAGGCGCCAAGACTGTCGTATTGTAGGGGGGCGCAGTAAGAAACCGATGCATCACCTCCCCACGCAGTAAGAAACCGACGCATCACCTCCTCTCCGGTAAGGAACCGACGCATCACCACCCCTGCGCAGCAGTAAGGAACCGAAGCATCACCTCCCTCGGAGCAAGGAACCATCACATCACCTTCCCTGAGTGTAAGGAACCAACGCATCACCTTCCCTGCGGCCCGTTTTGTTTGTTTGCGTGGCGCATCCAAGGTACCTTGTGTGAAAAGTGTTGCATCTGCAATTAGCTTTGAACTGAACTATTTCTACCATCTGAAAGTCATATTTTTATTACTGTATTGTGGATTTTTGTTGCTTGGCCTTGTTTTGGTTTAGATAAAGATTACTTATTTTTCTAAACTGGTGTGGTGTCCATTTGTAGTGTTTTCACTGTATTACTGTATGTGTTCACAAATGCTTTACACACTGCCTCCGAGATAAGCCTGTCTGCTCGTGCCAAGCTACCAAGGGGGTGAGCAGGGCTTATTTTAGAAGTGTATCCACCCTTACCCTGACTAGAGGCAAGGGTCCCTATTTGGACAAAGGTACCTACCTCTGCCAACTAGAGACCACCATTTCCAACAGCAGCCATTTCTCTTCCTTGGTGGGATGAGGAGGAAATGATGCCTTTGTCCATGGTACGCGCTTGCTGAGGCTAAATAAGGTGACTAGAGACTGTAAAGACAAGGCCGACGTGGTGGCAATACCAAAAAGTCTTCAAGGTCAGAATTCACAAAGAAAAAACTGCACAAGCTTAAAGAAAGCACCAAATTAAGGCCCCACGGAGCATCACAAACAGAGATCAGCTACTTCATCAAGCAAGTTATCACTCCCTTCATAAACTGTGTGACAATAAGAGATGTGAACGGCGATGCCTGATGAGGTAAAACAAGAAAGGCAGAATGGGCCAAGCAAAGCCTTTCCGGGCAAGAAATAATGCAAAATGTAACTCAACCGGTAAACACTAATTGAGGGATCTATATCCACTCTCGTGCACCAGGTAAAAAAGCTTGACAAATGCTCAGAACAATTCAGTAGATGGACGACCAACTGACAGAATGACGTCAAAAACCTTCTAGGGAAGGTCAAAGAAGCTCAAATTGCACTGCTCAATCTGCAGGCAAGAAGGTGAAGGCTCAGGAGAGTTGCCTTTCCTGCTGTGAGAGGATGTCCACTCTCTAAGTGGGAGAGGGAGGCACAGGGATAGACAAAGCAGATCCGAGTACCATCGCCTAAGAACAATCTATGAGGAATCAGAGGAATGGAGGAAACGTAATGGGATGGAAGTCGCACCTCAGATCAAACATATTTTCCATGGATCTCTCCAACTGCAGAGCACAGAACTGCCTGTTCAATGGATGGCTGCCCAAGAGGTCAAAGATGGATCGAACCACCTGTTGGTGAAGATGCCACTCACCATTGGCATGGTGGATGTGTCTAAGGCCTTTTGCCCGCATATTCAGGAAACCTGCCAGCTGGTTCAAAACCAGCTAAATGTGAGTCTGGGCATATGACTACAGCTTCAGTGCCTCCAGACACAGGGAGGACAAACCCACACCACACTGTTTGTTGGTGTACCATAATGTGGTTGTGTTGTCTGTCAACAATTGATTGCAAGAACGCTTTATGAGCAGACTCATGGCATGATGTTCAAGCAGACTGATGTGAAACTTCTGCTTTGAGGAAGACCAGGGACCTTTGACCTCAAGCATACAGAGATGACAGCTCTAGCTGAGGGAAGATCCAATAGTCACCACTGCCAGGTGAGGATAGAAGGGCCTTCTGCAAGGCAGATATTCCAACACTAGTCACCATCACAGGTGGTGGTCTACCTCCTGGGAAATCCAAAATCTAAGAGGATTCCCCACTGTTGGGGTGAGTGGAAACAGAGGCACCCCTGCAGTGCACACATGCGCCACCAAGTGTGCTTCATTAGCAGATGCAGTAAGCAAAGAGGCCCAGAAGAAACAGGACTGTCAGGGCTAGAAGAAGAGCTCCCTCCCAAAATGTTGGGATCATAGCCTCAATGACCTTACCCAATAGAGAGGTGGGAAGGGTTTGAGGTACATAATGCCGGGTTCTGCTATGATAAAGAGCAGTCACTGAGATGGCTGGAGGCTTAACTTAGAAAGGTTGACAGAAAACACCAAGTCAAACAGTAGAGGAAATGTGTACTCAAGGTGGTTTAATATCAGCTGTAGTTAAGACGCCTTCAGCTGTCGATTGTCGAGTTACGAGAACTTAGAGGACTTCCCCCAGCCTGTGAAGATGCACCACCACTATCGACATCCCTTTCGTGAATACATGAGGTGCAGAAGTTATTCCAAACAGCAAAACCACAAATTGATAGTGGTTGAGAAAGACACCATAGTGCAGGTACTTCCTGCTTAACTACAGGATCAGTACACAAGAGTATACACATTCTGCAAGTTTATGGACAGCATCCAGCCCCCTTGCACCAGAGCCAGCAACATCTGAGACATGGAATGCATTTGGAATGTGCTTTTTTAGGGAAGCAGATCAGAATGCAAATGTCAAAACTGGGCTGGAGGCCACAGTCTCTCTTGATAACAAGAGCAGATAGAGTGTAGCAAGCCTGGCCCATCCTGGTCTTTGCTGCTTGCACCAGTTCCACTGCATTTTTTACATCTTGCTGCAGAATGCAAACATGATGAGAGGTGACTGAGAAAGTGGGACAAATGGAGGTTAGGGAGCCCTAGAGAAAAAGGGTATGGTCTTGCAAACAATTTGCAGTACCAAAATGTCCATGGTGATAAACTGCTATCACTCAAAGTGATAAGACACCTTCCTCCTCACAGGCCACACATGCTTTTTCAAGGATGGTGTAAAGTGACTTAGCTGGAGTGTGCCAGAGTGTAATGCTCTTCCATCACACAATTTATACTGCTGAAAGAACTTGTTGCTAGGCTGAACAGGCTAGGAGAACTGATGTCTCTGAAAGGACGTAACTGGGGAACAATCAGGGAATTCAGAATGTTGTTCATGGAACTGCCATACCAGGAAGGCCAGGGCCAAAGACCTGGCCATAGCCAGTCCTTGCCTGGTGCGCTCCAGAGCCAAATACGCCTTATCGCCAAAGAGGTGGGCCCCACATCGAAGGGCTTCATTGGGGATGCCTGGACCTCCCCTGAAAATATGGTGGAACGCATGCAAGTATGGCAGTGAATGGCGACAAAGGAACCCATAGACAGAGCAAACTGGTCGACAGTGTTCAGACCAGAATGGGATATCTGCCTTGCTACATCCGGTCCATCATGCACAACTTCTGTGAAATGGTCAAAAAGGTTACTCAGGATGAGTGGGGACTGCAATTTGAGCCATGAGACCCAGGAATCTAAATACTTGGCCAGAGATGGCAATTTGTATTAACTGAGCTTAGTGAAAGACTCCTCAAACAGAAGATCAACTTCCCCATGACTTTATTTTTTAATTCCATATCCCACAGAGAGATAGAAGAAATCGTCTCTCATCAGGGTCGAGCCCAGAGTCAATGGCATTGAACCACTCAAAAGCCCCACACGCTTCACCAGAAGGATCTAGGAAAGAACATTTTTGAAAGAACGTCAGCATAACCTTGGTGAAGGCCATAATGTGCACAGGGTCAACGTCAGAGGCCAGGAAAACTGGCAGTATGTCTACTGGCCAGTGAATTACTTATTAACTCTGGACGAACCTTGAACCCAAAGTTGGTGACCGGAGCAGAACCACCTCAGGATGATCTACCACTGGATTTAGAATCGTGTTGTAAGACAGTAGGTTCCCTTCTGGAACACTAAACTTCTTTTATTTTTGTTGTAGGTCATTCCATTTCCTCGGAGTATCTGAATTTTGAAGTAACTGGTGAGAAAAAGTAATTTCTTCTATCTTTGTATGTGCCACAATTGATTATCCTTTTGTGAATGAATGCATTATACACTGCATGTCCCTATTGATTAGGTGTTTCTTCTTATTTCTTTAAGGATATGCTCCAGACTTTTCCATGGCGTAAGAGATCCTAGCCAGGAAACAAGACTCCCATCATGAATACATACCTTGAGTGAGATGCAGTACAGCACACAGAATCCTTTCCTTGTTTTTTCCCCTTTTCCCCCTATCCCCCGGTGTTTTACTGCCCACAGCTGTTATCTTGGTCAGCGTGGAGGGTTAAACACTCAGTGAGAGGGAGGACTATCACCCGCAGTACCTGGCTTTCAGGTGAGCGGACCTGGCAACAGAAAACGAAGCCCAAGAAATGTATGCTGCCGAGCGGAGGTGGATCAGGCACGGCTCCCCGATTAGGTTAATGGTATTGGAAATGGTGGAGTAGGGCCCACACTGTAGGATCTTGCGATGGCTCGGTCTGTTATACAGACAGAGGTCCATGAGTTAAGACAAGAAAATCAGGCGTTAAAGGGAGAATTACATTCCTACAAAACTAGTGGTGAACCCTGGGGGCGCATACCTGGAGCCATTCCAAAAATCCTGTCCCCTGTTTTGCAACGCGCCACTTTTCATTACAACAAATCTCAAATCAACAGTGGTAATCCGCCTATGAACTTGACTGTGGTTACTCCTGTACCAGAGCCATTGACAGCGCCCAAATGGTTTAGTGGCGACAGTAGTAAGTTTGCAATATTTATGAACCAATGCCAATTTCACTTCCTTTGAAAGCCCACAGCTTTTGCTATGTAGCCGCTAAGTTGCATTTATTATCTCCTATCTAGGTGGCACGGCCACTAATTGGTCAATACCTCTGATTGAGAATGATAACTCGATTTTGTATAATCTTGCCGCATTTAAAGACCAAATGCGACGTTTGTTCGCCAAACACACCTTTATGGACGCAAGTGACACCCACCTTCTAAATTTACGACAAGGAAAACAGATTTACTAATGTATATATCCAGTTTTAATCACCTAGTGTCTGAAACGCATTGGCTGTTAGGAAAAATAACTTCTTTGTTTTATCAAGGTCCTTGTGATGATCTCAAGGACATTTTGTCACAATTAGTGGATCTCCCGCTGATGATTGTGCAGACTTCATAGACCTTGTGGTTAAATTAGATCACTGATTAAATGAACTGAGGGAGTAAAAGGGTAAATCTGGTTCCCCTAGGGTTTTTGATGTATCGAGGGGATAGGAAAGAAGAGGCAAAGACCAGTGTTCTTCCAGAGCCTTTAGGTGGTATAAGAGGCCCAAAGATGAGAACGAGAAAAGACGGTCCTTGAATCTTGGTCTGTATTGTGGTAAGGGAGGCCATTATGCTTGTGACTGTCCTGTTAAACTCAAGGGTCTTTTTCCCAAGAAATCGGTAGCTTTTGTAGAACATGGTGGTTTTTCTGTGCATGGAGTACAAAGGTGTCAAGGAAGGGAGGGCCAGATGTATCAAAGGGTTTTACCCATTCTGTGTCTATGGGAAAATGTGTTCATACATATGGCCCGGAGTTCTCACATGGCTTAGTAGGGTTTGAGGCAAGAGTGCTTTGTCACTTTACCATTACCGTGACGTTGATTGTTTCCGACACAAAACGGACCGTGCTTCCTATCCTGTTGGATTCTGGGGCTACTGGTAATTGTATGGATATCAATTTAGCCATAGCTCATAATATCCCTTGTATACCGAAAGGGGTACCTGAACCAGTTAAAGCTATAGATGGTACTGAATTGTCTTCAGGGTTGATCACCATGCAGACGGAACCCCTTCTGTTGATTTGTGATAACGGTCATTCAGAGACCCTTAGTTTTGACCTGATTGATACACCTGCTTTTGGTGTTATCTTGGGGGTGCCTTGGTTACAATTGCATAACCCCAGGATAGACTGGACTAAACACACTGTTACACTAGATTACAAACATTGTTTACAACATTGCTATAGGGAAGCTATAGAATGGGCCTCTCCGCTTGTTTGTGCTTTTAGCGTGGCTTCTGAGATCACGACCATACCTACTTTGTATCTCCAATACACCAATGTATTTGACAAAATCAAGGCTACAGAACTTCCACCACACCGGAGTTTTGACTGTCGCATTGATTTGGTGCCATGGGCCACACTTCCCTGTAGCCGGATCTATGCTCTATCGGAACCTGAGACACAACATTTGCGTGACTATCGGGATGAAATGTTGTCTTACGGATTCATTAGGCACTCTTCCTCTCCTGTATCTTCCCCTCTCTTCTTTGTGCCTTAGAAGGAGGGAGATCTTCTGGGATGCATAGATTACAGGGCCCTAAATAAAGTAACAGTAAAGAACAAATATCCCTTTCCTTTAATCCCTGTTTTACTGGACCAGCTGCGGCATGCCACAGTGTTCACGAAATTGGACCTTAAAGGAGCTTACCATCTCATTAGGGTCCGTGAAGGAGACAAATGGAAGACGGCCTTTTGCACAAAATTGGGTTTGTATAAATACTATGTCATGCCATTTGTTCTTTGTAATGCCCCTGCAGCATTTCCGTTTTTTATTAACAAAGTGCTCAGGGAGTACCTGGATATAAGTGTTATCGTTTACATTGACGATATTCTGTTTTTGTCAAAAAATCCACAGGATCACAAACACCATGTTAAACAGGTGCTGCAGAAATTTCGAGACAACCATCTGTTCGTTAAACTAGGCAAATGCATGTTTTGTGTGTCCAAAGTAGATTTTTGGGGTTTTGTCATCTCATCTGCAGGGATTCAGATGGACCCTAAAAAGACTGAAGCTATCACCTCTTGGTCCACTCCTACCTGTGTAAAGGATGTACAGGCATTATTGGGGTTCACCAATTATCTGTGTTTTATTACTCATTTCTTGGATAATATCACTCACATTACTAGACTGCTAAAAAAGGGAGTTGTTTTTCAGTGGTCCACAGAGGCACAGAAAGCCCTGGAATTGTTAGTAACCAAATTCACAACAGCTCCAGTGTTGATACATCCTGACAAGCCACTCCCATTCTTTGTGGAAGCGGATGTTTCCCAATATGCTTTGGGTGGGGTATTGTCCCAACGTGATAAAAAAACTGGATTAATACATCCCATTGCCTTCTTTAAATAAATAAAAAAACTCCTCCCAGCTGAACATAACTACATGATAGCTGAGAGGGAACTCTTTGCTATAAAACTAGCTTTTCAGGAGTGGCAACATTATCTGTGGGGGGCACGGCATCCCATTACCATCTATTTCCGACCATAAAAATTTGTAATTCTTCAGTTACACACGTGCCCTAACCCGTCGTCAAATGAGATGGGTGCTGTCCTTCACTGAATATGACTTTATTAACACTTGTCGTCCAGCAGCACAACAAGTAAAAGCAGATGCCCTTTCCCGTATACACGTTTCCCATTTACATCCCACCAGAACTACAGAAGTCGTTCCCCTGATTTCCGAGGATAAGATAGTGGGTTATAGTTCCCATGAATTCCTAATTGATATGAAAGACCTGAAGAAAGTGAATTGGACGCCCTGGTTCACCGATTCTAAGTACACTCTACAGGAAGGGATTCTATACTGTGACTGACACCTTTTTGTACCACCAAATCTAAAAAAAACTCTGTGTTGACATGGTGTCATAGTTCATCATTGTCTGGTCATACAGACATTGCTAAAACGAGGGAAATTTGTCTACACTGATTCTGGTGAGACAGGATTAGGCAGGACATACAGATGTTTGTGTCTTCCTGCCCCATCTATGCTGCAAATAAAACATCACATACACCCCCAGTAGGTCTCTTACAACTACTTGCTATAACCACGGCATCATAGCACACCATTAGTAGAGATCTTCTCACCGATCTACCGAACAATGCAGGGTATAACATTTTTTTTTTAAGATGGCCCACACGCTTATTCAAAACATCATACAACTATCATTTCTGATAGAGACGCACAGTTTATATCCAGGCTTTGTAAAGAGGTATGCAGTACCTTACATATTGACTTACGATTGTCCTTGGCTTATCACCCACAAACTGATGGCCAAACAGAGCGTACTAATCAGACAATGGAACAATATCTACACTGTTTACTATCTATGCTGACCAGTAACTGGATAAAGGCCCTTCCTGTATTGGAATTTGTCTACAACAATTGTATGCATTCAGCTATATGGATGTCACCTTTTTTGAACAATGGGGTTTTATCCAAAAGCTATCCCTATCCAACCCACAGAAGTGGTACCCGCAGTAGACTCTTTGTGTTCCTCATTGATAGACATCTGGAAACATGCACGAGAATAATTACAAGCCACCAAAATGAGCATTAAACTGCAGGCAGACCAGCATTGGCGACCTGTGCCATCATTTGTTCCTGGTTATTTCGTGTGGCTAGCAACCAAAAATCTGGGAGCATCCAGAAAAACTAAAGCCCAAGTATGTAGTGCCCTTTAGAATCCAGTAGATAATACACTCTGTAGCCATGAAATTGGAGTTCCCTACTGAATATCGAATTCATCCTGTTTTTCACAACTCATTGCTTAAACAGTTTGTACCTGCTACACGAAAAGCGCCACCTCCACCTCCCCTGGTAATTGATGGGCGGGAAGAATATGATGTTAACCATATCCCAGATTCAAGAAGACGTCAGGGCAGGTTATTCTATTTGGTGGATTGGAAGGGTTATCCTCCTGAGGAGCATACTTGTGAACCAGCCCATCATGTGCATGCCCGCGCCTTGTGCGCTTTTTCCATTCCCACAATCCGTCCAAACCACGTCCTATGTGAAGGCCTTTGGGGGTACTGTTACATCCCATATGAATACCGGCACAACATAGCATTTCTTTTTTGCCGGTATGTGTGAGGGTTATGGATAATGGTAGGCAGCTTCTTACCTGTTGTACGATGTGAATGGACACTCCCACATCATTGTCCTCTTTCTTTTCTTTGTGTTAGTTACAGAGTACAGTAACTTGTTGATTTCAAGAGCACCCTTCAGCAGAAAATGCTGAGAGGCTCACGTGAGGTTGCAACCCTGGGTTCTGGAGGCGGGACTATAAAACTGCTGCCTATTGGAACCAAGACCCTTGGTTTCGTTTTCCCTTCCGGGAAGGAGTCTTGCCGCATTACCGTGGATTTCCCTCACTACCTGGATTGTGCATCTCCCTCCTGTAAAGCCCGTTGGACCTCCAGTGATTGCCGCATTTTATGGGCATTACATTCACCTTTCCCTTTAGAGTCTGGGAACATCATGTTTGTACCGATTTTTGGATTTCTGACCTTCCGCTCATTTTTTTTTTTTTTTTGGTGAAACTACCTAGGGCTGTACCTCACTTATTTTTGCTACCTATCCAGGTATCCCGACACGCAAGACTTTTTGCAATTGTGACCAGTGCACTGTGTTTTTGTTTTTGTTCATTCTGTTGTTGGAATACTCAAGTCTGTCTGGTGTTTTTTTCTAACTTCCTAGGATACCCTGCCTTAGATTTTTTCGTCTACTTGACTAGGACTACTCCTCATTATCGTCTGGCTGCCATCCTTTTCCGCTGTTGATGAAACAGCTTGGAGTCTATTTGCGCCCTCCTATGATGGTAATAGGAGAAGTGTTTTTGGACATACGCTCCTGGAACACTAAACTTCTTTTATTTTTATTGTATGTCATTCCATTTCCTCTGAGTTTTGGAGTAAATGGTGAGGATACTTCATTTCTTATATCTTTGTATGTGCCAGCCTGATTATCCTGTTGTGAATGAATGCATGATACACTGCATGTCCCTATTCATTTGGTGTTTTTTTTTTGCGGAGTTTTATATAGCGCAAACTAGACCCGAAGGTAACAGAGCGCTTTACATGAGCACCAGTTACGTTACAGACGGACACATTCCTTTTTTTGTTAGGCACGGGGAGATTAAGTGATTTGCCCAGAATCACAGAATGTTGAGTGTCCGTGCCGAGACTCTAACCCGGTTCCCCAGCTCCGAGGTCGACCGCCCTAGCCGTTTGGCCACATTCTCTCCAATGTGTTACCTCTTATTTCTTTAAGGATATGCTCCAGACTTTTCCCTGGTGTGAGGGATCCTAGCCAGGAAACAACACTCCGATCCTTGATACATACCTTGAGTGAGCTACAGCATGGCACACAGAATCCTTTCCTTGTTTTTCCCCTTTTTCCCCCCATCCCCCAGTGTTTCACCGCCCACAGCTGTTATCTTCGTCAGCATGGAGGGTTAAACACTCAGTGAGAGGGAGGACTATCTCTGCTCCTGCAGTACCTGGCTATCAGGTAAGTGGACCTGGCAACACTTACCTCGAGTCCCTGGTCAGAAATAGCTTAGCTTCTCTCTCCTTTATGGCCTGGGGATGCTTACAATCACACTTCCCGCAGGACCTGGAATCATGACGTGGTCCAAGACACCACAAACAGAACCCTGAAACTTTGAGATTGACATCTGTTTGCCACAGGAGTGACAACACTTAAAGCCTCACAGCTTTGGAAGGTACATTATCCCTAAAGAACAAATTACTTACCTTTGGTAATGGTCTCTCTGGTGGACACTTTCTAACCGCAGAATCCTCATCTGTGGATTAGCCCCCAGGCTATAAACTGGATCTGGAAACTCCTGCATGCCACCTGGTGGAATCATGCAGCTATGCACGGACTTCGTTCTGCTCAGGGAGTGACTGGATGGAGCCACATATAAGCGCCACCCATGTGTGCTGATGTCAGTTTGACTCTGCTTGCGCCCTCAGATTCGGAGTACAACACATGCTTGTAGAATAGATACCAAAGCAGTATCTCCCAAACGTCACTTCTTGTCGGATGTCAAGAATAAATTAAAGAAAAGGGCAACCCAGAAACCACTTGCGAGCTTGGGTATTAACTATAGTAAAGGTAAATGGCTAACAAAGGAATCATTTAGAAATCATTATTCCTAAATTTGAAATTAATTGCTTGTCCAAATAATGACAAATAGAATCAAACTGATTGATTAAGTATACAACAAATTATCAGGTGAATAATTCTAAAGACAACTGGCGTACACAATGATTAAAAAATCTCTATATTCTATACATGTATTCAAGGGGTACATAGTAGGCCTGGGCGGTGAACTCCGCTCCGTTCACGGAGTTTTCTGCACTCCGCGGAGCTTGCGGAGTGCAGAAAACTCAGCGTAGTGTAGCAGAGTTTTTTCCCTGCTCGCACTCGGTAAGTTCGCGAACGCGAGCAGCCGCTCTGGTAGAATTTCTACAAGAGCGGCAGGAAGAACAGCGCGAATGGCAGTTCGCACTGCACTCCGCCACTTGCGGAACTTCGCAGAGGTTTTTGTCACTTTATGCGGAACTCCGCGAACTACGCCTAGGCCTGTTACACAGCAGAAAAAAATCCAAACACACATTGACCATGTCCATCTAAATCCGATTAGAAATCAATATTGTTAACCCATTAGTAATAAGTATCAGTCCACAATGAAAATAAACAATTTGTGGATGAAGATCCCATGGTTCTATGACAAGATGTGGACTTGGCGGCGATGTGTCGGTCTTAATTGTCCAAAGTACGCAAGACCATCCTCAGGACAAAAATAGCTAAATGGAAATGGGGAGATGACCCCACATGAACTGATAAAAATATTACAAATATAAAAAAGGGTATTTACAAAAGTACACCTGCATAGAAACAAGTGCCCTTGAGGTGGCAACAGTGTAGCTCACAAGTGTTGCACTACAAGCAAAGCAAATGTGATAGTGCTACAAGACAGAGGTCAATCACTAAAAAGTAGTGATGGATCCCAAAACACCTATACTAAAATGAACAAAAGAAGGTTTCTTACTTTGGGATGTAGATCATAGGCTTCTGTTCCTCAAGAATGATTTATATACTCTAGAAGCAAATGTGCATGGCAACAATCAATCTTCAAGTTTATCATCTCATAGGAAAAAACACAAGATTTAAAATTTCCACTCACCTAACAATTGGATTAAGAATACCTTATGAAGTAATGATAGGTCGCTACAGCAATGATTTATGGGGCAAGCTGAAAATGTAATGTGATCCTTAAAATGCAGGGAAACAAATCCACAGAGTCAACAAACAAAACTAGAGGGAGCATTCACCACTGCTAGATTAATCGTAAAGGAGCTACCGGTCCATCTGTGAGCCATTGTTAAAGTGAAGTGGTACGTTTTTGGCTCCATTTTGACTGTAAAGTTGGTACAGAGTCAGAACTAAACATCTAGACCGCCGTCTCTTGTAGCCAAATTGAATTGGGCAAAAAGATTATTTGCAGAGGGGCTCAGGTCACTAACGGAATAAGGCAGTGTTGATTGTTATTAAAAAAAAAAAGCTTAGAAACTTGAAAATTATAAAACTTATCCAAGCGAGGTGGATCGATAGTAGAACATTTATGCCCATATAATATTGTCGCACTGGACGGCTATGTTGAAGAACAAGAATATACAGTTTGACAATCGCGGCCATCTTTGAAGAGAATGTAAAGGCATCAAATATAACAAGAAATTGCAAAAGAGCCTAATAAATGCAACAAAAAGTGTGTTCCAAAGGTGATCCCCAGCAGTTCTACAAGTAGGATTCAAATACAAAATGTTTCGTTTTATATTAAAACAATAAGCCATAGACTATTTCACAAAAAGAATTTGCCTAGCACATGAGAAAAGACAGATTGAGGAAATATCAACAGGGAATTGGCAAACATGATGAAAGAAACGATTGGCATATCAATCATAAATCATAAGTTGTACAATAAACCATATCATTCGTACGATCAAGGATATAAAAAGTAAAATCATCTAATAATGAAATGAAACAGTCATGACGAAAAACAGATATATATCAATTTTCTTTATTTTAGGCATAAGAAAGGGGGGCATATCAACAACACATCCTTTTTAAATATTGAACGAGGCAAAGAAGATCTGTCGAGAAGATCATTAACCAAAGAAAAATCCTAAACACCCAAAAGGTAGAGAGCAATATTTTAAAAACCTTTTTTATTTCTAACGTTGGCCATTCCACTCCAATGTTTAAGCGCCGTATTACACTGTCCAGCTTCCAAATCCATTTGCTCTACAAACTGTTAATATACAATCAATATTGTTAGCTGTACTGGTTGGTTTTACTACATTGACCACCCCCCATTTCCAGTCTCTAATGAAATTATTGAACTTAGAAAAGTGTTCAATTAGAAGAGCCTGTTCTGTACCTGATACGTGACTGGTGTTGAAGAATTTGTTTCCGTGTAGGTTGTGTAGTTTTGCCAATATACGGTAGGCCACAAGTGCGTTGAATGCAATAGATCACAATTGGTTGCGTTATAGTTGGAAACGTTCTTGATGGTAAAAGTGAGCCCATTAATAACAAAGGTCTTAAGTGCTGGTGATGCTTGCCATACAATGGCCATATTGAAAATGTCCTACGACTGATGGTAAGCTTAAACATTGCTTTATAGTGCTTTTCCTAGGTTCTGTATATACTTTAACAAGTTTGTCTTTTATGTTGTTATATCTCTTAAAGGCAAACGTGTTTATCATGAAAGATGGATTCATCATTTAGTATATTTCAGTGTTTCTGTATGATTCGCTTGATATTGTTAGAGAGGGTCCCAAATGTTGAGACACATACAAGCCTGGAATATTTTGGTTTATCTCTAATTTGCAAGAGGGACTCTCTGTCATTATGCCATGCCCCATTTAATGCTCTCCTTAACAATCAATTAAGATAGCCTCGAGCTTTGAGTTTTTCAAATAATTTTTAAGCTTATAAAAAGTAGTGGTTTTTCCGGTTGCAATTGTGTCACAAACTCAAGAATTGTCCAAAGGAAAGACTGTCTTTTAACACTTGAGGGTGGTGACTATCATATTTAATAAGCAAGGTATTCTTAGCTGTACGTTTAGTATATAAAGTGGTATATAGTTTACTGTTCTCAACTTTGATGGTTACATCTAAGAAATGTATGCTTGTAGAGTTATATTCAAGTGTGAAATGAAGGCTAGGATTCAAGGTGTTTAACCATTCGTAGAATAGAATAAGTGAATCAGTGTCACCATGCCAAATTAACAGGACATCGTGGATGTACCTTATCCATTTAGTGATCTGAGGTAAATAAGGATTTGAAGGGGCATGAATGAATTTAGATTCAAAATCTGCGACATAGATAATAGCTGTATTTGGAGCTAAAACTGTTCCCATCACCACACCTTTGATCTGCTAATAAAATTGCTCTTCAAAGATGAAGTAGTTACGACTGAAAGCTAACACCACACATTTCAAAATAAATTAAGTGGGAACTTAATGTGTGCAAGTCCTGTTTACACGAAACCATTGCTAAGTTGCAATACTTCAGTTTGGGGGATGTTTGTGTAAAGACTTTCAATGTCCATAGTAACCAGAATATCATTTTGCGGATCAAAAGGAGTTAAACAATATCGATTACTTCAGTTGTGTCAAGAATAAAAGATAGATTATTATTGGCAAAAGGTTTGATGAAAAAAATCAACATACAGAGCTAACTGTTTTAAAATGAAGTTGTAACCTGAAACAATTGGACGACCTGGTATCTTGGCAGAGAGCAGTCAGGCTTACTTTAGAGGCAATGTGTAAAATATTTATTCAGTACTTCAAACATTAATACAGAGAAAACATCACACATGAAAAATCCCACATTAATTTAGAACAATATAGTACATTTTAATAAATAAATTGAGACCAAACCCACAAAAATACAATCAGTAGAACTGGAGATATGCTAATGTAAAGATTGAAGTGAAAATGGCACCAAAAAGCGTAAAGCGCCAAATGGGGTTATCTGGTTGTGCCAGAGTGGCACAAGGTCACAAGTTCAGGCTGGCCACGATGGAGTGCGGGCCAGCTACAGGGACACACTTAGGTGCGCTGAACACAGTAGCATATTCCTGGTTGCAAAGAGATGCGGAGTCCTGTGTTGAGGATGCATCGCACAGCAGAGGCCCGTTTGAGGAGAAGCTCATGGGGCAGGGGTTCCGATGGGCTGCGTTGGGTGAGGTGATGTTCTTGCGTGGAGGTGTGTCGGCTTCGACGGGTCATGCAAAGTCTTTGCGCTGGGGGAGTCCACGCAGCAGAGGTGATACGTTGGTTTCAAGTGAGATGCATCGAGAAGGAAGGCAATGAGCCCGTTCTGCGGCTCGCTGTGGAGGAGATGCGTCAGTTCTGCAGGATCCAGATGGGCTGGCAGAGGACCTTCAGGCCCACTTCCAATGGTCAAGGACTGGGGTGGCACCACTTGAGATGGCAGGACTCAGAGATGGCACTGCCCAGGTGCTGGGATCAAGGTTGTTGGAAGCCAATTATATCCCTGAGGCTTCTGATCAGAAGGACAAACCGCTAGCCCTTGGGGTCACTCTAGGGTCCTGGGTTTAGAGATGTAGGCCCAATCCTTCTCACCCAGGCAAGAGGGCACCAGTATATCAGCACAACAGGGCAACAGTAGGTCAGCACAACAGGGCAGCAGGTAAAACACAACAGGGCAACAGTCCTTCAGAGCAGCGGTCCAGCAGTGTGGCAGTCCTTTCACCAGCACATCAGTCCTTCTTCCTGGCAGAGTCCACAGGTCCACTAGTGTACTGAAGAGTGGGTCTAAGGGTCCAATATTTAAACCTGGCACCCACTTTGAAGTGGAAGAGGTTTCTAGAGGTTTTCACCCCGAGGTCTCAGGCATCCCCTTCCTCCCTGTCCTGGCACCAGCTTGTCTGGGGTCACAAAAGACTGGTGACAAACCCATTGTGATTGCTCAGGCAGGACCTTTGTGATGTGAAAGTGTGGTAGGTGACAGCTATCCCCCCCTCCTTATCACAGAGCGGCCCATCCTGCCAACACCTATCTTTCCTTTGTCTCACTGTCTAGGAGCAATATACAAAGACCAACTGCCAGCTACATTCAGTAATGTGACCCAGGATCAGGTTGCAGGAACCAAATGAAATGGTTAAGACAAGAAAATACCACCTTTAGAAAAGGGGTTATGATGCTTGAAAAAGGTTGTGTTGCATTCGAGATTCTGGTTCTTAAATGAACCTTGAGATTGATTCTTGTGTTTTGATTGAACGTTGTGTGCACACTGTGATGGGGCTCCACCCAAGCCCTACATATGAATAGTTTCAGAATTTCTAGAACCTATGTTCTAGACACTGCATGCACTACTATGCCCAAAAGGGCTGCCGGCTAGTCCTGTCTAATCCACTTATACTTGAATCTTCCAAAAAAAAGTCAAATGTCATACTCTGTATGAGCAATTTGTAAAATATGTCATTAACAATTTCTGAAGCACACGCATCTCAAGTTAAAAGCAAATGCAATAGTATCAGAGAACATGAACACAGTAGTATGGGCTTTGTTTCTTCTTTAATGCATCAGGGTCTTCCACTCCCTTAAGCCAACGCGTTTCGTTGTTGCTGGGTATGAGCCCTACGTCTTCCTCAGGGCTGGAAGTAATACAAATACCGAAGTTGTAATGCAAAATTAATTCACAATGTCTTTACAATGGGTGCAAGCCCAAACAGCAAACCCTGTGCAAAGGATCTAGTCAAAACAACATTTGTGCCCAGAAGCAGAAAGCTCCAAAGTGAATATAGAATATTGTCTACTAATCACAACATATTCAAAATGTATATCCAGATACATAATTCATGATTCAACTCATTAAAGTAACTTCAAATTCAAAAACAATCAATTTCAAAATTGCCCCCTATTGTGTCTGTGAAAAAACTAAATCATATTCCAGCAATTGTGCTAATTAGAATTTGAAACCCCATGTGAGTCACATGCTCCCCATGAAAACCAATACCCGGGAGACATGCTGTACCTTGTAGGATTAGTCCAGATCTGTATCTGTGAGGACCAAAATATGAGAATATATATAAAAGGTGCTTGATAAGCATGAGGCACAGGTCTTACAATACAACAAATCTTAATCCTAAACTGCAACACTTCAAATTATAGAACAAGGTGGTCCTTACCTCTAGGTAAATTCATGCAATAATATTCAATAAATCTGTCCCAATTCAAGTGTGTAACGTAGAGTATTCAAAATATGTAATTAATTCACATGAACAACCGACCCTGTGGGGAAATGCAATACGACCATTAAATTAACCGCCCGAGAATAAAAAAAGTACAAGCCTAATCTATTCATCACAAATTCCTTACCGCAGTGTTAATGCAGTGGCGGTATATTACGATAGACGCTCCCAATTATAAGCTCAGAACCTTGAAGTACGAGACACCGGAGAAAATAAACTCTGAAGATAGTAGCAGGTCCCTGAAGTACGGGGAAACCTGCAAAATCAATTACAAATCGGCAAGATTAATGCCACGTAAATGATGAGGTCTCCCTGGCCATACGACAAAAATTACATAAACACGTACCTGAAAGCTGGCAGCCGTACCCGAATACAGGCAAAAGCAAACTGCCGCCCGCGTCAGTTAGAAATATACCGGAACGTTAGAAAGCGAGGAAGTGACACCTCCGTTCCGAGCAGAGTCAGCGCCATCTTAAAGTGGTGAATCTAAATATTTAAAGTTCAAACGCCATCTTAAAGCATAAACAAAGCAAAACAACCCCATGTATCCGGGCATATATAATTAATAGTGTGACTATATCGGAACCAGACTCAAGTGAAGGAGAATGATATACAATACAACGCAATACCCGTGCCTCATTCGGGTAAAATATACAAGTGCAAGCATCACTGATGAAATACATTCAGCGCCATCTTGGAGTATCAAAACCTATTTATCTGCAAAGGCGCATTCTAACTAAATTGCATAATATGACCTCACTTTTCAGTAATATGCAATTGTTTTTCAATTCACAAAAAGTAATTATCAATGCATATTAGTCTCATTAATAAAGTAATTAAAAACCTCAACTTCATGCTTAGTCCCTGAGGGACTATGACAAAATAGAAGTGGCATTAGATTAAGTTCAAAGCGTTAGATCTGATAAATGCTCAAACAATTGAAAAGACAGTCCGAGGGTGTAAGGCTTATATTGGTGTTACTTAATATGTATGTCAAGCTTATGAAATCTCTATCAGTCTAAATAATCCAGTTAAAATGTTAGGTAGAAAACTTCAAAGCAAGATACAGATCAATGATTAATCACCCAAAAAGTATTGCAGTTCATGATCAAAGTTAAGGCCGTCCTCTACGGCCCTAAGACGCATGATCCACCTTGCCTCATGCCTGCGTAATTTTAACTCCCTATTGCCACCTCGTGGATCTTGCTTAACGTGTTCTATGCCATAGAACAAAAATGTCTTATTGGGACCCTGGGCAGTGCAATTGTGTACATGCTCTGCAATGGGATATCTCATATCATTCTGTTTTATTGCACGCATGTGTTCACTAACACGATCTTTCAATGCCCTTATTGTGCTCCCCACGTAAATTTTGCCACACTTACATGAAATAATATATATGACATATTTTGTACCACAATTGATGTTAGTAAGTATAGTATACATTTTATCCTTGTTGCCTCTGAATTGTTTAGTTTTATCCTGTGCCCATCTGCACATCCCGCAGTGACCACATTTAAAGAATCCCTTAGAGAACTGCATCAACCAGGGTTCAGACTGTATCTTGAGTGGATAGCTAGGACTTAATATTGTACCAAGTGTTCTGCCTCTCCGGAATGTGATCTGTGGCTTTTCCGTTATGAATTCTTGCAGTGTTTTATCCGCCTTCAAAATATGCCAGTGTTTATTCAAGCTCTTACGTAAGGTGGTACTCATGTGTGTGTAATCTGTAATCATTCTAATTTCCGTTGGGGATCGTTTGTCTGCTTTAGTGGGTTTCAAAGTAGAAATACGTTTGGTCCTCAGGGCCCTTTCTTTAGCTGTTAGTGTATCTTTCTTGGGGTAGCCTCTCTGAACAAATCTTTTCTCCATGTCGTTAACAGAAGTTAGGAAATGTGATTCCTCACTGCAATTGCGTCTTGCTCTGACCATCTCCCCGAAAGGAATTGCCTTTATCAGGTGTCGGGGGTGGGCACTGTTCGCATGCAAGACGGAATTGCAGGACGTGGGTTTGCGATACATCTTACTCTGTATTTGATTATCCTTGATGTATAACTCTACATCAAGGAATACCACACTAGTAGTACTAGAATGGGTGGTAAACCTGATATTCATGTCATTAATATTCAGATAATCAATGAAATCCTGTAGCAGTTGCTCAGTGCCAGTCCATATTATGAGGCAGTCGTCAATGAACCGCCTCCAGTAAAGGATATGTTCATTCCAACGACTGCCTGCCGAGCCCCAGATCATCACCTACTCCAACCAACCCATAAAAAGATTGGCATAGGCCGGTGAAAACCAGGAGCCCATGGCTACACCTTGAGTTTGTTTAAACCACTCATCTTTAAAAAGGAAGAAATTATTACACAGGATAAGTTCAGTCATGACCAGAAGCATCTGCGTATGTTCCCAAAGGCTGGCAGTCCTCTTAGATAAAAAGTGACAGATCGCCTTCAAACCTGATTCGTTCCGTATACTAGTGTATAGTGATACTACATCGAGAGTCACCAAAATCATGCCAGGGTCCCATGTAATGTCCCCAAGTATATTTAAAATATGTCTCGTGTCCTTAATATATGAAGATAGATTTACCACTATAGGTTGCAGGAATATATCCACAAATTGTGACATAAGTTCAGTAGGTCCCCCGATCCCTGATACAATGGGCCTCCCCGGTGGAAATGGGAGGTTCTTATGGATCTTCGGCAGCGTATGCAGACACGGGTACCTCGGGCGGTTCACTTTAAGATATAAAAACTTATCAACTAACAGACAATTATCATGCCACTTGTTGAGATACCCATTGATAGTAGTCACCAGTGAGAACATAGGATTACGAGGAATTTTTTCATAACATTGTGTCGTTCAATTGTAAATAGATCTTCTGTTCATAGTCGATTCTATTCATTACAACTATGGTCCCCCCTTTGTCTGCCTGTCTGATAATTAGATCTGTGTCCACTACTAATGATTTGAGAGCCTGCCGCTCGTGTTGTAAGATTATCCTTAAAGCGTCCAAAAGAGGGTCCATTTTTAGCAATACTGTCATCCAAGCCATTAATCACCAAACTGTGAAAAATTTCCAGATTGTTGCCACTCGTCAGGTTAGGAGACCAGCGAGACTTAGTCTTAAGACCACTAGTTATTGTTAAGTCAGGTCTAATATCTAGATCTTCCAATACCCTCCCAATCGTGACTGGGTCTTCCTCCAACTCTGTAATTGAGAGTAGATTAACAGTATCTTGGATATCCTCAATAGTTAATACACTAGACACCGTGTTATACATTGGTGGAATTACCTCTTTATTTTGCTTAGGATTCATTGCAAAATATTTTTTCAATTTCAGGCGTCTTATAAATTTGAACAAATCAATTTTGGTATCACAGATATCACCTCTGTAATCAGGGCAAAATCCCAAACCCTTTTTAAGTAGAGTGGTCATATCTTTAGTGAGTGTACGATCCGATAAATCTACCACCTCTACCTCATTGATGTTATCTAGGGCTATTCCTTTTTGTCCCAGGATCGTGTCTTCATCCCTGGTCTGTTGCCTTCCGCTACCACCCCTTTTACCATGCCTGGTTTTCTTGTATTGCCTACTCTCCTTGTTTGTTCCTTGTTCCCCCTCTTGATGCGGTTTACCTCTTGCATAAAGGAGGAATTCCCTAAAGGGTGTAGTTGTCTGACTACTGTTCCTGATCCCCCATCCGTATCACTCTCACTTGTAGGGATCATACTCAGAGAGGTGCTACTAGAACTAGTGGAAATGGGTTCAGACGATTGTTTGTTCTTATCCGTCTGAATGAGGTAATCATATTTTTCGAAAAGGTAAAAACCCTCCCACTATTGTAATCCAACTCATCCCACTTCAGCTTGCGGGCCTTCCTCTGCTTTATGTCATTCTGATGGTTGGATAAAACCATTTTAAGGATATCGTAATTCTTGGTCGTAGCCTCTGGCAGATTCAAGGCTGCAATCTCACCCTCCAACTGAGCAATTTCAGTTTGCAGTTTAATCACTTTCCTATCAGCGTTTTCAATCAAGATATCTATTAGTTGTGGTCACTGCGGGATGTGCAGATGGGCACAGGATAAAACTAAACAATTCAGAGGCAACAAGGATAAAATGTATACTACACTTACTAACATCAATTGTGATACAAAATATGTTATATATATTATTTCATGTAAGTGTGGCAAAATTTACGTGGGGAGCACAATAAGGGCATTGAAAGATCGTGTTAGTGAACACATGCGTGCAATACAACAGAATGATATGAGATATCCCATTGCAGAGCATGTACACAATTGCACCGCCCAGGGTCCCAATAAGACATTTTTGTTCTATGGCATAGAACACGTTAAGCAAGATCCATGAGGTGGCAATAGGGAGTTAAAATTAAGCAGGCATGAGGCAAGGTGGATCATGCGTCTTGTAGGGCCGTAGAGGACGGCCTTAACTTTGATCATGAACTGCAATACTTTTTAGGTGATTAATCATTGATCTGTATCTTGCTTTGAAGTTTTCTACCTAACATTTTAACAGAATTATTTAGACTGATATAGATTTCATAAGCTTGACATAAATATTAAGTAACACCAATATAAGCCTTACACCCTTGGACTGGCATTTCAATTGTTTGAGCATTTATGAGATGTAACGCTTTGAACTTAATCTAATGCCCCTTCTATTTTGTCATAGTCCCTCGGGGACTATGCATGAAGTTGAGGTTTTTAATTACTTTATTAATGAGACTAATATGCATTGATAATTACTTTTTGTGAATTGAAAAACAATTGCATATTACTGAAAAGTGAGGTCATATTATGCAATTTAGTTAGAATGCGCCTTTGCAGATAAATAGGTTTTGATACTCCAAGATGGCGTTGAATGTTTTTCATCAGTGATGCTTGCACTTGTATATTTTACCCGAATGAGGCACGGGTATTGCGTTTTATTGTATATCATTCTCCTTCACTTGAGTCTGGTTCCGATATAGTCACACTATTAATTATATATGCCCGGATACATGGGGTTGTTTTGCTTTGTTTATGCTTTAAGATGGCGTTTAAACTTTAAATATTTAGATTCACCACTTTAAGATGGCGCTGACTCTGCTCGGAACGGAGGTGTCACTTCCTCGCTTTCTAACGTTCCGGTATATTTGTAACTGACGCGGGCGGCAGTTTGCTTTTGCCTGTATTCGGATACGGCTGCCAGCTTTCAGGTACGTGTTCGTGTAATTTTTGTCGTATTGCCACGGAGACCTTATCATTTACGTGGCATTAATCTTGCCGATTTGTAATTGATTTTGCAGGTTTTCCCGTACTTCAGGGACCTGCTACTATCTTCAGAGTTTATTTTCTCCGGTGTCTCGTACTTCAAGGTTCTGAGCTTATAATTGGGAGCGTCTATCGTAATATACCGCCACTGCATTAACACTGCGGTAAGGAATTTGTGATGAATAGATTAGGCTTGTACTTTTTTATTCTCAGGCGGTTAATTTAATGGTCGTATTGCATTTCCCCACAGGGTCGGTTGTTCATATGAATTAATTACATATTTTGAATACTCTACGTTACACACTTGAATTGGGACAGATTTATTGAATATTATTGCACGGATTTACCTAGAAGTAAGGACCACCTCGTTCTATAATTTGAAGTGTTGCAGTTTAGGATTAAGATTTGACGTATTGTAAGACCTGTGCCTCATGCTCATCAAGCACCTTTTATATATATATTCTCATATTTTGGTCCTCACAGATACAGATCCGGACTAATCCTACAAGGTACAGCATGTCTCCCTGGTATTGGTTTTCATGTGGAGCATGTGACTCACATGGGGTTTCTAATTCTAATTAGCACAATTGCTGGAATATGATTTAGTTTTTTCACAGACAATAGGGGCAATTTTGAAATTGATTGTTATTGAATTTGAAGTTACTTTAATGAGATGAATCATTAATTATGTATCTGGATATAAATTTTGAATATGTTGTGATTAGAGGACAATATTCTATATTCACTTTGGAGCTTTCTGCGTCTGGGAACAAATGTTGTTTTGACTAGATCCTTTGCACAGGGTTTGCTGTTTGGGCTTTCACCCATTGTAAAGACATTGTAAATTAATTTTGCGTTACAACTTCGGTATTTGTATTACTTCCAGCCCTGAGGAAGTCGTAGGGCTCATAGCAATGACGAAACGCGTTGGCTTAAGGGAGTGGAAGACCCTGATACATTAAAGAAGAAACAAAGCCCATACTACTCTGTTCATGTTCTTTGATACTATTGCATTTGCTTTTAACTTGAGATGCGTGTGCTTCAGAAATTGTTAATTGTTTTCTCAATCTATTATTGAATTTTGGGGAATTAGGGTGGATTTTCCCTTTTTGGATGCACCGCAAGATATATGTAACTGCTATCACTATATAAGTTGGTTTGAATACTATATGAGCCCCTGATTACCCTCTACACCCAACTTAGTGATTCTTGTAAAATATGTAATTATTATTTGTTTGTAGAGATCCCTCATGAAGGGTGCCTTAGACCTGAAATGCATTGGGTTGGACTGAATGGTCATTCACAATAGAACATTGTGGCCTACATTTTTTGGAAAATTCACATCAAGAATTCGCTACTAAAAAATAAATTACTGGATTAAAGAATTGATTCATCCAGTTACTTTGTGTTACATTTTGTTTACCAAATAACATTTGTTAAGGTTTATGTATAAGTTTGATTAGACAGGACTAGCAGGCAGCCCTTTTGGGCATAGTAGTGCATTTAATGTGTAGAACATAGGTTTTGGAAATTCTGATACCTTTAGAAAAGTGCCATTTTCAGATTGTGACTAAAAATGCGACTTTACTATTGGGATTTTAAGTGTAATCCTTTAGACACCAAACTCACCCTGTCTACCTGCAACCAATTGTTAGTTATAACTTACTTAATGTAATAAGGTAACTCTGATGTTATCTTATGGTAGAGGTAAGCCTCGTAGTAGTGAGAAATACATTTAGGAGTTTTTCACTACCAGGGCATGTGAAACTTAAAGGTGCATGTCCTACTTTTTAAATGCACTGCACCCTACCCTCTGGGCTGGTCATGGCCTGTCCTAGGTGTGACTTTTATGTATTAAAAAGGAAGTTTTGGGCCTGTCATAAGGTTTATTTTGCCAGGTTGAAATGGCAGTTTACAACTGTACACACAGACTGCAATGGCAGGCTTGAGACATTTTAAAGTACTGTTGAAGTGGGTGGCACAATTAGTGCTAAGGTCCCACTAGTAACATTTAATTTACATGACCTGGGTACATGTAGTGCCACTTTACAAGTAAATTAAATAGGCCAATTGGGCATAAGCCAATTCCACTATATTTTAAGGAGAAAGCACAAGAACTTGTCAATGGTTAGCAGTAGTAAAGTGTGGAGAGTCCTAAAGCCAGCAAAAACAAAGCCAGCTAAACAGGAGAACTGAAGGCAAAAAGTTAGGGGAAACCTACGCCAAGGATGCCAGGTCTAACACCTTCCATAAAAGAGGTTTGGGTATTTTTGGGAGTTCGAGACTACAACAGAAGTTTCATACCTTCTTCTTAACCTATAACTTCACTTCTGAAAATGAACTTAAGGTAGCATGGAGACCCCATGAAGAAGCTTTTTCATGTCTCAAACTGCCATCTGAAGAGAGCAAGTGATTCAATACTCTGACTTTCAATTACTGTTCATATTACAAGCAGCCACTACAGTTGTAGAACACAGGAGATTCTTATCCCAGGAGTTTGACAACAGCCTTCACCCACTAATATACTATATCAATTACAATATGAACTAGCGTACTGCAATATTGGAAAGGAATCTCCATCAAAGAGCAGCAGGGTCTGTGGGAAATCTGTTGGGTAGATGGTTCTTTATATACTGATCACACCCCTCTCATCTGGCTTTCTCTCAATAAATACACATATCCCAGAATCCTACTCCTCTGGAAGCTCTTGGCACTGCAACCCTATTCATTTTAGGTGATTCACCTGGAAGGTACCTTTCTGGGCAACACTGATTTTCTTTTAAACTGTCCGATCATCAGACTTTAGAGAGTCCCATACATGGGTCACTGACCCTTTTTATCAAGCACTGCCTCGCTCAGGATATTGGGGTCTCAGCAGTCCAACCTGAAACTGTGATGGAATACAAGCGATGCTGTCAAATTGCCATAGTATCAACAACAGCGGATAACATGGGGTCCCTTGGCCCAGGTAACAGCACTGATGGAAGAGACAGACAGACAATCTTTTTGGTCTTATTCTGTCAGAAAAGAAAGACGTCAAAAGCTCACATACCTGGACGAGGATACAGAGAAATAAAGCAGTTCTGTTCCTGCCTACTTTGATCCCATGGCCATTGGAGCGCATTAGAAAGAAGTAGGGAATGACCTCTACATAAGGGATAAAGACTGAAATCCAGCCCATTTGCCCTATGTTAATCCCAAATGCAGCCTTGAAAATACCCTTAATGGAGAGATATGAGGAGTTTATGGGGAAAACATCTACTCTAGGTTCCTATATAAACCAAGAGAATGAGGTTAATGGGAAAATGGGGACAGGGAGGGGAGTAAATCACAGGATTCCAGGATAGGATGGTGAATCATCCTTTCTCCTTATCTCAAGTGCTGTTAGAAATACCACCACTATCATCACTTATCTAACCAAGTCACTCCTATAGTTATAGAACCAGGACTATTGATGAGAAACTAACAAGAGACTGATCCTTATTTTAGTGGGCACACAACAAAAGAATCAATTTTCACATTGACTTTGTATGAAGAAAGACATTGGAAGAAGGGTATAAAACTATTTTCTTCAGCAGCGATTCCATAATGTGAAAATACAAATTCAATGTACTTCTCGGACACCTTCATTTTTGGTCCTTCAAAGTGCAATGCACCCACTGAGGTTTAAAAAAAGAATCTTATTTAATATCTTGTTCTTTCCATCTGTTTTCAAACCACAATTACTCCTCATGTCACCTGTAGGGGGAGGGGCATTTTTCTCTCACTCTTCATTTTTGTTAGTCCTTCTGCTGAAGGCTCTCAAACTCTTAATGTGTTCTTTTTTAATGTTATTTTACATATTTTATAGTTAGTTATTTGTCCGATTCAAGTGTATTGGTGAAATAAAAATAAAATGTGTCAATTGTAGGTCATAAGCCACCTACCTGAATCCCAGATGATTGTAATGGGGTGGCAACGCTAGTTCCAGAATCCTCCCGAGACTTGCCCTCGGTATACAGGAGCAGACACTGCTCCAGTGGCAAATCCCAGGGGGAAGGGGTTGATATGGGGAGAGCGTGTAGAGTCAAAGATGCTGTGGTTAGTCTACTCAAAAGCAACAGTGCAGCAGCCATTCCCACCAGTCTGATGAATGGTACCAGCAGATATGGTACATAAAAACAAACAAATAATAAGGCTTTAGTCTAGTATTAACTCTATCTCTTAAGGATTCACCTCACCAAAGGTTTTCAAATCTCAACCAACCTTTAGTTTTGTTGTTGATTATCCGTAGAGGCTGTTCAGAGCCTGTCTTAGGGGTGACTTATGTATTAAAAAGGAAGTTTTGGGCCTGGCTTATTTTGGTTCATTTTGCCAGGCTGAAATGGCAGTTTACAACTGCACACACAGACTGCAATGGCAGGCTTGAGACATACTTCAAAGGCCAGTCCTTGAAGTCTTTCCCACTTCAAAGGCGAAACTGGGTATCAGTACTGGGCTTCTGACACCACCACTTAAGTGCACTCCTGCACCTGGACTCTGCCATCTATGAGTCTGCCCTATTAAGTGGTGCCACCCCAGTCCTGGGCTTTTGTAAGTGGGCCTAAGGTGCTTTTCCAATGGAATTGAGCCATCCTCTGCTGAGTGACGCATTCCCAAGCGGAACAGAATTATCCCCTTGGCTGAGCAGATCATCTTCGAGCAGAACCGACGCATCGCTGCTGTTGCATGGATCGGACCCGTCGCAAAAGACTTGCATCGCCGCTGCATCCCGCATCTGGGACCGACGCATTGCCTGCGGAACCGACACACTGCGCCTCTTTTCCTGACGCAAGAGCCTCGCAACCCTAGTCAATGAAAGCCTAAATGATGCTGAACCTCCGCATCGCAGCTTCACTACTCATCGGAACCGACGCATCGTCTTCACTGCACCTCGCATCCTTGACACTGGCCTTTGCATCGCAAGCTCCATTGACAAGATTCTCGAAGCATCAGAAACTTGCACCGCAGCTTCGTCCCATCTCAGAACCGATGCTCGGCTGCGTGATGCATCATCGAAGCAGATCCACGCATCGAACAGCAATCCGGATTCAAGGTACTTTGTTCAGCAGGCCTAACTGGGTCCCTGTAGCCGGTCTGTGCTCCATCGCGGTTGGCCTGAACTTTTAACTTTGTCCTGGTCCAGCGTGACCAGATACCCCGAATAGCTCTTTTTGCTTCGAAGTGCTATTTTTCAGTTTAATCTTTAAAATTCAATATCTCAAGTTCTACTTATTGGATTTTTGCCGTTTTAGTCTTGTTTTATTTATTAACTCAAAGTCTATTTTTCTAACCTGGTGTGGAGTTTTTTGTGTGTTTCGCTTTCACCGTTTTACTGTTTGAAGTGTTGCACAAATATTTTACACATTGCCTCAAGGTTACCAGAGGGTAAGCACAGGTTCATTTAGGGTGTACTTGTGCTTCCCCAGACTAGGTGGAACTGAATTTCTAACACTTCCATATCACCAGTGGAATACAGTGCATTTTAAATTTCCCCAATGCATTTCGGACCACATACGGTCCTTTGTTAGGGGGTGTCCTAAAGAATTTTAAAAAAGCAATTTTGTTTGAAACATGATTGACAGATATACTACACCATAAATCAATAGTAATAAGATATTTATATATTCTCTGATGTATACTGCAGCACCTTTCGTCAATATAAAGTACATCAGAATATAATGCGTTAACATCCTACCGCCTAGATGAGCAAAATATAGGTATGTTTCTCGTTTTACATACAAAATCATGCAACATCTCCTCTCTGAAGTTTAACCTAGAACAACTCAAAAAACATGATCGAACTCTGGGAATTATGAGAACTTTAAACTCATATTGACAAATATTACCATCTACAGTAAAAAACTAATGGAGGTAGTTGTATTTGTTAATGTGAGTTTAAAGTTCTCATAATTTTCGGAGTTTGATCAAAGAACATATAAATGCCATCCTATTATTATTGATTTATGATATATTTTTTGTTGATTATGTAGTATATCAACCATGTTTCAAACAAAATGTATTTTTTGGGGTTCTTTAGGACACCCTGGATGAAGGACCGTATGTGGTCCGAAATGCATTGGGGAATTTGAATTGCACTGTATTGCATCAGGGATTTGGAATGCACATTTGGATACGTTTATCGTGAACACAATAAACTAAAAAATAAAGACATGGAACAATAATTGGAAGCAAATTGACTTTATTGATTATCAATTGAATACAATCAGGACTAAACAACTGTGTACCTAAGGATCATATAAAGAAACCCAAAGGGAAATTTGAGTGGTCCAGGTTCAGGACTAGTGCTCCGTGGTTATTTCATTTTTGCACCTAAGATCAGGTGACACCCCATAAACACATCGTTAACATTTGAAATTACATCAAGACATTTTAAATGAAATGAGTGCGCTGATATCAATATTTAAGACTTTTAAACTAACCACAGGTGCTCAACTCACACTCACTCTTCCATTTAACTATAGGAAGCAACTTCAGTCCTTGCAATACTCGCCTTGAACAGTTTCTGCTTCCTCCAACTGCTGTTTTCCCTTAGAGGATATTGGTCTTCTAAAGGCTGGTTTGATGGGAAAGCACATTTATAACTACTTTGTAAAAATTTATTTTGACATATATGTGTATGTGCACATATAGACTCAGCAAGACCTAAATGAAAGTATAGATTTCACATAGACTTATAGGACTTTCGAAATCTCATGGTATTTGGTAGGGAACTCCAATAAGTCTGCAATACTTTATGGCCTCTGCAGTCAGTAGTGGTGTGATTGAGCAGGGTCGTGGCAAAAAGTAAATTCTGCGCAGAACATTATTTGACATTGAGCCAAATTAGCCTGATTTCCTTTCCCGATGAATACATTATAATGAAATAAATGTAGTCTTGGTACTGAGGCCTCATCAATTATTTTAGGTGTAAGACTGTAATTGTAATATTATTCATATAGCGCTTAACACCACTGTTGAGGCGTTGAAGCGCTTTTCGGCGCGTAGCATGCTACTCCGGCACCCAAAGTGTATTAGTGGTGGATTACTAGAGGAAAAATAAGTTTTTCATTTGAGTGGTGGACTTGTTAGTTGGATTGCATAGGATAAAGGGGGGATAGAGGAGGTAAGAATCTAGAAAGTGTTATTTATGAGATCATAGTAGTAAAATAAGGTTTGGGATGAGTCAAAGGAGGGATAGAGGAGGGAAGAGTCTAGAAAGTATTATATGGGAGAACATAGTAGTAAAATAAGGTTTGGGATGAGTCAAAGGAGGAATAGAGGGAAGAGAAATAAAGTGCTATTTGGGAGATCATAGCATGTAAATGAGGTTAGGGATGAGTCAAAGGAGGGACAGAGGAGGCAAGAGTCTAGAAAGGGTTATTAGGAAGATCATAGTAGTACAATCAAGTTTGAAATAAGTCAGAGAGTGGAGGTTGAGGATATATTGAAAGACGTATAGGATGAGAACTAGACTAATGAATTGCAGAGTTGAAGGTTATTTTACCCACATTGGGAGTAAAGTAATAAATATATAAATAATTACATAGAACGGTATACATGTATATGGAAAATAATAGATATAACATTGTATTAATAAAGTTCCATATGAACAAGCATGAATCAATAGAGACTCAGAATTGCAAGTGTTGCTGTACATAAAGCTAATGTATTTACATATATGTTTATTAAATTCTTTTGTGATATTTTATGTTCTTTAAAATGTATATCTATTTTTATAACTTCCCTCCGTATTTCAATAGTGAAGTACTTATAGATACAATTATGATATTTACACATTGTGATAGATAAAATAAGACAGAGACCCATAAGCATATAATCCAGTAACTTATTTAACTTATCACACACTGTGATAGATAAAGAATAGAACAGAGACCCATAAACATGCAATCAAATAACTTCTATGTAAATTATGCAAAGGCCTATATACATGTTAAGCATAATAAATATATAAATATTGATATATTAACTAGAAGTAATATATACATTTTCTACGGAGACCTATAAAAATAGCTATATATTTTTAAACCATAAGTGGTATATATTTGTACAAAAAAGCATGTCTAAATACCTATGTATAATCAAATTATACACGTTTACATGCACAGGCATATGCTACACATTTGTGTTTGAGTATGGTGGTCATGTAGAAAAGAGCCAGGTCTTGAGTAGTCTTCTAAAGATAAGACAGTTTCCGTGGAGCTAATGTTTGGGGGCAATGAATACCATAGTTTGGCTGCTTGAACAGAGATGGGGTGTACAGCCCATTTTTTTTAATGTAAGCTAAGGTTTTGAGGCGAGGTGCCAATGTGGAGCGGGGGTTCCTTAGTTGTACGTAGGTAGTGATTTTATTCTTGATGAAAAGTAGTCCTGTTCCATGTATTGCTTTGTGGGTGATACAAAGCAGTTTGAAGGTAGATATTCTGGCAACTGGTAACCAAGGTAGAGCCCTCAAGGCAGGGGAGATGAGGGCTTGTGGCTTTACATGTAGAAGTAGTTTGGCAGCAGAGTTCTGAATTCGTTGTAGTCTTTTCATAGTTGATAAAGATGATCCCTGGTAGAGGCCATTGGCGTAATCAAGGTTAGACAGTACAAGAGAGATAGTAGCTTGGACCTTGTGCGGAAATCTTAGGTGGGGGAAAATTGCAGCCTGAAGAATTCTCTGGATTCACATGCTGCACATCCACTCTGCTATCCAGCACCCAGATCCGGAACCACACCACGTCATCCCCCTCTCCTTAGATGTCGTCGGCCACCACCTGATAGTAAGCCATCCCCCCACACAACACCAGTATGTTCAGTAAAAAACCAACAAAAATAAAACAAAGGACTAGTTGATTTCCGTGCAGAACATATATGCTCATCCAGTTTTATTTTTTTAAATACAAAAAGGGTGCATTAAACTAAAACTTGTCAAATTGTAGACATCACAGTCCACTAGTGATGAAGCTAATTTAGAATTTATAAGATTGTGTGTTTAAATAACATTGACACACAGATAATGGAATTGTGCTCTATTTTCATAAAGAACCATTTAAAAGTTGACATGATTAGGCCTCAGCTTTATTTGCAGTGTCCTACACTGCACATTTTAAAAGTACTTTCTGCTTTCTCTGTCTATGCACGGAGTTAAAACGTCCTTCGGTATTTAATAAATTGTGTGTTTAAGTTTGCACAAGTGCACCGCAAAACAAATATTGGGTTTCAGCCTGAATGCACTGAAAAGTTGGCTTTTAAAAGCTGCAGTGTTCATGATTTAGTTCATGCCATGTTTTTCCTTTACTTTGTTAACTAGACAAAATGTGCTCTCTCCTGTGGAAATGTTTATTTTAGCTGTAACAATTTCCGAGCCAACTGCCTGCTGCCAGAGGAACACACAATTACAATGTGTTTAAATGTGTTTTCTTCACGAGTAGAACTGTGGTTTATTCATATTTTCAAGCAGTAATACTATGTCATTTCCACTTGAATGTAGGTTAAAAGTCCTAATTGTTTTATTAAGTTGGGGTGGGAGGGGGGTTCTAAAGTGAGCTTGTTTTGGTACAAGAACTTCTAAATTATAATTGCTTTATATAAACGTATCTTATTAAGTAGAACCCACACTGTCACTCCACACCACGGTGAGGGCTTGAATCTCTGATGCTGGTATGTTACAAAACTGTTGTAGACAGACTCCATGTCAGTCTTCTTATTGAATCAATACTTGGAGATTTCTCATGATTCTCTGCTGCCTTTAAACTGAGCGGCACCTATGACTATCTGCTCTGGATTTATTATTTGCTTTGCGCTATGCTATATTCGATTCTAGCTGTGACTAGAACAGGGTTCAGCTTCCACTGCCTATGCTGAATTACATTTATTTGCATTTTGAATTGAATAATCATTGCCTTTTGTAATGATCTCTACATTTTAAATAAACCTTTATGGTTTAAATTTGAACCATGTCTTGTGTGGATTTCATTTGTGGGTTCTACTATGTGGGTTCTCTGACTCAACCACCGCCTCTCCTACACTCCCACCAGACATCTCCGCTCAACTGGCCCTAGCCACCATCCCATGGAACCGAATGTCTGCTGCTGGAGGAAGATCCTTCTCCTACCTCGCTGCGAAGACTTCAAACTCCCTGCCATTGCACCTCAGGCAATCATCATCGCTGCCGCAATTCAGGAAGGACCTCAAGACCTGGCTGGTCAACTGAACCGCAGATCCCCCCCACACTCTGCGACTTGAAACCCTAACAGGCGAGTAGTCACGCTTTACAAGAAACATGATTGATTGGGTTTTCTTCTAATTTATGTCAGGGGCTCTTGTTCTTTAGGACTCACAAAGCCCAGATCCATTTTATCGGGACTTTTAATGGCAAAAAGTGCCAACAGTTTTTGGTGTTGCTGACTACGTTGCGGTGGTGTCACAGTTAATTGTGTATTATGCAACGCTAGCTTTGAAGTTGAAATCTGAATTGCATAGTAATCGTTGAAATTGTTTTGATTTGTGTTCAACAAAAATAATGTGTTTTTACTTGGTTAGCAGATTCAAATAAATGTAAGATACTCTAATAAACATTTAAGTTGTCTGCTGAAGGCATGTGGCACCACGTCAAAGTTTATAGGTTTGAGTCCTATAAATTCTTAATGGTTCAGTTGCGTTTGAACTATTTAGGTTCATTTCTTTACACACGGGAATAGACACACTGACTCAAAGATAGATTATTGCGGTTACAATTTATCTTTATACAATTGAACACCTTCAATCTAGAGGCGTTTTTAGTGCGTCTTTCCAAGTTTGTAGTGAATCTGATTTCCATCCCAAATCCCACTTGGCAGACAAGGTAATTGTTTTGTTTGTAGTTTGTGTTTCAAGACTCATTTTGAAATCGTATTGCGATTGGTTGGTTGTTTGTGGTGGTAACTGGTAATACGTATAGTCAATCTACCATTTAAGTGAAAATGGGTGCTGCTCTGAAGAAGTCTAAAATCCCGTTTTTTTGAAGGAGTTACGGTTTCACCAGAGGTTTCACTTGCCCTTTTCAGGTTAATAAACTCAGGACATCATACATATTTATGGCTCAGAGATTCAAATAAGATTACCTCTGATGACAAAAATATGGAAACTCCTTTGAATGGTACTTTTAATGCGTGAAAGATCGAGGACTTCAGGCATGCTATGTATGAGGTAAAGACATAACCTACACGTTTATAATTTGAGGCACTGAAAGAATGGGATCAGGTACCAAATAAGGAGTGCAAGAAAATCATGAAAGGCTAGGTTAAAAACTTAAGCAATTGGTTCGATGTGATATGGTGTATGCAAAAGAAGGCATGGAGAGAAAACATGAAAGAGGGTGTGCAAGTGATTCAGCGATTGTTAAAGAAACATGAAAAGAAAGCAAATGATAAATGATATTAAAAGTGAGAAAAGAAAACTGAAAAAGAAATAGATAGCTTTCTAGCAATTCTGATGAGGATGGATTTTAGATGATTTGTTGAATTTGATACTGCTTACATATAATGATGGAACAAGACTGCAGGAGAGAGGAGCTGGAGAGCAGAGAAATGCTTTGACAGGACCTAGTACATTAGTACTAACACTGAGTGAGCGCTAGACTAAGTAGATTATCATTTATAGACAAAGTTGAATTTTGAGAAATTATCCATGCTACTATTTGTATAGAGTATTATCATATGAGGAAGAATTGAGATACCTGAATACGTTGCTTGTGATGCATAAAAGAAGCTTGAGGAATTGGCAAATGAATATGATGTGAATTGTTATAGAAAGATTGCGTAGAAATTACAGCATTGAAATGAACGAAGATCAAGTCTAATGTATGGGTATGGTGAGCATGAGAAAACATTGGAGACTTTATAACCAGCATAAAAGAGAGGATTTGAAAGGATTTAAAAGGAATTGGTCAGGGTAAAGGGGAAACAACTAAAAGAAATCTGAAAAAGAAAAAAAAGAAGAAAATAGTACAAGACCTGCAAAAAAATTGATAATGTTATCGTAGGATTGTTATAAATGGGGTTTCTGGTTGGCTTGGGTATGCACCTACGCCAGACAGAACCCATCACTGTAGACAGGGTAAGGGAGTCACACACACAGGATAACCCCTGCTCAACCCCTTGGCAGCTTGGCAGAGCAGTCAGGCTTATTCCAGAGGTAATGTGTAAAGTGTTTGCACAACACACACACCAGTGACACGACAAAAAGAGACTCCACACAAGGTTATATAGAAATATCCTTTGTATTGCACGTAAAACACTTTAGACCATAATCACATAAATAACTGTGCCACTAGGCACTTGTCATGACGTTATATAGATCATAAAATCACTTTGCCAACCAGGCAATTGCCATAACATTACAAGTTAGTGCAATCCAGTAAATGCTTGTAGGTTGGACATGCTATAAAACCACCATTACTTCACATCTAAGGCAAATTCTTGAATAATTCAAGTTATCCTGACCTATGCAAGGTAAAAACGACATACATTAGCACACATCAGGGCCTAAAACTGAAGCAAGTTAGGGAATACATAAATCATGTGCTGAGCATATTATGCTTATTCTAGCAATGCAAACCTACATATATCACAACCTCAAGGCATAGTATGCAGTAGTTTGCCCATACAGAGGAAAGAAACCACACGAGTTACCCAACATCTCCATAAATGCATAGGGTGCAGCTTCCCTGCACTCCTACTATACTTTATATTGTAATTCCCACCCACAACGTTGGGCACATAAGTATCTGTGCCCCTATTACAGGGAATACAGTAGGTTCTGGGAATTCCTTTGAATTCCGTGATCGGGGGACTCTGTCGAGGTCTCACCCCGCCCTCACGCCAAGCTCCGGTGTCGCTACTACCATGACAGCCAGGCATCCCCAAAGGTATGTTCCAACACGAGGTAGGGGCAGGCAATGTCGCGGGGAGACCTAGCTGGGACCCCCGGGTTGAGGCAAACACGAAAAGACAATGCCCCCCAGTCAGATGGTTTAGCAACCGCCTGCTGAGTGAGCTGAAAGCATGGGGCCAATGCGGGGAGACCTCACCCAGTCCTTCTCCGGCAGTCACGGCCTCCAGGCAGCTGCCCGCGTCCGTGCGGTGCAGCTGCCAGTCAAGCCCGCACTTCGGCTCTTCTGATCCCAGCAGGGATCATCCTTCCCTCAGAGCAGCCTTGTCGGTTTCGGCAAGGCATACACTGGATATTACGAGACTGCTCACGCAAGGTTGGGCTCCCCCTGCTGAAGTGCAGCGCGACTGACCAGCCCTTCGGGCGACTTCCCACTGTTCAGGGACCGTGACGCTGAGGCCCGACAAACGTGCTGGCGTCAAGAGCAGAGGCAGCGTTACACACTCGCTGCAGGCAGGGGCACAGCCATTTGTTATCTGAGGCTCCTGGTGCCTCCCAGAATGGAATGCTTCTCCTGGCTAGGAAGGCCCCTGCAGGTACAGTAGACAGCAAGCGGCTCACTGATTATCAAGCGCTCAGCATGCACTTGGCTTACATCAGCCTAAGTGCCCAGAGAGGTCAGCACTCTCCCCACTTGGTTAGTCTGCCCACAAAGGAAACCGCCCACCTGGCACTGGCTTTCCAAGTACCACAAGGCAGGATACCAAGCCCTGGGAGATCACTGGGGCCACAGGCAGGGAGCAGGCCAGTACACAGGGTCCTTGCAAGCCAAGAGGCAGTCCTTCCAGCAGGTCAGCAAAGCTCAAGTGGCGGTTTCTCCTGGCAGCATAAAAGCTTCTCCTCTGGTGCAGTCTGTAGTGTAAGCAGCGGCTGGTTATAAGTCCACGCAGTGTCTCATGTCATGGGGTCACAGACCCTGTACCTATAGTTTAAAAGTCTTTATAGTGTGGTCACTTAACACACTTTTCAGAAGTGCACAACACCCCTATTCACATCCCAAGCCCTGGCCCAAGACACAATAAGGGGGGCGGAGACGGCATTGTGAAAGTCAGGCACAGCCCAATTCAGGTGCAACTCCTCCCACCACTCTAAATTCAGACCAGGCCTATTCAGGTGCAAGGGAAACCCCACCCACCCATCTAAATGCAGCCAAGGTCTATTCAGCCCAGCGCTGAGTCACCCAGGAAAGGCAGGACAAACCTCAACCCCCTTTGTGACTTCTAGAGTGAATGCACATCCCCTTTTCCTGTCAGTCTAAACCAGACGTTGAATACACAACCATGCAGAGCACAAAGAACCATTAGCACACAGAAATTAATACTTCTAAAAGTGGCATTTCAAAAATAGTAATAACAAATCCACTTTCACCAGTAAGCAGGATTTATTACTACTATTTCAAACATGGCCACACTACCCCTTTCATATTATAAATTACCACTGAAGCACATAGCAGGGAATTCCCAATGCAAATCTATGAGAGGGCAGCCTCACAGCAGTGAGAAACCAAACAGGCTGTTTGTCACTACCAGGACATGCCATACAGTTAAGGCACATATCCTACCTTTTACCTACACAGCACCCTGTCCATAGGGCTAGCTAGGGCCTACCTTAGGGGTGACATATGTAGTAAAAGGGGAGTTTCAGACGTGGCAACCACTTTACATGCCACGTCAATGCAGCAGTAAACTGTGCGTGCAGGCCCTGCAGCGACAGAGGCCAGAAACAGGTTTGAAAGGCTACTTCAGTGGGTGGCGTAAGCAGCGCTGCAAGCCCACTAGTAGCATTTAAGTTGTTGTTTATGGGATACCACTGCACAAGGGACTCACAGGTAAATTAAATATGCCAAACAGGTGGAGAGCCATCTTATCAAGTTTACAAGAGAGAGCACATGCACTTTAGCAGTGGTAAAGTGCCCAGAGTCATAAAACCAACAAAAACAGGTCAGACAAAATAGAGGAGGAAGGCAAAAAGTTTGGGGATAACCCTACAAAAAGGGCCAGTTCCAACAAGGGTGTTGTCTCATGATACCAAATTATGCAGTCATTTTGTTCTAAATCCCTGCAGAAATAGAGAGGCTCACCATTATAGATTTGTGTCCAGCATGTTTCTCCATTACTCTTAATAAGGGGATATTTAGGATCATATTGAATTTCTTAAATAGGGTGATGGTCTAGTGTCGTTTCCCATAGGCCTATACAGAGAGTTTGTCTCATTTCTCACAAATTCTGAAGAAAGGTGTATAGAGTTTGCATCTGCCTTGAGATTCATACTGAGGAGTAGATTGTGCAGGAAAAACAAGGGAAGCTTGACAGATAGCATTGCTGATCCATCTTACAAAAAATGGTCATAAAGTGTCCCAGACAAAGTTAAATTACTACCAGAGAGAAGTTTGTTACTTGGGTCAAGTGCGTAAAAAAATGACCGAGGAAGGTGTCCACAGAATACATCTTTGCAAATCTGAAAATGAGCCCACTACTAACTCACAAAGAAGTGACTGTTCTTTGGGAATGGTTGGCTACTGTCGTCAGTGGATTCCAAACTGTTCTCTGATTGCAAAGCCTTAACAGAGGCTTACTCACTGTAATGTGAGTGACCAGGTGTCCTGGGACAATGAATACATGAAAGCCTTCCTGGAGCTTAGGCATAGTCTTTGTACTGCACCCATATTGGAGTGCCCGATTATGAAAAATATTTTGTTTATTTTTTCTTGAGTGAAAATTGCTCACATTCAGAATCAACTCAGCAACAGAGAGGGGCATAGCAGCACTTTGGGCTCCCTGAGGAACACTGCTTTAACCTGTCTTGCCATTCAGCAAAGTGAATGGATTGCGATGGCTTATACACTTATTGTGTTTATCCATCCTTCAGTTGAGATTTTGCAGACTCGTACTCGAACTCCGCATATAACAACAGTCGCTATAAAAAGTTTGAACAGATCATTCTTGCAGCTGAGAAAATTTCAATTAAATGTTGCAATACCCTGAATCCCATCACACTTTTGATAATGCCTGATGGGGAAGATAGCAATGATAGAGACAAAGATTATGACCATGATTGCACTGAAGTCACAGAATTGTGTAACAAACCAAAACCAGACATTAAGGATGAACCATGCCAATTTTGGCTGATGTGATTTTATTTGTAGGTGGTTATTATCTGAGACCATCAATGAACATTGAGAGAAGCATATGCGTTTTGCACAAAAGCATACGTTGTTGAAGCATCATACTTGTGTAATGTGCACTGAGAATTAAAAGGTCGTTCAGTATTCAATACATTGTGTGTTTACTTTAGCATATGAAGGTAGCCGCAAAACAAATATTGGGCCCTGTCCTGATTGCACTGAAAATGTGGTTAATGAAATTTGCACTGCGTTCACGATTTTGCTCATACAGTGTCTTTCCTTTACTTTGATAAATAGTCAAAACGTGCTTTGTTCTATGGAAGGTCTTGAAAAATTATAAAAATGTTACCAGACCGGCAGGGCTAGTGAATTGAATAATCTGCTTGACTAATATGCGGTTGACCCATAAACAGACTCTCAAACTGTGTGTTCCTAGAAGCATATTTTATTTTACTTAGTCACCCGTTTCTGTATTGTCACATATGAGAGCACCTACAAATATGTGGTGAGCTCAGCAAGTCTGCTGTACAAAAAACTCATTTGATTTAACAGACTAAACTTTTGCTGCATGTATATTCGGAATCTAGCCCACATTTAGGCTACACAAGACCCCCGACTTGCCTCTTTGTTCACTAGTAGCATTGTCATCAGGGCGGGGGCAGGAGTGTTTCTTAGTTCATGTTTAAAAACTCTCAGTTTCAATAAATATATTAGTACAGAATGGTGTGGTAGTGCACTGTCATTTACAGATAGCTCATTTTCCAATGAAATGGCCACAAACTTTCCCAATAACATGCAATTTTACTCATAAAACTATACAGCGTACGAACGATGTGTCGAAATCGGGCTTCGGCAAATATTTATTATTTGCATATTACCAAGTAAAGTGTTTGGTCCTACTAAAATCTTTATATCTATCATACTTCAGAATTACAAAAAAATTGTTTGCTTAATTGCGGATATATTTTGAAAAAAATTGCACAGTTCATTTACAAGCTACTTCAATGTCTGTTAGAAAACAAACTGACATCCTACAGCCTTTCATTTCACACTCCTTGTACCCCCGCATGATTATCAGACAGTTCACTGTCTTCAGGAGAAAAACAGCAGCAATCTATAAGTAGACATATGTTGACATTTGACCTCTATCTTTGAATGAATAGCAAATGTGGCAAGATAAAAACAAGATTAAAGGCATCTTTATTGCTCATTCACTTTTTGAATTAAAAGAACACCTGTTCTTTGCCAGTTCGAGCCCTATCGACAAACGGCACAGTAAGCCTTAAAAATAGCTGGGCCTGAAGGGCAAGGCTTAGCCGCAAACTGGAATGGCCGCACTCTAGAGGAGCTCCGAGAGTACACTCGGTAATACCCAAATATCCGCACATAATCGTACCAGACTAACGCTAAATCCGAGGCAGAGAGGTGCGACGAGATTGTTGCTGGTCCCGGTGCACTCAGCAACAACCTGGTTGAAGGTCGCTGGTGGTGTGACGCAGCGAGACGGCGGTGATGGGCCCATCGAGTGACGCCGTGCGTGGGAGAAGAACAACAAGATTTGCCGCCCCTGCTGCAGAGACGTGGAGCCGGTCCTGACCTGGGTGCCTTCCTATCCCCTGGGTCGGAGAAGCGGCAAGACATCCAGGGCTCGCGGCCAAGACCGGGAGAAGTGGCAGCACTATAGACCATTGGTGGAAGGCCTCCCGTTCCGACGGCCTACCAAGAAGACGAGCGGTGATCCGATCGTAGGTGAGAGCAGTGCCGGTGGGCAGCCGATTGCGGAGGGGACCGCAATACATCACAAAGCCCAGAGGTGGATTCTATGGGAAAGCGCGGGGCAGCGTCTGGCACCAGCGGAGGGCACCAAGGGGCCTACAGCCGACAGGAGAACAATTGACACCCTGCACTGAAACTACTGGGGGAACTCAAGGGCACAGGGCCGCCAACATACCGTGGTGCAAGGCCTATGCACAGTGGAGCTGCTCGGTGGCCGAGTGAGGGGGCCACTTCTGAAAAACGGCATTGGTTTGGGCGACGTGGAGCGACCGCAGGCATTGAGTGAATGCAACCCCATTGGTAGGGGCCGGCAGACACGAGGCCTGGCCTAATCAAGAATTGCCGATAATAAGCCCAAGTAATTCACCTAGAACCACCCAACGACACAGACCCTCGAACTGTTTGGCCACAGCCAGGATAGAGTAACTACGAAAATCTGTAGGCCCAGCGCCGAGTTGAGATAATAGCGGCGGGGGTAGTGCTGCTCCAGACAGCAAGTAGAGGGTATAGTAAGTGCTTAGCGCTCCTTTTACAAAGAACAGAGCAAAGATGGTGAAACCGAAGGACACAGGACCGTCTGAGTCCAATAAGATGGACAATTATGCCATTACCAGGTCGTCACAGCAGCCAGAGGGTGACTGGGAGGAGAACCCTCACTGGGTGCACTTATTGCAGCAATTAAAGAAGTAAAAAATACCCTGGAACCTAAAATAGACGTAGTGACGGTTGAGGTCAATTTACTCAGAGCGGACTTCCACAAGCTGAGTGACAACGTTTCAGAAGCAGAAACACAAATAACTCAACTACAAGCCAAGACAAAACGATTAGAGGCGCAAGTGCTGACGCAACAATCGGGCGCAACGGCAGCAAAACTGGAGGACCAAAAAGGGAGAGCCAGAAGGAACATAAGGGTGGTGGGGGTCCCGGAAGGAGCTAAAGGGCCTAGTGTGGACCTATTTGTGGAAGAGCTCATTACGAATACACTACAGCCCAAAGGACTGTCCAACTTCTTCTCGGTGGAACGGGCGCATAGGGCCCCGATACCGAAGGCTAAGCCAAGGGCAATTCTACTACGATGTAACAGAGTACCAAGCGGGGAGGGGGACCCATATAATAATACGAAATCTGTACCACAGAAGCCAGCCACTCAATTAAAAGATCTTCGAAACTAATGGAGACTAACTACTAAAAAGAGGTATGGACAAGGGGTTTCAAAGGTTGGACAGCCACCGAGTGTCCTGACATGGCTAAAACACCCCCCTCATTTTTGTGTTGTAACTTAATGTTTTGGTTTGGGCGACAGGCGCTCTGCGGGTTGGGCAGTTGGGGGATACGCAGCCAATTTAGCAGGGTAGCAGGGTGGGGTCAACTTTGGGGTAAGAGTTATGGTTCTATATGGTTTCATGTTGTAACAAGCAGTGGGCAGACGCAAATAAGATTAAAAGCACAGAACAAAGCTAGCAGAACAGGGAAGATGGACAAGGATTTAGCCGGCAGACAAAAGGTGGGTGACAGGGGAGAGAGACGGGCACTGAAATGGCCGACACACAGACGCAAACACAGAGTATGGTCCTGGAATGTTAATGGCCTCAATGGCAAAATTAAGCGCTCTGTGGTAATGCAATTTATTAAAAAGCATGGCCCGGACGATGTCCTACTGCAGGAAATGCACCTAAAAGGCAATCACTTCAAGGCATTGAATAAGATGGGATACACATTAGTGGTGCATACGGGGGATACAACGGGCTCCAGAGGGGTGGGGATACTATGCAAGAAATCACTCCTCTTTGTACCACAGAAAACGCAGACACATCACCTGGGTAGATTTGTGGCAGTGGGAGGCCATTGGGAGGGGCAACCTCTTAACTTCTGCTCGGTTTATGTCCCACCTAAGCTGCAGATATCTACATTGAAAGACTTTGGGGCGTTGCTGCTGGAGCTCCCGGAGGGTCAACTAATAGTAGGGGGAGACATGAATGATGTGATCTCAGTAGAAATGGATGTACTTGAGGGGCGCCATGGGACTGGGTGACATCTGTCGTCACCATCCTCCGACCCTCAAACAATACACATACACGTCAGCGGCTCATGGAGGGTTTTCAAGGTTGGACTACTTAATCACGCAATTCAGCTATCTGGGTCATTTCAAGGGAGTCACGGAAGTGGTGCGGGGAGTGTCGGACCATTCCCCAGTAGAGGCGCAGCTTATAGGCCCAGAGAGGGACTTCACACTACCGCCTAGGATAGATCCCTGGTATCTAAAGGATGAGGAGTTCAAAGAAAACATAAGGCTCAGTGCAGAACAGTTCTTTGAAGAAAACGAGGGATCTGTAAACTCCAAATTGACGATCTGGGAGGCTTTCAAGGTGGTGGTGCAGGGTTACATCCAAGCTCAAATAGGTGTCTAAAAAAAGGAAAAGACACTACAGTGTCACTCCCTGGAACGGATCATTCGAGACTTGGAAGAACAGTTAGGGCAAGAGGCAAGAATTCCATCAGGAGTGGAGCATTACCTAAGGCTATGTAAGAGGGAGTTAGGGGAGCTATTGGAAAATAGCGCTAGGGCGCAAGCATTAGCCACTCAGCACAGATTATATAAAGTGGGAGACAAAGCCAATAAACTGTTAGCATGGCTAGAAAGGAAGGAGTCAGTACATAGATGGGTCCCAGGAATTATTAATCAAGAAGGGGCGCGACTGAAAGGTGGGACGCAGATAGCAGAAGTATTCGCAACATACTACGAAACACTTCACTTGCCCACAATCGAGTCCTCCGAAGCACAATGTGGCGACTTCCTACGTGACATAGTCCGGCCTCATCTCTCCAATGAAGACAGAATTGCACTAGATAACGACTTGATGATAGAGGAAATCAGCTCAGCGGCGAGGGCCCTACAATCCGGGAAGGGGGAGGGGCCAAACGGATTACCAGTTGAATTATACAAGTGCTTGCTCGACATATCAACACCACATCTCCTACACATGTATTGAGAGGCCAGATCAGTGGGGTACTGCCCACAGATCAAAGGTCAGCACTAATAGTGGTCATACCAAAGGATGGGAAGCCGCCAGAGGAGTGTGGGTCCTATAGACCAATCTCTCTCCTTAACTGTGAAGTAAAAGTATTGGCAAAAGCGCTGTCAACACGACTTGGTGGGGTGATCTCCTCCCTTGTTCATCCAGATCAATCCGGCTTTATGCCGCACAGGGGGACCAGACTGAACTTGCGTAGGTTGTTTGGGATTATTATTATTATTAATTAACATTTGTTGAGCGCGTAGCTACCCGGAGGCATCCCAGCGCTAGTGACAGCAAGCAGATGAGGCATGGGAGTTATGCCATATTTTGGAAAAGCCAGGTCTTCAGTTGTTTCCGAAAAGAAAGATGGGGGGCCGTTGATTGGAGAAGAATAGGGAGGGTGTTCCATAATCTTGCCACGTTGTAGGAGAAAGTACGGCCCCCAGAGCGGACTCTCTTGATTTTAGGTACAGATGCTAAAAACACATTAGCTGAAGGGAGGCATCGTGCGGGGCGGTAGAAGGTAATGAGGGAATGATTGATTTTGGGACTGATGCCCCAGAGGGTTTTGTGAGCTATACATAATGATTTGAACATTATGCGTTCATTTATTTACAAGTTGTAAAGAGAGACTTGCCAAATTATTGGTCTTGAAAAAGATGGAATATTAACAAAACCCATCGAAACGCGTCGACGCATCATTTGACACAATCCTTGGAATAATTGGATCTGTAGATACAAAATAGAAACTGTGTATCCAGGCCTAGTTATTTAATTGTTCCGTTGGATGTGTTTCATAAAAGACAAAGTATACTGTCTAAATTCTCTTTTCTCTCTTTTTGATTTTATGTTATGTCAATGTTCTAATGTATCAGATGTATATTGTGGGGTTTTAAGAAATTGTTTTGTATGTATTTTTATGATATATGGAATTGTGTAACATATGAGATATATGAATTTTAACAATATATTGTAGGATTCTGTTTTTAATAAATAATAATTTGCAATAACTTTAGAGTGTTATCACTTATATGATTGAAATTCTTTGTATAGTACTACTGTTGTTATGTAAAGGTATTACTCAGTGATGAGTAGGGCTTATTGTCCTTCGTATTATCCAAGGGGAAATCTGTTTTTTACTTGTTTAGAGTACCCTATTCCCTTGGTGATAACAAGGGGTCTCTCTCCCTTTCTATATATATATTCATTTATTGGCAGCCAGTGCAGTGTTTTAAGAGCAGGTTTGGCAGAGTGTGTTTTGGGAATATTGTGTAGCAGCCTGGCTGCACAATTCTGCACAACCTGCAGTTTCCATATAGTGGATTTTGGGGCCCCAAGGTAGAGGGAGTTCCCATAGTCCAGGCGGGAGAGAACCAACGCCTGGACCATGACTCTTCATGCGGGTATCGGAAGAAGTGGAAGAATTTTCCGCATCAATCTAATGATACCAAAGCAGGAAGCTGCCAGTTTCACTGCCTGGTGGTCGAATGTAAGGGTTTTATCCAGCCAGACTCCGAGACTTTTGATCTTAGTTTTAGGGGCTGGCGGGGGGCCAAGGCAGTTAGGCCAGCTCAGTCCCGATGTGGAGACAGAGATTCTGCATACCACGCAGGTAGATGTCACAGAACCGGCAGCACTTCTATCGTTGGACGCTAGGGTGGCTTTTGATATCAATCAATCAATCGTTTGTTAAGCGCGACTACTCACCCGTAAGGGTCTCAAGGCGCTGGGGGTGGGGTGCAGGTTCCAGTCCATCAAGGAGGGGGTCTGTCGAAGAGCCAGGTTTTGAGGTTTCTAGCGAAGATGGGAAGCAATGTTGTCTGTCTGAGGTGGAGCGGAAGGGCGTTTCAGGCTTTGGCCGCGAGGAAGGAGAAGGAGCGGCCTCCCGATCTAGTTTTTCTGGTGCGGGGGACCACGGCGTAGGAGAGCTGGGCTGATCGTAGGGTCCTTTGGGGTGCGTGGAATTGGAGTCGGCTGTTCAGGTATGCTGGTCCGGTGTCGTGGAGGGTCTTGTGTGCATGGGTGAGCATCTTGAAGGTGACTGTAGCCTCGATGGGGAGCCAGTGGAGTGTGCGCAGGTGCTGGGAGATGTGGCAGTGTCTTGGCAGGTTGAGGACCAGTCTTGCGGTGGTGTTCTGAATGTTCTGTAGCTTGCGGTGAGGTTTTTGTTTATTCCGGCATAGAGTGCGTTGCCGTAGTCAAGTCTGCTGCTGACCAGGGCGTGAGTGACGGTCTTTCTGTGTTCGAGGGGGATCCATTTGAAGGTCTTATGTAGGAGGCGGAGGGTGTGGAAGCAGGAGGACGAGACGGAGTTGATCTGGCGGTCCATTTTGAGCTCGGAGTCTAGGATGATTCCCAGGTTGCGTGCGTGGTCCGTGGGGGTGGGCGGGCTTCCGAGGGCGGGGGGCCACCAGGTGTCGTTCCAGGCGTCGGGGTTTGGGCCTATGATTAGTACTTCTGTTTTGTTGGTGTTTAGTTGTAGGCAGCTGTTTTTCATCCATTTGGCGACGGCTTCCATGCCTTCTTGAAAGTTGTGTCTGGCGGTGTTGGGTTCGTTGGATAGGGAGAGGATGAGTTGGGTGTCGTCTGCGTATGACACAATGTTGAGTCCGTAGGTTCTGACGATGGGGGCGAGCGGAGCCATGTAGACGTTGAAGAGCATAGGGCTGAGGGAGGACCCCTGGGGGACTCCGCAGGTGGCTGGTGTCCCCGTAGAATGGTTGGTTGTGGTTGGTGATAGCATAGAATGGCCATACTTGTGGGCAGTACTGACTCGTCTGGGATTTGGATCAGAATTTATCGAGTGGGTAAGGCTGCTATATGAACAGCCACTGGCGCGAGTGAGAGTAAACGCGATGGTCTCAGGCGTTCCCCCTCCACAAAGGGACTAGGCAGGGGTGCCCGCTGTCTCCCCTGCTGTTCGCATTGGCCCTGGAGCCCCTGGCAGCATGGGTCCGACAAGACCCCCCTAATATGGGGCATCCCAGTGGGGGATGAGTGGGACGAACGCATTTCCCTATATGCAGATGATATCCTACTATATGTAAGGAGGCCGAGGCAATCTATTGATAGGATATTACAAATCTTTCATATTTTTGGTGAACATTCTGGGTAGCGTATAAATTGGGATAAATCACTGTTGTTCCCATTGATAGGAGACCCTTCCGATACTAATCTTTAGATGTAGTGTCCCATTGGAAACGGAGGGGTTTAAATACCTAGGGATATACGTGACCAGGAGTCCACAAGGGTTCTTGGCGCAAAACTTGGGGAAGCAATTGAGGAAATTCATTAGCGACGCCCAATGATGGCAGACGCTCCCACTAACTCTACTGGGTCAAGCAGCCCTGTTTAAGATGACGTACTTCCCCAACTGCTATGTGTATTACAAAACAAACCATATCAGGTCCCAGCATCCTTCTTTCAGAAACTAGAGGCCAAATTGAAAACCCTGATCTGGTGGGGTGGGTAGGTAATGGGGGGCGCAGATTCTCCATGAGTAAACTGCAGAGAGGAGTGTATGAGGGGGGGGACTGGTGATGCCAGATGCTAGGCTGTACTACTGGGCCTCCCAATTAGTCACAGTGAACGGGTGGGTGTTCAGTGACAGAGAGGAACCAGCATACAGAGCTGATAGAGCCGCCATGGGAGCCAGAGGCTACCTACCTTTACTCTACAATGGGAGGGCAGAGGTAGGCCTACCAATGCCAACAAAATCCACGATAGGCGCATGGAAAGCAGCCACGAAATATCTCGGATGGGATGATAAGTTGACGGCGAAGACCCCGCTTTGGGAAAGTGACAAACGTAAGGAAGTAGGGGGGCTACAAAGCAATAGTAAATGGGATCTTATTAGTTTGGAGTTTCTAGGGGATGTTTGAAGGGGGCGGGCATATATAACGTTCAACACTCTACAGAGGGAATATGAGTTCGGGGGCGGGGGGAGTGATTGAGATACCTGCAGCTAGGTCAGGCGATAAGGAACCACATCCGGGAAGGAGAAAACTAGCTGAGGCATCGCCCCTGGAAGATAGAATATTGACAGAACCCTTATTAGAACAAGCATTGGCATAGCCAATAGGTCTCGCCTTTGGGGCCTTATAAGTGTTTAGCCAGAGCTATTGACTTTGCCATATGTCCACAGGCCAGGTAGGAAGGCTGTTCGTGGGGGGCGAAGTAAGGCGTGGGGGCTCCGGTGGATGTAGGGAGTCCTGTGGAAAAGGGGGAGAAGGTGAGGCTCCGGTGGATGTAGGGAGTCCTGTGGAAAAGGGAGGGGATGTGAGGCAGAAGTGGTGGGCTGCAAAGGCTTGGTAAAAGGCAAGGGTGGTTGGCTTACCTTGAGGAGGAGAAATTGGGTGACACAGGGTCGGGGTATTAGACCTCTGTGAAGTCAGATGGAGGGCTCGGTACGGATGACTTGGGAACCTTGACGTGCACCCGGAATGGTGTGCTAGAGGGGGATAAGATGTGGAAGTCAAGGGGGAGAATCAGAGTGGGGCCAAGTACGGGACAAGCCGAGTGGGAAAAAAGATCGTGGGGACGGGCTTACCGTAATTCTGGAGTGAATCCAAATTGTAGGGCAACGCTCAGGTCAGCGTGGGACCGCCTGTCGTGTGCGGTTCGGGGATGATGGGCGCCAGGTAGCTGTCTGAATTAAGAGCATTTCCGGGTGCTGTGATGCCACAATGTCACATGACCAGGGTATGGGCGTGTCGGTAATGACGTGGCGGATCAGAAGGGCACAGCTATGCGAGGGGAGGGCGTGATTACGGGTAGCCTCACGCGAGGAGGCAGCTTACAAAAATTAAAATTATTAAAAGGATCGAGTGCATTTGCTAAAGTCTCATAGGCATGCACTGATGTGTTGCAAGTAGGGCACTGGAACGTTCAAGACAAATCGGTACATCCTCTCAAAGGAGTTGAAACTATACTGTACAAGCTTGGTTTGATCATGCAGGTGCATGAGTGCTCCCAGTGTAAACAATTATTAGGCATGGGTTCCATGGTTGCAGTGGGATGGTACTTAACAATCGTGCGCGCCTCGCGCTGAAAGTTTAAAACAAGGAGACACGTCTGGCGAGTGGAGTGCGATGTGCGCGCGCTGTAAGGGTGCCCCCGAGCGATGCGCTTAATGAGCCATGACAAGAGAGGAAAGCCAGATGGCGCCTGTGCGCGTAACCGCAAGCATTAGGCCACAAGCAAAAGCGTGTGGTCAGCTTTTTGAAGCCCCCTTACTAAAAGTCTCGCCAGAGCTGCGCATGCGCTGCCTTAGGCGAGACCTTAAAAGCAATATCACATATATAGGAAAATCAGAAATAATACCCCGGACCCCCTAGGCCCACTGAGAGGAGCATGGGAAATAGATGTAGGCCAGTTGTGTGATGAAGAGTGGATGGAAGCCATGCAGGGCCCCAGAGAAGTAGCTATACGAGCTCGATTCAGTTGAAAATATTCCATAGAATATACTACCCCCGAACACTACTATACAGACTACAGCGGGTGAGCAATACACAATGCCAGAGAGGGTGCAGGCAAGAGGGTACCTACTACCACTTACTATGGGAATGCCCGGCAATACAAAATTATTGGAAGGCGGTAGATAGGGTCATGGCGGATGTTGTGGGGGTTCCAATCGAGCCAAAGTGGCTTCTGCAGCGGATCACTGGCGAGGAAATATGGCCTGAATACATGAAACTATGGCTAGCTATAGCTGCAGTAGTGGCAAAGCGGAATATCGCACGATACTGGTGGTCCTCAGCGATACCCAAAGTGGTTGACTGGTAAAAGGACCTTGACTGGTGCAGGCAGGCAGAAAGAACAATCTATCAGAGCTGGGGATGCCTGAAAAAGTGGGAAAAGATCTGGTTGGCAGCACTACAGAAGACTGTGAGTGGAGGGTTGGGTGGGGGATGGAGAGTGTCTCTGTCTCCATTGCTGTACAATAATCATTACTACCCAAACTTCAAAATGTAAAATATTTGTATACCAGAAGATGTATAGCTGTATTCTGTTGCTCAACGACACTGCTAATAAAAAGATTTTTTTTTAAAATAGCTGGGCCTGATAACACTTGACTCACCATAGCAAGTGGGCGAGTAGATTTTTCGAGGCCTGCGTGGAGATGTTTATTTTAACTGTAACAATTAAGAGCTCACGGTCTGCTGCCTGAGAACACGCATAAAATGTTTAAACGTTCAAAGTTGATATCTTTATTTGTAGAATTGTGATTTATTTATATTTTCAAGAAGCTATTGTTTAGTAATGCAAAGCCATTTCCACTTCCAGGTCGGTTTCAAGTCATAATTATTTAATAAATTTGGGAGGATTTCTAGAGTAAGCTTGTTTTACGTAGTAGAACTTCTAAATGATTATTGGTTTATATAAATGTATTTTATTTATTAAAACCAATGGTGCAACTTCACAGTTCACACCATGGTTAGGACTTCATCTTTGCTGCTTAAATGTTTAAAACTTGCAATTGGGAAGCGTGCTAGGTCTTGCCTGGGCTCTCCTTAGAGACAGGCTCTGTGACAGTCTTCTTATTGAATCAATAGAGATTTTTCCATATTCGCTCCTGCCTTTAAACTGAGCAGTCCTTCTGCAATGATTCCTAAATATTAAAAAAATCTTTATGGTTTGAACTTGAACCTGTCCCGTGCATTCTTTCGAGTGTGGATCTTACTATGTGGGTTCTCTGTTTTTTCTTGTCATTTATGTCAAGGGTTTTCTACCTGGGGGACTCACACAAAGCCCTGATCCATCCTATATGCCCTTTTAATGTTAACAAGCATTTGCAATGCAATAGGTCTCGCATTTACGCGAGTTTGAGCTATTGGCATTGTAAATGACAATGCCTCTTATTTATGTTTTGTTTTTTAAAACATAAATAAAACGCATTATCCTTTACAATGCCAATAACTTAAACTCACGTAAATGCGAGACCTATTGCATTGCAAATGCTTGTGTCTATGGCTTACACACAGCTGCGCGTGCATACTTTGCTTCTCAAGGTGCCATCTTAAAATCAGGCAAAACGTTTCCTGATGGCTGCAACCGTCCAAACCATACGACATAACAAACACATGCCACACTTTCGCCTTAAAGGAAGCATAAAGCCCATGCAGGCGAAACAGACCTGTAAAGGCATGATATATTCAAGTATCGACATGGAAGGAGAAGGCACAGAGAGCGGGCGGGCTGAGGGGATGGTGGGTACGGGGAGGGAGAAGGTACAACAACGGCTTACACATGATCGAAGGTTACAAAAGCCGATTATGCTGTTTTATTTTGCTTATTATTTAAGCAAAATAAAACAGCATAAAAACGATCTAAGGTTACAAAGGCCGATCGCAAGTTAGGCGGCACAATAATAAGTAAAAAAAAAAGTCGAGAAATAACACAGATATAAAGTACATTGCAAGTTACAAAGCAAAATAAAACAGCACAAATGACAAAAAAAACAAAAACTTACAGCTGAGGCTACCGCAATGTTAAACCAGCAGTCACATTGGGAATAAAAAAAAGTGCTTACCCAGTAATTTAAGAAGAACGAATGACGAAGGTAGCTATGTCAAAGGTTTTTTTATTCTTTAGCCATGTCGCACCTTTGTGTCAGTAGGCAGTCTAGGAGGCTATCAAGTTTGCTAGATGCTGGAATGTTGAGGGCGTTCTGGAGGCTGATGGGAGGGTGAATATTTTATAGACAGGGTGATTGGAATCATAAGATTCCGAGGCCGCAACATTTTTTTTTTTTTAGCTTAAACGGATCAAAAATTGCTAGAAATAAAGCAACGCGTAGTGGAAGGGTCTTCTCAATAGTTTACTGACTAAATTTCAATTGCCTAGTGCTGTTACAACAACCGATTTCTCTGCTTCTCGGTGCTTTAAAGAAAAAGTCTTCTTTTGGACAACTCAACGCTGTCCGTTTCATCGATCACAAATGAACGGACACCTGACTGGGCAAAGTTGGGATACGCACCAAGTAGCAGAGGGTGGAGTGGAAATAACGTTGGGAGGACAAAAGTAGCAGAGAGTGGAGGGGAAAATATAAGTAGGAGCAGGCAATGGAAAACGAAGGAGAAGCGAAGAGTAAACAAAGCTTACGCGGGGAGGAAAGAAAGTGAAAGCGCGCCGTGTGCGCGTACTGCTAAGACGCTGGAATTGAAGAGACGGCCGGGGAACTGAACTGTGTAGAATGTAACAAAGCAGCGCGCCGTGCTCGCACAGCGTATGCGTGCATATCTTCTGTCCGGGCGCGTGCACATGCCCTGTCCGGGCAGGCACGCCGAACAAAGACAGGGAGGGAACCAAACATGCTTCCCTCCCAATAGAAAGCACGGATTTGGCAGGCGCGCCAATAAGAAGCGTGGGGGGAGCTTCCACCCTCGCTTCGCAAGCTAAAGCGACGACAATAGATCTCGCCAGGAGCGAGCAGCGCATGCGCTGCGTCGCTAGGCGAGACCTAAAAAGGACTGACACTAGACACTACACGTTGACGGGCACTCCTTGTGTCTGATTTCTTAGGTGTCAGTCATTGCTCTATTAGTTTCCAGGCAGATCTATTAGATATCAGTTCAGGAACTGGAGAAACATGCACAAGATTAGGTGGGGCCGAAGTTGCATTTCTGTATGCCAGGAACCGTGGCAGCATTTTGAGGTTCATTGATTACAGTCTCACGTGTCTGGGGGAAGGAAAAACTACACATATGGGCTTCCTTGCAAAATAGGTAAAATAAACTTGTCAGAAGTTTTTTTTCTTCTGAGTAGCGTTAGAAGGGGAGGCAGAAAAGATGTCTTTGTAATGCTGAATTTTTACCATAACTTATAAAGGTTAATCAGAGGGAATATTTAGGTTGGCCTCCTGAGCATTTTGACAGCAATTGCTGGAACCAAAAGTGGTTTCATATTTTGAAGAAGAGGAGAACAGGGGTTGATTCTCACTGATTTATTTAGTATGCTCGAGATCAGACAGTTTGGCCAAAAGATGAGATGGAGAACCATGTAAACAAAAGGCAAAGAGAAATTGGCTACTGTGGTGTAGAGACAACTTAATAGCCCAGAAAAAATGTAAATTCCTACAGTGTAATTTACATCATGCCATGCATTATGCCTTTTTTTAATCTAAAATTACACCACTTGGCTAAAAACCCTCTCATGTGAGCCCCAGAACAATACAAACGGACAGAACAGAAGCAGCGGTTGTGCCTTTTTGTTAGCGTAAAGTGTGTTCTCATGTTCAAACTTGATGCATTTTGCACTAAAATGCAGCACAAAATGGCAGGTGTCTTGTGTACTATTTCTGAAATTTTGCTTAGCTAGGCAAAAGGAAATTATGAAAATTTCACACACCTGTACTGGTTAGATGAACACGCTAATTAGCTTTGGTAAAGCTCTTTCTTGTGAATATTTTATCTAACTGTAGATTCCCATTTTGTGAATCCTGATAGGTGTCAGACTGGATTCGGAGATGCATTCAAATGCCAGTAGGTGGCCCTGTGCGGCTTGGCGTCTGGCTCATCCTGCCCTAGAACTGATGTTGGGGCCACAATATAACTATCACCTCAGTGCTTCAATGTCCGTTGTTTACTAATATTAGTTTGCTGTGCCATCTGACGCAGAGGCAGCAATAATCAACAGTGCTAGAGTGCAGGTCTCTAAATGGAAACTTTTTAGTGTAGACCAAAGGAACAGAACAGGAGGATGTGTCCGTGAGGAATTTGTGGCGAGATAGAGGGAGTATAGACCAGAAATAAAATTACCAAAAGGTAAGCAATTTGTTCTTCTGATACTTCTTACCACAGACTCCTCAACTTGTGGATACCAAAGCAGTACCTCCCCAGGTGGTGGGTCTGTGGAATGGCTCAGACCAGAAAGCCTGTAGAACTGAACAGACAAAATGCCCCCATGCCTGACCTGGCTATTCAGGTAGTAGTGCTTCATGAGCGTGTGGACTGACACCAACATAGCAGCCTGGAAGATGTCCAAAACTGGTACTCGACATGCCAGCGCAGTGGTGACAGCCTTGGCTCTGGTAGAATGAGCCCACAGGCCTTCTGGAGGCTGCTTCTTGGTCAATACATACCAGTTTTTTTTATACAAAAGACAATACATTTGAACATGGTCAGTTTCTGCACTGCCCTACCTTTTTTGTCCCAAAGAACAGATGATCATCCACCAGATGGTCCTTAATGGGATCAGTGTAGAAGCTCAGAGCTCTCTTAGGCTCAAAGCGATTAAGTCTTTTTTCCTCCTCAGAGAAGACCCAAAGGACGCCGGCCCAGTGATAAAATTCCTGAAGTGGAAAGACATGACTTTTGGGAAGAACGCCACCTAATGCCTTAGCTCACTCACTCGACAAGCTGACGTGATCGCTATTGGGAACATGGTCTTCACGGTTAGTAAACTTAGAAGACAACTACGCATTGGTTCAAATGGAGTGCACATTAGAAATGTGAGAATCAAATTCAGATCCTATTGAGGCATTCACAAAAGGCCTCAGTGGAAATGGGGTCTGCCTTTTAGAAAACGCATCACAACAGGCGATTTAAACAGAGATGGCTGAACATGCAACCGTAAAAAAGCAGATAAGGCTGACAACTTTAAACTGTGGCCACAGCAAATCCTTGTTAGGCAAGTGAAAGGAATAAAAGAAGGACTTCAGATAACTGGGCTTGCAGGGGCTGAATATGCAAAAAAGAACACCTACAACATACAGAAAATACTCCTGAATACAGAGCTGGATCAGAGGACAGATGCTCATGGCCAAAAGTACAAGGCCCCACAATCTCCTGACCCAATCAAGAGTCACTACGATGACCTTAACGGGATTGTTCCTGTTCTTTTTCACAATTTTGGGCAGAAGAGATGGAGGAGGAAAGTCATATAGTAGTCTCTAGCTCCATTTCAAACAAAAAGCATTTCAGAGGGAGAATTGAAATGGAAACTCCAATGTGCAAATGTTTTGACACTGCACACTCTCAGTGGTAATGAAAAGATCGAGACAAGGTTCTGCTCATTGATGATGATTTTGTGCCGCGTCTCAGTATAGTCACCACGTGGTATCTTGCTAGGTGCTCTATGACCAGAGAGATGCTCTGAGGACTTAGACAGTTCCAGAGATGTAGAGCCTCTTGGCAAAGGACCCAAGACCCCACCTTGCCCTGCTTGTTGCAGTACCGCATGGCAGTGCTGTTGCCTGAAAGAACCTGCTCCTGTTCACCCTTGATGGACGGGAGTGAAGCCTTCAGTGCAGAGCGAATCGTCTGCAACTCAACAGCTTGATGTCGAAGCGGGTTTCCCACGGGGACCAGAGTCCTCTAACTGCCACCTTTCCAGAATGACCTCTTCAACACTGCTTCTATACATCTGTCAAAACCGTTAGCCCTGGGTGAGGTAGAGAGAGGGGTCTGCTGCTGGTCCAACTGCGGTCCATCAAGGACCACAGTAGATATTTTGCAGTCTCCTTCGACACCTGGATAGAATCTGAAAGGGTCTCTTAGTTCTGAGCAGAATGAGTCTTCAGAGCCCTCTGCAAAGCACGCATATTCATCCTGGTGAGGTCCACAACCTGAATGCAGGAGGCCAAGAGGAATCGGAGCCGAGCTTACTGAGACATGTCAAAGGTTGAAACATCAGGATCATAGCCTAAATATCCCGGACTTGTTGAGGTGGAGAGAATACTCGGAATAGCACCGTATCCAGGATAGCTCTAATGAAGGGGAGCCTCTGTGAATGAGGCAGGTGACACTTCAGTACATAGATGTAGAACTCCCAAGATGTTAACAGGATGGCTGTCGTCTGGAAGTGACCGATGACTATTTTAGGCAACCCTGCCTTCAGCAGCCAGTCGACGAGGTATTGGAAAACAGGTATTCACAGCCTCCAAAGATGGACAGATACCTCCGCCACTATCACTTCCGCGAACATCAAGTGCACTGGTGAGGTCAAAGGAGAGCATTGAGAACTGAAAGTGCTTGTGGTCCACCTGAAACCGCAGGTAGCGTCTCTGGGACTGCAGGACAGGAATGTGAAAATAGGTGTCCCTCAAATCCAACGCCGCTATCCAGTCTCCTAGATCCAGCCAAAATGTGAGGCAGAGAGAACACCTTGAACTTGTCCTTCTTGAGGATGAAGTTCAGGACAAAGTCTACGGTCCATCTTTGACAAAAAGTAGTAACAGAAGTAGCAGCTAGGCCCGACCTCTGATGCTGGCACCCTCTACATAGCACCCTTGTCCATGAAAGACTGGACTTCCTTGCGCAAATGGTCCGACGCAAGCCTTTGTGGTTTAGGTGGTATGTTTAATGGATGGACAGTAAGGGTAGGGCATAACCATCAAAGACAATTTGAAGCTTCCATCTATCCAATGCAGTGCTTTGCCACTCATGGAGATAACAGCTTATTCAGCCTTTGACAGCGTGACAGTGCGTCAACGGGGACAAACTAAATGGATTTTGCAGCAGCAGATGTGGGTGGGGCTGGGGATTTGGTAGCTTGTTGCCAAAATGGGCCTGGATGCTGTCCACCAGATCCCCGACCTCTACCTTGAAAGGACTGCAAGGTCTGTTCTTGTAAAGGGACAGTCTGTTGTGACCTTTGCTGTATACAACTTCTGAAGCCTCGAAAAGGGTGATATTATTAGGGGAATTGCCAGACTGGCAGGGCAGGGGCAAGAGAGAGGGCAGTTGCCTTGCTTTCTTTGAAGTGCTCTGATGTAGAGTCTGACTTGTCTCCAAACACAATGGTGCCATCAAATAGCAGGTCAATGAGAGATTGTTGGACATCACTACAGAAGTCCACGGATCTTATCCATGCTTGGCACCAAAGCACCATGCTGGTAACAACTTCCCTACTCAGACAGAATGTAATATCCAGGCACAACCAGATCTCAAGCTACGCCAAGTTTTGACCATCCTGAATTATTTGTTGGAGGTTTGCATGAAGGTCGCCTGGGACTGCAGGCAAGATTTTGCTCACCAGGTCCCACAATGCGTGCAAGTAACATCCCAGGAGGCAACTCGAATTTATGGACCTGAGAGAAAAGCTGGCTGAGCAGAACATAAATTTGCTGAATGCCTTCATTGGCAGGCTAGACTGTCTGGTGAGTGGTCTGAAACACATTTGGGTTTAGATGACTTGTGGAAGCCTCAACCACAGCTCCCTGGTGTTGGGTGCTGCAGGAGGAAAGGTGGGACCCCAGGAGCTGGCCTGAGTCATGGGCTACTTGTTTGTTGACAGGAGGGCAAGATGCTGGTTTTACCTAGGTGCCCAAAAAGGTGTCTTGGAGGGTTTCATTAATGGTTCCGAAGAGGTCTGTCCTGGCCGCAGAACCTTTGTAGGTACGTTTGTGTTAACCTCCAATGAGGGTAGCTGGAGATCAAGAAATTCTGTTGTCCTTCTTATGACCATAGCGAATGAGGCAGATTCCTCCAGAGGGAGGAGGAGGAGAATTGAGACCAGTGTCAGGTGAAGTGTCAAGGCTAAAGTCCTCCTGGAGATCTAGAAAGATTTCATATATTTGGGATTTGTCATCGCCACCATCATTAAGGGGCTTTAGGTCTAGAAACCTGTGTGGTAGCATAAGCGTGTCAGAGTTGAAATGAGATTGTAGAAAAGGTTGAACAGCTGTTTTGCTTCCAAGTCTGAAAGGACTACAGTCTCACAGCATTGGCAGCGTCACTGCTGGCTTGATGCGTAGGGAACTGGTATGTTATTTGACACCATATAAGGAGTCAGAGCAGGCATCGGCCCAGGAATCAGGGCAGACCCCAGAGCGGGATTGAGAGGCACAATCTGCGTTTGGGATGGATCCGTCTACAAATAACACTACTGGAAACGTCCTCTGATTCATGGGGCCCAAAGGCACACCAGAGGGCTCTGGGAGGTTACCAAAAATCAGCAACATTGCCTCTTTGATGGCATTAATTAGCTACGGAGTCGCCAGTGGACCCAGGAACTCTGCCCAGATCCGGACAAGTGAAGTGGGAGTTTCTGTAGTGGGCGACCAGGACCAAGATCCGGAGGTAACCTGACGTCAATACGACGTCTCCTGGCGAAAGTGGGGTGAAGAAGGGGAGCCATGTTTGGATTTATCATGTTTTTTCTTCTTTGACTTGCATGAGGTTTTGGATTAGGATGCAGACTTTTCTCTTGAACAACCTCAGGACTGAGAAAGTGTTCCTCAACTTTGAGTGGGACCAGGCTTCATACAGTGCTAGGAGAGTCTAGCCTTGTGCTAGAAATGGGATTCCTGGGTGGCTGAGGTATGCACCCAGACCAGGCAGGAACCACCACTCTAGTCAGGGTAAGCTAGATAAACAATAAGATAACCTGTGCTCACCCTCTGGTAGCTTGGCACAGTTATCTACAACGGCAATGTGTAAAGTATTTGTGCAAAAGACACACACCCACAGTAACACAATGAATACACCTCAAAAAGACTCCACAACGGTTGAGAAAAATAGAGAATATGTATCTGAACAAAATGAGACCAAAAGGACAAAAAAAACAATCAGTAGAAGTCGAGATATGAATTTTTACAGATTAAATCAAAATGAGTGCTTAGAAATCACTAGCAGTCAAAAGGTTACTTGAGGTCGTGCTGGATCGGTGCAAATCCAAAGCTCAGGCCAACCGCGATCAACGACAGGCCGGCAACAGGACACAGACATGTCCCACTGAAGAAATACCTCAGATGGAGCTTTTGTCGACGACGAAAGACTACTGCGTCGTCGTCAAACTGTTGAAGGGGGGTATGGGTCATCTAACTCCGCTCAAGTGAATGCAATGATCGTTGCCGTGCTGAGCGTCATCGTCGAGCAGGCTGTGGAACTGCTGTCTTCGGGCAGCCTCTGCATTGAAGGGGATGTGGAGGAATTTCTCACGCAGTCAAAGCAATGCATAGGTTTTTGATGAAAACAGCTGCAAAATCCACTTCTGAGGCCCAGAGAGGGCACCTCAGGCTAGGGTAGGACTCACAGAAGGCAGAGTCCAGCAGCACAAGCAGAATTGTAGGAAGTCTTTTGTATCCGTGAGACTTCAGAATAACAGGAGGCAAGCCAGCAAGCCTTAGGAGATCATTTGGAGGGAAGACAGAGTCTGTCCAGTAGAGTCAGGGTGCAGTAGGGAACAAGCAGAAAAGCAGTCCTTCCAGAAAGGAGGTCCAGTTGTGTCATTTAAGCAGCACAGCAGTCCTTCTGACAGAGGTTCAGTTCAAGATCCATGAGTGTCTTATTTCTAGGGGGTCAGAGACCCATTACTTATAACCAAAAGTGCCACTGCTGTAGGGGGTGACTTCAAAATCTCTCTCTGAAGTGCACAAGTATCGCTTTCAACCCAGTCTTCTCTGCCATGGTAACCCTGGGGAGGAAGTCAGTGCTTTGTGTGTGGACAGGACACTACCTATTGAAGTGTAATTGTCAGCCCTTCCCATTCCTTCCCTGCCCAGGAAGACCCATCAGAATGCAGATGAGCCTCACCTTCATGTGTTTTTGGCATCTAGAGGGAATGCACAAAATGTACCTGTCACCCAACCCAGACGTGTATTGGAGGCAGGCTGTCCGGCACAAGGAGCATTAAGTACAAAGAAATGTCCACTTTCTAAAAGAGGTATTTCTAAAACAGTAATGTTAAATCCAACTTCACCAGTAAGGAGCATGTATAATTACAATTCCAAACATATCAGACATGAAAAAGCTACTCCTCTCTGATCGGGAATTATAGCTTAAAAGTACATTAAGGAATTCTCAATACTGGCCTATGAGAGGGGTAGACCTCACAGTAGTGAAAAACAAAATAGGCTGTTTGTCACTACCAGGACATGCAAAAAAATAAAGGTACATGTCCTACCTTTTACTTACATAGCACCCTGCCCTTATGGTTACTTAGGCTCCACCTTAGAGGTGACATATTAAAAAGGGGAGTTTAAGGCTTGGCAAGTAGTTGTAAATGCCAAGTCGAAGTGGTAATAAACTGCACACACAGGCACTGCAGTGGAAGGCCCGAGACAGGTTTGAAAGGCTACTTGTGCGGGTGGCACAATGAGTGCTGCAGGCACACTAGTAGTATTTGAAGTACAGACCCTGGGTATGTGGTATACCACTTTACAAGGGACTTACCAGTTCAACAAATATGCCAATCAGGTATACACAAATGGCTTCATGTTTAGGAAAGAAGCCATGCACTTTAGAACTGGTTAGCAGTGGTAAAGTGCTCAGAGTCCTAAGGCCAACAAAAAGAATCAAGAAAAATGGGAGGCAAAAGGCAAAACATCAGGCGAAGGATGACCGGTCTAAAACCTAGCAGTCCCATATGACCTCTGGATACATCCAAGCACATTTGTTGCACAACTTTGAGTAATGCGAGGAGCTGAGGCACCAGAGACAGACCTCATGCAGATTCATCACTGACATCGGTTAGTGGAAATCGTTGCAGGATTTGAGACCTGTAATCTTAGGAGGCGACATCTCCCTTGCACACAGGAAACATTTTGGAATACTTTTCTGTCAGGTGACAGAAATCAGAGGAGCAAGCTCCAGATCTGCGTTGTAAAATGCAGAAAAAAAGGAATGGATGTCGACACGTGGAGTTGGCAGTTATATTGTAGCCCTGAAGTCATTTTCAGGTTAGGAATGACGCAGAGCCAAACAATATTACCTACCGGCATACAAGGGAATTTCGGAGAAAAAAACTCTTTGGATTTTTTGGCACCTGTTGTATTAACAAGGTGAGAAATCTGCAGTTAGAAGTATCCCTCAGAAACTCTCGATATAGATATCCTGTTCTCAAATATGGTTTTGCTTGGAGAACCCTTTCTCTTAATTTAGTATGGAGGAGGCAGAGCCCCTGGACTCTAAAAATAGCTTAGGTGATATTTTTTCTCTGAAATAGCTGTTCAATGCAGTCTCACTAAAAAGGCAAACCAGTATTGCAGGATGAAGAACAGCACAAATAAAAAGACAGAGAATGGTCTTCTCTACCCAGGCGGGAAAGGGCATCTAGGATCTTTGTCACATTTTCTGTTGCTTATTCCTTGTGGACTTGGAGGCAGGAGCTGCACACATCAAAGTCAAGTTCGGCATGAAGCGGTTTTTCAATCCCCAGAAGACTGAAAAAAAAATGTTATGGGAGAAAGCATGGTTTCTGAGGAAGGAAAAGAGATAAGAAGGTTTCATAAACGTATTTGCAGTGATGCCTGTGGTATTGTTGCCATGGTGAATGTGCCACTTAGTTACCGTGTGACTATTCAAGATTTCTGAGATCACTCAGGATGTGAAGCATTACTTTAGAAAGTTATAAATCTAAGGGAAGAAAGTATACTTCAAAATAGTATTTCCCTATTCCTTAACTGAGCCTGTCATTTTCAATACAAACATATCTTCAATTACTTGTTTTCATCAGTAAAAATAATGTACTATCACTTAAACTAAACCATAAATTACAAATGCAAAAGACAAATGCCAGAGAATTTTATTCCTCTTAATTAGAGGCAAGCATAGGTTTATACTTTGATAAAACCATTGCAATAAAAAACATAAAATACTTAAACCACTTTACATATTTACAGTAAAATAATACAAACCACATGGGTTGGTTTAAAAAAAAAAAAAAAAATGCAGAATTGTAATAAGCATAAAAAACAAAATGAGCATATAGAGCATCCAAACAGTGACTAAGGATTAATGCATTCTTGATCTTTCATGGGACCCTTTGGACAACATGGGCCTTCTTGTCCTGACAAGTTTGCAAACCCAAAAAATTCTGACCGTATTTCACTTGTCTGAAACACCTTCAATAAACTTTCCGTAGGAGTATTAGTACTATGTTCTTCACAAAAACTGGTTAGACAATTTACAACTTCTTTTTCAGTGTAGCTTGTGCATTCCAAAGAATCGGAATGAGGTTCACTTGTCTGAAAATTAGAAGATCCTAAATCACTTTCTACTGAGTGGCTAGCGCTTTGTTCGTCACAATCATTTGAGCAACTTGTACTCTCTATTTCAGAGGAGCAAATAAAGCCCAAAAAATCAGAACGTGCTTCACTTGTCTGGAACAAATCCAACAAATCTACTGGAGTACCATTTGTCTGCTCTTCCCAATAGACATCTGAGCAGTGTGCCCCTTCTCTTTCAGAGTAAACTGTAAATCCTAAAAATGTTGATTGGGATTCACTTGTCTGCAACAACTCTAACAGATATTCCAATGAAGAAGATGAACAATGTTCTTCCCCACACTCATTTGGGCAGTTTTCACCTTTTTCAGAGTAGACTGCAAACCCCAAAAAATCTGAACCTGCTTCACTTGTCTGAAACAACTCTAGCCAGTGTTCTATAGAAAAACCTAAGGCACTATAGTCTTTTGGTTGAGCAGACATCTCATTGGCAAGCTGACAACAAAAATCAACATTATGCATTTGATATTTTCTTTTAGTCCTTCCTGAAGAAATTCTCACCTTCCTTAGCACTTTACCAGGAGACATGTTATCAGTACTAATGTCAAACATGTGCTCCTTTACAGTAGAATTGTGTGGGAGGAGTCCGGTTTCTTGATTTGTGCAACCATCACCCGATGGATAATTATTCAATAGAAAACAATGAGCAATTGCACCTTTTGAATCGGAAACCAAAGCTTTTAAACTTTTTGTTCTGAAAATAAATAGTTCATCTGTTACAGGAGAAACGTGGAGAAGCTTTCCCAGCTCATGAATTGTGCAATTACCTTTTAAGTGGTGATTTTCCATCTCAAAGCTGGTAAGAATTTTATTAACTGAGGGATGCAAGTCAGATGTTTTCAAAATGTTTTGTGGCAAAATAAATGAAGTATCTTTCAAGGGTGAATTTGGTGCAACCTGCCTGATTTTATAAATTGTGCAATTGTCCTTTGATTTTTGATTTTCTAGTGTGAAGCTATTCAACATTTCACTAGCCACACTCTCAAGGCATGACATTTTTAAATCCTTTACAGGGGAACTAAATGAGATATTCTTTTCTGTGGAATTGTGTAAAATATGCCCTTCTGCATGAATTGGACAAGTGTATTTCAGGTCAAGATTTTCCAATAAAGATTTTTTAGCACTTTTACAAATTACCAAGTCAATATCTGGTGCGTGGAAATGAATTGCTGAAAAGTTAAATGAATTATCTTTCACAGGGGAATTACACATCTGGAAATTCTGTTTCTCCAATATGAAGCAGTTGTAACTTTTATCAACCACTAGGTATAGATTTTGTAAATCCTTCCCTGGAATAATACGCAGATCACCCTTATCAGAATTTTGCAGATCTTGCTCAATTTTATGAACTCTGCCATTTTCTTTCTTTTTGTGATTCTCTATATCCAAATTGTTAGGAATTTTTCCACCAATTGAATCAACATCTATCTTTTTATTTTTTACTGGAATGATAAATGAAGCATCCATTAGTGGGGACGTCTGTAGATATGGCCCCATTCTATTAAATGTACAATTGTCTTTAATGGAGTCCTTTTCTAATCTGCAGTCATTGGGGCTGTTTATAATTACTGGATCAACATCTCGTTTAGCTATGTTTTTTGCTGGAGAACTAAATGAGCCATCGTTCAGAGAAGGATTTTGCAGGTCCTGTAGAATTTCATGAATAGTACAATTTACATTTGTTTGGTGATTTTCCAATTCAGAGTTACTAGAAAACCTATCAAACACTGGATCACGACCTGATGTTTTTAAATCGCTTGCTGCCACCAGACATGAAGGTTCATTTACAAGAGATGGTGGTAGATCCTCCCGCAGTTGGTTAAGTCTACAATCTTCTTTCATTCTGTGATTTTCCAACTCAAAGCTGTTAAAGAGTTTACTGACTGCTGGATCAATACCAATAGTTTTAAAATCATTTGCTTGCAGAATAAATGAGCTGCCATTCATAGTCTTATCCTGAATATCCTGCCCCACTTCGTGAACTGTACACTGTTTACTCATTTGTTGATTCCCCAATTCGCAGTTAGTAGAAACATCCACTGCAGTGCAGCATGAAGCAGAATTTACAGGAGTTTCCTTCAGATCATGTTCTATTTCATGAATTTTATTGTTTTCTTTGATTGGGCAATTCTTCAGTCCTTGGCTCTTAGCACTTTTAAGGGCCACTGAATGAAAGTCTGTTTTAAAATCATTTGCCTTAAGAATAAACTGAGACTCTTTTACAGGAAGATTTTGTAGATTTATGCACCTTTCTTTCAAGTGAAGATTCTGCAATCCAACAACATTATTTTTGGTTTTAATACTATTGGGACCAAAACCTGACAAGTGCAAATACGTTGCTGGAAATACAGGTGAAGCATCTTTAAGAGATTCATTTTGTGGAATCTGGCTCTCTTCATGAATTGTAAAATTATCTTTCAACTGAGTTCCCAACACAAATGCATTGGGTATTTTAGGAACCACTGGATCAAAAGCGGATCTTTGGATATTGTTTTCAGGGAAAATTAATGAGGCACTGTCCAGAGGAGAATGGCTTAGAACCAACCCTCTATCATGAACTTTGAAACTGTCTTTCAAGCGTTGATTTTCCAGTTCAGGGTTACTGGGATTGCAAACCACCGATTCACAATCTACGTTTTTTACATCCTCTGATGCCAAAAGGAAGGAGGCATTTTTTGTCGGACGTCCGATGGGGAGTTTCCCAATTCCAGTCATTGATAAATTTTCTCCATCAAACCTTTTCTCCACTGTACAATCGTTAAACTCTTGTACTTTACAACACTTTGCTGGTGTAATCAATGAGCAATCTACTTTACGCTTTGACAGTCTTCCTCTAGGTTTTGGAGTTCTTTTTTGTGCTTCACTACAATCTTTTACCTGAGCTTGAGACACAGAATTATATCCAGGTATGTCAGTGTCTCCTTTTAAATGATTCCTATCTAACAGCAGTTTACTTTCATTTGTTACATTATGATCGTCGCAAACATCCGGCAATGTTTCCATGTAGCCTTCATTGTCTCTATTTAGTTCTTTTAAACAATTAGATGTTGCAATAATTCCATTTGCAGAATCATAATTTTCAGTTTTAGACACTTCAGGTTTATTCATTACTTCTGAAGGGAACGTATGATGAAAATTAAGAGGACTGTTTCCGGAATTTGGTGCAGGCTTTTGTAAAGAACTGTTCAATGTTTCTTTGGGGTGTTCATCAGGTTCAATGGTTTGCATGGTTCGTGTAGGTATATTTGTACATTTCTGCTGCTGTAGTAAAACTTTCACTTTATAAAGTCTTTCTTCCAGTTGATCCTTTTTTAAAACATTTTCAATAGGGATATTTGTTGCAGTACTACATTTCATCCTAAAAATCAAACAAAGGTTTATTAAAGAAAGAAAAAAATGATTTGCTTACATGCAACAGTGAATCACCTATGCTAACAAGGAAAACTTCTATATGACCAGAATTTGTTTTTATAGTAAACACATTTCTGCATATCAATGCTAGAATGTAGATTATGCAGATGTTGATGAGAAGTTACTTACCTCATGCAAAAAGCCTTGTGGTGGATAATCAACAGTGTAATGTAAATTAAAGTACTCTTAGATACAAGAAATCCAAAATTACAAGGTGCGTACATGACATGAAAGCAGAGGTAAACGGCCAAGCTACTTGCATTTCACCTTTGTTAGGGTCGACAAGAGGTGGTGATTGTGTGCCCTTTACTTCCATACTTTGTGTGCAAGGAGACATGCAGAGAGAGCATAAAGCAGAACTACTACATGCTATTGAGCAGGAGTTATTTTTAGTATTCATATTTCTTAATGAGATTGGCAAATAAACTTATTGGGGAAATGGGAATGAGATTATAGAGAAAACATACAAATGACAAAAATCTCTGAAACTACGTATGGCCCATTCTACTATCTATGCACGAATGTCTACACATTAAACAAAAAATATTCTAAAACAATTAGTCTTAAACAATCAATTCTAAATACCCTCCTTATCATTAAATACTTGCAGCACTTTCTTGTGAAGTTTATAAGTGCTCCCTTGACCTTATGCATTGTTGAATTGTTATGCTTCAAAACATTACTCTTAAAACCTTCACATCATATTAACATTGTCTCTTCTAAATTCACACAAAAAACACAGGACTTCCTCTGTGACTTCAGAGTCCATGCCTTTTTTAGTAGGCAGCACAAAGAAAGTTCCTTCACATTCCAGGATGAATGTTAAAGTTGTACTTAAATTCTGCATTTCACAAGGCTTGACATTAGTTCATGAGCGTAACATTAAAGGGAGAATTCAATCATAAATTACATACAACAAATTTCTAGCAAAGAAAAAATCACAAGTGGCATCGCACTGCCAGAATTTAGAAAGCTGATTCAAGTCTGAAGTGAAATGTGGTGGCATTGACCTTTGTCACTGGAAACAATACTGCTTGGGAAGGCTCTGAGGGCTGAAGATGTTAACCTAAAAAGGAGCTACTTATGTGTGTGATATCATGTGCAACGCACACTGCATTCCTATCTCACGACAAGATGAGATACTTACACTTTCTTCCATTTCACCAACGAGAAAGTGTGTTGGACATGGCTCTCTATGCAGGGTCACCCCCCACACTTTTTGAATTTACCTTCCAGTTTTTTTTTTGCTGAATTCTTTTTGTTGGCCTTATGACTGTGCATTTTACCACTGCTAACCAGTGCTAAAGTGCTTCCTCCACTAAACATGGTAAAATTGGCTTACACCGGATTGGCCTATTTAATTTATTTAAGAGTCCCTTGTAGAGTGGTATACCATAAACCCATAGCCTATAAATTAAATGCTATTAGTGAGCCTGCAGCACTTATTGTGCCACCCACTTAAGTAGCTCCTTAAAACATGTGCCAGGCCCGCCACTGCAGCCTGGATGCATTTTTAAACTGCCAATTCGACTTGGAAATAGAACTCCCTTGCCAAGCCTTAAACTCTCCTTTTATTAGGCCACATTGTAATTAAAAGGTTGGACGTGTACTGGTAGTAAACAACTCCTAAATTTGTTTTTCACTACTGTGAGGCCTACCTGTCCTATAGGAAATATTAGGCTGCCTTTTTACATTTAATAAATGCTAACTTTTGATTGGGGACATGTTTGGCAGCTATGAAATTTTAATTAAGAATCATTTTTTTTTTTAAATGTCTCTTTATTAGCATTTAAAATATGCATAACAGTACAACAAACTGAGCATTGCCAGGGGAGGGGGAAACCGGGGTAATGAAAAAGGAGGAAAAGAGAGGGGGGACAGCCACAGCGTTAATCATAGCATGACAATGGATAATATACCTTTGACGGTCACATTCGCTACATGTCAAAACAAAGAAGCAAACCTGAAAAAAGCCTACGCAGCCACTAGGACCCTCGCAAGGCCTCCATAGAGGAATGCAATTACGTGTCCAACCATATTGTTAAACACAGACAGTGCTGTCTGGCCAGATGTGCGCACAACCGCTGACACTTCATAGCACAGCAGTTTCATTCATGGCCTTGGGGTGGCCAAGGGAAGACCCCTAGGTCCAGGATTGACACCTGGTAGACTATCTCCCAGATCCGGAGAGGAAGAGTCCCTTTGATGCAAAAAGGAGAAAAAAAGGCTCCCAGAGGTCCCTAGGGCAAGAGATGGTGGGCATCAGCCCCCACAAATTAG